>JAMAFK010000012.1:0-729805 GCA_023627375.1 Penicillium paneum | reverse complement strand
TAGGGTGTAATTTATCCCATTTACTATGTGTTTTGGGATGGCCGGCTGGCTTACATGGCCGACTCGCTTACCGATTACGTTATTGTTGATTCTGATTTGTGAGGTATTTTGAGCATCATTATTTCCTAACTTGGCAGCTGAATCGTGCAGCCATGACTAATCCTAGTATTAATCCAACCTAGACATATTATTACTCCTTTAGATCGTTCAAAAGTTGAGAAAACTCATGTTATCGCTATATCTTTCGTCAAGCCTCCGTTGTGCGGTGTAATTCGGTGAATTGGACCCTGAGCGCCCTAATAAAGCAGCGGCACTCCATCGGGAAAACCCCGTACTCCATACATAACTATGTGATCTACATTCTTTTACGGTGGCTGAGTTCAGTGTACGACATAGTACTAGTTAAATCGACTTGTAAATGAAACCGTGAATGGAGATTGAAAGCCTAAAGCTAAACATAGCGAATCATTATTCCACTCACTACGGAGTACATACTCTATACATCTCCACCGAAAAGCCATTGGCATCGGAAGTTCATTATTGGCCAATCAAAAGTGCCAGACAGTTGCCCCAATCGGTTCATGCGCCTTTTACTCTCGCCATAGCTTCCTATTTGTGGGGATGAGAGAAATAGTTATGAATTCAAACTTTGGGACATGATCATGGCTTGACCATGTTGTATACTTTTCATATATATAATGAGAAATATCGCCGGCCCGAATACCTCGGCCGGTCCAGTGAGAAAGGTTGTAGTATCATCGGGATATAGATCCTCTTCGCGAAAGAGCAAGGAGCATAAAATAGCCATTGAACCATATCTGTATATCTGCATGCATGTCTCAGTTGCTGTCCACTCCACAATGAGGCCACTTAACACTGCCACAAACCAAGTGGATGAGCTACCGGCTTCGATAGTTGAAGACAACTATAAGCATGGATAAGAGGACTCGGCTAGTCTCCGTTGAAACCTGATTTCCTCGGTATGCCGGACAAGTGTGCTCTATGTCCGAGCAGAAGAGGTAGGTGTTGTTCGACATGTGCTAATTTGTAGGGTTAGATGCAGTTGAAGGTATACATATATCAACGCTGGATCATTGAGGAGATTTATGCGGTTCTTCTGTTTGCTGTTCGAACTAATTGAACTCTCAGGTCCAATTCTGCCGTCTTGACAAGCATTTTAGCGTGAGGTTGTCTAACGGTGATGTCCATGACACCTAACATCTGAAGGCCATGCTTTGGGGCCAGCTCGCATCTTTCCGCTGCGATTATCCACGATTATAACAATTCCCTAGATGTAAGCAGTATGCCCTAGACACATACTCTCATTACTTCGAGCTATTCAGCTCAGACTCCACTACCAGCGGATAGTATGATCTCCTTCGTCGTGGAAAGGACCGGTTCGAATCTTCCCGGTCGCATCGTGGCTTGGCTGGAAAATAAACCCGATCCACTCAGTCGACGTCAGGATCAAGACTAGAACTTGAAGAAAATCAAAGGAGCAACTTGCCAACCTAAGCAAAGTCGCTTTTTCGATATCTTTCTGCTATGGACTCGAGCAGAAAGATCCACCGATCGGAGTTGAGGCTCGGGGCCGGAGATTTCTCCAACCAGTGCTATGCACAAAGGCTTTCATGCGCATCCATCGGGCATTCTTTCACGATTGGTCAGCTTAAAAATGACGTTTCAAAATGAGCTACGATCACTGCTGTTGATCAGTCGAGTCTGGGGAGGATCTGCCTTTATCCTCTATGCAATTCGGATTTTGCTTTGCTAACAACATTAGAGATTATTGCTGGGGACCGGTGGGGCTTCGATCGGATCAGGTCACCCGAAGACCTTGACGCAGTGTGTGTGGCCTTGAGAAGCGCACTTTCAACCGAAGCTCAGCCGAAGTAACCGATGGAGGTGATTTCTTACTCGAGAGCGATACATGTTCAGCCTTATATCCATCAGTTCTCAGGCCGTTTCTAAGTGTGCGGGCCAAGCAGCGATCAGACTAAAATGATGCGATAGGAGAGGACGCGTATGCCCCAATCAGTTTACGAGCGCCACTCTATGTTAATAGCAGCCAAGCTACCTCGTTTACGGAACGCCAATGGATATAGCGTTAGCGGGATGCGTGTCCTCGTCATCCATGGGAACGTCGGGTGGAAATTCGTGTTTCACACACCGGACTTTGCCAAGATTGTCCACGCGACTCTCAAGACAAGCTTATTGCCAAGTGGGGCAAGTTCGTGGCGCAAAAGTGCAGACTCTGCTGATTCGATCCGTGGATAAGCCGCTTGGGTTGTTCTTCTATGGGAGTCGTCAGCTTTTGGATAAGGGGGTGCCGGAAAAACCGGCGGAAATTTGAGCGCAAATGGGGTTAACTGGCTACTAGTCAAATGTCTCCTTCGTTTTCGATTCTCCATTCCCTTCTCCAGCTCTTCAATCTTGATACGTTATTATACCCTCTTTTCTATTTGTTATCTTTGTTCCCCATAAATTATCCCGTCTCCCGCGTGATCCTCGGACGTCATCCATTTTGGAAGAGACTACCTGTGGACAGCACAGGTCGAACCTGTCACCGCACAAATTCTAGGCTCGTTGTACATATTGAGATCCGGAGCATGAAGTGTCGGAGTCTATGAAACTTCAATACGGAATGCGCTCTGCAGTCACCAGAGTCTTGTGGCTCTATGGATTCCTTTTGGCGACCACCATTTCTGGAGTCTGCGGAGATACAGAACCGAATTTCATGAGCGTGCGAAAAAATGTAACAAAGGAGTATAAGAGTGAACGTGAGATACCGGAAGAGAAGTACTTTCGTAAGTGCAATCTACCAAGCTTGGTTTATGAGGCCAACCATGGAACTCTTATTGAATCTTAGCTGACTCGCGTGACCCCTACAGATGAATCAGAGTATGTCGAACATCCCTTCCTGTGAATAGTACCGAATATGATCAAAACTAAATCGCAATACTCAGATTCAATCATCATTATGACGGCCGGTACGCTCGCTCATTCTTTAATCCCAACCACGATGTCTAACGCTTTTCAGATACGCCAATGCCAGTCTCCCAGATACAAAAGTCATCCCATATCTCTCGGATCTAATCCAGACATATTTCACAACAATGAACGCAATCGGTGCGGAGACGTGGATCATGCATGGGACTCTCTTGGCCTGGTGGTGGAACCAGAAGGTGGGATTATGGATACCCCGAATTCTAAGGTGACTCCCTAATCAGTCATATAGGTCTTTCCGTGGGACGACGATCTAGACGTGCAGATCTCGGAGGCGACGATTCATTTCTTGGCAGATTACTATAACATGACAGAGCATCATTTCGACCTTCCTAACGTCGACGGCGGCCGTACATACATGCTCGAGGTCAATCCTCATTATGTTGTCAAATCCGAGAGAGACACTTTGAACAAGATTGATGCCCGCTGGATTGACATGTCGTCCGGTCTTTTTATCGATATCACTGCTGTCCGTAAGGATGAGGCTAAGCGGCTGAATGGCCATCCGGAAGCACTAATGTGCAAGGATAAACATAACTATGAGGTGGGTTGTCTGTTAGTGCTGTCTGTCTATCCTCGCTAACGGGTGATATAGGAGAGTGACATCTTCCCGCTGCGCGACAGTCTCTTCGAGGGTGTTCCGGTCAAAATTCCATACGCTTATACATATCTTCTCGAAGAAGAGTACGGCCCAAAGGCACTCACACGAACAAGCTTTTATGGGTAAGTCCTGGATTGTTTCATATTATGGATCTTAGACTGGGTAACTAACTTCCCTAGTCACGTCTTCAATGAACAGACCAAGATTTGGGAGTCCGCGGTGTGAGTCCTGTAACTATCATATCTAACGATGGTTGACTGATGCTCTTTAGGCGTAAATTCAAGCGCTCGCTTCGACGAGGCTCACGCGGTAACGACTCACCTATACATACCCCTACACTCATTCCTCGTGCACACATAGACGAAGCATGAGCGGACCACCGAGCTGCATGTGCTTTATTTAACTCACCTTCAGCGTGACGGTCAGCATGCGTGATTTGTTGCATATATCTGGCGTCGGTATGTTTGAGCTAGATCTTATGATAGGAGCCGTACATATACCACTATCTAAGCATGTATTTAATTATTCCCAGGCCTTTTCGCGATTTACATGATCTCCGGAGTAAAACGGAGATAACGGCGTTTGGCGGGGCGGCGCCCCTCCACGGGGGCCAGACCCGGCGCTGAGTCATAGCCAATGGAACTCTAACCTAATCAGTCACATGCGCCCAGGGCCTCCTCCCTAAGCGATAATCTGATGCCTTTGAGATTACTTCATACGATTCTCGTATTTATCCCAGTCCTTTCTTGCTAGAACCACTAGACTTCAAAGAATGTGGGAAGCGAGATCCGAATTCCTTCAGCGCGATGTCGTTCTCTCCAGCTTCCCCAGAGGAGTTGAATCTCTTTGCCTTCAATTATAATTCTTCAAATACTCCACTAGTACCTCCGAACTTGGCCGCCGCCACCTTTCCCCGCCATGCGGCTACGGAACCCCCAAGCTCGAGCGCTCGCAGCTGTGTGACTTGCCGTCGACGGAAAGTCCGCTGCAACAAGAGGTCCCCGTGTTCGAACTGTACCAAAGCCGGCATCGACTGCACCTTTCCCCCCCCTGGCCGTGCCCCGCGAAAATCGAAACGCCCACCGGATGCGGAGTTGCTTTCGCGATTGCGTCGTTTGGAGGGTGTTATTGATCATCTTAGGGGAAATGGTAATATAGAGGGTGCATCGACCTCGATTCAGACGCCGTCTTCTACGACTGGATCTTCGACCGTTCGGAGCGAGCCAACTGCGCCCTCGTCTGTTTCGACTGAGCCACAAAACGAAGTTGATGGCGATCGTCCCTGTCCGTTTGAGGCATCGGATCCGAAGAAACTTGCTCCCAATAAGTTTGAGAATGAATTTGGGCGGTTGGTCATTGATGAAGGCCGGAGCCGTTATGTCAGCAATCGGCTCTGGACTAGTCTTGGGGATGAGGTAGATATCGCTCATAATCTTTTGCTACCTCAGCCTACTTTATATTAACATGTTTTAGATCGAGGAGCTGCAGGATATTCTTGATCATTCGTCTTCAGGGGAAGATGATGCACCCACACCAGAGTCTTCTCAGTCGGGCTCACATGACGGGTTCCTTTTTGGATTCTACTCGCTTTCAAAGTCTCTTCGAGAGTTTCATCCTCCAACGCCGAAGGTTTCATTACTTTGGGAAACATACCAGGAAAATGTGGCTCCTTTGATCACCATCGTACACCGACCGACTGCCAGAAATCTGTTTTCCGAAGCAGCACTGCACCCAGATGCCTTGGACAAAAATTCAGAGGCACTGGTATTTTCTATGTATCTTTGCAGCATTGTCAGCATGAAGCCAGATGAGTGCTGGTTCCAGTTCGGCGAAGACCGAACTACTGCTGTCAAGCGGTACAGATTTGCTACAGAGCAAGCGCTTGCAAAAGCTGGGTTTTTGAATACACAAAGCTTAGTCCTTTTGCAAGCCGCTGTCTTATTCTTGGTCTGCGTGCGACGAGAAGATGATAGCAAGTTTGTGTGGTCTATGACATCGATTGTATTACGCCTTGCGCAGAGCTTAGGCTTACACCGGGATGGTACCAATTTCGCCCTGAAACCGTTTGAAACGGAGATGCGGCGCCGATTATGGTGGCATATCTCATTGTTGGATATCCGCTCATCTGAAGACCATGGAACCGACCCCCTCATCCATGAGAACATGTACGATACTCTACTGCCTTCTAATCTCAACGACGACGACCTGTCGCCTGACATGGAAGAGGCCCCCAAAGAGCGAGAAGGCTTCACGGATGTCACATTCTGTCTCATTCGCTGTGAGATAACGAGCGCCTTACGGAGAGCAAATTATGTGTGCCCCGGAGCCCAGCTTCGTTCACCTAACAGTTTACCGCCCATAGATCGTGCTGGACGGATGATTCAATTTATCAGTGATCGATGTGAACAACGATATATCAAGCACTGTGATATGAAGATTCCCTTGCAGTGGTGTACCGCCACAGTTGGGCGTCTCATCCTTGCTAAATTATGGCTGATCCTCCATCACCCAATGACCCGAAAAGAGCGTGGAAATGTGTCACAAGCAACTCGAGAGAGCTTGTTTCTGACTGCAATTGAGGTCCTCGAGTTTGGCCACTTGCTTGAAACTGATCCCAAGACCGCCAAATGGGGCTGGCTGTTCCGGACCAATACGCAGTGGCATGGAGTCGCATTCGTTTTGTCTGAGGTATGCGTACGACCAATTTGTCCTATTACCGATCGAGCTTGGAACGCCGTCAGTTCGATCTACACGGAATGGGCCACGCAGCCCACACATAAGAAGGGCATGCTGTGGCGGCCGCTCGCCGCCTTGATGAAAAGAGCTGCTGCCACCCGGTTCAAGCACCAACAAGAATTGCTATCCAGTTTTGGACCATTCCCCACCCCAACAGAGCCTATTCAAAGCATCAGTCATAACCATACTCTTCCGCGGATTCATATGCCAATAGGGATGCCTAACTCGCCCTCGATAAATCGGCCAGGCCCAACAGCATCGATTGTGTCGGATACAGAGTATGATCCCAGCAATGGACCACTGGGTGCTCTTCGAAACATGTTCCCTAGCACGAACATCCTGGCTACTTCAAACGATACCTTCGATGCTTCATCGGCCCAAAATAATACCTCGGCACCGAGCTTGCCCACAAGCCTTCCTTACAACACAGCCATGATCAACCCATTCTTGAATGAGATTCCCCTTCTCGACGCCACTCAGCTCAGCTGGGAGGAATGGGATCAAGTCATGCGTGATTTCCAGATGGATGTTGAAAATGACAATTCTCAAGCAATCAACGGAGGTAATGTTGCCGAATGGTTTGCTTAGCCTCTTTACATATGGCAGTTTACTTCTCGCTGAGGCTATTGCTATTAATGATGCGATGATTTATGGCGTTGGTTACTGATATCCCCCTCCCCTCACTTTTATTATACTCCTCTTCTCTCTTATATCGGCGACACTGTGTCGTGGCAACACTGTATATCCGACATCTAACACAAAAATTGATCAAAAATGCCATCTCAATATATCAGTTAATGAATCTACCATTAAATCATTGAAAAAATAGACTATTCGTTATCACTCAATTGTATACTTCCGAATTGGGATCTACTCCACCACGTGACTGCGGTGATAACAAGCTCCAAGCTGGCATCAACCACCACTTTCCACTCCGCCATTGTCCTCCAACCCACCGTCATTGCACCAATTTTCCAGTGAAATCTTCATCTGTGATATCTATAATCTATCCAACGACAATCCCACATACCCAAATATCACCGATCTGCCTAATCCCAAAATCATGGCTCCCAAGCGCCACGCGGCCTCAACTACCTCCGCGGCATCCTCCACGCCTACGCCCACACCCGCGCTCACAACAACGAAGCTCTCCTCAGGCCCAGCAACCCTCAAGACGAATGCCTCAGCAGCTGAAATTGCCAGCCATGTCTGGCAGCAGTATGCATCCACAACGCCGCAGCGGACACTCCTCCTAGATGCCTTCATGGCGTTCCTGGTTCTTGTTGGTGGATTGCAGTTCGTGTACTGTGTTGTAGCTGGGAACTATGTAAGTGCAAATACCATTTCATTTCTGTTGCTTTTCTTCACCTTCTTTTTCTCTTGTCTTGTCTATACGGTGTGTGATTTGCAATTGGAAATCTATAGACCAATAACTAACAACCGTTCCCTCCCTATAGCCCTTCAATGCCTTCCTTAGTGGCTTCAGTGCTGCCGTTGGTCAATTCGTTCTTACGGCAAGTCTGCGCATGCAAACTACCGGCAGCGGTACTGGTTCTGGATCGAAGCCGAGCTCTAAGGGGAAGAATGCGCGCTTTGCAGATGAGAGTGAAGAACAGGGGACGGGTGTTTCGCATGAGAGGTGAGTTCTTTTTTTTTCTTTTATGACTTTTGTGGTGATTTAGCTTTACGGTTGTTTCCCAGGGTGATGATGGATGCATATGCTGATTTCTAATTCTAGGGCCTTCGCCGATTACATCTTCGGAAGCTTGATCTTACACTTCTTCTGTGTCAACTTTATCAACTGAGTTGTGCTCGGCGCTAAAAGTCTCTGTTCAATATGTACCATGCTGGCTCATTCTGTTTCCCGTCTGGGGTTGGTTCGTTTTGATCTCCAGATGAGATGGGAAATGTCGTCTGTTAGATATCCTTCAATGTTGCAACTTTTTTAGCCGATTCTTGTTCTAGTTCTGTATGCTGGTCTTTGATCGAGGTGGAAAACTTTATTCATATTTGACCTCTCTACTTACGCAAGGTTGACTTGTTGGGCAAGCGTATGCTATCCATATGGCCCTACCTCGGAGGTACCCTAGGTGTAGAGCAGGGCGTACTCGGGAAGGAGATGAATGATAATGCAATGCCGGGTATCAATTGAACAAAATCTATATAGATGGATGTAAAAGACGAAACGATGTTGTACAAACAGGGCAGTCGAGCCCCCAATGGAGCCCATCGATGGTATAGGCGAATGGTAACTGTCCAGTTCAATTAGTGAGTATTAGAGAGAGTAAGTCTATCACAAGTGACGACGACAAAGATCCTTCCTAAAAGTATATCTCGCAGAAGCAAGCTCCAAAAGCAAGCCGAGTAGCCCTAAGAGCTTCTTTACTAGATACTACGTGATGACTTAGGAATGCATAGGGAAATGAGTATGCACTCAAGACATCAGAGAACTGTCTCTATTCTTTCATTGCTTGAACTAACTAGCAGCGAGTTAGCCGGCTGGATTGTCGTAGTAGCATGATCCAAGCTAGCTTAGTCGATCATCATTCCGCGTCGTAACGTATTCGTAACAGTGATTCAAGATCAACACGTAAGACCGTAGGTCAAGATATTTGGAAAATCCCAAAGGATTTCAGGCAGAGGAAAGAAGAGAGTGGACGTGAGACGGACGGGGTCTTCAAGCACAGCACGTCCATCGGGGTTTTGGGGGATGAGATTGAGACTTTTCACTCCAAGGCCAGCTCTCTTCCTGGTGCCCATCCTTTTCTGTGCAATACTTTTTTTGTATCATCATAAAATGGGCTCTCCGGTCCCATCGAGCCCAATATCCATTTGCTTGTGTAATGAGAGGGGTTCATATCGAGGAGTGAAAATGGAATAAGACTAGAATGCACGTCCTGGTCTCCGAGGCACCGTAGGCCTCTTGACCACACTGCTTCCGGGACGACTTCCACCTCCGTCGCGAGCGCCATCGATATTGGCTCCAGGCCGCGAGGAAGATGAAGATGAAGCAGTCAAACCGCCGACCTTGCGTGCTGGCTTGATGATAGGTTTACGCACGGCGGACTTCCCGCCAACCTCGATTTCCATTCTGCGGCGGGCCGGGTCGTTGCGTTCCTGCTCGCGCAATTTCTCGGCAGCAGCGCGTTCGCGGTCAGCTGCCATCTGCTCTTCGATTTCCATGCGCTTGTTGAACTCGATTTCTGTCACGCGACGGTCGCGCTGTGAGTAGCCTTTTTCTTTAATGGAGTAGAATACGCCACCGAGTTCGGCGAGCCACTAAGAGAAATGAGTTAGTTGAGTACTAGATGACGAACAGGCAGAAATGTGGGGGTGATAACTTACATGAGGGTCAACGGCTGTCACTGTGGACATGTATTCCTTGGATGTCAAAATCAACTCGTGGTAGACGACGTACTCGGGCACTTGGCCGATGCCGTAAAGAGCACTTGTGGGATGAAGCGCCATGGTCACGCTGGTGCGGAGGTTGATGAACTCGCCGATGCCCTTTAATTTTGCGGCTTGGTGGAAGAAGCCCGAACAGATGCACTTGCGAATCAAGTCCCAGTCTGTACCGCAGCTGATGAGGCGCATTTTTTGTTGGATCATAATATCGTGAAGTTGGTCTCGGACTTCCTTGGCGCGACGGAGGGTTTTGGAGTGCAAAAAGTGCTTGGTGCACCAAGCATCTGAGTGACCGTTGGTTTTCCATTGAGTATAAACATGGAGAAGGGTCAAGTGGTCGGATTCTGGAACGAAGAACTTCTCGTGGGCTGAATCGGCTTCTTCCTGTCGTTCTTTGGGACGATAAAAGACATTTGCAACCGAAAGCATTGCGACGATGGTTAACATTTCCTCGCTGCACTCATATTCATCGGAGGCCATGATTATGAGCTTGGCAAGAGGGGGATCCATGGGGAATGGTGTCATGCGACGTCCTAGAGGTGTAAGATCACCCAGGTTGTCCAGAGCACCCAGCGACCAGAGCTCGAAAAGAGAGGTAGAGATTGTCTCTTGTGGGGGAGGATCCATGAAGTCGAAGTCCAAAAGGTCCTTCACGCCAAGAGATTTCAGTAACAGTATAGTGTTAGCAAGACTGGTTCGCTGAATCTCAGGGATCGTTTGAATATAAAGCTCGTTCTTGTACGCTGTCTCCGTGTATAGACGATAGGCCTTGCCCGGCCCAGTCCGCCCAGCACGTCCTGATCGCTGGTTTGCATTCGCTTGGGAAATCGGGGTGATCTGAAGAGAGTCCATACCCATGCGCGGGTTGTACACTTTCAGCTTTGAGTAACCTGCATCCACGACGAACATGATACCGTCGACCGTCAGACTTGTCTCAGCAATGTTCGTAGCCACGATTACTTTACGCACGCCCGGGGCGGCCTTCTCGAAGATCCTTGCCTGTTGCTCGGCCGGCATTTGACTGTAGATGGGTAAAACGCTAAGTTTCGGCGGATCATTCAGCTGCTTCAGCCTGTCTTCGACCAGCTCGCAGGTTGCCTCGATATCTTCTTGGCCAGTCATGAAGACAAGAATGTCACCAGGGCCCTGAGATACATGAATGGCCAAGACCTGCTTGACCGCACTGTCGACATAATCTTCACAAGGTGTGCGCGAGAAGTGAAGATCAACAGGGAAGGTTCTGCCAGGGATAATGAATTCTGCGGCACCGCCAAAGAAACGCGAAAATCGTTCAGAGTTCATCGTTGCCGAGGTCACGATCAATTTCAGATCCCTGCGGCGGGTCAGGACTTTCTTCAGAAGACCCATCAAGACGTCAGTGTTCAAGGCTCTTTCGTGTGCCTCGTCCATAATGATGCACGAGTATTTGTCGAGATCTTTCTGGGTGAGAGATTCTCGCAGCAATACGCCATCCGTCATGTCTAGGACATAGCTTAGCTATATTATCACACCAAAGCGGAAAGGGAGAAACTCACATTTGATTAACGTGTCATCACTCGTACAATCCTCGAAACGGATAGCGTATCCAACGAGTCCACCGAGTTCAACATCCATCTCCTCGCTGACTCGCTTCGCGACACTCATAGCAGCCACACGGCGAGGTTGCGTGCATCCGATCATACCGAACTTAGAGTAGCCATCTTCGTGTAGGAATTGAGTTAGCTGGGTGGTTTTCCCGGATCCAGTCTCTCCAACGACCACCACAACTTGATTATCCCGAATGACTCTCATAAGATCCTCTCGCACGGCAAAGGCAGGCAGATACTCTCTCTGTTCGCGCATGGTCTTGCTATTGCTGAAAGCGCTAGAGCCACCGTCTTTCTTCATATGTTTGGCAAATTTGTTTCCTCCTCCTTTGTAGGTATCCTCGATGGGCACAGCGACAGCGCTGTCTCCCTCGTCCTCTTTGATGCCCATGAAGTTCCCCAGAGCTGTGCCGGCCATATTTGTCGCCTCCTGTGCTTGCTTTTGTCGTTCTCGCTGCTGCCGGCGCTCATTAACGACCCTGCTTCCTTTCCGACTGAACACCGCCATGTCACTTTGCGGATCTCGAACTGCGGAGATCGGCTCCAGCTGCTTCGTGAAGATCGTGCGACCATCGAGAAAAGGCGGCCTGAGATCGTGGACGAGTAAATGCACGCGAGTCGCTTCTTCATCTTCGGGCATGAAGTCACCCTCATGATCTCGTCGTTGCGCTACACCGGAGGTAAGCATTCGATTGGTTTCCCAGTTGTCAATGTCCTTCCGTTTTGCGTCGCGCAGGCCTGGAGGGAGGTGTCCAAAGCCCTTGTGCCTTTTGGCCGGAGGGCCCATCTCGTTGCGAGACATGTCGTTCAGCCGGGCTGGTGAGCCAGGTTTCAGACTTGAGTTATTCGCAATGTACGACTCAGTGGTCTGCGTGAGGTTGAGTTGAGAAAGTGATCCGCGAAGTCGAGCCTCCTATCGACTTACCGCCTTTTATTGCCGGAGAAGAGACACCGCCCTGGCAGTTATCTAGGCACTAGGCAGTCTTCCGAAATGACAATGTCATTAGCGATATTTAGCTTCTGTCTCTCAAGGAGACAGCTTATTTGCAGCCTCGCTGACCCGAAGGAACCTTTTCTTAGAGGAGGATGGTGGAGTCGAGCTGATCAACTTGTCATTGCAAACTGCGATTCTAGTCACGTGGCATATAACTTAGTTCATGAAGAGCATATTATTGGTAGTATAGAGTTAACCCAAGAATGCTTTTAATAGAATTGGAGTTGGCTTGGGTAGCTGAGTATACATATGTAAGATGCAGAGCTAGAGTACTTATGGATGGGGTGCGAGGTGCATCCAAAGTCATAGTAGTGGCCTCCACCAACACCGAAAAGCAACCGCCCCGCATCGTCATCTCAATTTCTCCAAGCTTCCTTGTGCCGACCACGCCATATCAAACAGCCATTATGTCTAGCCAGAAACAGATTGACCCCAAGAGGCAGCAAGGTATAGTTTTTCTATTACCCCTGCAAACCTCAAGGATTCACGAAAGCTGATGCGAACCCCCTCAATTTAGAGCTTCAGCACCAATACACCAACTTCAAAAATACCCTTCAGCAATTAGCATCAAAGATCGGTGATATCGAGCAGGAGGGAGAAGAACACAAGTGAGTTACTACCAGGCTTATGCGCTATCCCAGCATAGTGGGATCTCGCTGATATTGAATCCGCGAGTTCATCACGAGCGAGCACAACCAGCGATGTCTCAACAAATATGTACAGTGCTAACATCTATTCTTTTTTTTCAGACTTGTGATTGCAACCCTCGACCCTCTCGATGCAGACCGCAAATGTTTCCGCCTGGTGAATGGCGTTTTAGTTGAGCGCACTATCAAAGATGTGCTTCCTACACTCAAGACCAACTCGGACGGGTTGCAGCAAGTATTGGAAGACATGCTCAAGCAGTACAAGGCAAAGCAGAATGAGCTGGATACCTGGAAGGTAAGCGTATCCCCTGTTTCATGGCTATTCCTAAGCCTGGAACCATACTACGGGAACTTGATACGGACAGTGCTAACTTTGATCTCCCCCTTTGCAGAAGAAAAACAACATCCAGGTTGTGCAGCCTTAGTGGCATTGGCATTCATTTGCTTTGTATACTTTCAATTTGCAGGTTCCTGGGTGTAGCTATCTGCATGCGAGAGCAATAGGCTACCGGCGTTACTGGGAACGACAAAAGACATAATGCATCGTTGGTGTGTGCCTTGAAGTCAAAATTGCAAGATTAGCTCCTTGTCATAGTAAAAGAAATATACCCATAAGTTCTCAATAGATGTTTCGGCTAGGTGCCTCCAAGCTCAGTAACACCTAGCTTCTAGGTCTGTGATGACCAGTACGTCATTATGCTGATAGGTCATATTTTTGGAGATTTGATTGATTCTCACCTCTTTCTCTACTTCAATGTAATCCTTCTGAGAAATTGACATGTTTAAATATGCTTTTTATCCAAAGTTTGACCCGTAACAAGTAAGTATTGACGTTGGTGGATTGGATCTGCCAGGACGTGTAGTATAGGACCAAGACAAGTCTACAGTATGTACATTCTAATGGAGTAAATTCAAGATTCCTTCCCTACTACATGTCTTATTCACAAGATTTTGATGTTGGTGTTATCCGTATTCAACCAATATGCTAACAAGAAGCATTTGAGATCAAGGTTCAGCGGGGCTCCAGCGCTGTTCCACCTCGCGTGGCATCAGCGCTCTCCCAATTAAACTTACCCAGTATACTCACTTGAAAAATTCGAAACATTCGAGCCCTCCAACCTGATAGATTTCTTGTACATGAAATATCTTGAGATTTTGTTAGAATCAGCTTGCAACCTTGGAAGCTCGAAGGTTCTCTAACTATTACGTCATTGGGGAAGCTGACCTCGGGAGAATCACCTCACACATTGAAGATGAGCACCGAAAAAAGGATCCTCCGCGTAGGAATAATTGGGTAAGAAGCCTATTGCCAAAGTGCTGTGCCCGATTGATACTGATATTCTCAGATGTGGCGAGATCACCCAAGTTGCCCACATTCCAACTCTCGGGTTCCTCTCAGATTACTTCCAAGTCACCTATCTGTGCGATGTCTCCGACAATGCGCTCGAGCACTGTGCCAAGAAGGTCATTGGATGTATCCCCAAGACGACTCGCAAGGCAGAGGAGCTCTGCGCCTCCCCGGACGTGGACATTGTGATGATTGCCAACAGCGACGCCTTCCACGTTCCCCACGCCGTACTAGGCCTGAAACATGACAAAGTCGTCTTCATCGAGAAGCCCATGGCTCTCTCTCTACAAGATGCGGACCAGCTCATCGAGCTCGAGAAGCAGACTTCCGGCAAGGTCATGGTGGGATATATGCGGCGGTATGCGACTGGCTTCATTGATGCCGTCAAGGAGATAGGAAGCTTTGATCAAGTGTGCTATGCGCGCGTGCGAGATATTGTCGGCCCGAACTCAGACTTCGTTGGTCAGTCTGGTACTTTTCCTAAGGCTTTCTCTGATTACAGAGCAGAGGACGTGAAGGAATTGTCGAGTAGGACGGACAAGTTCCTTGAACAGGCTTTGGCGGCGGAATTGGGGATTCCTGTTACGCCTGATACTGCTGCTCAGTGGAGGAACTTGGGAAGTCTTGGCTCGCATGATCTTAGTGCAATGAGAGAGGCTCTTGGTATGCCGACGGCTGTGCTTGGTGCTTCTCTGTGCTCTGCCAAGGGACCCCCGTTCTGGAGGTAAGTTGCGAAATCTATGTCTACGGCTCCAGGAGATATGCTAATCATTTCTCTCTCCAGCGCCCTCTTCCAATATCCCTCCTTTGCTGTGTCTTATGAGTCCGGAATTGATGATGTCCCCCGTTTCGATGCGTCGATTGAGGTCTTTGGTGGACATAAGACTGTCAAGGTCTGCTTTGATTCGCCTTACGTCAAGGGGTTGCCTACCACTATGCACATTCGCGAGAAGTTGGAAGATGGCTCATTTCGTGAGTCTGTGATTCGGAAGACGTACGAAGATGCTTATACATTGGAAATGAAGGAGCTTTATGCATTTGTTGTTGATGGTAAGCCCGCTAAAACCACTTCGAAGGATGCTAGGGAAGATCTGGAGATCTTTGGTATGATCATGAAGGCAGGTCTAGAAGGACAAGCTAGAATCCATGGTACTGTTCAAACCTAGTGTCCCTCTGGTGTGCTCATGTTATGTACATACTTTTGGAAGCATTTTTTGGGAGTATCAAAGTTGAAACGTTTCAGGACATTCGCCCGTAAGCGATCCGGCAGCTTGAGATCAAATGGCCCTCAAGCTGAAAAATAGACGAGGATCCAGCGTGGTAGTGCACCAAATGTCTCCAACGATGACCGCTAGGCCAAATGCCAGCCCATTCATCCGGAAAGGGAAGTGCCATTTCTCATATGAAATGAAGATAGAAAACTCAGTCCAACAGTATTTACGCGTTATATCCATCACGATCATCAGTAATATTATCTGTTCAGCTTTCCCTCAAATGGTCCCTTGGGCCAAACTGTGTAGGAATGCTAGACCACGTATATATACCATCGAAGATTGCGAGTTTATAAGCTTGGTTAAGCTACTTCAAGGATTGGTAACTTACGCCATTCTTCCAGTGAGGTGCGGATCGATATGGCAAAAGAGAAAGAAGGCCTATCTGGTTATGCGAGAGTCTTTCTATCCTGAGCCATATCTTTTCTAGTCGACAATTTCAGTCCATAACTCAGGGGGGTATGATTCGGAAGTTCAATAGAGCAATTCAGCTACTCCGTAGTTAAGCCAGGAATCTTCGCTAAGCTCTGTAACTAGTTATGTACTCATACGGAGTGCATAAACTGTGGTACTCCGTAGTTATACAATATTTGATATAATTATCAATTCTCATATTTGTGTACGTAGATCACTGGGGTGTTGTCTAGAGGTAATTATTGGCCAAGGACAAGAAGCTTCGGCAACCCGATGGAGCCGCCAGCCTCGCCATTTTCGGGAATACATAGCTTGGGCGCATCTCAAATAGCCTTGGTATAAGTTGAATAACATACACTCAAAACGCTGCTTTGGGTTCTAGACCTAATTGGCTTTTATGGCATACATACCAGTTTTCAAGGGAGCCTTATGAAGAATCAAGCGAATACCCCCTTCACAATTACAGCGAACAGGGGATACGGTGCACGGAGTATGATATTACCGCTTATAAATCGACCTCCTTTTCTGGGACTGAGTACATATTGGGCATATATCTCAAAATCCCAAATCGAATGCCGGCAGCCAAGAGCTGAGCTGGCATAAAGTCCGTGCGTAAAGAGCTGTCTATCTATTGCTCGCGAAGCAGTCAGTACATAATACAATTGGATATGAAGGCCTCTTTTTCAAGTTCCCGGCGGAATCAGTAATGGCAGAGGTCAGTAACCGTAAGGAAGTGAAGCCGATATACTCCGTACAACATACGTTGTACGATCCTCGCAGATCTTCAGGGGTTCGAGTTAGGGCACATCTAGTGTTGTGGCGCGTGATAGGACCCACTCTGTATGTATTCTTCTTTCTTTCCATTCTTGAATTGAAGTCAGGGGTTTTAGATGGGTGTGTTTGGGATATATGTTCATCTGGTTTACTATTCATCTTGATATGCCTGGTTTATGAACTGATCGGGTATGTGGCCTAGACATTGGGACATTGAGGCTCTGCGTATCAGGCTTGATAGACGAAGACCTCGACCAGAATAGCAGCTACCGCCCAGGTTTGTTCCGTTAACACGGGAGATATGTTGTTCCAAGTGAGTATTGCTGAATCCTTGAATAATTATTTTGGCCTACTTCAACCATTACAGTCTCTCGGAGGGCGGAGTACGGAGTAGTGCTGTAAGTGTCATGGAGCTATCTGCCTGAAGATGAAATAATGTCACATGGCGTGGAGGCACATACAACACGTTGGACATTTGCTCCGATAGATGTGGAGTATCTCCTGGTCATTTGGTCGGGCATGTCTACGAAGCTGTGACTCACCGTAATGTATCGCAAATATGTACATCGATCGACGTGGACCAGAGGAATAACAGCAGTATTCAGGCCATCAAAGCAATATCCCAAGAAGATATGAATATATCCTTGCATTAACAGTGAACACGACATATCAAGTCCAATAATGCAACTCCCAAGGAGGAATATGACCTTGTGATACGATTTCCAAGGTTTGGCCCATTTTTACATAATCGCCTTCTCCGCATCCACGTGAGTCTCCACCAGAAACCCCGATCCCGCAGTTTCCTCAACTTCCCGACTTTTTTGTTTCTTTAATTAGTTGTTTGTCGCATCATCCTCGGCAATCATTCTAGAGTTCGCCCATGATGCCTTGAAGTGACTGGTGTTGGTGACTCGAATAATGCAGAATCGTGGCCGATTTGGAAGAATGATGCCAATGGTACTCCTACCATGTCCTCCGTCAACGATAACGCCCCCTCGCCGCTCCCGGTAGATGGGGTGAGCAAGCGCAAACAAGGTAAACAATGTCCCTTATCTGCTTAATCGTTATGTATCTTGATATGTGGGCTTTGTTCTTTGTTCTCGGTTATCGGTTATTTTTGCGCGATCAGATTTGCTGACCGGTGACTCAAAAAACTCTTAGGCTCCGCAGCTTGTGTCCACTGTCACCGGCGCAAGGTTCGCTGCGATGCCCGTACCGTCGGAACACCCTGTACCAACTGTCGCGCCTCTGGAAAGACCGACTGTCGCATACACGAAAAGAAAAAGCGTCTTGCAGTACGCTCAATCCTAGATCCTGTTCCGATCCGATCTCGGCCTCTACCCACCTCCGAGCCTACTTCAAACCCGACCCTTGCAGCAGGAACACCACTACCACCAAGTTTCCCAACTGCATTTCAGAGCGGCCACGCCACACCAATATCTGGGGGCCTTCCGCAACATGGATTTCAGCAAGGCACGGGATCGGAGCCATTTAGCCGCCCCGATATGGCGCATGCCCACGAGGCACACACGGAGATGGAGCAACATCTCGTCAAATTGATAGATGAGGAGGAATCCGGCAGGAGAGAGATACAAAGAGGCGTGCGCGCCTTCTATGTCGGACACGAACATTCGAACATGTCATTCTTGTTCCGACAACAACGAGAACAAGATGACGATGTATACCATTTTGCGAGCAACGAGATCCCACGGCGTCAAATAAAGACGGGTCATGATCAGCTTCTTATGGATGCACTCACGCTTCCAGAACCGGCTCTCGCAGATGAATTGGTCCAGGCTTATTTCACATATGTCAATCCGGGGTACCCTATCATTGACGAAGATTTATTCATGACGCAGTACCGGAACCGGGATCCTGCAGATCCTCCGCCAGTACTTCTTCTTCAAGCGATATTGCTGGTTGGGGCGCATGTTTCTCGTGCTAAAGCAGAGCGAGACGCTCTCAAAGAAATTTTCTTCCGTCGGACCAAGTATCTGTTTGACAATCGCATCGAGCGAAATCGCGACATTCTTGTTCAAGCGGCCCTTCTTTTGACGTGGCATTCGGATAGCGCAGATGATGATGTTGCTGCAGATGCTCACTTTTGGGTTGGGGCTGCTGCCCGTATCGCCACGGGGCTTGGAATGCACCGTAATCCCGTTTCCAGTAGATTTGTGACTCGCGATCGGCGAATGTGGCGGAGAGTTTGGTTCATTCTGGTCCAATTTGATGTGTTGATTTCCCTGTCATATGGCCGACCTCAGGCGATGTAAGTCGTTCGAAACGGCCAAATTGCAGCGAATACTAATCAAATTTCAATTTAGCAATCTAGACGATTCTGATGTGTCGCCTTTGACGCTCGCTGATTTTGAGAATTGCGGTCCTCTTGTACAAGCAGACTACGTGATCCATTTTACCGAACTTTGCACGATGATCTCGTATCTCATTCGCGATCGATTTGGACTTCGGGCAAGTGAAGAACGGCGAAAGGCCGTTCTTCAAGAAGCTGATGGATCATTGGCAACCTGGTCTCTGAAACTTCCTGATAATCTTCGGCTTCGCGCATCTGATATGGATCCTTGGTCCGCCATGCTCCATTTGACCTACAACAACTTCCTCATTCTGTTGCATCGGCCTCATCCCAGAGCCTCGGCATATTCCGATGACTATGGCCCTCACGACGCAGAAATTTGCAGTGCAGCCGCAGGGGTTATAGCTTCAATATTTGAAGAGCTCAGGATGCACGAGCGCTTGAAGTACCTCTGGTACACTGGCGTCCATACCCTCTTCACGGCCATGATTCAAGTCCGGGTTGAGCTCCGCTTCTCCAATCCAGTGCTTGCCATCAATGCCTTACGCCGCTTCGATTCTGCTTCTTACTCGCTGCGCGAGTTAGCTCAATACTGGGTTCATGCTGGTACAATCCTGCGACTCTTCGAGGACTCCAAACGTCTGCAAGAAGATCTTCGGATGGCAACCACGGAACGACCCAAGCCGTTCAGCGACACTCATCATGCGCATAAGATGCCCGTTGCCTCTCCAGTTCCATCAATTTCCATGCAAACCCCCGGGCCACTCTCCTTCGGTGTGCCCACCCCCGAATCTACCCCTCTCCAACAAACGACCCTCTCACCACAACCCAATCCTCAATTTAATAATTGGATTGCCCCTCTCCGGCTTAATGTTGGCCCGCTGGAAAGGAACGATCCTTTCTCAAGCAGCATGCAAGTGGATTCCATCGAGCCAGCTCGCGACTATCCGGACTGGCGACAGCTGTTCGCCTTCGGTGATGTAGACCTACCTCCCCCTGTGGGAGTTGAAGGTTTGCCCGAGCTTGAAGATGAGTGGCGGCAGATTTACTGGCAGGATGCCCCAATGGCAGATCTTATTCACGATGGAGGATGGCTGCATAATTAGCCTTGTCTCGTTACCTCTGGTTGATGACTATATATATAGAGCTGTCATCTTCTCCATCGCCTGCTCTTCGGATACCTTTTCTAATATGACGACGAGACGAGCCATGCCAGGGCACCCAGTACACGATATATCTTAGAAACCATGTCAGGACACAGACATGTACAGGCCCAGCCTACGATACCATGTCACAAACAATCACATACAATGATAGAGACATACCACGTCAAATAACTGCAAATAGTGATGTTGAGTGAATTCAGTTGGGGCCTTTTTGTGTCTCGAATGAACCACCTAGGCAATATCTATGGATATACGTACAAGAGCGATCTAGATCGCGCCAAATATGCGTGTTCGCTAATCGCACCGCTTAGAAAAACCGCGAGAGAAAAGTGCAACAAATCAGAAATCCAACCGAAGCTCACCCCATGCAGGAATAGAAAATGAAACGAAGACCTAGCCAAACACAAACCGCCGCCAATTATCTGCAAGCACCTGGACACCATGCCGCAACTCCCATCCACGTAGCCGACAAACCTGTCGGGTCACATCCTCTAGCAACTCATCCATCTGCGCACCTGCAACATGGAGATCACTTTCAATAAGAATGCGATCCTCAGGCAAAGCCTTGATAACATCAGCAACCTTCTTCTCGGCAGCACCAGAGAAATTGATAACTTTCGAGAAAGAGAAATAAACATCCGACGGATTCGACCGATGCAAGTACTGGCGAATGGGCTCAACCGAACCGGTATAAGAGTGCATGCAGATGCGAGGCGGAAACGGTCGATAGGATTTCCCACTGAGGTTGGATGCTTTAGTCGACACACATCTCTCCAATGTCTTATCCTCGTCATTGTCATCATCGTCGTCAGACACGGCGCCTTCTGCATCCCGCTGCTTGTCCCTCTGCCGTCGCGATAGCATAACCCGTTCATGTCCTGCCCAGAGCTCCTTAAGCACCTCAAAGACCCCACCGTGGGCTTGCACGCTGTGCAGTGAGACGGCACGGTTCATTTCTCCCGCTAGCTGTAGCTGCGCTTTCAGTACAGTGCGCTGGTGTTCCGGCTTGACGCGGTAGTTTGAGAGACGCCGGCCCTCTCGTGAGCCGGGGGTAAGCTGGTCATCTCTGTTATGGATCTCGGTTGGAGTCCACAGGCTCGGAAGTCGGAATGACCTGTCCAGGCCGATTTCGCCGACTAGCGCATTGGGGAACTGTTGGAGGCGGTTCCGAGTTTCAGATATTAGTTCTGAGAGGGGCTTAGGAACGGGAAGTAATTCAACGAATGGTTGGTCATCGGCTGGAGATGGTGCTAGCACGGCGGCATAGTGCGTGAACTTGTGCTCCGCTGGGTTTTGTGCAGCTGTTGGTTGTGTAGTGTCGTCTAAAATCTGGTGCGAGAACCACGGATGCCATCCGAAGCAGGGAACTACGCGGTCTGTTGTTGATTGGCTTGTCTTGGCTGACAGTGACACGGCTGTCTGGTGCACGAGATCTTGGTCTTCCCCGCGTGTGGCCATGATTGTCAGTGTTGTCGCTTTCATTTTCGGGATGTCGGCCACTGAGGCCAATGTATCGGTGGGGTGACAGTGGGCATCGTAAACGCCAATGTCCCAAGGGAAGGGCTCATCCTCTGGCATGTCTTGGGCTATTCAATGGAAACCAGAACAAGGCCTCCAGAGCTAGATTCTAAGTTTCTGATATACAGGAAGGTTGAAGTTTCCGAAATGATGTAATTGGCGTCTGTGCTGCCTGGGGCATCCATCACATGCTTTCTCCGCATTTTGTTGTTTATGTGCTGAGACTGGTCTTAAAATACCGAATGTCTTATAATCATGGGCTTTTGGTCTTATCCTGACTTCCTGGGGACATAGATTGACTCCTCGATGTGGCCCTCTCTATCAACATTGCTTGCGCTGCCTATCCTGGCTATCATCTCTATCCCACTCATTTTCTCAGCATGGGTTACAATATCCGCTGCGCTCTTTGCATTGATACTCAGACTATCAGTAGTCTGTATTGAGCTATTCTACGGAATGCTCATGCATTTCTTTTCGGTGCCAACCTCACCTACCTCATCATTGTTGACATTTGCGGCCTCAGAACCTACTACCCCAGCTACTAGTAGATCCAGGAGGAACTCCAGCCAAATGACGACACATCCACGAAAGATAAATGATCCTCTTACTCCTTGGGCCATTAGTAGCAGTTTGGATGACCCAGCCAACCGCAAAATGAACTCTTATGCACGGAGCATGATCGAGGCCCACCACTTATCTACCCCAACGCCCATCTGCGGCCTGCCTATAAGCGGCGATGAGAGGCGAGACTTCGAAAGCGTCGGCGGATGGCGCTCGTACCGCGCATCCAAACCACGCAGCTCGCATACTCCGAACGGGGCGACAACCTCGACCTCGTCCTCTTCGATACATAGCACCGGTGACATCGATGAAGATGCAGACATTGATGCAGACGAACGAGCTTGGTTATCTCTAAACAACCGTCTTGAGCTCCCCTCGCAACTCGTCATGCTATGTACAAGTGTCCACGGCGAAAACACCCTAAATTGCCCCGAAACTGCCGACTGGCGCAATGGCCGAAGCAATCTCCAATCGCCGACAGGGGCAAGGGTCTACCCCGATAAGCAACAAAACGGGGCAAGAAACCACCACCGTTCGCTCACTACTTCATCGCTAACGACCTCTGACCGTCGCACGGGCACGGGACTCTCCCTAGCGCTGTCAAACAGGCCTGATACCGCAGTTGTCAATTCGAGGGAGTTGTCTTCAACGGCGCGACTCGCGGCTTCGTTCATGACGCCCCAGCCATACGTGCGGCTGGATTCGAACTCGTATTCTCAGTCCGGGGATGTGCTGGGTCACAGCTTTGGGAGCAATAGTAGTGGCGGGAGCTTTGGTCACGGAGGCGGGGGTGGGTACTTTTCTTTGAGGCGTCCTGGGTCCTCCGGTAGCCATATTCACTCTGGGAGGGCCAGTCCCAGTGCTAGTGGGTATACTACTCCCGGGATTGGTCTGTCGACTGAAGAGCGTGATGCTCCATCGGTGGGGCTGGCACGCTTGATGGCACATTATCCCACTAGCCCTAGGCATCGGAGACAAAGTATTTCTGGATCGAATTCAAGAGGGCTGGCTGCTGGGGATCGAGCTGAATGAAGGGTGTTGTTCTTTTTCTTTGGGAGGCGCAAGGAGCACAAATGAAAAAATGGATGAGAACTGTTTTTCTCCGACTAGAGCAGTCATGGCAAGTGTCATTTATTCTGTCCAAGTCTATCTAGTCAATATACACCGTACAGAACCATAACCATGGAAAAGAGGGAGATAGGCACATGAACACCAGGGAAAAAAAAAGAGCAAATACCACAATGAACGAGGGACGAAGGTGAACATCACACCTCAGCTCTAAATTTGTTATTCACGACAAAGAAAAAGAAGCCGAAGCCTAATCCACGTCATTACTGACGACTTCTCTCCCTCTGGCTGACCTCTTTCATCTCGTTGAGCACAATATCATTGAACTCCTGCCAGCCATCGAGATACAAATGGTGGCCAGCTCTATTCACAACGACCACCTTAGAGGAGCCTTCGTCGGCACGCTTCTCCTCTGGAGTGGCATTTTTTAGAACTTTCTGCTTTTCTGCTTCCAATCTGGCTGCTGCTGCATATCCACCTGAGACATCCATCCAGTCGTGGTCGCCATACATGAACACCACAGGGAGACCCTTCTCGCGCCGAGCAGGTGCCGAAGAGTCGGACGAAGGAGTGGCGGTAGAGGCGGTCGTATTCTCAGATGGCGCTGACGAAGTGGTGGCGGCGGCGACTGGATTAGGGAGAGCGCTTGTGTTTTCGATCAGTTGTCTCCCGAGGCCGTGGACACGGTGGATCAGAGGACTACGAGCGAAAGCACCGGGGGCAAGAATGTATGCTAGCGCATACTCGCCGCTACCACGAAGACTGAAGATCGAGTACGAGTAGTCGTGGAGGGCCTTAGCTTCATCGGCTGGTAGGTGGGAGAAACGACGAGAGGTCCACCCGGACACGAGACGTGGGCCTAAAGGACCAGCCCACCGCACCAGACTGAAGGGGGAGATATTGGCATCCCATAAATACGAGAACCACTTAGGGAGATTCCGTCGTGGAGCTGGAGGTGGAGTGGAATCAGCCGGGAGTGGTTGGCGCCCAGTGATAAAGCTACCGTCGCTCGTCTTCGGTGCTGTTTCCGGAATGGATGAAGTTATCTCTCGCTCATCTTGAGTAAGCTCGTTGGACAATGTCGATGACCGAGGCTCGGCCACATCTGCAGTGACAGCGAATGGGTCCTCTGGAATGCCAACTGGAGATGCCAGGATAAGCTTGTTTAGATGCCCGGGGTATTTCAGCGCGTAGGCAACCGCCATGTACCCGCCGAGACTGTGTCCAAGCAAGGTAAAGCGATCAATCTTTCGTTTGATGCGCCATTCCTCCAAGGCATCTACAAACCAAGCCTCGGCCTCCCTGATAGCGTCTTCTCTTTCCTTTGCCTTGATTTTGAATGAGGGTCGAGTACTCCGGCCCATGCCTAGCATGTCTAAGGCGTGGAGTTGCCAGCCCTTTAACCGACTCAGTGGTTCGAAGTTTTTATAGAAGAAGCCAAGTCCGGCGCCATAGCCATGGAGCATGACCAAATGTTGGTCTGCTTCCTCGCCAATTCTCTCCACCGAGAACTCATTGAGCGCACGGTCTTTCCCGCTCAGTTCTACCATGCTAGAGCGCCAGCGGCGAGGGCCATAAGGGTCATCAAGGGAGTTAGTGGTGACTTCACCCAGCTGATTAGGATCCGCGCTCTCGAGACTGGTCGGGATACTGCCATCCGGAAGCTCTGCCGTTTTTCCAGTCTGGAGGTGAGTGGGGGGCTGGTGATGCAAGTAAGGCAGATAAGAGAGGACTTTGTTTTCGGCAGCAGCTGCAGGTATACGAGCCCACTATGTAAAGCAAATCATCAGCGGACATGCGGCAATGGAGGCTTCTGAATTGTAGCTTACCCATTGACTAAAGCCCTCTCGATATCCCAACGGGAAAAGTGCACGCGCCGCTGCCGCGCCAGCAACAGCCTGAGCCGCATATGGGGTTCCCGGAGTTCTCTCGACATTGTTGTCACCTGGGTGTTGATCACGCCCATGGACGTTCTCGTGGGACGAGTTGAGTGATTCTGACGCCATTGAAGACAGTCTATGCCCCCGTGGGAGGGTGGCGAAGACAGCTGAGCAAGGTTTGGCCTGGTGTTGGGTGGCTGAAAAGAGAGAAGTAAGTTGCGAAGTTGTGCCTGCGATTCGCAAATTGGGAAGACAGATAGTTTCTGCTAGCAAAAGTTGCACGGTGGCGCTCATGGACGTATAAGCAGGGAACGCGGAGACAATTCGGTCACTCCGCTTAACCCCGGTAGGTCTGACATGCGAAACTCCGGGCAAAGAGGTAATATCCGACGGAAGAGAGTCGATAAAAAGAGAAATGTGGTGGAAATCCCCCTAAGGGCAATGGGCGATATTTGTGTACAATAGGTTAAAGGGAAGTCAACTGGGCCAGATGATGTCGATCCAACTTTGCTTTCAACTTTCCGCCTTACCTTTCTCCTCTTCACATGCCATGACACTAATGACACTCGCCCTGGGCCGGATCGGCCAAGTTTTGCTTTGACTTTAATCGACGAGCTTTGCTTTTATATTCTATTGTCACCTTGGGACTCTTCTACTATGGCTTCACCCTTAGACCAGGTGGTCAAGGGTGCCCCAACGCCCGGCGCGAGCGCCCCATCAACTCCAGAGCCGTTGAACTCCTCAAGGTCATCTCAAGCTCACCATTCAGATTCCTCCCCTCCACGTCCCTCGACCCCAGACCCGCTGGCACACCTGCCCTCCTCCCCGCCCCAGATCTACCTAAACCTCTTAATACTCGAAACGTCGCTACGAGCCCAGTATCTGGCCCTGCGCGAGCGTCGCCGCCAGAACACGTTCTTCCTACTGCTACTAGCCGCTTGGCTGGCCCATTTTTCATATGCCCTTTTCCTTCGCCCGCGTGAAGATGGCCGCGGAGTAGGCGGCTCTGTCTACTGGGTGGTCGAGATGGGGGAGAAAGTCGCCCTGCTTGGCGGGGTGGTTACCGCACTGCTCATCTGGGGTACAGGGCAATGGGAACGAGGAATCAGATGGCCTCGGCGCTGGCTCGCTGTCTCCAATCGTGGCCTGCGCGTGATGAACACCAAGATCATTATCATTCGCGGTCCCTTCTGGCAAGAGCTACTGTCTTACATCTCATTCCTGTTCCCATTCTCCGCTCCGTTCTTACCCTCCCCCAATGGAAACTACCATTTCGTTGAGCAGAGCCCCTCCGATAAACGCGCTGGTGGTGGTCGGCAGCACTATCAACAGTACTACAACGGCACCGACGGCGAGTCCGGCTTGGTAGAAGAAGACCTCAGCCCGGGAGGCGACTACATCCGTCTCCTCCTGCTGCCCAAGTCGTTCTCCCCGGAATTCCGCGAAAACTGGGACGATTACCGCACTGACTTCTGGGAAAAGGAAAACGAGCGCCGCGCCCAGCTACGCGTTAAACTGCGCGAGCGCGAGCGCCAGCTCGCCCAAACAGAAGGAGGCTGGCTCGGCAGGCTCGGGCTTGGCTGGCGCGCATCCCAACGTCGCCGCCTCGTCGCAGGGACCCTGCACCGCTCACTAGAGTCAGAATCCAAACACCGCCCAGGCCACGGCCATCATTCCATCACGAAACTCGGCCAAGAGCAGCGAGGTCCCTCCCGGCGCAATACCCGCTCCGACTCTCATTCCCGCACGTCATCCCGCAGCACCACCCCCGTGGACAGCTTCGAAGACCGTCCCCCGTCCCGCTCTTCCCCTTCCAGTAGGCCCCGCCGCTCGAGCACCGCCTCCGGGCAGGATGCGAGCCCGCAGCAGCAGAAACGGAAGGGCTCAACGCTTCGGCGAGGCTTGTCACCTCTCACGCAAGCGCAGATCAGAGAGGGTATACGTACCCCGTCCTTTTCATCTGACGACTCTGTATCGCCTATGGGTATGATTGAGAAAGATAAAGAGGAGGCTATACCGAATTCTGTTACGGAATTGTAATACTGCACCGCACCTTAGCACAGAATGTTGTTCACCTGCCGTTCATATCTCTATACCCTGTTTTTCGTCTCTCGTGTTTTCCAGACATTGTTGCTCAGAGCGCTGTCTTTGGAAACTTGCATAGCTGTGTATATCCCTTAGAGCGCGATGTCGTTAGTTCTATAGACAAGCTCGAGTGACTCGCCCGTGTATGCTGTCGCGTTGTATCTGGTTCCTTTGGAAAACTCCCCATTCCGATGCGTCTTATAGTGTCAAATAAACAAGTGTCTGCTAATCGACCATGTGGCGTGGCATGAAATTACAATTGCAGGTGCGCTAAGAGCCTAGTACTACCATTTAGGTTTTGATTTAAGTCAAGGATCGAGTATTCATTCATATTTCTCGTATTTGGCCCACCCACTAATATTTCCTCACAAACCCATTCCATACGCCATACACAAAAAAACAAAACATGCTGATATCAATCCCAATGCAATGACAAGAAAGCATGCTCGTAAAACTGGACACAGACAGTTCCAGCATTCTACCGCCTGGCTATTACCAGATGGAGGAGAAAAGTATAGACAGTGCCACATAACCCAGATAAATTAGACCCGGTATACATCTTCATCATCCTCGAGATACATCAGGATATTATCGTCATTCATGGCCCGCAAGGCCTGGATAGCCTCGGGGCGGGAGAAGACGTGCGAAGCGCCAAGGTTGGGCGATTCCTGGATGGCCGTATTAACAGCATTAATTAAGTCATCAATCTTGCTTGTATCGCTGTCTCTAAACACAGTCTTTCCCATAAGCGGGCCCAGAGTCTGCCGGAAGACTGTCATGCGGGCAGGGGTGATCGGGACATCTGTGGAAGTGGACTGCGAGTCTGTCTGAGACTCGATGAGCTGTGAGGCTGGCTTTGAGGATGCCATTGACATCTGAGAGTCGGTTTGGGTTTGAATGCGAGCTGTCTGGCTCGAACGCAAGCGTTGAGCGCGAGGGCTGGCTGTGTATAGGCTGTCTGGGTCTTCGTCTTCGTCTGGGATTGGACCACTAGATTGCGTTGCGGTACCGCGGGTGCGTGCTGTGCCAGTACGTCTACCCGGTGTGGCGGTTGAGGTTCCGCGGGCGGCGATGTCATCATCGGAGTTGTCGTCGAGTTCGGCATCGCTGTCATCGGAGGAATCGTCGAAGGTGGTCACCTTGCGTCTCTTCCGGCGCTCATCCTCCACTACTTCCTTGAACATGGCGAAGCGCAGGATGGCCTCGGCAGTTTTAGCATCCTTCTCCTCCACTCGATTAGACAGGCGGGCCTTGGCGTGTGCAGTAGACAAACGAATCAGTGTCTCCAGGGTACGAGGAGTGATGGGCGATGTGCGACGCTTGTTGCCGGTGAGTTCATCGTTTCGCAGAGCAGAGTATGCAGCGATGACGTGGTTGGCAGCACCCCTGGTCAAGACAGGCATGATTCGCTTCTTGGCGTATTGGATGTACTTCTTGAGGAAGGGGATACTAATAATTTCCACATCCTTGCCACGGCGGCGGCCAGCATTGGCACCGTTCACCATACCACCGTGGAGCATCACATTAAACTTCTCGAAAACTTCACTTGGCGCATTAGCATCTTGACGGTCTTCATTTCCCACGCCCAATGTTTGATTGAGTTGTTCCCGAACGGGTGCACCCTCCTCGGTGCCAGGCTGGCGGTAGCGATGCATGCGTAGAACGTGCTCTGAGATTATTCGGTCATGGGCATCCTCAATATCATCGGTCACGACAAAGAGCAAATCGAAACGTGAAAGCAAAGAGTCGGGGAGAGCAATGTTCTTATGCGGGTCCTTGTGGGGATCATATTGGCCATAAATCGGGTTGGCTGCTGCAAGGACACTGCAGCGAGCGTTCAAGCTTGTGTGGATACCGGCTTTGGCAATTGTCACGGTCTGCTGTTCCATGACTTCGTGGATAGCGACACGATCGACATCACTCATCTTGTCGAATTCATCAATACACACCACACCACGGTCACCGAGAACCATAGCACCAGCCTCTAATCGACGTTCGCCGGTTTCTTTGTCTGAGGTGACAGCAGCAGTCAAACCGACACCGGAGGAACCTCGACCGGTAGTAGCGATTGCCAGTGGCGCGGTGTTCAATACAAAACGAAGAAGCTGAGACTTCGCAGTTGAGGGATCACCAACCATAAGAATGTTGATATCACCACGAAGATGGGTTCCGTTATCCAAGTTCTTCTCCATTCCACCTAGAAGCATCAGGAGGATGGCTTTCTTGATGTGGTCATGCCCGTAGATACTGGGAGCCAGAGACTTGGACAACAAGTCAAACACGTTCCTCTTCTTGGCGATCTGATTGATGTTTCGAATATCGGTATCCGTAAGAACAGCCTCCGCAATACCTCCACCGCTCTTCGAAGACAACTGAACAATGTTGTTCGCCATGACAACTGTGCGGAACGTCGACGAGCCACTACCTCCGCTACCGAGGGTACGGTATATACCCACCAACTGAATTCTATCACCAGGCTTGGCAGTGTCGACGAGGTCGTCATCCAAGATAACATCGACACTTCGGGGCAATTGTCCTGCCGGGGCACGTTCGGGCATTTCTTGGATAGAGATCGATTGGTGGTCGAGATAAGTTGAGTAGCCGTACTCCGTGATAAGCTAGATATTATATCTTTAGTTTCAAACGATTGAGTGAGATTGTCCAGGTTAAACTTACCGGATTCTTTTCGTCGTCTTCTTGAGGGTAAACGTTCAAACTAGTTGCACCGCTGGCACTCATAGTTTGATCCCGGTATTTTCTAGCAACAAACCGATCCTTTTTCTCGACGTAGTGGACACTTTGAATAATCTTGGGGCGGACCAGAGAGCATTTTGTCACAATTCCCTCAAGTGAGACCATGTGGTTCAATTGTTCCGAGCCCAATGTGCGCGGATTGCAAGAGAATTCTCCGAATGCGCCAACATAAGCGCAGTAGTAGTTCTATTGATATTGTTAGACATTCCATGTCTGCTAAGAATCATTGAGGGCGCAATACACACCGCTTCATCCGAAGATTCTCTAAGTGGTCGACCGGGTAGGGTTTTAACGACCGCCTTCAAAGCTGCATCAAAGGCTTGTGAATAATCGAACGGCGAAGAGAGCAGCCTACACCCGTTAGTCGATGAACCCAATTTCGGTTGGTGTAGAGGTATAATTTACCCTTCGGCAAGCTCCCGGTTGTGTGCTCTAATTTCATCGATGCTGACCTGTCCAAAATCATCAGCATCACCTACTAGCAGGGGATTTCGCTGATCCACGCACTGTCAATCGTCGCGCACCCTTGTTCAGCATAACCACAATATCCGCTCGATAACTGTTTCAGTACGTTAGACGTATATATATATAATATTGATCTTCAAGGTCGACGAACCTGCGTGCCCGTGCATCATCTGAAAAAAAGCACTTTGTTAGCTCAAGGGACCACAACACATAACTCAATGGACTTACTAGGGTCAAGAAATTCAGTTGCAGCACGCACGCGATCCTGCGCGGCCTCATCACGTAGTTGTAAACCGTCCATGGTGTGTGATGCAATATAGTGTGGTAGGAAGGAGGGAGTGGAGGGCCGATTGGGATTTCCCGATTTGCTAAAGTGGAACGCGTGAAGTTGCACGCGAGGAAGACGCGTCCCCTGGGTACCACGTGCCGTGATGAGTCAGCGAATAATTTTTCACCGGGCTATATAAACCCGCCATCCCCCCGATCTATTTTCTTTTCTTCAAGCGACTCTACGTGCGTTCTCCTCCCCCCAACAGCTGGGAACTTTCGGGTTTTCCACGCTGGACATTGGCATTTTGAACTTTTTACTGACCTCGTTTTCCTCTACAGTTCAAAGAATCACTTTAGAGTAGACGTCCCCTTTCTAAACTCTTTAAAAGAGCCACAGAATCTCCACCCTTGCTGATGACTACATGTCCTCGATGCCCTAAAGTGAAACCTTTTTACTCCCGCCTCGACTGTCACGCGTGCTGTCCGCAGTGTCTGTGTTTCGGTCTAGGGAGTGGTGATGATCTTGACCTGGTCTCGATGTCTGACTTCGGTCGGTCGGTCCTGGTGGGTGTCGAGGAGGTCTGAAAGGTCCTATTCCATTCTGGTTGATATATGGAGCGCTGTTTACTGGCTGGCTGTTTATTTTTTACTATGTACAGAGTACCTACAATGGAAAAAACTATATTCTGAAATACCTCCAAAATTATCTCTTGTAACTTCGTATGTCCCATCTCAGAACACATACTCTGTCCAACACACTGCCCAACTCCCGCTGGAAGTTGGGTTTCACGTATCTGCAAAATGTACCTTTTCAATGGGATACGCATACAGAAGGTACCTTTAAATATATATGTTGTACTCCACCATATCATTCTCTCTTGATCAAGCAGGCATAGATTTGAGTTGATATTTATAACCTGTACATTATTAGCAATGGAGAAACGAAGTCGAAATAAGCGCGGTCTAGAGTAAAAGCTTCAAGAAAAATTTTGCACTATACATATCTAATAAAAGTTGATAATTTCTCTACATTGGGATGATAATAAAATTTTACGGAGACAAAAGCTATGCTTTCAGAGATAACTTCGTAACATTAATTCACCTTCCTGGATTTGAATGACATGGTCGAGATATATATTTCGAAGTACCCTTTATATATCCTAAGAAAATATACATTTTGGGTTTGGGTCAACGTTGGACCGAGTATTGGACTACGTTATAGGCTTGTAGCTGTCCAACGATAATATTCACCTGATGTACATACATCAATCTGTATAACCGATCTACTCCTTGCAATGTGATTACGGGTGTTCGGCCTGATAATACTTCCTTCTCTGACTTTTAACTGTGTAGTTGAAGTTATTCAACTAGTGATGCCTAATAAGAATTGGGAAATCTGATGTATTGTACAAATATGATATATAAGAACAAGCTAAAATTACAATCACTGTACATGGAACGACGCACGCTGCTCAATGGCCGTCGCTCCGGTCTTCCCTGGGCGTCCAGGGTCCCTTGTATCTTTGTCGCTCGGACTCTCGCTCTGATTCCGTCCGCCCGGGTTTTACATGGAGCCCGACAATGGGCTTGAACATAAGGTGGGGACGGGTAGATAGCTTCCACTTGCGATTATCCCTGTCGAACAGTTGCCGTTTGGGGGTCGGCCTCTTGACGTCGGCATATATCAACTTGACCAAACGTCGTTTGTGGGCGTCGGCGCGTTCGGTATCCCTGTCTCTAAGAGACTGGGCAATAACTTCCTGGTGATACTTGATTTGGTCCTTCCACTGTTGTGCCACAGTGCGATACTCGTGAACTGTAGTTTCCAGGTCAACTCGGTCCTCGCGAGGAAGGATGCTCGCCAACGGGCCAAATAATCCCTCTTCGTGAACGGCGAGTAAGCCAGTAAGATTTAAATCGTTAACGGAGGGCTCGGGGTGTTGATCTTTTCTCAACACGAGAGGTTCCTTAGTCGCGTCATCAAAGCTGCGTTTGTGCATGTCGTGACTGGGGCCAAGAGGACCAGAAGGCGAGGAGAGCAGATGGGTCGGGCGTGGGAGGATATCGGGTTTTGCCGGCTTGCCGCGAAGTATTGAACTTTGATATTTATCAGGCACGGTTGGCATCGCGGCAAGCGCATCAACAGTCTGTGGCGCAATCTCGTAGAGATTGGCCAGATGCTCCTTCCCCTCCGTAATACTGATTTGCCGGAGCCGTTGCAATGTACTGGCTAGTTGCACCATGGTGGGGTAATGAGGGTGCATGTAGCCAGGGTCGATTTTGCGCCAATGCTTTCGGGCCAATTTTCCCATCATCCTGCGAGGTTTGGTGATACCCGCGCGACCTTCGAGGTGGAGGATTGTCACGGGGGCATTAAGTGGTCTCACACCATATCCTTTGAGAAACCATGACCAACCAGGGAAGTGAACAATGAACTTCTCTTCAAACAGTCTAAATGCCTCCACATTGTCAGGATAATGATCAGATGTCGCAAGCATCCTAATGTAAGTTGACCAGTTGAAACCAGTCAATGCAAAGCCTGCTGCCTGAACTTCGGCTACCACTTGATGTATTCTTGCGAACATGCCCCGGCGAGCCAACGACTCTAGGTAAAGCGAAAGTGGATAGTCCAGGATGAAGCGTTGAGCAGGAATGATTTTGGGCGTTTCTGCCTGAGAGGTAGATATTGAAAAAATTGAGGGGAGAGAGGACTCGGCTGGCGCTGGCATGGTTGAACTCGACGACTGTGCAGACAAGATGTTGTCAAGGTTGCAGGTACCGGCTGCCTTGTTTGCACTTGCCATAATACTGTTCCAGCACTCTTCCACCTTCTCGTAGTTCCGTGTTTCTAAAAAGGCATTCATGACGGCTTTGACGAAGTCAATCGGTAAAGATTTCAATTCATCGCCGTTCGATGATCCCGCGGTTCGTCTGAGTTGCATGTAATGAGTAAAAGTTTGGAGTGCCTTTCCGGCGCCACCTACGATGCCGTATGCGTCGATCAGCCGTTGATAGTGCGTGGCAGTGAAAGACTCAACAGCAAAGCCCGCTATCGATTTAGATAATCGACTGTTGGCTGGCGATGGATTGGCACTGAATCGTGAGATTGATTCAGAAAGCGTCTTTTCTGCGTTCTCCAAGACGATATTTTCAATGGGGGTTTCGAGATCTTTTGCAGTCTCCACGTCTCTCGCAATCTGCATTCTCAGGCTCAAAAGGCTCGCGTCCATCCCGATTCGACCGAAGCGTTTTTGCATTTCGCGGGAGGTGACATACACCATATCACGGTTCCGTTGCTTCACATATCCAAGCAAGAGAATGGAATAATGGTACTCGGTGACTTGAAAACCAGCTTCATGCATCTTCCTGAAGGTAGCTTGCGCACGATCCACCTGCTGAGAATAGACATAAGCAAGCATAACAGCCGCATAAGTCATGTCGTCCGGTTTCAATCCTAGGCGTCCCATGCGGTCAAGGACACGGCGGAAGGAGAACTTTGATACCCTGAATGCATACCGCATTAGAAGATAATTCCACATTCGCAAGGGTGACCCTCCCACCGCTATATCCCAGCTCAGTGCGATAAGCTCTTCTGCATGGCCCAATTGCCCATTCTTGCAGTACGCTTGAACGGCCGTTTCAAGCATTGGTCTCGTGATTTGTACCCGACTCTGCTGCGCCTCTTTAAGCAATTGACGGATGGCTTCGACGTCGCCTCGCTGTGCGAAAATCGCCATCAGTGTGCCAAATGTGTACGAGTTGAAAGGTACATTATTTTCTCGCATTTCTGAGAATATAGAAAGAGCTCCCGATAAATCCTTGACAGTAGTGTACGCCAGAAGCAGTATATTCCAGCAAATTGTGTTCAGCGGGAGACCAAATTCTGTAGGAATTCGCTCGAATTGTCGCCGTGTCTCGCGCAAATCACCTAACCGCGCGTGAACGGCAAGAAGGGGGGTCACTGACCCATGAAACTTTGGGTTGCCGTGATCTGCCAGGAACCTATCAAACAGGTCTTGGACAGTTCGTACATCCCCAATCCGTGAAAAGGCATTCATGGCATCATTGTATGACAAGATGCTTGGTCTTTTATATTCATCAAAGTGCGCCTCTTCGTCCAAAAAATATAGCACGCTGTCGGTCATCTTGAATTCCACCACGCGTTGAATGATAGCACGAACAGTGGTGACATATACCCTTTCATTCGGAAATCTTGAACGAAAGTAGCGATAAACAAGAATGCACTTGACAAATTCCGACCTCTGCTCTGATTGTAGGAAGACTTGCATCAAATTGAAATAGTGTCTGTTGGTCAAAAGACCAAGAGGACGGCATTGGAGTAACAGTTCAAGCAAAGTCGAAATCGGGGTGGATTTGACCATGTCATCAGAGCTAATAAATCGCTCAAATACACGGTGAAAAAAGTCACTTGTTGCTTTATCACTTCCCGTGTCAATCCTTATCAGGTGCAAAGTAAAGGCAAGAAGATGCCTGGAAAGGGAGTAATCAGGGAAGTGAAATCGATCCAATCTGTCTAGCAAAGAGTCCAATGGTGGTCGCTTCCTTTCAGGGGTCTTCAATAGCTTGGTCCATAGTGAGGTAATATCAGACCACTGTCTGTTTGCCACCATGTGCATCAGGCACAGCGAGATGATTTCTTGGGCGAATGGCGCGGAGATGGCTTCCTGGCAGAGCACGTCCAAATGACTGGGTTTTTTCTCGGGTAGCGATAGAATCTGTGATTTTATAATGTTCTTGAAGTCTAACTCGGTGCGATCTTTGGGTGCGATTTCGTTGAAGAGTGCCCATGCTCGGCGTTGATGTTTTTTTTTGGGTGATTTACTCATATAAGCACAGAGTGCAGATTTGAGTTTTGACGGGCATCCAGCCGCAACATACAGCACCCAAGCTTTATCAAAGTCGCTGCCATTCTCCTGAAGGAACGTCCGGAGGGATGCGCTCGCTTCACCATCCTCATCGAGAGATTCTGGATTTTGAGGCACTTCCGCCAGCTTGGATGCATATTTGTGCCCGGATGGAGCCTCTGAGGGAGCCTGGCAAAGACTTGAAAGAGAAACATAAGACCTTGAAAAGCTCAAGTGTCTCCTCCGAAACCCAGTCCTGTTTTGGGAGCGAGGTAGACGCGAAGCTACTAGAGTTTGAGCCTGCTGAGGATATAAGAATTCGAGAGATGGCCCTACCCCATCGCTTGACTCTCTGCTTTCGCGTTGAGTGCTAAGAACGGGGGACGATCGTTGGCCTGACGCCTGCAAAAGCGCGATAAACCACTGAGGAGCATTCGCTCCAGCGCCATTATGCTTCCAAAAATGACCAGAAAGACAGCTTCTGTTCAGGATCACGCCATTGGAGTCTTGAAGGAAACGCCGTCCCGCGTTCTCGAGGGTGCTTGTTGCACGTTCGAGCATCACCCTCAATCGTAGTCTTAAGCGGTAAGGTGCCGCTGGAGGTTCCGTCGGCTGTGTTGTATTGGGTTTGAAAGCTCTGTTCAGATAATTATGGTGTCAGCAAAATGTCCTGGCTTTTGAGTATGGCAAGCAATTGAGCATGTTGTGCTTGGTGGTGCCATTCGTACCAGGAAAAAGCCGGACTCGTCGGCTTGTGAAACACAATGTTGCTCACACACAGGTCCCGGACATGGAATTGCCAATCAAGGTCCAAGCACCTTGATTTAGTCAAGAAGGCAATGGTAAATCCGAAGTCCCATAAGCTTGGAGAACACAACGCAAAAGATTCGGAGGTGCATGAAATTGCCGGGGTTTCACCGCCTTTACTGAGCCCACTACTTCAACCGTGTCCCTCACATTCACATCACTAGGACCCCAATTAAAGGAACAAGACTGAAAAGTGTCATGGAGGTGACTGACTTTATCTTCAAAGAGAGAGAGGAGGCGCTCCTCGTGGGAGACTACAATGCCTACCGGGCGCACACTACCAGAAAACTGCAGAAACTCCGCAAGAAGCTTGGTCAGGCCACCGTCAAAGGCCGCAAGTATACTGCCAAACCAGCTGTGACAGCTGAGAATGTTGGAAGCAATGTGTCGTATGTTGCTTGACCTATTTCCATTCCCAGTCACTCTTCCAACTAGTTTCTAACCCAAGCCAGATATGTACATCTTTTGCTTCTTAGTTCCGAACGAGCTTGGGCGCAAGCAATGCATATGAAGTCTACACATTCCGCAGATACTTCCGCAAAGGGCATCTCTGGTGCTGCTCGGCGTCACATTATTTCTCGACTGAACAAGGCCACTGGGTATGCACTGCATCTAGTGTCGCTGCTTCACGAACAATCGCTTTCGGGGGCAAGTGATATGGATATCCTGGAGGCTCGGGCTTATTTGGCGATGATTTCTGGTACTCTGTGGCTTGAGAAGCGGAGATGGGAACAGTGTCTCCAGGATTATTCCATCGCAAGAGTGATTTACACAGCTTTAGGTCAAAGGGTCAAGAAAGACGCTTTTCGGGACCTGCTCTCGGGGACTGTTGACCCTAGTCTCCGATACGCGGCCTATCAGATGAAGCTTCCCCGGTCCAAACCTACATCTTCACTGGCGATTGAATTCTTCCCATCGGATTCGGAGATCTGCGCCGAGGTTGAGAAGATCGACCCCTCTTGTCTCGCTGAAGAAGCAGCCGGTACTCGACGCACCGCAGAGGGAGAAGTGCAGGAATTGCCCCAATCTGTCACTTGGAGATCGCGAACTGTCCTACTGGATGACGCCTCAATTTCTCAATCGTTAGCTGCTGCTTCAGCCGCGGAGGCTAGGCTCACTACTTGGTTGGCAGATGCTGGCAAGTCCGCCGCTGCTAAGGAGAAAGCTGCTGCGTATGACAACGTGATTATTGCCAGTCAAGATGCTGTCGATGCAACGAAATCCGCCATTGATGACTTGGCTAGTGAGGGTGTTGATCCCAGTGATAAGAGAATGCAGGCACTGCAAATCACTCGAACCGCAGTCAATTACACTTTGGTTGGCTGGCGGGTCGGCCGTAACCGGGTGTTGTGCGGAGAAAAGGATGGCTTGTCATTTGAGGAACAGCAACCCACAACAAATGGAAAGGAGACTGCGAAGCACACCACAGGAAATGGCAAGAAGTTGAACAGACTCCGTGAGCGGGTCGTCCTGTATGATTCGACACTCCAGAGCTTGGAGTTTATTCTCGAGCTTCCTGGTGTTGCGGCCGACTCGGCCTTTGTGCAGGGTCTAGAGGCAAAGCGGCACTACTTCCGTGCCCTCAGGTATGGTTTCCCCTCTGATCCTCACTGATTCTCGCAACTAATCTCTAATTTTTCCACTGTAGATGTCTTGCACTAGGAAGATCCCATGGAGTGCTTTCGAGGTCAAAGGAGGCTCTTGCGCTGTTTTCCCAAGCCTTGAACCTTGCCGCTTCCGTTTCCCCCGAGTCAACAACGGATGCTGAAGATGTCCCAAAGCTCGACGTATCCCGAGTACAAGCGAGTACCTTGGAGTCAACTCTGCGAGAACTGGTTGCTCAATATCGTGGACTTGTCACTCTAGAGAAGCTGACTGCTGAAGAGGCGTCACAGTCGAGCCAACGGCCAGTGGTGGAACGACTGCAACAGTTTGCAGGATCTGGACTAGACCTCAATAATCTGGTACCCTACCCACCCCAAATGCAGCCTATTCCTGTCAAGCCCTTGTTCCTTGATGTGGCATGGAACTACATTGATTACCCACGTCAAGGCGGTCAGCGACAGGAGGCTCCGACTCAAGCTCAAGCCCAAGGTCCCGTGGAAGAAGAAACGAAAGGCCGTCGTGGATGGTTTGGTTTCGGTGGTCGCTGAAGCCCTTTACATAGATGCCATGTTATGAATACCCATTGAGTCTTATCGAATGTGTAAGTCGCACTCCGTATGTTGTAGTACGACAGGTACGTTGTAGGAGCAAGCACAAGCACGCGCATTTAGGAGCCCTTACTTAATATCCAGCCAATCAACGTGCAGCCAATCAGCGCCGATCAACTCTCGGGAATTCTCTAGCCGGGTCACGTCGTGCTGAGTAATTGAGATATGGCTCTGCGCTGACTTGTCTGTATTTTAAGATAACGGAATCCGTACATATATAGTTGTCCTATTTGATATCCTATACGTGCTGTGTACATACATAGACTAATGAGTTAAGGCTTTCATGGCTTTGTTATCTTTGCGCATCATCGATACTATTAAGCCCGGCTCGGAGATTACAGCTCAGAACCCCCGAACTATGGGCCAAAGCAGAGACTGTCCAAATAATTTCATGAAAGTAACGACATGTTGTGTATCTATACAAAAATAATCAATAATCATTCAGAATCAATCTAATAGAAGCTATTGGACGTAATTACCTGAATCTTTCATGACACAAACTATTTATGCATGATATGGGCTAATGCTGAGCATCCCGGGGGCCTCCGTGTAATTGGCCTTCCCGCCCCTGAGCCCCAGTCCATTCTCTCCCCCTCTCTCTCCACTCACTTTTTTCCCTTTTTGTTCTGGGATTCGGTCCTTCATTCTCATTGACAATTACCTTTCTCTTCAATTCCTGCTCGGAACTTTGACTCCATTGACTCCCCAGTATGGCCAACATGGCCAACTTCACCGGGAGCTTTGCCTCGCCATCGGCGGATGCGACAGTCTCGCCCCAACTTTTCGCGCCGGCTGGTCTCATTGCCACCATATTGGATGGCTTCACGATTTGGAAGGGTCTATTGACTTTCTTGGTCGCCGCCATCATCTATGATCAGTGTGAGTGTAGATGCGACATGTGTGGACTTTGAAATCGCGTCTTGAAACTAATTCAGACCCCCTATTTGCAGTCAAATACCACTACCTCAAGGGTGCGATTGTTGGCCCTATGTACAAGATCCCCTTTATGGGCCCATTCCTCCAATCAGTCAACCCCAAATTCACCGAATACAAGGCCAAATGGGATAGCGGAGACCTCAGCTGTGTGTCGGTCTTCCACAAGTGAGAAGTCCCAGATGTACTTGTTCCCTTTGAATCAATTCGCTAACACTATTCTACCAAGGTTCGTCGTGATTGCATCCACTCGTGATATGTCCCGGAAGATTTTCAACTCGCCCGGCTATGTCAAGCCCTGTGTCGTGGATGCCGCGCATAAGCTTCTCGGCAAGACCAATTGGGTCTTCTTGGATGGCAAAGCCCATGTGGATTACCGTAAGGGTTTGAACGGGTTATTCACTCGCCAGGCTCTGGCGATGTACCTCCCCCGGTCCGAGGAGGTCTTCAACTCTTACAACCAGAAATTCCTCGAGAAGTCCGCCGCCACCAACTTCACCCCGACCCCCTGGATGTCCGAGTTCCGCGAGCTCATGTGCGCTCTGTCTTGCCGTACCTTTGTCGGTTACTATATCACCGATGAGGGCGTCCAAAAAATTGCCGATGACTACTATCTGATCACCGCCGCGCTTGAGCTGGTGAACTTCCCTATCATCCTTCCCTACACTAAGACCTGGTACGGCAAGAAGGCCGCCGATATGGTACTTGAGGAGTTTACCAAGTGTGCTGCCAAGTCCAAGGCCCGTATGGCTGCCGGTGGTGAGATCTCCTGTATCATGGACGCCTGGGTTAAGGCCCAGCTGGATTCCGCCGCATACCGCGAGAAGATCGAGAAGGGAATTCCGGTCGATTCTTCAGAGAAGCCTAGCCAGGTTCTTCGTGAATTCTCCGACTTCGAAATTGCCCAGACTATCTTCACCTTCCTGTTCGCTTCCCAGGATGCCACCAGTGCCGCCTCCACCTGGTTGTTCCAGCTGATGGCCGACCGCCCCGAGATCCTGGACAAGGTCCGTGAAGAGAACCTGAAAGTCCGCAACGGTGATCGCACTCTCCCTGCCACCATGGATATGCTAGACCAAATGCCTTACACCCGCGCCGTCGTTAAGGAGACCCTGCGCTACCGCCCCCCTGTCATCATGGTTCCCTACCTGGTCAAGAAGGACTTCCCTATCAGCGAGACCGTCACCGTCTCCAAGGGCTCGATGATCATTCCCTCCGTGTGGCCCGCATGCCACGATGAGGAGGCTTACCCCAATGCCGACTCGTTCGATCCAGACCGCTGGATCACCGGTACCGCTGAGCAGCAGACCAAGAACTGGTTGGTCTTCGGCACAGGTCCCCACTACTGTCTGGGTCAGACCTATGCTCAGCTTTCCCTCATGTCCATGATTGGAAAGGCCAGCATGGTGATGGACTGGGAGCACACCCCTACTCCCGAGTCCGAGGACATCAAGGTGTTTGCCACCATTTTCCCTCAGGTATGTTCAAGCTTATTCTCTGCCATGATCAATTCACTAATATATATTAGGATGACTGTCTTCTTACGTTCCGCCCCCGCTCTTGAATTCTCCCTTTTTTTGTACAAAACACAAAAGCGAAGCTCAGACCCAGCCACACCTCCTGGACAGAGGGCTTGGTTACCTTGACATGATTCCTTCCTGTCCTGGGGATGGGGTGGTCCGCTGACACTTTCTTCTTTCTCATTCGACTTCGATGCATGCTCGATACGGGAACAGTCTTTAACATACGTTTCTCTTAGAGAGACCTTCCATACCCTTTTTTAAAGGAGCCCCCGCTGCGATTATGATTACCTACTGCCCGTGAGGGGTCGCAGGGGTTTCTTGTTTCATTTCTTCAGAATGACACTCCTAGAGCCATGCATATTAGAACAATATTAATTATCTTTTTCTGTCTGAATATTATGACATTTTATAATACTGTTCGTGTGCTTGAATCAATTAATCATACATTAGTTATCAGATTGGCTTTGAGACGAATGGTTTCTACACAGTCAATATAGGTAGAAAGGACCAGACTCGTTGTTCTATGTATCAATCCTCCACTTCCACTATATATCTGTGCCATCTCTACAAGATCTACTCCGTATGCAAAACTCAAACGAAACATATCTTAACTGCTAAATAATACTTCTTAGTCGCAATCCAACCAATCGAGTCGTCCTAACGAACCAAAAGTCTAAACATTGCTCAACAAGCTTGTACAATCCCTCTCATAAAGAACAAAAGCTTTAACCAGGAGGCGGTCATTCATGGCAGATTGACATCACAGTCCCTCATCCCGAGGTTACGCTCGGCGATGTAATAACACCTCACCTCCGCGGACAATCAAAATCCAGAGTTGAAACAATGGCTTCGACATTGTCATCAAAGATCCAGCGATCTACTGTCGTGTTGTCCTCTGCCGTAGTCAGAATCTCGGCACGCAGTGCGGTATCACCAGCCGCGGCCTTGCACCGAGCCAACTCCGCACCGACAAGAGGACTGGTCACTTCTCCCCAGAACCGTGTCCTCCCCAGCCGCCTGGCGCCGGCATGCAGCATCCAAGCCAAGGCGAGCTGCAACACCAAGAATCCGGGCCAGGTGCAGACGCGGTGGAACACCAATGAGGCCAGCCCAGTCAAGCTCCGGGAATGGGGCTTCGAAGATGTATGTACTCTCCAGACTGGTTTAGTCATTCCTCCTCCTCTACCATCACTTCTTTATTTGAAGCAAATGCCACAATGAACCCAGCCATAAAGCCATTGATATCAAGCTAACAAAACCATATCTAGATCAACGCCGCCCTCCCATCCTCAACCCCCGACTCCCCAACTCACAAGCCCATAATCCTCATCGACGTGCGCGAGCCTGCCGAGCTTAAAGGTACGGGTATTATCCCGTCTGCAGTCTGCATCCCGCTAGCATCACAGGGAGATGCACTGTACCTCACCCCGGACGAGTTCGAGACCCGGTTCGGGTTCCCTAAGCCTGATCCTGCGGAGGGCGAGGGCGAGCCTGCGCAGATGGTCTTCTATTGCAAGGCTGGTGTGCGGGCTAAGACGGCGGCGCATATGGCCGTGCAGGCTGGATATGACCCTGCCAATATCGGAGTCTATATGGGTAGTTGGTTGGATTGGGAGAGACACGGCGGGAAGGTTGAGAAGTGGGAGGGGGATGATCTTTGAGTTAGGGAAATCTTGATGCTGAAATGGTGCCCAATTGCCGAGTGCCCGATAGACAAGGTGATTTGGGTGGTTGAGAACAGGATTGTACATATTACATACATAATGCTGAATATGATCTTGAAGAGTAGATTAGCTGGTCTATTCTGATATTGTGAAGCAACCGTTCGGTTTGGCCTGCTACAAAAATTAGAATTCCCTAGTTCCCAAACCGGTAGATTGCTTCTGTGTTAAAGACAAATAAAGATCAACTACATGGTAATCTAAATGTCTGCTCGCTAATGCAAATACTCGAAAAGTAAGTTCAATCCACTATAACAACAGAAACAAAAGATCTGGTACCAACCAGGCCTCGCTTTTCCTATATCATGTACAAGCGACTTCTCTCGCTGTTCATCCATCAAGTCATGGTCATTCATTGTATGTTCAAATCGTAATCAAAATAGAATAACTTTTCCGCTTTTCGATAGCAATCGTCATAGCTGAGTAAATTTCGATTCGTTTCCTCCAAACTGGCTATGATGGAACCGAAGGCCATGAGGGCCGACGGAGAACAAAGCTCGCCAATTACTGGCATTTGATCGTCAAGTTCGCTCGAGGATAGGTACCGCAAGGCTGGAATGGGTCCGGTGCTCAATATTCTTGATATGAAGACACCGCACACCGGAAGGAATCCCTAAGACCGAATTCAAGGAATGTCGAAGACGGGCTTGAGCTTCTTGACCAGAGCCCATTCTTCCATGGATACCTCAGACCGGTAAAACTCCTTGAGGGTATCGATACTAGCACGCGAGATGTGCGAGACAAGCTGGTCCTTCTCTTCGAGATGACGACCATACATGGGCTGGTTCGGACCCTCGACCTTGACAGCGACGGAGGGCTGACCTCTCTTGCAGACCGGAACAGGCTTATGATCGCGCTCGATGGATGTGCTGTGAAACGGTTGCGTTAGAAATCAGACAAAAAGGGGGGGAAAGACCTAGGGAGCCAAAACTTACACTCTACCAATATCAATGATCTCCCTTACACCAGCGGCGTTGGTCCTGACCGCAGCCAAAGGAGTGTGGAGACGCAAGCTTCCTTCAACGACATCAACACCGATGACGATAGGGTCGGTCTTGTTGAAGACAGCAATGGGCTTAATGATACAGGGGAAGATAGCAAGAAGCTTAGCCTCTTCCTTACGCTGCTCTGTGATTTGAGCCATGTGCGCAGTGAAGTTATCAAACAAGTGGTAAATGATGTCGGCGGTGAAGATCTTCACACCGATTTCGTTGGCATAGGCCATTGCATCCTTATCGACCTTGACATCGAAGCATAGCATGACAGCATATTCCTTACTCTTTTCAAGCATGGTACCAGCCATCATGACATCACGCTTGTAAACGGGACCAATGGAGATATTGGCAACCGGAATCTTAGAAACCTTGAGGAACTCCAGGAGAGCCTCAAGCGAACCTAGGGTAGAGGCCTGGACAGTGACACCACGCTGGTCAGTTGAGACACGGCTCAGCAGATTCTCCAGATCGGACATGACCTCCTCCTCAAGATCCTCCTCATCATCATCAGGGCCGACGACAAGCATGCGAGAACCAGCGATAGCATGCTCCAAGTCGTTGGCAGCAATCTTCACACCAAGGGCGGCCTTGACCTCCTTGTTGTGAACATACTGGGACTTCAGACGCAGCTCCTTGAGCGGTGCAGGTGTCAGAAGAGCACGGATATTGGTTGTAATAGGTCCGTTGAGACCACACATTACGATTCGATCACCCTCGCGAAGGATACCGTTGGATAGAATAACGTCAATGGTGGTACCGAGACCCTCAATGACCTTGACTTCCAGAACCGTACACTCGACCTCAGACAAGTACATAAGCGAGTTAGTCATACGCTCTTGACTCAGACTAGTCAGCAGCTTCAGCATGTCAGGAACACCCTCTCCGGTGTGGGCGGAGGTGGGAACGAGGGATACGTTGCGAGCCAATGACTTGTTCTCATAGAACAGCTCGGAGTTGAAACCCTGCTCGGCGAAAGCAAGCTTGGTGGCCTCAAGACGAGTGCGGAATTCGTTTTGAACACCCTTGTTCTGCATAGCCAAACTGTCTTGGAAGCCATTGTTATCAATCTTCTTCCAGCCATAAAGACGATCGATCTTGTTCAATGCGACGATGAAAGGAGTCTTGCGGTCACGCAGCAAACGCATGGACTCAAGGGTCTGGGGCTCCAGACCGTGCATAATATCAACAACAAGAATAGCAATGTTGCAGAGGGAAGAACCTCTTGATCGCAAGTTGGAGAAGGACTCGTGACCGGGGGTATCGATGATCAACAGACCAGGGACCTTGAACTCGAACTTGCCATCCTTGTTGACAACCTGGGTCTTTGTGCGTAGAGCATCGACGGGGAAGTAAGTGGCACCGATCTGCTGGGTAATACCACCAGCTTCGCCCTCCTGCACATTGGTCTGTCGGATTTTGTCAAGCAGCTTGGTTTTACCTGTATCGACGTGACCAAGAATACAGCAAATAGGGGATCGAAGATCATCCTTCGAACGGGCCGCCAGAGCCTCCTCGTGCTTGATCTTTCTCCGCTCCGCAGCCTCGGCCTTTCTCGCCTGAATGGCCCTTTGGTTGGCGGACTGCTCTTCGTCAGATGAATCTTCATCAGATGATTCGTCGGAGTCGGACTCGGAGCCGGATTCTTCTTTCTTCTGATCCTTTTGGGCGGGTGCCTCTTCAGCGGCGGGCTTCTCTTCTTCATCAGATTCCGCATCCCAGCTGTCCTTGACATCTTCGTCGGCAGCCTGCTCCCAGTCTTCAATGGGGTCCTCTTCCGTAGGAGCGGCGGCGGCGGCAGCAGCAGCAGCAGCGGCCTCAGCCTTGGCCTTCTCCTCGGCTGCCTTCTTTCGATCTTCAGCTTCGCGTTGAGCCTGGGCTCGAGCGGCGGCGGCTTCGAGGTCCTCTTCCTGCTTCTTGCCAGCCCTCTTCTTCTTGTTCTCATATACAGGGCGCTGCTTCTTTTCGCCACCCTCCTCCAAGCCAGCAACCTTGGCACCGGCGGCAATCATCTGCTGCATGCGCAATTCATTGCGCTCCTTGGCCTCTCGTTGAGCCTTGGTAAGCAGTTTGCCCTCTTTGCGTAGCTGCTCCTTCTTTTCGCGCTCCTTCTCCTTCCTGCGCTCACGAGCCTCTGCACGCTTCTTCTCTTCCTCTTCATCGAGGAGCTTCTGCTTGGCCGCAGCAGCCCGCTCTTCCGCTGCAATGCGCTCCTCCTCCTCACGTTGCTTTCGGAGAAGCTCCTGTTGCTTCTGAAGGGCTGCTAGGTGAGGAGGAAGCTTCTTCTTCTTGCCAGTCTCTGCGGTAGATGAAGCGGCAGCGGCGGCGGCGGCGGCTTCATCCTTCTTGGCTTCAGCGGCGGCAGTCTTCTTGGCTTCCGCTTTTTCTTGAGCAGGGGTGAGCTTCTTCTTTAATGCAGCCTATGTAGACGAGAGAAAGACCGATTAGTAAATGGGCTGGACACCCGGCACGTAGTTCCAGCACGGCAAAAATTGTAAAAACCTACCTGCTCCTTCTTGCGCTGCTTCTCCTTCTCCTTCTTCTCACGCTCCTTCTCTTTCTTACTCTTTACTCGGAACTCGCCCTCAGGCTCTTCTGCCGCAGGCTTAACCACCTCCTTGATGGGCTTGGTCTTCTTTCCAGCGAAGACATCGTCCTCATCGAAGTTACCCTCCTCGGGCTGCTTGCTAGCCAAAGCATCGACACCCTCGGCGTCCTCGCCCTCGACAAAGTCATTGACCTTGCCCTTCTTAGCCTTCTTGGCTTTGTTTTTTCTCAACGCAGCCATAAGGCCACCGACCGGCGCAGCGTCCTCGTTGGCATCTTCTTGGGGCTGCTCGTCGGCGGGAGCGGCGGCGGGAACGGACTCGCCGAGATCGGCCTCCCAGTCCTCTTCCTGTCTCTTGTTGCTCTTCTTCTTGGGCGCCATTGCGATAGATTTCCCTTGCGGATTTTGTTGATCCGATTGGAGTGGTGACCGGAGAGATAGAGTGGGCGCACAAACGGAGTTAACCGGTTACTTGCGACCTGTAGTAATACGCACACGTATTAAGGAAGAGGATGTCAGAAGTCAAAAAAGGACAATCCCCAGAATGAAAGGCGAGAGATAGAGCTCTCTGTAACGTGGGCCTAGGGAGGGGTGTGGGAAGGGAAAAGAATTTCGGGAAGAATCATGGCCGGTGGGGAACAATATGGCATCGGACTTGACTTTCTAATCGCCACAACCACACACTTAGCTGAGTTCCCCCATATATTGTCAAGGGATTTTTTTCCTAGGATCCCCTATGTCGCATATGTGCTGATTTACCAGGAAACAAACTTCAGACATTAATACTAACATTTTAATCGAACCATGGCATAGATACACTCTCACAACTTGACTCAAACCTCCAGGGCTATGTCCTCCAAGTTTGGTCTTCCACACTTCCTCACCCTGGTCAAATCCTCTTGAAATTTTAGATCTCAATGTGCAGTATATTCCGAAGCCAGCTGAAAACCGCCTGGGTATGGTTCTCATTAACTCCAAGCACGTCCCGAACTGCCTCAAAAAACATATGCACGGTTTCAGGGGTCAGGTCCTTGAACTGACTCCCGTTGCACGCCAGGAGAACCTCATCCAGGTACTTCGAGCCGCGACTGACAAGGCGAGCGAGGATGTTGCCGTCGATATGCATACTGTTCTTGACCTGGGAGATTGCATCAAGGTAGCGATGTCTGCGGGACAGGGAGGGACAGATGACCTCATCCCTAAGGCAGATGTTAAGCAGAAGCTGAAGAAGGTGCCACTCTTTCGCATCAAGGCACAAGAGCCTGTAGACCGATCCATTGATGCCAAACCCATAAAAGGTCTTGGTGGTCGTCAGCGCAGCTGGAGATTTACAGCCCCGAGTGAGCTTGATCAATGAGACGGGGAGATTGGCCGTTGAACGAGGCACAAGATCACCTGGTTGATCGAGGTCTGTGAATGCCCTGGTAGCTCCACCTCGGGTACTCACAAGAAGGAGATCCGATTGTAATGAATACCCGGCTAATAAATTGTGCGACAAACCATCGCGTGCAATTGGGTCGAAACCGTGCATCTGAATATCCCCGTTCAAAATCTCGTAGACGAGCAGAGAATGTCTCGAGGTGGTGACATAGATCATGTCATCTTGCCTTGTCATCTCGACAGCTGGGGATGGAAGAGTAGCAGTGATATTTCGAACCCATTTTGTCTCAGAGTTTCGTGAGGTGACCGTGAAGAATCTGTTCCCAGCGGCAACAATCAAGCTGTCATAATATGCCGTCATAGCATACACTGGGTCCTTAAACCATTGTGTGTGCTTGTCAACGCAAGTGATCTGCTCAGGATCGTTGGCATCTCGAGACGCTTGTATGAGCATCAATCGACCTTGGCGGTTATTAGGTCGATGAGGCAAACTGATCGAAGTTCCAATTGCGATAAGATGGTATGCATTGCCATCCTTCATTGGCATCCAGTCAAAAATGCATGTGATTTTCTCACCAGAAACTCCATGTGGTCTCCAGGGCAGAAGGCCTTGAGCAACCAGGTTTCGATCGGTAGAGACAACTGGTGACTGTCTGTCTGGGTCCACAAACTCAACACATGCCGTGCGGGAAATATCGAGAGGACTTGCTTGATTTCCGGTCTGGGTCACAGAATATGAAACAATGAGACTTCGGAGATGATAGGAGTAGGTGAGCTTGCTTGGATTTCCGGGAAGGTCGATGCGTCGGGGAACGACCTTTGCTTCTTGACCCAAAGAGCATATCAGAAGCTGGCCATCCGCAAAACAAAACATATATGTAGTTGGAATCCCTGACTCTTGATCTCTTACATCGACAAGGTCGAAGCTGCTGAACCTGGTAGGAAAGTATGCGGGCTGATATGAATGTTAGACCATAGCTCAAAAGGACAGGATGTGAGATGACCTACGCAGTTTTGATCTGTAACCCAAACACGAGACAGAAAATAGTCACAGCCATTGCCATCCGGGGCACATGCCACGCGCCAGAAATCATCTCCGCATGTAAACAACGCAAAATTATTGTGGGCTTTGAGGTTGATTGATGTTCGCCCAAGATGGTGTGGCGCTCTTTGTTTCAAACCTGAAGGGAAAGTATCTAGTCAATGAAAGGGATAAAAGGAATTAATCTGTTAAACCAAGGGCGACTCACACTTGAAACCGAATACAGGGGCACCATGGACATCAACAGCGTTTGTATCTACCTCGAATGGAACAAGTATGCCACATCGCAGCCCACATAAAAGGAGGGCATGGCTGCTACCAGCTGAGAGAGTCTTGATAATAGCGATGCTTTCAATCGCTTCTGACATGTCTTTTGCAGTGTCTACTGAGATACGAGTGTTGGCATGTTGTCTGATTCCACCAGTCTCGTTGTAAACCTCGAATGATAGCACTGTGCCATCGCTGGTACCGAGGAAAATGAAGTCAACTTCCCCCCAATTCTGGTGTGAGATACAGATGGGCTCTTTTTGGAGCGAGTATGGAGCGTCATGGTCAGATAGGGAGGCATGTCCTTCAGTCATGACTATCCGAAGAATATGGAGAAAATTCCCCTTTTCACTTCTTGTGGTCATGATAATAGTGGAACTTGGGCCATCCACAATAGCTGCTGTGACAAATAGAAGGGGGTCATGTTGGACACAGCTGCTGAGAGAAAAATCGGTAGGGACAAAAAAGTGCACAGTTTTTTCTGTGACTCGAACAATAACACCGGAAGGTGTACAGTCCATTGCCAATGTCTGTTGAATGTCCAAGCCTGTATCATCCTCAAGGGCAGTAATGCCATCTCTCATATCGGGAGTCGTATGAAGGAGCAACGACGAAAGCGGATCGGAGGCTAGTAGGTATATTGAATCCTTAGCACCGAGTGACACAGCCCACATATCACGTATGCTGGACAATCCACCTAATGCGGCTGATACTCCAATCTGAGCCTCAATGCCGTAACGAATTTCAGTAATAGCGCCATTGCCTGAAGCAGAGGTTGAGCAGACAAAGAGCCGATCGTGATCATATGGAGTAATTTTGTAGAAGTCTGTGAAGTTTGAGGGAATAACAACTGCATCGGGAACTGGTGCCCAGTTGACGAATCGCTGAACACATCTAGGGTGATCTCGTGCCTCCTGGACAAACAAACCGCCATCACCCTGGCTTCCAGCAGCGAGAATGAAGTCACCGCCTTCATGACCCATATCAAGAATATCAAATGCCGTATCGACATCGCAATGGAGTTGACCCAGAGAAGTCTGGGTTTCAAGCTCACCATCGTTGCCAAACTCGAGATAATAGATCCAGCCTTTTTCTTGACAAAGGAAGATTCCATCGTACCTCTGACTGTACATCCAGTTCCGCGAAGGTCTGGCCCAGCGAGTCCACAGTCCAGCTTCGGACGATTCGGTATCGGGAATGATCGGTGGGTACCGCATCGGACGAGACGAGGAATTGGGTGTATACATTGCCATGGAATTTGTGGTAATCAGGAGGTAGGAGGATTCTTTAGCCAAAGGGATGACCATGCTAGGCAATTGGTCTTCCTGAGGCAGAAAGATTGATGTGAGTTTGGGACTCATGCGGTTGAGCATACTAGCTTCATTCCATTCAAACACCATAGACCGTGTTGTGCCAAGTTTATAGACTAGTAGAAGTAGAATGGTCCGTTTGTCATTGATGTCTTTTGGGTAAAGGAATTCCATGAACAGGATATCGCCCTCTACTTGTAAGAAGCTTTCCTGTTCAGAGATTATTGTTAATATCAGACAAATGACGAAAAAAGATGGCGGGCACATACACTTTCAAGTGGGTCCAGCTTCCCCTGGGCCATCTGCATCTGGAGTTCGCCGGGAGATCTTAACCACAAAACACCGAAGAAATTACGCGACGCACTGACTGCAACCGCGCGCGACCTGGATCATGGTGTAAGCTCTCGTCGATCCGACTGAGTTAGCAATGGGTGATACTTACTTGGGATCAACAGCTATATGCTTGCCATACTTGTCGGCTATGTTGACATCGCGGGGCAGAGGTCGACTGTAGGTAACAAATGGGCCATCTCCCATCTCTGAGTAGTACATGAAAAGGAGCTCATTCGAGTCCGTAGCAAGGAAAAGAATTTGAGGTGGGAGTTGATTGTTGTCGTAAGGGTGAGCAATCAAGCTTGATGGAGCCTGGGTTTCCCAAGGCAACTGGGTGCTTACATTGATGACCTTTGCCCCAATGAGCGAGCCTTCGAGATCTGATTTTTCGACAACATCTTGAAGGTGACCATTGGGCAGGGCTTCCTTGATTTGAATTAGCCGCTCTCCAATGAAAACAACGTCGTTGTGGTCTTTATCTCGAAGACGCGCTGGAAGAATCCAGTTGATGACAGGACTGGGGATCAATGGCTGAGTAAGTAGTCCGGTCAGACACGTCGGACGCGAGATGGGCTGGTTGCCAGACATTGCAGTAATCGAGTGGGTTCCACAAGAGACCGAAACTAGACTGGCGCAAACGAGAAGATGAATCTGGAGCCAAGCGTGTAGCGGGGTCAAGATATATCAGGAATCTTGAAGATAGTTATGAAAGAGAGATGGAAGATAGAAATGGAAGATGGAAGGCGAAGTCGTAAGTGAATGAGTTAAAGAGTAGGCAATAGGCAATACCAAGAGTCTGCCTGAGGCGCAACAAGCCAATATCTGTTTGAACTGCACACCACACTCCTGTAACTTCCTATATTCAAAAATAGGGTAATGGGATTCGATGCTTCCAAGGTCCACTTGTCTTCATACTTCAAAGAGTGGAATATCTCAAATGCGATTTATGCATCGACTGCCAAATGGGATACTGGCTGTGAATTGATATCTGATGTGCAACCAGAGCCTGAAGGTACAGGCAGTTGGCAATTATTCCACAGTCAGAGATGTCCCAGGCAAGCCCTGCAATATCCTTATTAACCAATGTACCCCACCCCACGTATGAGGAACGAACATCAAAGTGAGACTGACAGCTTGCCCGAACGCTGTACAGTAGTATTAGCTCTCGAGGATGTGTCTGGCACAAGCTCCATTGGTTTCCAAGCTCTGGGAAGCAATTCTTTACTTGCCACAGAGCTAACACTGTCACTAGCAGAGCAAGCCAATCCCGGAGTTATGCAATCACCGCCCGTCGGTGAGCTGTCGGAACCCCAGAAACTGTGAACTTCCAATGCCGCACAACACGGTACACGAATATATGTGTCCGAGATCTTGCGATGAATGCCGTAAAGCATAAACCGGAGCGTTGTGCCTAAGCCTACCACCGGGCGAATGTTGTTGTCGGCGAAAACATGTCGCGGCTGCCGATGGATGCCTAAGGCCCCGTAAGTGGGATTCTGCCGCCTTTGACTTCAGACTTTCCACGTCTGGGTATACGTGTCTAAACATTCATCAGTTCACATTCAAAGAGACCTTAATCGCTAAAGGTAAAGCTTTTTCTCATATATTTGGCATCAAGTCGTTGCTTTGGACACGTTGTTTCGTTGTCCGGTGAAAAGGCTCCGTCGATCTATATCCGATTGGCCTCTCTATGTTATCGAGCCAATTCAGAACGCACAACTTGAATCTTGTTCATTTAGATTGAAAAACAAACCGTGCGATATCTTTCATCTTTTCTAGTTTGTGCATATCAGCTGCTTGATTTCCTGAGAAGGACGTCTTAGCGAATAAAGAATGGAAGATGCCGGAAAAGAACTGGATCATCCCAGCTCTGAGGACACATATGCATCGGAGGAATCCTCAAACACTTCCGAATCGGATACAACAGCGAAACAGATGGCTCGAGCGGAAAAGGCAAGAGCCATCCGCAAAGCATGTGCGCGGCGCGATGTGGAAGCTTTAGCTGTGCACGCAACTTCAGAGGGCGGGTTACTTGAAGATGACTTGAGACAGATGGCCTGTGAGTACATATTCTGGTTTAAAGAGGGTGAACATACAATATGGACTCAATTAACTGGTGGACAGGGCCTATTTTGTTACGTTGCGACGAACAAATACGACAGTCCGAAACGGCCCCAAGTACTGAACTTTTACGACATGCCGATGAAGAACAGGTAGAACTCGACGTCAACCGGTCTTTTGTCTATTATCCAAAAGGTATGCTATTAAAACTCTCCATACAAGACGAGTTTGGATATTAACAGAATCTAGCTCCCGAGGAGGAGATGTTGAAAAAGAAACAGCAGCTATCAAACCTGATCACTCAGGTGTTAAGGGAATACCCTATGCTTTGTTATTTCCAAGGGTATCATGACATAGTCCAAGTTCTTCTTTTGGTACTAGGCGAGAAGCAAGCCGTGCCAGCAGTAGCACAGATATCCCTTTTCCGCATACGTGACTACATGCTACCATCGCTGTCTCCAGCCGTGAAACATCTCCATCTCATTCCTGCAATCATCGAAACAACAGACCCTGAGCTAAGACGACACCTTGACAATATTGAACCATTCTTCGCTCTTGCGGCTACGCTGACACTTTACGCCCATGATATTCAAGAGTACAGCAATATCTCACGAGTTTTTGACTTTGTTCTAGCTCGCGAACCTGTGGTTGCAATTTACCTCTTCGCAGCAATGATCCTGTCTAGGAAAAATGAGTTGCTGGAAATACCAGTAAATGAACCCGAGATGCTTCATTTTACGCTTTCTAAACTGCCATGCCCACTTGATCTTGATGGACACATTCTGCATGCGGCACGGCTCTTTGATGACCACCCGCCGGAATCCTTGCCGTTTGGAGCCTGGAAACATATTCCCTGGTGTAGCGTGCTCAAGACTTCACGAGACCCACATCGCAGGTGCACCCCAAAAGACGCGATGTACTTTTTTGAAAAGCAATCCCAACAGATCCGGGCCGAAGAACGCAGGAAACGAGCCATGGATTTCTTATGGAGCCACCGTCGCTCCGTGGGTTCTGTGGTACTGGCTATCTTGGTTGGAGCTGCATCTTTCTATATCCGCAAAAAGGGACTCGATACCTCGATTTGGTCTTATGTTGGTCGAATTCAAAGGGCAATCCAAAGCTGGATTTAATCTGAAGCTGCGGATACTTGGTGCTATTGCATGTGTATGATAATGAGAGAGAGTGACAGAACCAAAATAAAAAACCCCATATTTGAGGATTGCAACATCAAGATTTACATATAGTGATAGAACTCAGTCAATTTATAGCAAATCATACATGTTCGATACATACTCGTGCATGATCTGGTATGTATCCACAGTTGTGGCTTGAGCGGTGGCTTTATTTGCGGAAGCTGATGTGTACACTTAACAACTCCCCTTCCAACAGCTTACCTCAAAACTAACCACAATGGCGAACCGAGGCTACGATGTCGTAGTAGATGTGGACGCAGAGGTAAGAGCGCCATGATGAACAGCACATTATTTCGTCTAACAAATCAGCAGGGCGACCTCGGCCATACCGACCTGCAAGAAGACCTCGAGTTCCACCCCTCCAGTGAGTTCCCCCAAGCGAACCGACCCAGCTCGATTCTCTGACTAAGTAATCCTACTATGTACTAGACTTCGAAAACGACCAAAGAACTGCCAAAGTCCAAGGCGACTCCGCCCCGTTCCTAGGCGGCGGGCCGTCGCGCCGCCGTGACCGGTCCCCTGGCGGTACGCCGGCCAAATACAGCTGGTGGTCGCTGCATTACTACGAACAATTCTTCGATGTCGACACGAATGAAGTCTTCCGCCGCTGTGTGGCGACGGTGTATCCGCGCACCAACTTCCTCGATGTGCTAGAGGGTAACGCAGACCTGTACGGGCCGATCTGGATCGCGACTACGGTGGTGGTTATCCTGTTTCTGACAGGTACTATCTCTCAATGGCTGTCGAACAATGATGACAAGCACTTCGAATACGACTTCACATTGCTATCGGGTGCGGCTGGTTTGGTCTATGGATACACCGGCATTTTGCCTATTGCCCTGTGGGGTGCGCTGCGTTGGTTCGGCAGCTCGACAGCTGACCTTATTGAGTGCTGGGCTTTGTATGGATACTCCAACTTGGTCTGGATTGCCGTTGCGCTGGTCAGCTGGAGTCCGTTGACTGCGCTGAACTGGGCGCTTGTTGGCGTTGGCTTTGCTTGGAGTGTCTTCTTCCTTCTGCGGAACTTGTATCCGGTTTTGAATGCTACTGATGCCAAGGCTAGCAAGATCCTCTTGGTCTTGGTGGTTGTGCTACATGCGGCACTGGCTATTGCTATCAAGGTGCTTTTCTTTGCGTGAGTAGTCCTTGTCTGACAGGCAAATTGACCTTGAACTAACATATCTACTAGTCACGGGAGCCCGGTCTCAAAGAAGAACAAAAACAAGGACAAGGACCCCAATGATGACAAGGACGACACGAAAGGGATGATGTTCCGGGCATAAGCGGGGGAGGATGGATCATTGGCTTTTCATCTGGAATACTGGCTGGCCATTATGTCGATTCTTGCTCAGGTAGCAGTTTTCCTCGTTATTGAACGCATGCATGTATTGTACTCTTTATTTATCGCGGACTGAATTTGGAGACGTGAAACAATTCGACTTTTTGAATTTTACACATTTCATTTCATGGAGTGCAACTTGGTCGTCGAGAGGAGTCAACTAGAAAAAGTATGACGGTGGCTGCATTGATTTTATCATCATATCTAACGCCATTTGTAATCCTCTCCATGTAGCAGTCCAGCCAATCCCCATCTCTGCAACAGCACGCCGAGCACAAGACCGAGGGGCGAGTCGTTTACTTGAGCTTCTTCTTGGGGCGGAGCTGGTTGGTGTGTCCGCACTTCTTCTTGCGGCAGTTGGTGGCACGGGGAGGGAGACGGGCCTGTAAAAGGTTCGAGTTAGTACATGGAATTCATGGCCTTGCCACTCGAGGCGGTTTCATGACGATTATCGGGGGCAGGCGGAGAAGGCGGGGTAAACGTACGTAGCACTTGCGGCAGATGGCCTTGTCGCAGTTGAACTTGGAGGCAAGGGCCTTGAGGGAAGGCTCAATGATACCACCACGGAGACGCAGGACAAGGTGAAGGGTGGACTCCTATAACGAGTTGATATCGCATGTTAGCGAATGTTCCACCATTTCGCAGACCATAGACCATAATGCAAAGCGATGTTTCCTCCTCTTGCGTATCCGTGGGCGGAGTTTGTCTCTGAACAAAGGGCATGTTGGAAATCCGATCCACCCAAGATACCATAATGCCTCCGCTTTCGGTCCAAATCACACAAGTTGAATTCCGGTTCCTACCTTCTGGATGTTGTAGTCGCTCAGGGTGCGGCCATCCTCGAGCTGCTTGCCGGCGAAGATCAGACGCTGCTGGTCAGGGGGAATGCCCTCCTTGTCCTGGATCTTGGTCTTGACGTTGTCGATGGTGTCGCTCGACTCGACATCGAGGGTAATGGTCTTACCCGTCAGGGTCTTGACGAAACTACATCGCACCGTATTAGCCCATATTCATTTTTCCTCCATGGGTTTGGGTCGTATCGGCGATGGGATCGGGAATGTGGTTCGCGATGACATTCAAGGGTTCAGAAAGACCTACATCTGCACTAAAACGGCGCGGAAAAAGACGATGTTAGCTCACTGAATCCATAGCGATGCATATATACTGTTGAACGAAGTGTATGGGACGTACTGGTGGCGAGTTCTCGTTGTTGTCGGCTGTCGGTCGCTGTGTTCCAGGCGGAGCTGTCGATTGTCAATTTGAGGATTTCGCTCGCTTAGCAAAGGTGGAACGATCGGGGTACCCTAAGCCCTAGTTGTTGCCCGTTTTCGTTCTATGTTATGTAAGCGGCACGGCCGGCCAGCCAATGATAACTTGGCAGTGCATCTACCTACGTCAATTATAGATCCATGGATGTTCAACTATAGATGAAGCGTGTTTTCCGTTTTCAATCATATTTCCCGATCGAAGAAACAAATCCTCGATTACCACCTCAGCCGGAACTATCAATACGTCGAGAGAAGACAACAATAATTTACAGCAACCTTAAGAAATCAAGTTATTGAACTAGGTAGTGATAAAAGGTTATACAAAGGTGAACGCCAGATACATGATCCAAAAGGCCCAGCGCCGTGTATATGATTACAACAAATTTTCATCGCCGTCCATATCCCCAAACTCCGCGCCGTACATGTCCTCTTCAAAATCAGCCATTCCATACGTCTGGTCAACATCGCCTTCCCCGGTGTGCATTCCTTGTCTTCCCAAATCAGCGAAGTACTCTCTGTTCTGGCGCTCTTCATCTTGCTGTGCAATTTTAAACTCGACAAATGTGACAGCACGGACAAGGGTTTTCAATTGGACCGCAGCGAGCTGGGCTGCTACCTCATAAAAAGTCCGTGCGGGACCTCTGAGATGTGATTCCCATCGATACCGGTGATACCACTCGCCGGGACGTCCGTGATTGGCCTCCCTGTCGTCAGGGATGACCCTTCTGGTTCTAACGCCTTGCATGACTGTTTGTAGCAAAAGTTCGAGCTTCTCCCGAGTCTTATCAGGAGGAGCAAGAGCACCAGTAGCAGGGGCAGTGGTACCAGCAGAAGATGATTCTTGGACAGCGATAGAGGTCGGTTGGATGTCTCTTTCTGCCCGGCTGATGGGAAACATTGCGGCAATGCGACTGGGTTCCTTGGAAGTATCGAGCCAACTGCTTTGGTACCAGTCCATGTAATCGTCCAATTGGGCAGACGTCATGTTCAACACGTCCTGGTCTGTGATCTGAATGGCAGTCTTTTTTCCAAAATTTGCTCCAAATCCCCGATCATCATCGAAGTGGTTCTGGGCGCGTGCCCAGAGGGTCCAGTCCATGACCTGCACAGCGGGCTCTGTATCTGTGCTGGGATACCTTTTCAAATCATCGATTGGGAAAAGCAGTTTTGTAGAAATGACAATCAGCACCATCAGTTGCAAGTCAGGAAGAAGACGCGCCGATTTTCGGCCGTCGAATGAACTTGTTGTCGGATACTGTAGTGTGAAGCCTAGTAGATCTTGCAAGATCATAGTCGCATCATATACCTCAACTAGAACTCGTTAGCTAAAATACACCGGGAAAACACTTGGCGGACTGTCTCTCATACTTGGTAAAGCTAATCTCTTAACGAGCCGGAAAAGCACCATGGGCAAATTTAATGAAGGAAGGTCCAATTCAAATCGGCGCTGGTAGAACAGCACTATTGCCAGGACCCCGCGATGAAACCGCTCAGCATTAGGTATTGTCTTTTTCAATTAGTCAATCACCCCAGAAATGTCCCGGAGTCAGACTATACTCACATTGACCTCAAGGATCGCAGTCAGTTCTGGCGGAAGCCTATCCCTCATTTCTCGGGGGACAGTTGCCAGAACTCGAACGTAGAGGATCTCTTGCCGCATTATCATGCTGTAGAATGTGAGTATAGCGCACATACTAAAAGCAAACTTTCATGGAGGAAAGAATATACATACTCGTGGAAATCACTGACACAGACAGGAAGTCGCATCAAGAACGCTGCGAGATAACATAGTGCAACAGAATCGATCAGACGAGGCCATTCGAGATATCTCGAGTTTGGTTTAAATCCCATATCACGAGGTTCATCTTTTGCGGGCTGTGAGCTGAACAGCTCAGATTCAGTATCATTGTCGTCATCTTCAGTAGAATCAGTGATTCTTGCTTCAAAATCTTGCAGACGAAGAGCCCAGAGATCGCGGACAACAAGCTAATAAATAATGAGCTTTGAATCCTTGAACACAAGAAGCAACATATGCACATACCTCAAGTTCCTCTGGGAACCCGTGTTCACGGACCAAGGCATGACATTGTTTCCACAGGATAAGCTGGTAGATTTGCAAGAAAAGCGTGTATGCCGGACGGCCACGAAGTGCTTTTGGTCAAAGTCAGCGTAGAGAACGAGGTTCAGGCTCCTAATTACATACTCTTGCTAACTTTCTCCCTGGTTTCTCTCTTCAGGCGATGTGTTTTGCCTAGGTTTCCAAAATCGGCGGCATCTTCTGCGACTTGAACACCCTACACATATCGCATAGCCATTAGCTGTGTACTTCCTGACATTGGATGCAGTGATAGGATAACGAAAAGCCGATGGACGTCATACCGCCTGCATATGACCGCGCCGACAATACCAAAGTCCATTGTCGAGATAGTATCGGGTCTCACGACAACCTTCTTGACCGCAGACCCCTCGGGTAACGTAGTCCATCCCCAAGGGATTTGTTCATGCTTGTTTGACAAAGAAGGGTTGGTATATCGAGATGGCGGAACTTTTTTTCTGCCTCCCAGTGACCGCCGATTTTTGTCGCTCCACATGTCCCGCAATGCGCGCGCTGTGATTGATCCGTGGACTATATCAACGATTAAATTGCAAGATTCTAGTACCTAGGTAGGTACTTTTTTTAATTACTTTGTGGGGTTACACTCGTGTATATTGGGGTTGGGGTATAATTGAGCTCTAAATTCATTCATCTACTTCATAGTTTACCAAAACCCTCGTGTAGTCAAGCAAGATTGAGTATTTATTCATCACACTATCATGAGATGCTGAGACTCAGAACTGTTCGGCCAACACATATCATGCCAACCAAAGCAATTCTCGGTCCAGCCCACATCCAAGGTTATGTGGGGGACAGATCTTGAAGCAATGGGCATAATCATTCAAAGAATCGTATCCTCCTTTGAACCATGAAAGATAAAATTTTTGGCGGGCTTTGAGCCCTCGTGGAACATAAAGGCTGGCATAACAGGTAATAAATCCATGTATTAAATTTAACCAGACTTGGGAGCCTCCTTGCACTCCATAGCGGCCTCCTCGCCCATGGCAGACAGGACGACGACGTCTAATGGCACCATATCAGTGATAAGTCCGGAGGAAGGTTGGATATGGTTGGAACTTACTGCAATCCTTCTCCTCGGTAAGGAACATCTGGTTGATCTTCTCACCAACCTCGTTGTCGGGGACCTTGACATCATCCTTGGTGTCACCGTTGTCGGTCATAAGGGACATGAAGCCATCCTCGGTGATATCGAGCTAATATTCGTCAACACAACAATTCAAACGTCAAGTCATCCAGGGAAACTCACGAGCTGGTACTCCTTGCGAGTAACGTGGGGAACGTCCATGTTGTGGGTGGAGGGGGAGAGATCCTCAAGCTTCTTGGCGGTGAAGATATCGGTGGCGACCAAGTGAACCTTGGCGTGACCGTGCTTGCCAGTCTTGGAGGTAGACATGTCAATGATCTTGCAAGGACGGTTCTTGATCACAACGTGGCCACCCTTGCGCAGAGCAGAACACTGCATGGGGTAGGTGAGCGAGGCTCCGGCATCAGCCGAATCGAAAGTGACATCGTGCTATATTATATCATGTTAGCAAGCGCTCCAAATTAGACAAAAGGGCGGGGTTAAGAGTCCAAGATAGCCTCGTGCCCTCGAGAAGAGAATAGAAGGGGAGCCGCATGCGGGGCTGGGACAGAAATCCTCGAGGCAGCCATTGGGGGATCTCGAATTTGTAAAAGAAAATACATACCTCCTCGGCAGACATGGTGAATAGATGTAGAGGGGGTGAAAGAGGGGGGTTTTTCGTAAAATTTGGGGAGGGGAAAAATGAAGAGAAGGGGAGAGAGAAATTCAAACGACTAAAATCTATCGTGGGCGCTGTGGCGGGGTCGCTTACTGGCCGGTGATTGGCCGCGGAGGGCTGTCCACCTTGTTGGGTTTAGTGTCTATAGGAGGAGTGTCCGAGGGCCCTGAAACAACCTAACAACTACAACGCTCGAGCTTATTGTCCAGGCTACTGGGTTGATTTCTCCGAGTGTACTCTTGGTTTCTTGCTTTTGTTCTGCATTTCCATGCCGTTCATCCCTTTACACAATGTGGCGCGACCGCATTTCAGCCCAGTCCACTCCCTCCGGAGCCAATAGCCGCAACCTTTCTCCTCTACCGCGACGATCATCATCCCAGCTATCTCCAGGTCCCTACAATAGTCGCCCTGGTGTAACATCCAGAAACTCGTCAACATCTCTTCTCGCGACCCCCAACGACTCTACAACCTCTCTTCCAGGAACTGCACGGGCGACCAATGGCTCTCCTTTAAAGCAGACGAGTATTCAACGACCTCGTCCGGCCAATGTTCCCGACCCGCTGGAAGTATTGAATGAAATCATTGGAAAGGAAAAAAAACGAACAGATAAGCAAGTGCCGCCGCTATCGTCGGTGCCGGAACGACCAGCGCAATTGGTGGAAGCCATCCGTTTCGACGGGCTAAGTCTCGAAGACTTTCTGGAAAAGGAGGATCCAGCACCAATAAAAAGAACTCACGAGAGTGATGTAAACGCGCAAACTGTCCAGCAATTTGAACAAGAAAGAGAGAAGTTTGAAGAGTTACATACATCTATTACTGGATGTGATGAGGTGTCCAAATCAGTTGAGCTGTACTTGAATGACTTCCAGAATGAATTGGGTGCCGTATCGGCAGAGATCGAAACTTTACAATCTCGCTCAACACAATTGAATGCGATGCTGGAGAATAGACGCAATGTGGAACGGCTGCTGGGACCCGCCGTGGAGGAGATCAGCATTTCCCCCAAGGCGGTACGGACAATTGTCGAAGGTCCAATTGATGAGAATTGGGTGCGGGCACTGAACGAGATCGATTCTCGAACAACAAATATTGAAGCCAAGGCCGCTGCTTCCTCCAACGGCTACAAAGCCGTCGAGGATGTAAGACCCCTTTTAGCCGACGTGAAGACCAAAGTGAGTATGCTGCCCTCCTCAGATGTAGACCTGCATTGACGTCTATGCAGGCAGTCCAAAGGATCAGAGATTATCTTGTGTCACAAATTCGTGCTATGCGATCGCCAAACATCAACTCTCAGATTATCCAACAACAGCGACTGGTGAAGTTTAAAGATCTATACATTTATCTCTCAAAGGTCCACCCAAAGCTGGCAGGAGAGATATCACAGGCGTACATCAACACAATGCGTTGGTATTACACATCTCATTTCACACGTTACATGCAAGCCCTCGATAAGGTCAAGGTTTATCCTCCTGACCGGAACGAGGTGCTTGGAGGCGACCCATCCACACATCGCTCAGGTAAGAACTATACTACTCTGATGCTCCCTATGTACTGATTATTTCAGGGAACATGATGCCTGGCGGCCGAGCTGGCTCTGCCGTACATGACCCTTTCTCCTTGGGTAGACGTATTGATGTCCTCCGAACTGGCAATCTCCAGGCTTTATCCTCATACCTGGCCGAAGAGGATAATAACTACCATGGAATTGAAGTGCCGTTTCGGAACTTCAACCTTGCATTGGTGGACAATGTGTGCGCCGAGTACTCTTTCCTGACTGAATTTTTCTCCCCAAAGACCTTCCATCAAATCTCTCGCAATGCCGTGGAAATATTCCAACCGGTCTTTACCCTTGGCCAGAACCAGACCAAGAAGTTAATCGAGCACACCACGGATTCTCTGGGTGTCCTCATGTGTGTTCGCCTCAACCAACATTCCGCGTTTGAGCTTCAGCGCCGAAAGGTGCCCGTCGCCGACTCGTATGTTAATGGAATCAATATGCAGCTCTGGCCTCGTTTCCAGGTGATTATGGATCAGCATGGCGACTCACTCAAACGTGTTGGGTCCAACACTAGTCGCAGTGCTGTCTCGGCCCTTTCGATTGCAGGCGGAGATGACTTGAAGCAGTCTTCGGCGCCACACTTTTTGACTCAACGATTCGGACAGCTTCTACATGGAATCCTTGTGCTCAGCAGCGATGCTGGTGATGATGAGCCGGTATCTAACAGCCTGGCCCGGTTGACTGCTGAGTTCGATTCTCTTTTGGCAAAATTGAGTCGTAACGGCACAGACGCCAAGCGAAGAGAGCGGTTCCTCTTCAACAATTATTCATTGATTTTAACCATAATTAGTGTATGTTGCTAGCCCTACGCATGGGGAACGCCCGCTAATCGGAAACAGGATACCCAAGGCAAATTAGCAGTTGAGCAGAAGCAGGTAAGCATTTGTTGTCCACGGGTATCTATCAAAGATTCTATAACTAACTTGCCTTGCAGCATTTGGAAGAGATGCTTAAGAATAGCAGCACCAAGCGGTAAAAAGCGATTTATACACTGGACAGATGCATATTCCATGCGGAATACAAACAACATAATGCATTAGATATCCTTTCAAATATCTTAATCAACGTGTATACCTATCTAGACACCGACCCCAAAAACCATCGGCCTGCGTAAGAAAGATATCTCATCTGACAAGGAAATAAAAAAAGAGTTAAACGCGAGAACAACCTGAGTCGAACCAGAACAGTCCAGGTGCTGGAAGATCTTCATCGGGCATTGATGTGTCTGACCAGTCCATAGTTCCCTCTAATCCCAGGCCACGAGACCGTTGGAGTGGTCGCCGCCATTAGGCCCAAGGTCAAAGACTTTTTCCGAGCTATGCGGCACATGCTTCTACTGTCGCCGTAGCGATGAGCTGTTCTATGAGCACTTCGAAGCCCACGGTGTGACGATGAACGGCGGTTTTGCTGAGTACTGCGCCGAACCTGGTAAGTAGAATGTCTCAAAAGCGTACCGGCCTCCCAAGGCTGATTTCAGATTTCTTTTCAGCCTGTAGAGTCTTGAAGAGCAAAAACCTTTCCCACCGATTCTCCTCGAGCCTGCCTGTGCCGCCCACGGTTTGGACAAAATCGCCCCGAAGATGGGATCGTCCGTGCTGATCTTTGGTGCTAGTCCTACCGGTCTGGTGTTGGCTCAGATGCTGCGCCAGAATGGTGGTTGCAATGTCGTCGTTGTTGCTCCTGGGGGTCTGAAGATGGATTTGGCACAGAAGCTTGGTGCGGGTGATAAGTATATCGCGCTGTCGGGCGAGAATTCCCAGGCTCAATTCGATGCTCTCAAGGCTGAAATTTGTATGGATTCGACATTGTTGTTGAGGCTACTGGTAGCCAGAAGATTCTTGAGGACTCGATTAACTATGTTCGTCGGGGTGGTAAGCTGGTGGCGTACGGCGTGTACTCGAATGAGGTTTGAGTCTCGTGGTCGCCAGCCAAGATCTGTAAGTTTTGTTCTCGTTTCTTGAGTGCTTTGCTGATTTCCGTCTAGTGGGCGACGAAATCACTGTCCTCGGCAGTTTTTCTGAGACCTACATGTTCCCTGCTGCTGTTGACTCTGGCAAGGTAAAGGTAGATGGCATTGTGGACAAGGTGTACTAGATTGAGCAGTGGGAGGAGTGTCTCGAGGCGATGCGCAACAAGACCGCTATCAAGGCTGCCATCACCTTCGATTAGATGTGGATATCACTGTGAATTGCAACATACGAAGTACATATGCATAGAGGTGGTTAAGAGAATTGGCTCTCTTCCTGGAAAATATGGGGCATACTGACTTTTTATGTACTTGGAATTGAGGACCTTGATAGAACAGAGTACTTATGAAATTAATAATCTCTGAAATCGGATCTGCGATATTATAGACAGGTCTGTGCAGTGAATTGGAAAGGAAATTTTATCCTTTGGACTGTCTAAGCTGCTGGCATATTGTAGGTCTCTACCTTGTCTTCTTACATGCTGGCGATGTAGGACATTAAGCCTTCTTGACAAGCACACCCTGAATCCTCGGCAACAAACTAAACGGCTCTTCAGGTTCTTGGACCTCGCATGGATTTTCCCACTCTCCACTGTTGAGAATGTCCGCCAACACATTCCGCGTCAAATGACATCCGACAAATGTGCTCCAAGCAGGATTACAGCAAGCTAAGGTTTCTTCATGTTAGCCGGTCTGCACCGCCCCTCCGGAGCCAAGCACCTATAGAGTCCAGCAAAGAAGAAAGGCAAATACACACCTTGCGCTACATTCGTCAAACGGTCTCTACTCCATCCGTGTTCCCAGAATATGAATTTGCCTCCGGGTTTGAGCAGCTTCCACACCTCCTTCATCACATTCTTTGGATCCTTAACCGCACACAGAACCTGGATGCATAATACGGCATCCAGACTAGCCTCGGTGATTCCCTCTTCCCTCAGAATATCGCTGTCTTCAATGCCACAGACTATAACCTTATACTTATCCCGCAGACCATACTTGTCCAATTTGGCATCTATGGCGTCTTTGAAGTGCGGGTTAGGTTCAATGCCATAGATATGCTTGACAAGAGCGGTATCATAACGATGAATCTGATTGCCGGGGCCAGGGCCCAGTTCGAGAATAACGCCGCTAGCGGCTTGTACGAGCGAGGGAACAACAGTTGTATCTTCAAAGGCGATAAAACCACCAGCTGCACATGATGGTCAGTCCACTCTGTTCTCTGTACACGAGTTGAGAGAAGATATGGGCTAGATTACAGGTTATATTGAACAACTTTGCTGAAGCGGCATCTCGAATTTGTCGTGGATGGCCAAGTGCTGCGAGACCGTCTCGACGAACCGCTTGTGTCAAAGCTTCCCAGTGCACTATAAGGGATGATTAGGATAGTTGTGGAAATTGCGTGATAAGACACTTGCGGCAAATAGAGAACCAGATCAGGCCCCATGGACGGAGAATGGAAGCAAGGCGGCCGGGTTTGGGGGGCATAGTTATCTACGTGAGACACTTATATGAAGGAGACTGTCGAGATCTTCGTGGATAGGGATGACATGTAAGAAAACAGAAGTTGGATGACGGAGAGCCGAATGTTATAGTCGTTGCTCTAGTATCAATCCGTACTAGTTCGGCACTAGCTTATGTGGACACGTCTAGTTTATATTTTTTTAGCCCGCTCTGAAATTGGCGATTGCCCTTTCAATTGATGCTCATGCTATTCTCTTCTAGGTCGGCAACTGTGAAAAAACGCCCTCGCGTAAACGCATCTAATACCACCCGGAGTTGAATGTCGTTTTTGACTTCCTCTGAAAGTCTGCGAGTGACCGATCTTATGTTTGTCTTCGGGACACCGGGTAAAAAACTAGACGGCAACATGACAAGGCTTTCATCGATAGTTACAGGGGGAAAAGCATATCGAAATCCAAATAACGGGATGGTCAAAAGCATATCTTCACCATCGCCAGACAATGAACGAACAATAGCACCGGAGAATACTGGGCCACATATGAGAAATTCCTCATCGAAGTAAGGTCGCTGCTCGAGTTGGTAACGCTTCCTTAGAGCAGTAGCTGCATATATTTCTGTGGTTGGAGATAGTAGATGCGTAAAAATCATATGAACGCGGATGTTTTGCACCTTTTGCGCTTTCCAGTTCCGTATTCGATATGCCAATCCCCTCCAAGTCGTAAATGAGGAGAACTGCGTTGGGCAGGACGACTTGATTTCCCCATGACTTTTAACCTCCCAGCGTTCGATCGGACGCTGACCCCGATATCGAGGCCAAATATCACCGTTCGAATCGGGGCCATGATTCGGTGGGATTGAACCATTCGCGTTTCCTCCGTGCGTTGCCCTCATTAATACAGCTGGCAAATGGCTACGTGTATGGTCTTGGTGGGCTGAATCACAGGTATCATTACAGAGCCCGGTGAAAGGATTTGTAGGCAGAGTCATTTTGATCACTGTATGGCGTGCAGAAAAGTGATACGTAACATGATAATAGGAGCATAAAATGGGAAAGTGATAAGGTATGTGGTTGAGTAAGAATCTTTGTATGGAAATGATGAAGTTGACTTCGATCCTTGCTGAAGTGAATAAAGCAAAGCCAGCAGCGGTGAGGGACCACACTTATAGCAGAGTAAGTCAGGACTCATGCAGTTAGCGTACAGGGGCCGAGCCTTCACCTGCGATATTAGATTGAGAGGGAATGTATATTAACAAAAATAAGACTCTATATACGAAGTACAAATCCAAAATCCACACAGAGTAAATGAGAGTCAACGGTGCTCCGTCACCCCAGCCAAACCCGGCCTCTCCCCGCCCCACGCAAACTCTCCAAGCTCCAAGCTCCAACAACCATCACCCATTCAGCCACAATGGTCAAACCCCTAACATTCAAAGGCGACAAGCCAAAGAAGCGCAAGACTCGCACCATCGACCACGAAGCCCCAACCCCTAAATCGCGCAAAACCGAACCCGAACCAGACGAGAACCCAGAAGACCAAAGCTGGGTCTCCGCCGACTCTCCAAGCGACATCGCCGGCCCAGTAATCCTAGTCCTGCCCTCAGACGACCCAACCTGCGTCGCAAGCGACGCCAACGGGCAAGTCTTCGCCAGCAAGCTCGAGAACCTCATCGAGAGAGACCCGGGCACGGCAGAACCACACGATGTGCGACAGGTCTGGGTTGCGTCGCGGGTGGCGGGGACGGAGTCGTTTAGTTTCAAGGGACATCATGGGAAGTGAGTGAATCGATACTGTTTCTTATTGCAGCATGCGCATGCGCATACGCATATTATCCCAACTTCTACTCCCATTATGTTTTCCATTTCCCTTTCCTCTTTCTTTTTCTTTTTCCAATTAAATGCAAAACTAACAACCTCCCTAACCACAGATACCTCTCCTCAGACACACACGGCCTATTCAGCGCAACCGCCTCGGCAGTCAGCCAATACGAATCCTTCCTAGCGATACCCTCACCCGAAGTCTCAGGGACATTCTCGCTACAAACGCACGGCGGCGACGGCGAGTCTTTCCTCGCGATAAAAGAGAACGCGAAAGCCGCTGGTGGCGTGGAGATCCGCGGAGACGCGAATACGATTTCGTTTGAGACGACGGTGCGCGTGCGCATGCAGGCGAGATTTAAGCCGAAGTTGCGCGCGTCCAAGGAGAGTAAAGCGTATGAGAAGATTAGCAAGAAGGAGCTTGAGGGGATTGTTGGGAGGGGTTTGAATGATGAGGAGGTTAGGAAGTTGAGGAAGGGGAGGAGGGAGGGGAATTTCCATGAGATTTTGTTGGATGTTAAGGTTAGTGGGAAACATGATAAGTGGGCTTGAGGTCTTAAGTGAGTTTTTCTTTTCTTTTTTTCTGGTCTTGGGAGTTGGTGCTGATTTGTTGGTAGTGTTTCTGTTCGCCGCGAGATATTTTCGATTTGTGTGCTAGGTCCGGGCTTGGGTCCGTGACGCTGACGCTTTCAAATGTTCTCTCTCGCCTATCGTCGGTCTGGCATCTAGGTTACTGGCAGTCAAGACAGTGGAAATGCATCACGCGAGCTCAGACCAGACTGAGAGAACCCAAGCATGCCGGGCCGCGTGATGATCGATCCAGTCAGGCTCGAGGGAACTATGTGGTGCATGGCACTCTGCAAGCCTTCGAGGGCCACCAGGAAGAAAATAGAGAGAACATCTAACGGCCCATGATATCAGCCTAGATGGTGGTTCATTTCTCTATCAAACAGAGCGACGCATCTAATTCTGCACGTACAGCGAAGAAAGCCATGATGAATGACACAAATCTCTCTTGGGATATATGAAACCATTTTTATTCTCTCCTCTGGTAATCTTCCGATCTGTGGACAACTTGTATATGTCAAGAAATTATCAACGGGATAACAGCAAACACGAGTATCTCAAATCAAGGAGTCAACTTAACTCGATTAACACAAAAAAACACAAACATCCATTTGTAGATAGAGATAGTCCTGATTATGGAAGACATGATTCGTCACGCAAAAACAATTCTATGGCGAGAAAGAAGAAAGGGCGGACGGTAAAGACAGAAGGGGGGGGAGGGGTCCAGTAGAGCAGCAAGCCTTGGGTATGAATTCTAACAACAGTAGTACAGAACAAGACCTCAAAACCTCGAGCGAAAGCGAGGTACGGGGGGCACAAAAAAAGCATGATAGACCAGAGCTCAGAGTGAACATAACACAGACAACGAACGGTAACCGCGTCCAGATGTCAGTGGAAGGCATTCTTTGAAGAAGGGGAAAAGATAAAAGATGAGATAAACGAGGTGGCGATATCTGGGTTAAAAAAGGGAAAATAGCAAAGCTGATCAGATCTAGGTTCATAAGAAGTCACTTTTCACCGCGAGGACAAGCCCCAAATATGGGACAGGACGCAAATGGGTAGTGGGAGGGCAGGGAAAGACGATTGTACAGTGATAGGCGAGGAGGAGCGGAGATTAAAGAGAAGGAGAGGTAGGAAAAAGGGATTTAGGAGTTGAGCGACAGGCCCTGGAACCGGTTGATCCATTCGCCCTGCGCTGGGTGCGCACGGGAAGAGCCATTGGAGCCGCCGATGTTGCCGGGATATTCAAATGAATCTGCAGGACCAAAGCTGGATGACACCTGTGGGGCAAAGGCATCCGAATGCGGTCCTTCGGAGTGACGGGATGGCTGAGTAAAAGGCTGGTAGGACTCTCCGTAGGATGCGCGAAGCATGCCCACAGGGTTTGGCATATCTCGGCCGGTGTCGACCGAATCTCGAGCTCCGTAGGATCTGCTGTCAAGTTGGTGGCGACGGTCTCCTTCCTGGGAATAAAGGGGATTGGGAATAGTGCCAGGACCTGGCAGGCCAGCTGTAGGGGGTGTGACAAACGATGCCGGGTTGATAGCTGACATCCAGATGCGAGTCTTGTAGATTTTGAACAGGTCAGTCACCAGTGAGTTGAAGTTGATGTACGAATCAGCAAAGTAGTAGAACGTAAGTTTTTTCCAATCCCTGCGTCACAATTAGTTCAACCATCACAGATGGTAATCGAAATCGCGTAGACTTACATTTGGAACTCGGCATCGAGGATCTCCATATTAAGTCGGTGCTCAACCACTTTTTGCTGGCAGACCCGCTTGGCTTTAGCTTCATTTCCTTCCTTATCGTGCAACGTTAGGACCTCGTGTTGCTGTGCCAACCGCTTGATAAGCTTTGGTTTGATGTCTGTCGCGGGCTCCTGCGCACTGTGAGGACCATGGGGACCCATGCCACCTGTGGCACCTCGAGTGTTCAAGCCCGTGTTGGGGTTGGCGAGGGTGGACCCCTCAGGCTGGCCGTGTCGAGAGAAAATCATGAGTGTTTTGTAATGCTCTTCTGCGTAATGCTGCTTCAACTCCCGTGCCTGTTGGAGCGAAATGTTTGCATGAATGACGGTGCCCAGATCTGTTCCTCGGTCCGCTTCCACAATGACTAGATCACCGGTTTTCACCTGAAGACCGGTATCTTCTTGGATGTAGAAAACATCTGCACGGCTGCATTTGAAGGCGACAATGTACAAAAGCTGATTTTGATGAGCATGTGACAATGCGGATGGCTGACGGCCATATGCATTCGACATCGCATATTGGCTGAGAGATGGTGGGATACCCGAGGAGCCATCTCCACGCAAGGTATGTTCACGGGAGTAGTATGGTTCTGTAGAAGATATTAGCATTGAGTGATAGCAAGGACAAGGGGTGTAGAGGCGAAGACTCACGGTTGGAATAGTCACCAAGGTTACTATAGCCGTCATCACGGTCTCCCATAGTTGCGCGAGGAGTAGCAGTCGAATGCGAGTCCACAGAACCGATTGAGCCATGACGCATCGGAATCTCGGCGAAAGAATGTCGGCGACTTTGAGGCATGTCAGGCATGCCACCGAAGCCTAGAGACGTTTGCCAATGAGCCTTGCGGACATTATCTAGAGCACGATTCTCCAGCGGAGAGGTGAAGGACGAGAATTGCGCTTCTTGGGGCGCCAAATGCTCGGAGAAGCGGCGACGAGCATTGCCACGCATGTTGTTGTATCCGGTGATATCACGCAATTCACCTAGGTCCTCTACAGCCAAATCTCCCTCTAGAACACCGCTTCGGATGCGATGTAGCGGATGACCTCCACCGCTTGATGCAACCGATCCAGCTCGTTCACGGTATCTGTTATCCATTTGACCTGCCGCAGCTGCTTGCCGTAAGAGCGCATTCTCGCGGGCCAGCTGCTCGATTTGTCGAGCCTGACTCGCTGAGTAGCTCAGTTCACTTTCCGAGCCGTTGAAACTCTCGTCGCCATCATCATCATCATCCTCGCGGACTCGACCAAGCATCGCGGTATCGTGTCCTAATTCACCGAGCACACTAGGACGTGATGCTCGAGGCTGAGCAGCAGACATTTGACCTGGAGCACGGGAGCGATTTCCTGGGTATTGTGCACCTGCCCCACCGGCCTTGCTAGCAGCCAGGCTGAGGAACTCTGGATCCATCTGACCAACAGAGTATGACTGAGAGCGATAGGTTTTGAGAGTTGGTTGTAACGGGATGGAGAATGGAATGGCAGATTCACCAGAGATGGTACGGGTGATTGGGCTCAACATTTCGTCTGGTATGTTGCCGCCCGAAGGAGGGGGGTTGGTCATGGTCGGAGAGGGTATCATTTCCGCCAAGCGAGAAGGCGGTTCCCTGCGTGATTCTGTGTTCCAGATCCCTGTGCTAGTACCCCAGGGGAGTGTACTTCCTCCGGTTTGATTCCAGTTGAAAGATCCGGCAAGACTTGGGCTTGTCGTCCATGATGCCTGATCAGTAGCAGGGCTTGTAGGGTTAGACGGGGCGGAAGAAAGGTGACTTCCAGGCAGCGAATGTTTACGCTGAGCGGAAAGAGGCACTTCATTCAGCCAAGAGGTGCGACGGACTGGTGGTTTGGTGGTAGGGGGGATAATGTTCTGGGCTTGCGCTCCATGATCTCCATCATCGTCAGAGGAAGCCAATGCGTCCGAGTCTGGGGTGGAACGGCGCACGCCTGGGTGAGTCTTCTCGAGGATGACAGACGCCGTTGCCGCAGCGGGTGGAGATGAGTGAGCCATCGGTGTCGAGTTGTTAGATGGCGCTGCCATTACGGTTGGAGGAACTCTGTCGCATTGTTAGAATGGAATTCCCAGTATAATATGTGACAAGCGCGATGATTCCCCGCAGACTGTTGAGCGCCACTTGAAACCCAGTGAAGCAACATAACCAAAGCGGGGCTGTCTGATCAAGGAATAGCTCGAGGCTATGAAAAAATGAGAGGTAGTTCACTGACCTGTACGATCTTTGTCAATTGCAAAGCTGTACTGTATAGATATCTCTTGGCTCAAGAGAAAAATAAACACTTGCGAGGAAGCACCCGTCTTTTTTTCCACGCGCTCGATGAGGTCGGAGTGAAGGATCGATTCCTGCTCTTTGAACGGACGATCGATGACTGGGTGATGCTATGTTCAACTCCAGCTAAATTGAAGTCAGTGATTATTCCCATATTGAGACAGAATAGTAAAATGGAAAGAAAAGGCACAAACGAAGGGTAATATAAGCATATGTAGGTATGGCATGACTGAGAGGCAAGATTAAAAGCGGAGATAGTACATATATGCATATTCTCGGCCCCTCTTGCGAGAGGGTCCAGAAGTGGGGATGGTAAAAAAAACCTCAATCGAGAGACAGCTATGCGCAACTGAATGCGAGGGACAGGGTCATGAAGGAAGTGCAATTGCAAGGGGAGTAAGGGAAGAGTGAGAAATGTGCTCAAAGATGGAAATAACATCTAAGCAGATAGCGCCTCGGAAAGGCGCACACTGCCTTAGATATCGGAAAGCAAAGCGACCGAGAATCTTGACTCGCACGTACCTCAAGTTGGTGTCAGATACTCGAGAGAATCCTTTTAGCTGGCTTAGCTGGCGCGTGTAGATCACCATACACCTCTCAAGCAGAAGAGTATTGTGGAAACGAGAGTCGAAAATCAAAAGCAGTCGCGTGATCGCAATTGTGTCTGGAGATGTACCCATGTATCAGCCCAGTCGCGTTCAGGACAAGGCTCGGCAGAAATGTTGCGCAACTCACCACTCTAATCGTTTCTCTCAAACTCTCTATTTGCAAGGTGCACACGGTTATTGTGGGTCTCGTCAGGAATGTTGGGGGAGTGCTGTGCCCGAGTTGCACAGGTTGATTTCGAGGTTAACGGAGGAACGAGGGCGATGGAAGAGGTCAGATAGACAGGATTGGTTGATTTGCGGGGGATAGTATGAGGCGCGCGTCAACGAAGATGCTGAATCCGGATGGTCGATGATCGGTCTATTGGAGGGAATGCGCTAGGTTTGATCGAAGCTGTGACCGCGGATGACGTTGTGGGGGAGGGGAGACGTAGGCTGATCGCCTTAGGGATGGCGCATCTTGCGATCAAAGAAGAAGGTGTAGATGATGAAAGTGGGAGAGAGAAGAGGAGGGGAAGATGTAAAGGATGAGGGGAACGCAAAGAGCTGGGGTAACTTTCTCTTACGGATCTGGCAACGTTGCCCCGGGGGACACGGGCCACTATGGTTTGATCTTGGATTTTTAGAATTTTCAGTGGCTTTTTAGACGGGCATTTAGAGGCATTTAAGTCGACTTTTTTGTAAGACGAAACATGGCATTTATGAAGAAGAACTCATTAGGAATATCCTACACTTCCAGAGATATATGGCATAATAGCGAAAACGGAGCTCTCCATATGCTTTGGCTAAGTGGCGTAGACCCCCCCAGAACAGGCGGGTCCCTTGGAGAAATAAGCCGATCATCTGGGGTTGTGGCACTCGTTTAGAAGTACCTAGACTTGTAAACAGGATCTACATATCCACGGGGTATCTAATAACCTATTATCTAGTATCGCCAGGGCTATATCCTCCTCCTAATTGACAGAAAACCTCGCACGGCCCTCGGGTCACACGCTTGCGGGGCAGGTTCTTCCACTTTACCCCGGATTGACGTGCATTTTCTGACACTTCATACCAGCCCCTCAATATAATTTGAGCTTCTTCTCACCTCGAACCTACTCCTTTCGGCGGCATCGCTTTCCCATCTCTTCCAGTCAAAGCTATCTATAAATCTTTCACTCGAATATCAGGAAATGCACCTGGACCGTTGAACAACTTTGTACCACACGACTGTGTGGCACAATAGTGACATTGTCAACGTGACTCTTGTACCCGTCGACCCCTCAATGGATGATTTCACCCTACAATATATGGAAAAAAAGAAATCTACCAATACTGTCAATGGGGACCCAAGGATCAATTTCCACGCTGTGATTGCTATTATTTATCAGCGAATCATCTTCTGCTCCGGGCCTTCCGACCGGGTTTTATCCCTGGCACAAGATGCTACAACATCCAGCCGTTGGCTATGGTTCATTTTACTTGGTTGCTAATATAGGTGAATGTAGGTGCTGTTGTTGGCACCGTTATCAGATGCATTTGGACAATTGTGTCATGTGCCCTGTTTTCTTGTCTTGGCTATGATTCTTTTTCCCTCTTTTCTTTCGAGTAATATAAGGCCCCTGATTTGGCCAGGAGTAAGTCAATGTATCCACTATGGTCATGGCACTTCGATCTACATACATTCCTTGCTTGATTCTCAACCCCTAGAGCCAAGACACGCCAAATTAGGATAGTACTACATGGACACTTTGAGATGATCAATTGATACAGTACATATATGTAGGTACTGTAGGTACTGTAGGTACTGCGTACATGTATGTTTCGTTGTACCATAGGATGTCGGATAATTGTGCACATATGTGGTCACACCCAAATAAATACCTCCGTGGAAGACCAATCATTTACACTAGGCGCATGCAGAGCAAAGTAGAGGACCAAGGTGGGTGTGGCCTAGTGGAGAGAGGAGGTTGAAATGAGGACTCGCTAATTGGCTGCAGGTTACAGACAAGGGGGGTGTACAACGAACCACAGCTCCCAACCTAAACCTCATCCGTCAGGCCAGTTGTCTAGGAGGGACGCTATCATGTTGAATGCATCTGCAAATGTTCAAAAACGCCCACATGCCATGGCAACTCTGCAGACAGGCGTACAGTGTTGTGTCGAATCAATTCTATGCCCGAAAGACACTCACCACCCAGAAGACGGCTCATGCTGGCGAATCTTCTACATCGAATAGAAGAGGCATGATGTCACAATATAGGCTGATTGAAGATGTCGAAGATCTCGATAGATACCAACCCGGCGGATATCATCCTCTATAAGTCGGGGATGCGTTAGATAATGCCCGCTATCGTGTGATAGATAAGCTTGGGTATGGAGGATACTCGACCATATGGCTAGCTCATGATCTACAAATGTCCCGATATGTGGCATTGAAGGTGATCACTGCTGATGCTAGTGGCTGCACGCAGGAGGCTAGTCTTATATCTTCTCTTGGGAACACGCCACCTAGACCTGAAAGAGGAGTTATCCCACCCCTCCTCGACGAATTTTGGGTTGCCGGTCCCAATGGCAGGCATAAGTGTATCGTCACTCCACCTGCACGGATGAGCCTATTCGATGCCAAAGAGTTGTCAACTTTAGCGCTGTTCCGACCCAAGGTCGCGCAGTCGATTATCGCCCAGCTTATTCACGGAGTCGCATTCCTCCACAGCGAGAACATTGTACATGGCGGTATATAATACTTACGGATGACTCTAAGTGGCTGTCTGGCTGACAACCTTTTTCAGACCTTCATTTAGGTAATATCTTACTCCAGTTTCCCGAAGCGATAGACCATTTCTCTACTTCAGAGCTATACGAAAAATTCGGAAAGCCAGAACCCGAGGCTATTGTCCGCCTCGATGGAAAACCATTGACGAATGGTGTACCAGCCCAAGTGCTCGTTCCCGGTTGGTTTGGTGTCCGCTGCGAGGATATCGATTTTGGCGATGAGAGGATCATCCTTAGCGATTTCGGAGAATCTTTCATCCCAAATATATCACCTAAATTCTGCTCGAAGACCCTTCCTCTCCTCCAGCCACCGGAAGCCAGATACTCGGACGAGCCGCTCTCCTTTGCGTCGGACATCTGGACACTTGCCTGCACTATCTGGGAGATTGCTGCCCAGCGCCCATTGTTTGATGCATTCTTCCCAGCTGCCGACCGCATTACCGCAGAGCAAGTCGAGGCACTTGGCATCTTACCTCCAGAGTGGTAGGAAAAGTGGAGTGCAAGACTGGATTGGTTCAACGAGGAGGGCCAATTGAATTCAGAGCCAGGGATGTCTGCGCGAAGGACCTTAGGTCAGAGACTTGAATACTATATACAAAAGCCACGGGTTGAGGCGGGCTTTGAGACAATGACGAAAAAAGAAAGGAAAGTGTTTGAGGCAATGATTCGGTCGATGCTGATCTATCGGCCAAACGAAAGAGCAACAGCTGAACAGGTATCGCACTCAGAATGGATGAAAGACTGGGGTCAACCAGCATTGGAACAGAGCCGGAGTACTTCCGCGAAAGAGATATGAGCAGAGGGTTGTTACTATGTGAATGAAATCCATGGATGAAGACCACCTAGCCACTTTCTAGTTTGCAGTTCAATAAAAGGGTAAATATCCTAATTACGCAAAAATCATATCAAAACTAATGTACAAGGTATAGACTCCCAGATGTCGTATTTTACGGCGCGCTGTCCAAAGGCGCACTAGCTGTAGCAGCAGCACCCTTCTGCTGGCGCAGCTTCTCCTCAAACTTCGAAAACTCATGCATGGAAATAATCTCCTCTTCATCCATAACCTGCTCAACACCCTTGACCTCCTCAATCTAGATAGCAAAGTCAGCAAACAGCTCTTATGTCAAACCAAGATGAACGGAAAAGCGTGAGGGACATACATAGTGCATGAGCATAGACTCAATACCATTCTTTAGCGTGACGGTGCTGGAATCGCAGGTCCGACAAGCACCACGCAGCTTCAGCATGACAATACCGCCCTCAAACCCTCTCAATTCGATATCACCACCGTCTTCTTGGATAGCGGGGCGGATCCGAGTCTCGAGCAATTCCTTGATCATGCTGAGAACCTCGTCATCATCCTCGTTAAAGGCGAGCGAGTCCTCGCCACTCTCTTGCTCGGTACCGATGACACCCTCGACCGTCGTCACGATCGTCTCGCCAGATGTCACAGCTTGCGTGATAATGCTGAAGACTTCCGGCTTGATATGCGCCCAGATCGCGTCGCTGGCTTTCGTCACTGTGATAAAGTCCGTGCCATAGAAAACGGATGTGACACCGTCGACATCGAGCAGTTTCGCGGCGAGCGGAGACGGGTGTGGCGGTGCGAGGGTTGATCGTGGTGTCATATACTCGATGAATGTGGTGGGGAAGTTCTCCGGAAGAACGCGGTGGTTAGGAATGAACTTCAAGGCCTTGAACATCGGAGATAAAAGGTCAGTCCGGTTTCTTTCATAAGGTTGAGATAATTGAGCTGTGGGAGCTTACATCGGGGTTGGGGGTGTTCTCGGTTTGGATGAAAATGGTGCGCTTGCTGGTTGGCGAGAGGCCGTTCACTCCACCCTGCGAGGCAGGCTGCTGGTGCGGCCGCACTGTTGGTCGGCGACGGGTCTCTGATGCTGTGATGGTTGGGAGTCGGGCTGCGCTGGACACATATCTGTAGCGTGCGAATGCCGGTCTGATTGTTCGGGCGGAGCACTCGACGGGAGTGGCCAGACGGCTGTTTAGCAGAGCGCGGCGGAACATTGTTGTAGATGGAGTGCTTAGAGACATTATATTATAGAATGTACTGTGCAGAGATAGTTGACAATAGGTGAACTGTAGAAAAAAAAAACACTCGAGGTCTCCTCGGCTGCCGCTCTGACGCAATTATATTACACGTGATCTGAGGTCATAGCCGGATGACAAATGAGGACGGTTTCTTGGCCAATGAGAAGCGATGTTTTGCACAATGACAACGAATGGATGTGCCGACTGTCGGAGGTTCCAACGTTGACAAACCAGTAGGTCATGATCAATTGTCATCCTAAATCCTATGTCAAAACGGAATTTTTGTAACTCATTCTTCACTTATACCATTAATTGCCACCTTACTCGCAATCAGACATTCGGAAAGTACCTATACTTCTTCTCTGTGGCAGCCTCTTAGCGAAGGCTATCTTTTAAAAACATGGAAATTCTGAAGTCTTATGACCAAAGAATATGAAGAATAGTTCGCCTCACACCAGCCATACTTCTCAGAAGCTTGGCTATTCAGAATGAATGTCGTTCGGTATTCCGGATGTGATTCAGCCCCGTCTCTAGAAGGAACTCGACAGATCCGAAAAAGACCGAAGGCTTGATATATGCAATGATTGACCTATATCCAAGAGAGGGACTGACTATGACAAGGCCACGCTATATCAAGCTTCTTTCGCATTTCACAAACACAAGGATGAGTCCATCCCCAGGATAGCTAACAACATAACACGTTGAAGTGCTCTTGCCACCGACTCCTCTCTTTTCCATGGTTGATGTATACACTTGTATGTATAAACCGCGCCACACGCCTGATCGATAGACCACATGATCAGCCCAGAATGGATAGCAGCAGTAGGCGCCGACTTCGCGATCTCATTTGTTGGGCAACCTCGATTCTATCAGAGACAAGTAGCCGCTTGTCTAGCACAAGTTTCAGTGCTGCCTGCATGTACTCGGAATAGCAAACGGATAGAATAGTGGAGCCGTCAACACTTCATTGATGGGTTGGATCTATTACTGAAACGTCCGATATCTTTGCCCTAGGATCTACCCTCTACGAGCTAGTTGCTGGTAAGGCCCTATATTACGAACTCTCTGGGCCTAAATCCGATGATCCAGATATTATCAAAGCTCAAATCTGAAGACAACATACGATAGATTATGAGATTGAAACACGGTTCGAAAACCGCAATTGTCCTGATATCTCTGATCTATTCGGAGGAGAAATCATATTAGGTCGTCGAAGAGGCGAAATTCCTACCGCTCAAGCGGCACTTGATTTGTACTTGAAAGTTTTCATTTGATTCATATCTGAATACAGAGGTAGGGGAGCGCGAAGGTCCATTCAAACTATCCCATTCAATCAAACCCACCGAACCCATAAAAACCCATGAGCCCATGAAGACCCACAGAGCTGTTACGACAGGTGGGCCTGACACCACCTCGCTAGAACGGGTACTCATCTGATAGCCAATGCTCTACCAAAAAGACCACTGGTTGTCATATCAGGTTTCTAATTTATATACCCTTTCAACCTCACTTCTCGGTGAACCACGCCGATCAGACCCGATACTAGATCCACCTTCTCGAGAGGTTCTAACAAGAGCCCACGAAAACCTATAAGCCCACGAACCCATAAGCCCATAAGCCCATAAGCCCATAAGCCCATAAGCCCATAAGCCCATAAGCCCATAAGCCCATAAGCCCATAAGCCCACGAACCCATAAGCCTACGAACCCATAAGAACCCATGGAAATTCATCAACCATCAAAGCCATCAAACCCCATCAAACCCCATCAAACCCCATCAAACCCCATCAAACCCCATCAAACCCCATCAAAAAGGCTGTGATGGCTCGAAGAGGACACTGAAAAGAACCATGTACCTGACTAAATTCCCTGCCCTGTTAGATGAAGAGGCAAGACAATTTATCAATCACGCATTGCATATCCGTGGGGTGAGTTAGGTCTCCTCGGAGCAAGACAAAGGTGTCGTGTCTTGATGGCGCCAACATGATCGACAAGTCATGAACCAAGAATCAACCCGTGAAAACATTAGCTGACGGGAAACTAGCAATCGGGGTTGATACCAGATCCACCTAATATGGCCGGGTTAGGGTTGGTTGATATCCCGCAAGTGATTGTCATGGCCACTGTACGAATGTCATGCTTTGGCTCCTCGAGTGGTGGATAAAGTCAGATCCCTTGAGTATCCCGGGTGAACGTGGCTATTGATGTATCGCATTCTGGCTTTGTTCCGTCGTCACACCAGACAGGGGTAGATTCTGGACGTGGTCGATCAGGCTCCAACCAGGTCCCCGAGGTAAATTTTGATATTCCGTTTCCAAATTTACCATACATTGTGTAGCCTTTCGATTCAAATATAGCACGTCACGTATTTATGTAGTTCTTGTCCTGCGTGCCCATAAATACTGAGTGCCTGAGGCAGAAATAGATGACCCAAGCTTCTTACTATTTTTGCAAATCATGCAAATCGGTCGCTCAACTCACGCGTTATCCTGCATCATTCTCAAACAGGACGTGGACCAGTTAAAATGAGGGAGCAAGTTTGATCGCCGTGAAGCTGATGGATTCATTGGGAAATCGACACAATGCCTGGTTCCTGTGAGGTTTGCTCTTTAGAGCCCTCAAAATATCGCTGTCCCACATGCGCACTGATGAGGTACGGACTCCATTATGATACCATCTTATCCATGCGTGGACCAGTTGCTAAGAGTTATTGATATAGTTGCTCACTTGCATGCACCCAGTCACATAAGATATACTGTGCTCCGAAGATACCATCGAACGAGGAACCGAGTAATACCCCAGCGCCCGATGTCGATCCCACACCCGAGAACGATACCAACGGCCCTACACCTCCAGAGCCAACTGGCAATAATGCTCCCGCGATGACCCCCGCAGCAGTGGGGGAATCGTCAGAGATGAAAGAGCTTCTCAGTCGATACCCCGAACTCCGCAGTCAGCTACAAGATATGTTCCAGTCGACGCTGGAGGAAGAATGGGTGGAATCCTACACAGCCCCCGCGCGAGGACGTGGACGCGGCCGCGGGCGAGGTCGGGGGGCGTTCGCTCCTCGTAGTCGTGGCCCATGGACGTCCGAGAAAGGTTTCAACCGCGGCCTAGGCAGAGTCCGCAAGCTGAGGCAGGATTGCGAGGAAGGGACTGAGACTGGCCAGACCGCTGAGGCTTTCATGCACTTTATGGCACTTGTCAAGAAGGACAAGGACTCAGTCTGAGTCATCTGTATTCTTTTCTGGGAAAAATCGCGTACGAGTTGGATGGTCGGCACGTAAGTGAGACATGCAGATTGAATCTATGAGATGGTGGGGTTTTTGATCAATCTTCACTGTTCCAATAGAGTAGCTGTCAGAGTAGCTGTCAGATAGTTGTCAGATTTGACAGCTACAGCCATATTTAGCCTCATGCAAGTTACGAATATTCAGCCTTGGGTTTCTACATGGCTCTCTTGCATACTACTCTCTATTAGTGGCATTTGCAGTCTACCGGTGAAAACGCCGAGCACTGGGCCTAGGGTGCTCACAATTATAAAGTGCAATATCACACCACATACAACGTTACCATGGAAGCCAAGACTAAAAGCCGAAGTCCTACATAATGTGAGGTTAGCGGCGCTTTTAGCGTCCAATAAAGCGGAGCATATCACAAACGGCCTAGAACTTCAAAGACCGAAAATTTGGTGGAAAAAGTACTCACGTACGGAGTGCTGAAAACTTGGAATCTGCATGTCTCTGACTAGTCACATACATCGAGGATGTCAAGACAAGGGCACATGAGGTGTATGAGCTGTACTTTGTAAATGACCTACTTTGTAGGACTGCACAGACAAACGTCCTTTTGTTTCCGGGGGCAGGGGATGACACGGCAGTCAATGCAGCTACTGCAGCTACTGCAGCTCTAGTCAAGCAATACCAAATTGTTTAGAAATAGCGCAACGCTCTGTAGACCTATCTAAGCGAGGTCGTCCTAGACCCAGCCTCGGTTCTAGTGGCCACTCGGTTTGAGACCTAGCTGAGCCGCTCTCAAGAACACGAAGATCTCTCGGTCCAGTGAAACGACAGAATCCCATTTCAACAAGAGTCCCTCAAACCAATTCCTTATTTCCCAATCTTTGTGATCTGTCTAAATTATCTGTTTGCTTTATCTTCCCCGTTACTGCCAAGACCAAGATATCGGACGCAGCTCCGGCTAATCAGGGTAGTCTTCAAGTCAACTCCCCGAGCAATTTTGATCACACATCTCGGATGGCTGCCTCGCTGCTCTACCAAACTTGATCTGTCCTAATGATGGATGCGCTGCAGTGCTCATTCTCTGATCTTACACAGTAATTGGCGCGCTGTCACACCGATCCATTCCGTGGCCTCAAGAATTGCCGACCGTTTCCGTTATGATCTCGCAGCAACCTCGCCGAGAGAGAGCTTACAGCGATAAAGCCCGAGCAATGTCCGCTACAGCTTCACCAAGACCCGGCATGGGAAGCCGGACTTCTTCAGCCCCACCCGGGGGCCTTTACAAACTCGACGTGGTGCGGAAACCGGGAACGGGGACGAAGGTCGAACACACATTGCTGGAGGAGGAGGAGGCGTCTTCAATTACAGGCGAGGTAATCAAGCCTACGCGATTCGGTCAGCAGGAATGGGTACGTTTTGAATTGATCCCAGGACACCGAGTCGTTTATGGTTACGGTGCACAGAGAGCTCCAATTGCTGACGGTTACCTTTCCCCCCCTTGTATAGGAATATCCCAAGAACGGCTTCCCAGAAGTGACCATTGCAGTGGCCGGCGAAGAAAACGCCGGTAAGACCAGCTTTGTCAAATGTGCGCTGGATATGAAGCACCCACCTGCCTCCCCTATGAACAAGAAGAAAATGTCATTAAATGGATCTGTCTATATTGTGCATCTGATGGAAGTCGACTTGACTCACGTTCAATTCGACGAGGACAAGAATATCATCTGGCCGCGTGCAGGGCGCGACACTGCGCCGGTTATTGACGGGGTTTTGGTTCTACATGATGCCACCAAGCCGGACCGACTTTCTTCAACAACACAGCTCATTGGTAGGTTTTGACCTGAACTCGATGGATGTACCTGGGACGGGGAGGCTGATTTTCCCCGGAATTTAGACTCATTGGCTGCCTCGGATCTTCCTTTCCTGCAGGTTGCCTGCAAATGCGATGTCAACCCCGAACCTTTGGAAGACAGCGAAGTGGATGCGATCCATGACCGATACGAGATCTATCGAACGTCGTTTTCCTCGCCTCGATCTCAACGCATGTGTATAGCGATGGTTTTGGAGGCAGTGATTTCTACTCGAGAAGGTAAGCAAATTTCGCCGGTTTCCCCTTGTACCTGTTCTTTTTCGATTTCTTTCTTTCGGACACAAAACCATTGTCGAGTTCAAGTGTGCCTTGACCCCCCCAAGTGGAAGCGGGCCAAGGTGGGTCGCGGTAGGAGCGTCCGCTCATTCCCCATAGAACTCGTCTTTTTCGGTTTTCCCCTAAAAAACTAACCCCTCTCTTCTCTTCTAGATCTCTCCAATAATTCTAATATTTCTCTGGCTTCAACAAGAGTTAACTCTTCCCAGCACGATTGGCATCATACTCGTGCCAACTCGGAAATCCCCTCAGCCGTGTCCACAGCCGCCGGCGGCCCACAAACAGCCTCAGATCAATGTGTCGACAGGGATGGTGAGAACCGTCTCGCAACCGATGGAAACTACTTGCAGCATACGTCCAACTCCCACCGTTATGCTCGCAGGAACTCGCAACCGGTGCGACCGCAAACTCCGCCATCCGGAGCGCGTTTAAATACCCGCAGACCGTCGGTACAAGAACTCAACTCTCCCAACCACGATAACCGTCAGCAACGATTGCATACCGCCTGGCGACACAGTGGGGGATCAGACGCTTTCGACAGTTTTTTGAACATGGACGACGAGGGAGACGATGGACAGAGCCGGCCCGCTAGCCCTGGCGCAGTCGTGCGGCCAAAGCCGAGCAGCGAGAGCAACTCGAGTGCAGAGACGGGCTCGTCGTTCGATGAGCTAGTCGATCGTTTGGTTTCCTTGCCGATGTCGAAACAAGACCAAAAGTTCCGTTCTACATTCCTATGTCTGTACCGAAAGTTTGCCGCTCCCGCCAGCCTCTTACATGCCTTGATCAGCCGATTCGAGCAAAATGAGATAGGAAATGACGATCAGCTGGCCCGCATGGCGGATCAGCTGCGATTACTTGATGTCATGGCTCAATGGGCCTCGGACTATCCTGGAGATTTCGCCCATCCCAAACTTCACAAACGGATCATTGAATTTGTCGCTTTACTCGAAAAGAGCCATTTCTACATGTTCGCTGCCAAAGAGATCGGATCGCAATTAGACCCAAATGCAGAAGATGATGATATTGGTTGGGCATTTGGGGGTGACAGTGATTCCGATGAGACCCAACAGGTTGAGACATTCTTCGACAACTCCGGCCGAAGTTCTCCAGCACCGGCTCTCAATATCGGTGTCTCTGGCACTAACGCTGACGACACCGAAGAAGAGCAAGACCCTATATATAGTATGAGTGCGCTGGATCTCAGCAGTGGACCGCATGAATCGACATCGCGACTCTCGGGCACTCTTTCAGTTACCTCGAATCCCGACAAATCGAACAGTACCACCAGCCAGTCATTCACATTATTGAGCCTCGAGGCAGCACAAAAAGAGGCGTTGCGTCTTGAATTAACACATAAGACTTCACTTGGCAAACTCCAATGGCGGGTTTTCATGGACACCCCAGAAGAGGAATTCGCACGAGAACTGACGCGGATTGACTGGATTATGTACAACTCATTCCGGCCGCGTGATCTTGTGCGTCATGTCAGCCTCTCGGGCATAGACAAGGATAAGGTCAAGAGCTTGACGAACGTCAACCGGATGATCAAACAATTCAATCATCTGGCCTTCTTCGTAGCCAGCCTGATCCTCTTACGCGATAAGCCTAAGCATAGAGCGCAGGCATTAGAGAAGTTCATGAACATCGCGGTGGTAGGTTTTCTCAATCTATTATAGGGTCAGCATCAATTAACATCTCTTGCCAGAAACTCCGACGCCAAAACAACTACAACTCCTTGGGTGCGGTCATCGCTGCCATCAACGGCACCCCCGTCCACCGCCTCACGCAAACTCGAGACCTGATCCCCATCCCAGCTCAGAAGGAGTTTATGCGTCTAGTCATCCTCATGAGCACCCAACGAAGCCACTTTGCCTACCGCCTTGCCTGGGAGAATTCGTTCTCAGAGCGAATCCCATTCCTACCCCTCCACCGTCGCGACCTTGTCTCTGCTGAAGAAGGCAACAAGACATTCCTCGGCGAAAATAAATCTCGCATTAACTGGAAGAAGTTTGAGGTCATGGGTGAGGTTGTTCTCGGAATCCAACGAAGCCAGAAGACCCCTCATCCTCAAGCGCAGAAATCCGACGAGATCCAGCATTTGATCCTGGATTCGAAGCTCTCCGGAGACGAGGAGGTAAGATTTTACTCATCGTGAATTTTTTTTCTTCTCATTAACGTTGTCTAGGACTTGTATGCTCGTAGTTTGCACGTCGAACCGTCCACGGGAGCTGAGGGACGAAGGAAGTTTGGCTGGTTGCGCTCTTGAATCCAGTCGCTTCTTCAGCCACACTCGTGGCACTCATCTCCGCCAGCCTCAACACGAATTGAGGCTACTCCCACACAACAATCTCATCTAACATCTTCACCGCTGCCTCCCTATTTACCCTCCATACCCTACCTTCTCCTACTCTTCCTTTCTCATGTCGCTATGCCCCTATATGATTGATAAATATTGTTGTTGTCTTTTGCCTGCTTTTCGTTATGAACTCGATTCCCTGCGGGGATCGATATGACGCTTGTAATGGTGATACATCTCGCGAAAAAAAATGTTCAGCTACGACATTTTGTACATATGCATGCTGAGGTGTGGGTAGTGATGGTCATTGACTGTTTTGCAGATAGGAGATTCCTACCCCGGTATATATTGACATGTTTATGTATCTCAATGACGTTCGAATCGTGTCGGTTTGGAGTTCTTATCATGATTCTATTTCTCTCTTTATACTTTCTTCCACTTTCTTGGCAGTACTTGGCAGTAGAGACAGGTTGAAAGGTCTGGATATAGGTTTTTTTTTCTAGTCTAATTACTGACCCTGCGAAAAAAAATGAATTAGGTGACGTGTGGGAGAGGATAGTAAAAGTAGAATGGTAGTGTTGGTGCTGTTGTAGAGACGGCCAAGACGAATCCGCCCAGGTCACCATCCGCCTTCAGGACTTGATATCCGTCCAGCCCCTACACCCAGGATTCGCACGCTCCTTAATTGACAGCGATATGACAGATCTCTCCGCCTTTATCCAACGCTAGATATGAAGGCTATCCGAGAGCCCTTCCTAAGAAGGACTCTAGGAGCCACGCTTTCCCGCTGTAACCCCCACGATGCATTCATGGCGGCTTCTTTTTCTTCTGGCAATCCCAAAATCAATGAGACCGAGGGTATCGCGGATTCAAAGCATGACCTTGAAGCACTCAATCGGTTTACCTCAGGTCGTTGGCTTTGGAACGAGCGACAGCAACTTGCCTGTCGTTATGTCAAGTTCGACCTCTCAACGCTTCTGCAACTAACTGCCTCTGCGGTCGGATCGAGATCATGCACTCACGTGTCAAAGATCTCAGAGGGCCAATATAACAAAGTATTTCAGCTTACCATGGGCGATGGACGCGACGTTATTGCGAAACTTCCAAATCCCAATGCAGGCAGACCACACTTCACGACAGCTAGTGAGGTTGCAACTATGGATTTTGTATGGTCTGCTTTCTTTTCTACTACGATTTCATTTTGCGCGTCGGTACTAACTTGGTTAGCTGAGGAATGTTCTGAACCTCCCTGTTCCGAGAGTATACGCATGGAGTTCTCGAGCAACAGAGAACCCTCTCGGAGCAGAGTACATCCTCATGGAGAAGCAGTCCGGCGTGGTACTCAACGATGTATGGGATACCGTCAAAGGAAAGCAGAAAGTCCAAATTCTGGACCAGCTTGTTGATATTGAAAGGCGCCTAGCAGCTACAAAATTCTCGAAGTTCGGGTCGTTGTACTACAAAGGTGACCTTCCTGACACTTCGGATTCTACATCGCCCCTATACCTTGATTCAACCGGGAACGAAGTACGAAGCGAAACGTTCGGCATTGGACGGACTAATCACCGTTCTTTCTTTGACTTTGGGAGAGGCGAGTTGGATATTGAGCGTGGTCCATGTAAGTTCATTCATCTCCGACTCGTATGATGTTAATATCTTGTGCTTATCCATGCATCAACTTTAGGGTCAACAGTCCCAGAATTTATGATGGCTATTGCGCAGAGGGAAATTGCAACTGCAAAGGCAGGTCTCCGGTATCCCTTAGTGCCCGAAGGTCTTTTCTCTGGACCCAGACAATACCAGCCTACCCTCTCCAAAAAGCTCTCCTCGCTGGAAGACTATCTTAAGGTGGCACCTTACGTTCTCCCGGAAAATAAAGCCACCCACGCCTCAGTTCTATGGCACGGCGATCTCCATGCTCAGAATGTATTTGTCGATCCGCAAGACCCAAGCCGTATTGTGGGAATTATCGACTGGCAGTCGGTTAGTGCGTGTCCACTATTAACGCAGGTTGGGCGTCCAGCATTTCTCGATTACAACGGCCCGGTTCCTGAAGACTTGGGGAAGGTCCCTTTGCCACCGAACTTTGACTCTATGGATCTAGATGAACAGCGAAAGGCAAAATCACTCCATAGAGCACAGACACTGCACAATCTCTATCTGGTTCGGTGTCTTCAGCTCAACGAAACGGTCTTCCAAGCGATACAGGGCCAGAATACTCTCCGGCATCAGGTTAGTGTGGTTCCAGGATTAGTCTTGATGGACTACGAGCCGCTTCTCAACAGCCTGTTGAGAGATGTCCAGAAGGAATGGGCACATATTATTGGAGTTGGGCGGGATGGCAGCTCTCCTAGAATGCCGTTCCCATTACAGTTCTCAGACGAAGAAATCCAGCAGCAGGAGCAGGATGGCGAGCTGTGGGCCCAAGGTGTTGCGCTCATGGATGCATTCGTTAGCGACACTGGCTGCTTTAAACATTGGGATGGTAGAGTCAGCGATGTAGATTATGAAAAATCCAAGAGAGAGCTAGATGAGGGGGTGAAGAGGTTCTTGGACCGTGAAGCCAGGAATGATGAAGAACGCAGGGAGTGGCTCGAAGCCCTACCGTTCGTGGATTAAAGCAGGCAGGGGGCAGAAAAAGGCGGAAAAATGCTTAATTTGTCCCGAGGTCTTGATGTATCTCAACCTCCGATCAGCTTCAAGACCCAAGCCAAACTCACCTCCAATACCCTGGCGCACCAGAGTCTTCAATTAACTCAGTCAAACCCACCAAACCAATCACAAAACTCACTCATAAAAATGTCTACAACCGTCCCAGTGCGCACAACCTACCGCGCCCTCCTCCGCGAACTCCCACGCCGCAGCCTCTCAAACCCCTCCCCACTCCACCAACAACTACGTGCGATCTTCCGCTCAGCACCAGCGGTATCCTCATTCCAGCCAGAATTGAAATCCAATGTCCTCACTTTCTCAATCCCGACAACAGACGAGGAACGGCTCATCCGCGTCCAAGAAGCAGACCAGCTCGCTCAGTATGTCCGAGCCCAGCGCGTCTACTCTGAGCTCGTCGAGCGCTATAACCCCGGTGCGGCTATGGATGAGGAGGAGAAGATTCGTCTTACGGCCAGACGGGTTGGGTTTGAGTTGCCCGACTTGCATGTTCCTGAAGAGAAGTGAGTGGTTGGGTTTGTCGGAGAGATTGCTTGGATTCGCCTTGGTTTAGCTTGTTCTGTTGGTGACAAGTCGATTGTGGACACGATCTGCGTTATGATGCTACGCGAGAGGCGGATTGTGCTAGGCTTGGTTGAAAGTTGTCTGTGAATATAGTCTGATTTTGCTGGGATGCATGTATCCATGGAATGGCGTTGTTATTGTTGATTTTGGGAATTGTATACTATGATTCATGTATAAAATAAAATAGAGAGCATTGCCAAGCAGCAAAACTTGTTGTTTTTCGAACCCTTCTCTATGTTATGCATTGACTCTGGGTATGTTTCAGTCGTAACTTGGGGGTATCTGATGATCCTCCTGACCTGAATCTTGTTCATTGCGAACCATGTGGGTTGCCGCACAGTGTTTGGGGCACCGAGAATGGACACCTGATGTTGACACTGGGTGTTTTTGTGTTGCAGAGGTAACGGCCTAGAAAAAGGACGGTGGAGATACCCTAGAGCCCCGAAAACGTTGGGGCTGAAGGTTGGGCTTTTGAATAAAGGTGCTTCCCTGATTGACTGTTCAGGTAGCACTGAGCTGGGCGCGCTCCATTTGTCTCATCAAAGTAGAACTGCTTTCTTCGTCTTCCATGCCAACACCAACTTCGATCGCAGTCTTGGGTCGGTTCCGGTTGAGACCATCTAGCAGCGTGCACGCTTTGCAAATCCGCTGACTAGAAATGTAGTTACAGCGCTCACAGTGCTTGATAGTCTGCACCTTGACCGCCTTACCCGTCGGCCCGCGATTCGCCTTCACACGTGAACCGTTAGGAATCTTGATTTCGGTCTCCAGCGACTCGGCTGTGTCGTTCTCAGCGAGCTCCTTCTCCATTGCAGCCATCTCTCCTCCACTGGTTCGGCCATTTTGACTACCACATCCACCAGCTGATTCCTCTTCCGCACCCTGCTTGGATTTGCCCACACCCCTGACTTCCACCGGCACAAGCGCGGCCATGTCCTCGCCACTCTTGACAATATCGAGGATCGAACTGGGACGAATCTTCTCAAGATCCTTGATCAGGGTACGAGCACTGCCGCGGAATGCCTCCGGCGAATAGATACATTCAGTAGTGAAGTAGTCGAGCTGGCGGTGGTGGGCGTAGAGGACGATCTCCTTTTCGTAAGCGTACTTGAGAGGCTTGCTGCGCTTGATATCCGAAGCGTCAGAGCTGGTGACGATACTAGTACCGCGCGACAGACGGGGCAGATCGCCACGCAGGAGATTCATCATAACAGTCTCAGCAACATCATCCGCATTATGGCCTGTGACAACATGCTTGATGCCCAAGCGGGCGGCGCCTCGGTCGAGCGCCTGCCGCCGGAACACACCGCAGTACGTGCAGTTCCCCTTCTTACCCACTTGCTCCACGACCTGGTCCATCGTCCAGCCGTAGAGTTCGCTGTATCCAAGGATATCGAGTGGCATCTCGTATTGCACGGCGTTGCGTTTCACGGTCTCGAGACTGTCATCGCGATAGCCGCGGATGCCCTCGTCGATCGACAGTAGGCAGAGGTCCAGTCCGTAATTATATCGCTCGTTGAGGGTTTTTAGTACAGCTGCTAGTACTGTGCTGTCTTTTCCGCCGCTGGCTCCGATCGCTACTCGCTCGCCGGGGAAGAAGAGGTTGGTGCCGATGATGGTTTCGTGTACTTCTGTCTCGAAAATATTGATGAAACACGCACGGCAGAGTTTGTGCCTATTCTTAGGCCGGATGATGACGGCTCGCGCCTCTTTGCAGTTGAAACACGCCGTCGGTCCCATGATGAATTAATTGGTTGGGCCTGTGAGTTGGTGGCGGAGAAGAATTTCTTTTCCCCCGCGGTCGATCGAGTGGTCCGTGCACAGGGCGCTAGGTCTGTGGGTTCCATGGTTAGATCTATATCATCCCGATGTTCGGTCTTTGAGCAAGTGAGCCAGTCTGGAGGGTTAAATAGCTTAAATCAAGCCAGATTATCTTATTTGTACGCCGAGTAGCCTGGTTGCCTTAGTATCAATCAAACTGGTACGAGATGACTGCACATTGATCTGTCATTAATGTCTATAAACCAAGCTTATTTTACTTGTTATAAAACCAAAGTCAATCTGGGCTGTTTGTCAAGAGAATCATTATGTCAACAGGTCTGATAAGTTCAAAGTAATCAAAGTACACATGCTTAGAATGGAAATAGTGTAAACGTATGTAATGGCTAAGGCAGAAACAAAAGAACCAGTCCCATCCCGCTGGGCGTATCCGATGCATAGCAGCGAAGACCAGAGACAGTGGCCCTAGTCCACAATTCCAGACTGCAATGAAGTAAATCTTCTCTCGGCCTTGTTCAGCTTTTCCTCAAGAGAATTGCGTCCTGCGCACTGTCGCTTGGATTGTTCAGCGCGTTGTTTTAACCGAGTACTTCTCCGCACACCGTCCTGCCTGCTGCTCTCCCGTTTCGGTCTCGATTTCGAGGCTTTTGACGATGACTTGGCAACGCCGGAGGATATTGCCATTTTCTCTTTTGGTTCTCTTTTGGGCTGTCGGGGTTTGTCAGGGTGGGTCTCAATGGAATTTGATAGCAGAGGTTGAGTAGAGGGTCGGTCGTCAGTCGCGTAGGCGCCAAAGCAGGTGACGAGACAATCGTATGAAAAATTTCGAGCAAATTGTAGAAAATTGGTCCATAAAACAGCCTTGGTTGGCGGGTTGTCCCAACGTGCAGGATCCCCAATCAAGCGTGTTTTGGTCTTTTGCCAGGTTGTCTGGATCTCGTCAAACCTCTCTGCTTGTCGCTTTTTAAGCAGAGTTAGAAATTCATCGTTGTTATTCGAAAGCCTCGCAATGCAAGAGACGTCGCGATGCCAAGCCTCCGGGTCTTGAATTGCGCACTTTATGGTGTTGTATTCCTCATGTAGTGTGGTAAAAAGAACGTTGGGATCCTTATAGCCGACTCTCGAGGAAGCCCAACTCCACTTTTCTTCGAAATAATTTGGGTGAGAAGGAGTATGAGCTCCCAGATGGGTGTCTATTGTCCGATGCCACCGCTTAGCCATGGAGAAGGTAGTAAAGATAATTTCTCTTGTTATACTGATTTCTCTTATGATATGGGCAAGCCCCCCATTCCCAGGGGCCCCACATTAAAGGAGCGGCGAACAACGTACTCACCGCCTGAAGTCGATCGAATTAACATTGCAGAATCAAATGACATTCTATTTATACTCGAAACCATTTTGGCGCCTCAGCCATGGGCTTCGGCCAATCTAAGATGCTCAAGCTTATTGCTGACATGGCCATGTACGGCTATGTTTAGACTATTGGCCCTCACTCTCGGTCTATTATGTCCAGCGGCAAGTAGGACCATGCATGCATATCTGCCTGGTTCATTTCCGTGGGCGCTCCACCGGCGCCTCTGTTTTATTGCAAATCGGCATACATATATCAGAGGGTAATACGAATAATATGGCAAACGTCTATATTTTGCTTTCAAGCAGCTCCTCGTTCCCGGAATGGAACTCAATTCCAAGTCTAAACGGAAGCTTAGCCAGACAGGCCAAAGTGAAGAACCCAGAGAGGATGAGGTGGCTACATTGCCTTTGACGGAAATTGATCCTAGATCGACTGTTGGTCCCAGGTCGACAGAGGCTGGCCCTAGCTCAACGAAAGTTCATCCCAGCTTGACAGAACCGACCCAGACATTCTCGCCTCCTCATCCTCATCTGGAAACGAGCCGATACCAACCTATGGACCTGGATTTCAAAATGCTACGCCTGGACTCGATCACGTCCAACGAACCGACGGCTAGAATGATTCTATATCCCAGGGTCTCAGGGCTCGATATATCTCCCTACAAAGGAGCCGGGCGCTATGACAACTGGGTCGAAGTCCAACTGGGTGACTGTTCGGAGAGAAGCAAATCAGCCAGGGTCCTCGTCGTGGCTCCGAACGCCGAGCAAGTCGGATGCACCGTTATTCATCACGACATGAGATTTCACCTGTACTTGGATCCTGGCGAGGATCGTCTCATTCTCCAGAATGCCTGTTCTTTTGAAACCCTCGACGTGCGGCTTGATAAGGAATCGATAAAAGTTTTGCCTATGGACCCTACCTTTTTATCCAAAGGTTCCTGTGCTATCGAGATCAATGGCATAACCCTGGTCGAATTCAAGATACTCCCGCGAACTTCATGGGAGATAGCTTCTAAAACGGCAACTAAACGACCCGCACCAGAATCCGACTTTCCACCGTCAAAGAGGGTGAAGTCGAGAGAATCCACATACCGAGCGATTGAGCCTTCACGTGGTATACAAGCCTTTTCAGCTGGTAACGCACTTGTGAAGCTTGCAAAAGGCGATACTATGTTCATCGGAGCTGGCGACGAAGGGTATCAGCTCACGCGATGCAGGCCTATTGTAGAGCAGCCAAATTCGTCTGTATGGCAGGCAGAGCACTCGGGTATACCAGGCAAGCTCATTGTCGTCAAAGTAATCAAAACCACCGGTAGAAGTGAGAGGGACGCAATCCGGGCTACTGAATCTTGGATACATGAATCGGCGATCCACTCTTCTCTCAAAAGTCATGTATGTAATATCGTCCCATTCATTTGGTCCCATAACTGATTCGCTCGCTAGTCGGCTATACTTCGCATGCTCGGATCTGACGCCCGGTTCCACAGTATATATACTGAGCACGTCGAAGCTGAATCACTATGGTGTCAGCGGCATGAAGCCAGTGGCATTTTCATCGGAGATTCCTCAGATGCGCAGAAGATCCTGGCTGATATGGCCTCGGCACTTACTTTTGTCCATGGCAATGAAATTGTTCACAACGATGTTAAGCCGGGCAATATCCTCTACAGCCCTGATCGGGGTGCCATTTTGATCGATTTTGGCCTCAGCTTCTGGGATGGCAATCCTTCCCCCGGTGGTGGCTCGCCGTGGTATCTGCCACCTGAGTTTTTGGTAGACTGGAACTTACGTGGACCTCCATCTGACATGTGGGCCTTGGGTATTGTCATACTCTGGCTATTAGGCCATATTCCCTTGCCTGAAAAAACACCGCATTGGTTGATTACGAACATACATCGGTCACCCCATATGAAAGCTGTCGATACAATGCTCCAGTGGATTGACCTGGTCAAGACTGCCCGGTTGAAGCTAGATCAACAAGATGAACCGCTTAGTTATATCGTTCAAGATCTACTCGACCCGGACATGGATGAGCGGATCGATGCCGCATCACTGAATAAGCTGATGGCGGAGAAAGGTCTACTTGAAGATGAGAATGTTTGATGATTATATATACATTCCGAAGCCTCTGTATGACCATATATGGATTCGTCTTTTGTTTATTTTGCCATTTTGTTTATTTTCAAGATTCAGCAAATAGCTCCGCCAGTTTGATTCACAAAGGACACGAATGAATTTCCGCTACCAAGTATAGTCAATCTTGTATTCAACACGCAAACTTATCAACGATTCCGTGGCTTACAGTGCTATGCTCTACACTCTTAATAACCAGTGCGATTCACATTGAAGCCTCTCCGTTCTTATCTAGGTGCACCATGGGCTTTCCCTCCCGACAAAGCAGTATAACAGAACAAAAAGGCCATCCATTTCTTCTTAGCCACTCTCCTTCTCCTTAACACCTAGCTTTTCTGCAGTTCCACGGTCCTCCTGTGAGAAGCAAACAAAGTACTGATCTTGAACCACCGAGCCATTCGTGGAGATCAGGAGAATCCTAGTCGTCAGAGGTCCAAAACGGCCTCACGCTCCAGAGCAGCTGTCTCTTTTCGGTCGTTAACCGGTCCTGTTCCAACTCCTGGTTGGTTTAGCGCGTTGTTGCAGTCGGGTACTTCTCCGCACACCACCTCGCCCGCTGCTGTTCCTTTGAGGCTTCGGTTTCGAGGCCCTTAATGAGGACTTGGCCGGATCAGATGATTTTGCGATTCGCTCTTTTGCTTCCCTTTTGGGCTTTGCGGGTTTGGTCTCAATAGTGGTTGACGGTAGATGTTGAGTAGAGCGTTGGTCATCGGTCAGAAGAGACCTAAAGCACGCGACAAAAGAGTCGTACGAGAAATTTCGCGCGAGACGTATGAAAGAGCCCCATAAGATTTCATTGCTTGGCGGCTGGCTAGTCAATAGCCCTTTGGCCTTTTCCCAGGCCTTCTGAATTTCGTCAAGTCGTTTTTGTTGTCGCTGTTCAAGGAGAGTCAAGAATTTGTCCTTGTCCTCAGCGATCTTCGCAATTTCACACACGTCGTAGTGCCAATCGTACGGATCTTGAATCGCCCACTTTATAGTGTTGTATTTCGCATGTAGGGTGGTGAAGAGAACGTTGGGATCCTCGTAATCCAGACATAGCTTGCTAAAATCCTGGCCCAAAGATAGGTTTTTGCTCGATTGCAGGTAAAGAGGGGAGAAATTCTGGTCAATTTCCGTCAAAGGTACCCTACTTCGGCCTGTCTGGTCAAGCTTTTGCTTGGACTGCGAATTGAATGACATTTCGGGAATAAGAAGTTACTCGTAAGTAGCCCATAGGCGTGCACTACGATATCTGATATTACCCTCTGATATATGTATGCTTAGCCTTGCATAGAAGCGCCAATAGAGCGCCCACGGAAATAACCAAAGTGTATTTTGCAGCCGCTGAATGCACTAGACTAAGAATAAGATCCAATGAGAGAAATCTAGCCGTGTATAGCCCATCAGCACTAAATTCGAGCATCCTTGATTGGCTGAAGCCCATGTTTTAGGTTTCAAAATTGGATTCAATGTATAAATAGATATCCTCATCTGCGGCCTCATTCAAATTCGCAGTTCTAATTCTAGGTCAGAGAGGTAAAATTGTTTATCCACTGCCCTTCTGGTGTGGGCGGGTACGTATAGCACTCGGACGCTTGGATATTAGGATCTACATACGGAGTACATGTATGTACATAGCTGGTGATAAAATAAATATGGCAATGAATGCGCACTCTTTAATTGGCCATCACATGCAGACTACCATTTTATTCGCGGGTTCACTTAGTTCGCTTAGGCCACATGCTCGAGAATAACATCATATTCCCTCGGAGCAACAGATCCAATAGAAAATGCTTCTCCTAGGAGCTTGTTTTTGAAGTGAAATCCAGGATCTTTGTAATCCAAGGCCGAATCCAGGTATGATATCTGCACAGAGCGACCTGCCATGGCTGCCCTTGGACGTATTTTCACGTGCACTTTACCTGGAAACCCTTTCAAACGAAGTTGGTGGGAAGTAAGTCGCCCAGGCGCGACTAGGAGGACATCTGGGCTGTGTTGAGAGGTGCCCAATAGTATCTCGAATGTTTCGCCTGCTTCATGTTGCATCTGGACTCTCCATTGACTATCTCGGATGATGTCAAATCCGTGATAGAGGCCCTCTCCTCCGGAAATAATGAAATATTCTCCTTTCTGCCTGCCATATACATGGCACATAAATTGACTGTCCGCGTATGGAATACGGAGGAGAAAGACTTCAGATGACGGTTCAGCATTCTCCGTTGGATCTTTGTATCCAACTTGTCCCCGGCATGTTGCGAGGATTTCGAATCCTGGAGAAGATTTCAATCGCAGAAGAGATGTTTGGAATGCAATATCGAATCCCTCTTTTATTACAATCGATTTTCGACCCAAACTTGTAAGAGCGATCTCACTATCCCAACGAGTGCGGGCATCTGGTATAGTGCTCAGATGCCCAACTCTTTCGAAACAGTACCCGGAACCCCAAAACGAGTCCATTTTCATCAAGTAAATTCCGTTTTGGGAATAAGTAGTCTCGCCTATAAATGCCAGGAAGAGAGCATAACGGCGCCACTCTCCTATTTAGAACACCCCTCGCGTTAGTTCAAGTGTTTCATAACACTTTCTCATTCAAAGCTGAATGACATCGGATGACATACCATCGCTCTCACCAATCATGTCTGTTTTGAGTAACATCAAGTTGGCGTCTAAATGTAAACCTCTTGCAGATATCGAGAGATTGCAACCTTGTAGCGGCTGGCTCATTATTTGATTGTCGGGTTTGGGTTGAAAACAGGAGAGCGAGGGAGCCAGAGCACCTAATCGTTGTGGAATACCGTTCTCTGTATTATAATCTTGATATATGTCAGTCACTGAAGAGCCACTTGTGCTTTGAGCGAACTCACCGTGTGCCTCCCAGAGCAAAAGACTTCCATCATCATACTTCCTGATAAGCTCGTGCTGAAAGCGCAAAAGTGCTCGATCACCCTCGCCATAAATCAAAGGCATATTAATTCCAAAGAGTCCGAAAAGCGAATAAGCCCTGTCTTCTATCAAGGTCGTTTGTCTCCGTGAAGCCCAAGAAAAGCGTTCCCAGATGGAACACCTATCAAATCTTCGCAATTTCTCAGATTGGATGCCCGTAGCCCTCTCAATATACTTCAGGCCGTTGTTTTTGTCGATGATTTCTCGCCAATTCTTGTCAACGAACAGTAAAGATGTGGGAGCTATGAGCTCTTGGAGTGTCCATCCCCTCGTAAACCATCTCGCGCGAGGGAAGGAAGTCTCCAGGGGTTCTACATCTTCCAGGTCGACATCCTCAAGGTACACATAGCAAATCATGGACTCTTTATACCAGCGAAACATAGCGTTGATAGCTTCTTGCGTATCGGTGGGATTTGTTTTGTCGATGCAACAAGTATCCATCCAAGCCCATTGCCAGCCATTCTCGTTGGCAAAATCACAGTACTTCTTGAGCTTGTTCCAACCCTCGGGTTTAAAGCGGCCACGCTTTAACTTGGAGAAGGATGACTTCATGTCTTGATAGGTGACTTCCTTGACGCCCCCCGAACAATCCGGGAGCCATGTATGTGACAAGATAGCATATTGTGGAAGCGGGTTTCCATTATGTGGAAGCTCTACCTGTTCATAGAGCCTGTATGATTTTGTATCGAGAAACCTCATCGTACAAACCTCTCGGGTAGATCAACGCGGGATTGGTCTTGAATGTACAGATATAAAATCTAGGCCGCATGTATTTAAATGGGATCTTCCAGGGTCTAGACAGAATAATGTGATTGTAAAAAAGACTGATATCATAAAGCATAGGATCGAGCGCACACTGGTAAACTTAATTTCTATTTCCCTAGTTCGATAAAACCCCAATGGAAGTGCTGTTCTCTCAGGTGAAAGAGGGGTAGCTGCCTATAAAGATTGGACCCCGCAACCTTTTTCCGTTGCCTGAGTGCAGAAAATAGCATCTACAGAACTAAGTTGCATCGGAAGCACTAGCCCTGCATGCCGGTGGTTGGCGTTGATTGGACATTGAACCGGGGATAGGACAGCCACCAATGAAGGTTGGTACTACCCCGATGAGGACAAAAAAGACGAGCAGGATCATCAAGTGCGCAGGTTGATCTATCACATCTACTGGCGGCAAAGCACATCGGTGATGCCCCGACAAAATGGGGCACTTCAATTGGCTGTTGGTAATGCTGTACTTTGGCATACAGCTGCAGAGCTGATGTGGCGAGTGATTATGTATCGCGCTCTAGGCTGTAATAGAAACAGAAAAAATATGACCTTATTCGTCAGTACTGGTAAGTACCTGCAGGTAGATGTGTTCAAAGATACGACGAAGTAGACTATAGTTAGTTACAAACTACAACATGTCAGCGAAGGGCTCTGCCATGAAGTAACCCATCCGAGCTATAGTAAAACGATTCACATTATGCCGTTGACGCCCCGGCTCAAATGCATCTCGGCAGGTTCCCACTCTTCCTGCTTCTAGGTAGTCGCCATAGTTGGGATAGAAAGGATTCGGTCCATCCCCATAAATGAAATCTTGCACCTCGTTGTCAAGCCAGATGCCAAATCCTGCCCTGCGCATCGAGTCCGCTATACCAATAATGAGTTTGGGTCTTGATTCCTTATCTCGCTGGTCCCAGCATAATGTGTCACGTATTTCAGTGAGCAGACCATGCCAGCAACCATCAAGGAACTCAAGGAAACTCAATTCGATAGCACATGTGGTCTTCGGCAGTCCAGCGAGGAAATCTATCAAATCTGTCTGCTTGACTAGGAAACCCGATAATCTGAATGAACGGAGTTCTGGCCACTCCTCCACAGGGAGGATAGTCTTTAGCGGTATGAAGTGGGTGGGATTTCCCGTGATGTCACGTATGGCGTCGGTGTCGACTGTTGTTCTAAAACTGAAGTATTTCATATTCTTCGCCTCGGACAAAGCGTGCTTAAGATAGCCGCTCCGGAATGAGAGCCAGTCTTCGTGCTCTTGCCCACCCACGAGAAGTGGAAGATCTAGACGATAAAGCCCAGGGCTCCGAAGTATTGTAAGGAGGTTGTCGTATTCCTCGCATGGCTGATCAAAGATAGTACAATTAAGTCCAGTCGGAAGCTGATTGACAGCGAGAACCAATTCTGGGATATGGATCTTGTTTTGTGCGAGCACGGATACCACATTCCGGAATGCACGCCATTGGTCCTTCCGGGCCTCGGTGGCTTCTCTCCATGGATGGGCGCGTAGCGGAATCTGTGAATCTCTCGACGTCGGCCATCCCCGCGGGATCGGGTAGTTAAATCCACACGGAAAAGACTTAATCATAGGCGTTTCATATAATGGGGCATGGATCCACCCGTGCGCTGCGGGAGTGATGGTAATTCGTTTCAATTTCGGGAATCGCCCGACTCCATAGATAAATGCGTCTACATCGCTGTTTGAGAACAGAACGTCTTTCTGCTGCTGGAGCAAATTCTGATAAAATTGCCAGCAGGTTCTTAGCGGTTGTTGCGTGATTACCTGTTTTCCCCGTGCGGCGTCATCTGGCCGCACCATGTCGTAGGTCTTCCGCACATTTCGGTCATGTATGTTCTCTTTACACGCCGCGACAAACCAGTAGGGGCAACCTTGGTCAGGGTCTATGTCTGCCTCGTCAATCTCCCCAGTGGGGTGGGGACGCGGCTTTGGGCCCTCGATAAAGCGAGCATCGTCCCATACGATTTCGGTGACATGATGCCGGAAAGCCTCGTGGTCTGCGAGTGTGCGGAAGACCCTGATGTTGCATGGGTTGGCGGAGAGGAAAACACGATTCACACGGATATGAGCGACTTGAGCCAAGATTCTAGATGCCAAGCGTAGAGACTTGAGGTCGCGATTGGTCAAGTAGGAGGAAATGTATATGAGAAGCTCGACGGGAAGACTGGAAAATCGGTCAATACCAACGTCGAAACCAGGTGGAGGCATAGATTGAGAAGCCATTCGATGTGCCAAAGGTGCCAGCTCTCAAGCATGTTCGAAGTTGCCAGGAGAGTCGGCTTCGACCGCCGTACGCTAGTCGTCGTTTAACCAAGTCATTACATTTGTTACGAAAATTACAGACTGAAGAGGGTCTGTAATTTTGTAAAAAAATGTAACGGCTGGTTACGGGCTCGGCTGATCCCGGCATCCAATCATCACGGGATATCAGACAATCAATTCATCACAACCAACATATCATACTTGATATTAGAATAAGCTGGAATTCGTGCCTTGCAATCAAATGTGGAATGGCAGAAGTCAATATTTCTACAAAGTTTGACTACGATTGGTGGAATACCTGCCCGCTCATTTCCAATCTTCTCTAACAAGACTGTTGCTAGGTTTTAGCAATTGTGAGCGACATGCAGGCCTGTGTGGGGGCAAAATATATTATACAACATTCCAGAGGTGTCTCTATCATGGTGCAGAATTCCATATCAGGAAGCTCATTGGAGGAGATCCACAGGGCGGGCATTCCAGAGGGCAATTATGTGGGGAGAGACGTCAAAGTTGGGATCAACAGATCAATATGCAACTACTCCGTACTAGCATGTTTATTTCCGTGACGGCCTGACTATGTCTCTTTTTGTTATTAATATGATCTTTGCGTAGGTTTTATAAAGCACGATTTTTTAATCTCGTGTTATTTTGTTATTTTTTTGTAGAGTTCATTCTAGTCATCCTCTACTATCAGCATGAAGCCAAGTCCACTCGATATGGGCTATGCCCGGCCTCTCGAGTTCGCTCTGTCAATCGTTGTGAGGACTAGTCCTAGCTCGCTCGACTTTCAATTTGCCGCCGATACACTCGTCTCACAATGGCCTGTACTGAACTTGCGAATGGACCCATTGGTACGTACTTAGTAACGTCAACTACGGTCAATTTACTAACATTGAACAGAAAACGAGATTCTTGGACCCGAAAGACCCCGGTGACCTGGCCGAGGTGTGGAAAGGAAAAATCCTTAAGCAAGAACTCAGCGAGATTCTCCAAGTTTCCCCCAAGCGGGACTCACCACAATTGATTGACTCCGAAGCACTTGATAAGGTGTTGGATTTTGGGTATGGAGTCTTGCATGCATGGAGGCAGCGAGTATTCTCCATACGAACGGTATTCTTGACCGATGCCTGCATAATAGGATTCAAGTTTCTGCAGCCTCTTTGTGATGCAAATGGTAATTGACGCTTTAGAAAGCACAAAGCAGTAGTACTGACAGTGTGATTATAGGCGCTCATCAAATAGTCCAGGCTTATTGTAGCCTTCTCAGGGGAGAGAGAATTACCCACACCATCCATGCCCGACCACTCTTGTCACTGAAATCAGAAGTAATCGAAAAATGCGTTGAGAAAATTGAGTGTCATCAGATCGCCGAGCTGCACAAATATTCCATGAATCGGAATTGGATAGCAGGAATCACGGCTCTTGGGAAACAGATCGGGCGAAATATATGCTGCCCTTCTGCGAGACGGATCGGCAAGACCTTATTTGTCCCCCGAGGGCAAACCCAGAGATGGCTAGAAGAGGCCGAAAGTAAAAAGGCCAAGGTAACTGAGCATGATCTCTTGCTGGCTTTTATATACAAGGTCAGTAGTGCTGCCTGTCATTCAATTTACCCCAAATTGGAGAAGCTCACTGAGACCACACCCTGCACAGGCTTCTTTACATCCACCCACTGCCCACAGCTTCGGCTTAACCATCGATATCTCAAAACAACTCCAGTCAGAGGCAGAACTCTACAACCCCTGGTACATGATGCCCCTGCCGGATCCAATACCAACAAGCGAATATGACATTCCTTCATTGGTTCGACTTGCAACATACATTCAGCGTGCGGTTCACGAGGGGCAGCAATCAGAATGCATTGCAGAGATCATCGCTCAACACAAGAGCCTGAACAAAAGACTCATGATCCCAAAATCATACGGCAGTCGAGCGGCTCAACCGCACATCGCTTCTTGGAAAAACCTGCCGCTCTATGATCTCGATATCGAAGGCGAATGTCCGCTCTTTGTACAGGGCAGTGTTGACTACTGCGGACTTCTGCGAGAGACCAAGACTCGCTTGGATGATTTCGTTGTGACGTGGAAAGGGCGGTGCCAGGACGGGAATGATGGTGGTTATTGGATACATGGGAGGCTGCCCGAAGCTGTTTGGAGGCGCATGGCGGATGATTTGAACTGCTTAGATTAATCTCTAACTTTCTCTTCTCTGCACGACAGGAGCGTGTCTTAATTATTGTCTTATTTAGTATGTTTTTAAATTGAAAGGTGGTCATCCCATGCCTAAAAATGATCTTCAATATTATTGAAGAATGAAATATGTCGCTAATTTAGGACCCTAACATGCTGGTAGTGCCTCCACGTTTTCTTCTTTTAGAAAAGGGAAGCAGAAAGGCTATGTGTTGAGATTGGTGCCATCACAATTGAGAACAGAACGGTCTCATTTAGAATGTACCTGCCTTGAGGAATGCAGTTAGAGGTAATAATAGAAATAAGGTAGATTAACCTTTCCCTTCCGAACCCGAGTACGAACCCGACTCCGCCGAGACATTGTATCTTTCAAGGGCCCTAGGCTGCCATAAAGAGCTATGTTGTCGATTACTCGGTTGAGATCTGATCTGCATTGAGTTAGTGGCCGCCTAGTCAGGGTCCTATGCTATAAATACCATGGGGATCCGTATGGATGCTCGCTTTCATTACTACTTGTTTACATCTTCCTTTGCTCTATATATTCTTCCTAATAGGATGCCTTCAACTGCCTATTATGCCTATACTCCAAGTTTGATTCCCGCGGTTATTGGAGTGGGTATATATTGCGCCCTATTTGCCATGCATGCGGTACGTATGTGTCGCTCTCAGGCATGGGATGGTAGCTATATGCTGATAGCAGCCCTGGGTAAGAAACAACTGAGTCCTATTCAAATACTCTCCCGCTGACAACTCAATAGTTCAAGCAATGGGTCTGGGGGCTCGAGTGTTCTCCTCAGAAGATGTCGATAGCTTTGGAGCCTATGGCGTTCAAAACATGTTTCTCCTCCTTGGGCCAACGCTATGCATGTTGACCGTCAACCTTACACAAGTGAAAATGATGCGCTGTTTGAAGTCCGAGAATCTGGGTCTGCTCTCTGCCCAATTGAGACTCCCTATTTACCTTGCTTCCAACATTGTCCTCTTGATACTTCAGGGCATCGGTGCTATGATTATCGCTCTGACCCATGAGGTCACGCTCATTGAGTCTGCAACGAAGATTATCACAGCGAGTTATGTATGCCAGATGGTATTTTGGATATTCACTTTCGCGGAGAATATATTCTGGACTGTTCGATTTGGACGATCTTCTTCCAATATCCAACTCATGATGCCTCATTGGAAACTTTACAATCAGCTGTTTGGTCTTGCAATCTCGATTATTGCTATTGGTCGCAATTTGATGCGACTGACAGAGCTTGGGATGGGACCTAATGGATTTATGGCAGTCAATGAGTGGCCTAATTATGCATTTGACATTTATCAGACGGCAGTTGTTCTCATGGCATGGGGGATCTTCTACCTGCCAGGGATTTGCAAGGAACTTGAGTTTCAACATGTGCATCAAATGTTTCAACATTCCGAGTGTTGAACATGAATTCCGTGGAACCAGATAGGCAAGAATATAGGGCGATCAAATGCTAAAGCGGCTGTAGCCACCCGACTTCATCTCGAGTTCATTGGGTCTTTCTTCATTTATGCTTCCAATTATTTATGCCCCATCATTGCAGCCCAAGTTATCCAAGATTGCTCATCATGAATCTCGGGCTTCTCAATGAAAAAGAAGCTCTTCCCTGAAATATGAAGCGCCCGCGAATGCATCTCATCACCAGCGACACGCATCCCTTTGGCGTCTACCATATCCGCCCCAGACAGTAGCTCTGATACCACACCAGTTACAACATCTATAGGAATGAGTATTTCCCGAGGGAAGATCGCGTTAAACGCCTTGTCAGCAAGAAGGGGCGTTTCCACCACCCCGGGACACAGAGCATTAACCCGAATTCCATCTTCCCAAAGTCGTTCTCCGACAGAGCGAGTGAATCCAATGAGCGCATCTAGGAATTTATTAGCCATGTCTGATGGCAGATTTATTCGAGTCGTTAATTCTCAACCTACGTTTAGTACTTGAGTACACCGGGGTCAACATGCAGGGGTATAGTCCCCCGATACTCGACGTGAGTATCAAATTCCTATGCCCTTTCGTTAACTCTGGAGAGCGACGGAAATAGTGCATCGCAAGGTAACTGGTATATAGTGCGCCGTTCACGTTGACATCGACAAGTTCAGAACCCGGTTCGGGTGGGATGCCGGTCTCAGATTTAGCGAAGAAATCAGTATATTCTGCTCTTCCGGCATTCGCAAAGACAAAGTCTATTCGGCCAGTGGCATTGAAGATCTGGTCAAATACAGCGGCTAATTGTTGATAGTTGCGCACGTCGGCTTGGTAGAATGTGACATCTAAGAGGTAAGCTGCTGCTTCTTGGCCTCGCTCCTGGCTGGTGCCGATAATGTTGACCTGCCAGCTGCCGGTCTGGCTCAGGTCCTTGGCAACTGCAAGCCCGATTCCACTGGCTTTTTTCAATAGACTTAGTCAATGAATGATTTGAGGACGGATCGTGGAAAGCTACATACTTCCGCCGGTAATAAGAGCGACTTTGGCCATGCTTGCGTAGTATTCCTCATAGAATGACAATATTTTAGTGGGAGAGCGTCGGGGGTGGAATATTTTTGGTGGGGTATTTCTCTGATCGATCGGCTTGACGCTAATCGTCGATGGCGTGCATCGAAAGCATCGCGTCTGTTTATTGCAAGGGTCCATGCTCAAATCGATTGCCATCGGCGTCAACAATTGGACCGGAAGGGTAATCACTTTGCCGTAGCTCCATAGTGGAGCCAGACGCAGCAAAGCAGTGCCTCAGCATCCAATGATGCTACATGGTTGGGCGGGATCTTTGGAAGAGTGCAAACTTGGAAATAACACAATGTAACTCGAAACATCAATAGCGTCGTCACCCTTGCGGATTATAAAGCTGCAGGTCAGAATCCGAATCAGCTGCAAATGTGTGCGCCTCATCCTCGTGTGCCGTTCGAATGGAATGGTCCTGTGTGTTATAAGTGTGTACCTTGATCGCAGTGTGGATAGCTTGGAAGGTACTAACTGTTTTGGATCATGGCTGCTTCTAGAGTCCACAGCCGGGACGATCAAAGTAATATATATTGCATGTCCGGGGCGTTAGACTTTACTTCGAACTTTGTCGGCGCCACAGAACGGCAAGGGCAAACATAAATTGTATAGACGAAAGATACCTATGTAGACCTTTAATGACATACTCTGTGAAGAGTCGGGATCGGGCTAATCTCCGATATAGCCCCTTGCGAAGATCGAGGATCGTCCGGAGTACAAAGTGGATTTATAACATCTTCGTCGATAATTAAGCTATGAGGTATGTTGCACAATACACAAGACTGTGCATGAACAATCCATTAAAGAATTCAAATGAGACTACATTTAACATGGCATTCATGTGCGAGAGTCCAGGAAATGCAGGTATAGATGTGCAACCGAAGTGCGACGGAAGTGCAATCCAGCTGCATAAGACGTATATCAAGTTCGTATCAATAGCAAAGGCGCTTTTGTGTGGATCAACATAACGGCTGAGTTCCACTAAATGCATGCCACTATGTGGGCTGCAATCGGATGTGTCTGCTGTGCTTTAGACATATCATATCGGGTCAACCCAGATCTCAACTGTGTCATTATACGTGGATCTGCTAAACCGGTGGCTTCACACCAGTATACATAATCCGCATATTTTCAATTATTGGACGATCATGGCGATTTCGGCGTTTTTGGCTACGTTGTGCGTTTACATATGGAGAAAGCTAGATATTCCGTGTATGTTGTATGTCTCTATTTCTAAATTCTACCGCAATACAGAGTCCTGGGAAACTCTGCCCCGGTTTACCTATATCTAAAAACCGCGTGGACTTCTTTATTGTTAATCCCTTGCTTGAAATAGTGATGAGTTCCGACTTTCGTTGAGTAATCTTCTAATGTAAGAACTTGACTGCAAAGCAAAGAACAATCATTCTTCAGGGCATATCTCTAGTAATAATCTCGATCAAAGAAGTAATGCTGTCATTCAATTCATTACATCCTATCCATCGAGTTTTCGGAAGAAAATATCTTGCATAAAGTGGATCTCATAAGTGTCAGATCCGAATCTGATATATCCACTTTTCCAAGATGATATGTCCGGAAGGGGCTCCTTTGCCTCTATATGATTGGTGAATCTCCACGGCCAAGGCACATAATGCCTTGTTGCTTTATGATCTGACGGGCCGTTGATTAACATCATCTGGATTTTTCAAGGCAAAATAGCACAATACAATCGATAATCGTTCGCATTGGACGGTGCCTAGGCTGAACTGCCATCGGTACTTAGGAAATACCTTGTCATTGATGTGATCGGTATACACTTCATATCATCTTTGCGGTATTTTCGTGGATGTCAAAGATATGACATATCCAGGCTACATACGTAGATCCCGTTCCCCCCTTCATCTTCTCGGAGTATATTAAAGACTCAAAACGCAGCCTTAAATGATTCCAAATCATTCAAGCCAACAACTTTCTCTCGTTTAATCTTACCTTCTTGTTGGACTTGATCCACCATACCTGCCTGTCATGTCTTCCCCAGATTCCTCCACCCCCACATGGACACCAGGAGACTTCGAACATCCGAACCAGGAGTTACGCCGGTCGATGATTATTGCCCTGGTGTTTGCTTACACATTGTCAACTCTATCCGTCGCTCTCAGGATCCTGGCGAGGAAGGTGACTGGGAGTAAGCTATTCCTAGACGACTACTTGATTATGGTTGCTCTTTTCTTCAAATATGCATGCTCAAGTGGAGTCGTTGTTCGTGAGTGATCTTAAAGTACCCCATTAAGGCAACTCTATACTAATACCATATTAGTCCTGTTCAATGGAATGGGATCACACATCACAATGATCCCAGCGAAAAACCTCGTGGTATACTTCCAAGTCCGTAACACCTCAGCCCTATGACTATGGAGTGCACGTATTGACTAAAGATAGATCGGCTTTTCCAACGCCTTTGTCTACACCGGCTGCATCGCCTTCATTAAATACTCCATTCTGGCGCTGTACAGGCGACTCTTTGCAGTCCGACACATGACAATTGCAGTGAACATCATGTTTGGATTCGTTACTCTCTGGGTTGTGGGTGTTTACGTTGCCGGTGCTCTTCTGTGTATCCCCGTCAAAAGGTTCTGGGACCAGTCGGTTGAAGGAGCCTGCCTTGACCCAGCCAAATTCTACTATGGAATCCAAATCCCCAACATCCTCTCCGACATCATCCTGTTGATCATGCCCATGAGAGTCGTGTGGACATTGCCGATCTCAAACGGCCAGAAAGCGCTTCTTTCTGGAGTATTCCTCGTCGGTGGCTTGTATGTTTGATATCCCTCGCACTGCAGTGGAGAATACTAACACTTCATGTTTAGAACCTTGATCTTCGATATCTTCCGCCTCAATGCCATGATTCGACTGGTTGAGCTAGGTCCTGACATTACCTGTGAGTGCCAATATCCCTTTCAATCTCCCGATCCGTATCCCTAACCAAATATTTAGATAATCAAGTTCCCGTCATCGTGTGGACCTGTATCGAAGCAGCAGTTGGAATCACGGCTGCTTGTCTCCCCAACCTCCGCCCCTTGTTCAAGTTGAGTCATCGCAACTTCTGGTCTCAAATTCGTTCCTCCAACAACGTATCCGAGCTGTCCGAGAGAACTCTTGTGTCCTCGAGCAATCCTGGGGGCACTGTCACTTCCAATCATAAGCAAGGTGTCTCCTATGCGATTCGGCAAACATTTGAGATGCCTCGATATGAAGACCTCAAGGATGAGAAGCCGAGGGAAACCGTCTAGGTCTAGGACTCTTCTTCGCTAGATGGAAAGGCTCTATGCGGATTGCATAGGATGGCAGGGGGGAGTTAGGCGAAACAGGAACTCTTTGAACGCTCGTTTATATTCTTCTTTGTGATAACTTCATTAACACTATATACCTTTAGTCTTATTTATTTACATATTTTATGGGCTTGTCTTAAAATATCATAACATTTCTTAATATTGATGTCAAGGTCGCATCCTTCAAATGAAGAATTGGAGTCCCAAAGCCGAGTTCCAATTACCACATATTCTAGTTGTAGCAGAGTAGTATCTAAGTAGTCCGGTGGCTAAGCTGATTTGCCGCCATTTTCCTATAACTCGAGGCCGTAGCAATTCTAGCCTTCTTACCCCAGACGAGAAGTGGAACAGGAATCAAGAGGACCACCAATGCAATAACTGCAAGCAGAATATGCAAGTCTCGCAAACCCATCCCATTGACCCAAGGTGTCAACGCAAAAAGTACAACCACCGAGAAGATATTTCGCATAAAAATCACTCCGACTAATGCGTCGCTAATGATCTAGAAGCAATCAGATTAGAATAGGGCCCAAAAGCTCAAAAGAAGATAAGTACTCACATCCTGATAGCAATCCATGAGATACGAGAGGGTGATACCGCTAATTGAAGCAAGTGTAAATCCAAAGAATCCAAATCCCACAGCAAGAAGAGCCCAGTGCACACCCTAGATAATATTAGAAATGTTCAAACTGCATGCTTTGAATGTGCTCACATAGGCAAGGCCCAAACCGAACATTAGTATTCCCGCGGGGCCAATAATGGCAAGAGGTAGAGCAAGCCAAAGACGCATCTCCGGTTCGTAGATACCGCCGTTGCGCTTGGATAACCATAGAATAGATTTATCGCTCAAATGTCCGCCAAAGGGGAAACCTAGAAGAGCGCCAACAAATGGAGCCACATTCATCAGCCCAACCCCGATGGCATCGAAGTTATAAGGCGGTATGATCATGTAGGATGCCTGTAACGAAGTCATGATCGCGAACCAGCTCAGCAGAGACCCGTATGTGATAGCTGCATACGAAACGGCCGGGAAGGTAAAGAGGGCCATGATTGGTTGATAGTAATGCGGCCACAGAGCTTCGTTGGTGGTAGTCACCAAAGCCATCCGCTGAAAATACGTCTTCAACTGAATGTCTGGGTTGGTATGTACAGGGCTAGCAAGCGCAGTGGCGCTCTTTGCATCTGCTGCGTCCCTATCTTTGGGTGATTTGGACGGTTCATCGGTCACTTGTGTATCCGCGTCAAGCTCCCGACCATCCAGATAAGGGACATATTTCGATTCCTCGAAAAGGAATATCACACAGAGGAGTGTGACACCAAAGAAAATGACACACCACCACCACATCCACCTCCACCCTTGTGACTCCACAATGTACCCCGATGCCACGGGGCCAAGGAATGCTCCTGCACACTGGACGACGACATACCAGCCGTTCATCGTGGCGTGCTGATGCACGAAGAACAAGTCCGCGATGGTAATCTGCACAACGATCTCGCTGATTGCGCCGCCGATGCCAGATATCAGGCCGCTACCCATTAGATCGCCGACCGTGTACATTTCGGCTTGCCAGATGCATGATGCGAACTGTAGGGCCACGCTGAATATGTATATTGGGCGTCGGCCGTACTTGTGGACCAGGGGCATAAAGAATATGCAGCCTACGGCAAGACCGCCGTAATTGATCGCTGCGTTGGCGTTGAGTATGTCGACTGAGAAGTTGAGCTCGTCTTGCATTGGGCCCCATGCTGTGAAGCCGATGTCGAGTTGGACAAAGGTCCATAGCACGAAGAAGCTTACTAAAGTGAAGTTGAGGGCTTTGCGAGCTGTTGACCAATTGAGAGGATCGTTGGGGTCGGCTGATGGCGTGGGGAATAGAACCAGTTGGTCTCTGGATTGGTGGACTGGCTTTGTAAGTCTGTTGTATCGTGATATGGTTGGCGGTCACTTACTATCTTCTAGCCTGACTGTTCCTGGAGCCCAAATGGTCTCATCTTGATTACTGTCATTCTCCATAGTTGAGTTGGATACTGAGAGGGAGGTGAACTAGCATGATGGGCCTGGTGATCCTGTCTATTTAATCAATACAATACCTTGCACCTGCGTAAATCCGACCGAAGCCTTATCAAGTGTGAATATCATACTGCGGGGAAACTCCCAGTATACTCCCCAAGTGGCTCTGATATTAACAACTCGGTCGAATCAGGATGCGTGAAACATGCAGGCTTGGCGAGCTTTTAGGAAGCTTTCCCGCTGATCATTTGATTATCTTTGCTTCGCATGGACCTGCAACTCTAGGTATAGCTGGTATCTTCGATTTTTGCCGTGTCAAGCTAAGCCTTAAACTCGTGCAGAACGCTTAGTTCTATCCTGGGACATTGATAAGAGGAGAGCGGCATTTGATTAGAACTACTCCGTATATACCGAGCAACGGGACGTTCAAGCAACATCCTTTCCAAGCAAACGATTAAAAGCCTATTCGATAGACCAGATATAAGCACGAAACATCTCTCGACTATAATCACTCCACGGGTAAACAGTAAGATCAAACTCCGGCTGCAATGTTCTCCGGTTCGTCTCAGTCAGTCGAAATCCGTCCTCAAGTGCATCATTACAACAAGCACACTTCGCCGTACAATGACCCCAACCCTTCTTCCTCATCGGATCGGGTGGTTTCTCACAACACTTGCACTGCCGACCACAGCACCCACCGCGCCTCGCACAGTCCTGGCGCAACCACTCACTCCTGAGATGCCACTGCGGCTGCTTTCGAATATACAGGTATCCGCTCTTGATAGGGCCTACGGGACAACCCGCTAGGAGGGTATCGTATATCCGCTCGAGGCGCGTGTACTCGTGGTCCAGAGCTATCAGCTCTTCGATGAAATCCGGCAGAACCGATTTGGCTGCTTCGTCGGAGCCGTTGTGGAATCTATGGATGCTCTTCTTGACGAAGGTCTCGCGTTGGGAGATTTCGCGCAGGCGCTCTTCTGTTTCGATGATCGACTGCGCCCATCGAGATAGTACCTCCCAGTCCGTCTCCCACCATACATGTCGCATGCCTCGTATGATCTGCCAGTTGACCCATCGGCCCGAGGTTTCTGCGACATTTTGTACGAAGTTGAGGATGTCTTCGAGCGCTGGGAATTGGATTTGCTTGACTGGGTTCTTCATCTCGGGTTGCTTTGGGAATGCATGGAAGATAATTCGAGGTGGTGTGAAAGATTCGACATGTTACATCACTTTTTATCATCCGATCGGTTGATGCTGCGAATATGATTTGCGCGTTCCATGGTGGAATCTTGGCTTGTATAGTTTATCCCCGACCATCTCAAATGTCACAAAATAACCAAATCGGGCCATGAGGGGATCTCGGCATTGTCATCCAGTGAGCGTCAGAATGTCGATAAGAGCAAGGAGATGCCGAGATAATCAAATGCCCCGAGATCGGCCTCCCGCATTGCATAAATCGGCCTTGGTGGGGTGGTGTCATTGGAGAAATGTCCCATTTTATCTCAACTCTGTAGCAGATGCACTGGAATTCTTGACACTGCCTCCAAAAGAGTCATCAAACATGTCCGACGATAATACCACGGCAAAGCGCCGCGTGTTGGTGATTGGATCAGGTGGTGTGGGGACGATGGTCAGCGTCGCCCTCGAAAGATCCGGACAGGCATCTGTCACTTCTGTTCTTCGGTCCAATTATGAACAAGTCGTCAAGCATGGATTCGAAATCGAGTCGATCGACCACGGAAAACTGTCATCCTGGAGACCAAGCGCAAGTATGTAACCTTCCAAAAGTCGCCAAGCCAAAAATAGCTTGCCCGGTCCAGATCGAAGCTAACACATAGATAGTCGTCAACGCGGTTCCCCTAGCTGATCCCAACGCCCCATTCGACTATGTGATCGTCACAATGAAGAACATCCCCGAAGTGAACAACACCCCCAAGATCATAGCTCCAGCCATAACTCCAGGTCATACAACGATCGTCCTATTCCAAAACGGTCTGTATATCGAACCACCAATCATCGCAGCATTCCCCTCGAACGTGGTATTGTCAGCGCCGAGTTTCATCGGCGCACATGAACACAACGGGCATGTGGTACACGATGACCATGACAAATTCCACATTGGCGCATTCCGCAATCCATCCCTGGACGCGGCGTTCGAGCGCGCCAAGCTCGAAGAGTTCGCGAAGATTTATAACAGCAGCAAAGTCGTCGATGCGAATGTTGTCGATGACATCGTCTTCTATCGCTGGCGGAAGGTGCTCTGGAATGGAATTTTCAATCCCATGTGCGCTCTCACTCAGCTTGACAGTGCCGCAGTCCGGCTATACGGCGGCGAGTATAGTTTGATTAGACCCGGTATGGCGGAGATGGCGGCCATTGCGAAGGCGGATGGGTATGACCTTGGACCGGGGATTGTGGATGAGATGGTTGATGCCACTCCTCTCGAGTTGTGTTTCCGGCCTAGTATGCTAGTGGACGTGGATAAGGGAAATCCCATGGAGGTGGAGGTCATTCTAGGGAATGCTTTGCGTGTTGCGAGGGAGAAGGGTGTTCACACGCCGATCTTGGATAACACGTATCGGTTCCTGAAGCTCACCCAGGCCCGGCTGTTGGCTGCCAGGGGATTGATTGTTGTGCCGAAGGAACTGCCAACAGTAGACCTGATATAGTCATTAGTCTAGGCCTTGTTTCGGTTCAAAGATATACAGTTGCCAAACCAGGCTGTTGGGTTCATTGTTCCACAGCGTTGGCAAGGAGTTGGTCGCACGACATCCTTGTTGTTGACCTTGACTCAGAGTAACCGATAAGTGACTGCTTGGATAACCGGTGAAGAATACGAACTAGACATGTCGATCTCAGTGGCAGGGATACATGAACTCAGCAACACTCCCTTAGAGAAATACTCCGCACACACTCACCAGATCGAAAATGGAGAGAATCGATATTCACACCCACTGCGTGCCACCCTCTTATCGCGAGTATTGCCTACAGAGCGACTTCGCCGGCAGAGGTCACCCAGATGGAATGCCCGCGATCCCAGTGAGTCCCTCTGAACGGGAACAACCATCTAGCTTTCACGCTAAATACAAGAATCAAGGAATGGAGTCCCCAAGCACACATCGAACTCATGAGCCAGCTAAAAATCAAGAAATCAGTGCTGAGCATGTCCTCTCCAGCAACACATTTAACCCCGGGAAATGACGAAGAAGCCCGATCTGTAACCCGACGGGCCAACATCGACATGTCCAAAATCTGCGCCGATCACCCAACCCACTTCCTCTTCTTCGCGTCGCTCCCCCTCCCAGACGTGGAAGGCTCCCTTGCAGAAATAGACTATGCACTGGACCATCTTGGCGCAGTGGGGTTTCAGATTCTGACCAATTCGCATGGCATCTACCCGGGTGATCAGCGCTTTGCCCGGGTTTTTGACAAATTGAGTGTGCGAAAGACCATAGTCTTCTTTCACCCAACTACATGTCTCATCCGGCACGATGACGACTCCCTGGAAAAGGTGATACCGCTCCCTGGAGTCTCGGCGCCTATTATGGAATTTATGTTCGATTCGACCAGGGCACTTATGAGTCTGCTTACTTCTGGGACCGTTGACCGCTGTCCTGGAATTACATTTGTGGCTTGCCATTGTGGTGCGGCTTTCCCTCCGATTATGGAGAGGATCGCGGAGTTCTCGTCCATGGTTCCTGGTGCAGGGGATGGGATTAGTGGGGAGAGGATTAAGCAGCTGTTGCGGACGTGTTTCTATTTTGATCTTGCGGGTGTGCCATTCCCGGATCAGATTCATGGTCTTCTACGGCTGGTTGATTCGTCTAGGTTGCTGTATGGGAGTGATTACCCCTATACCCCTGCAGCGTTGGCTGAGTCTCTGGCGAAGAGAGTGGATGATGGATTGCAGAGTGTATTTGGATCGGAAACAACGAAACAAATTTTGTTTCATAATGCGAAGGATCTTCTTGGGGAAACGAGTGAGTAGCTTTGATTTTCAAGCGATTCAAGACTGATTTGTATTGTTGCGAGTAAAATTAACAGTTTAGACTCGTTGTAACCCAACATGATAAGTCTACCATTTTGTTGTTACTAGTACGCTATATAGTACAGTATTCCGAATTGTAACCTTCAATATACCTAGTCATCCGGACGCACGGGAATGACTGTTTTGTGATCAAATCCTACCTCATCTCGTACAAAGTCAATAATTATCGTAAAACCGCTGGGATGGCGTAAAGATAGTTGCGTGGTTGGGCTTTGAGCCACCTTCGTTTCACTAATTGTAGATAATTGGGAGATATCTATAACATCTTTAGGCAGTGTATTATCTATTGCGTGGCGGATTGAGAGCCGGCCAGTGGTAACAAATTCGACATCAAGAAAGATTGCATCGATCTGCACCAAAAGGTCGTATTTGATGTCTTTGATATCAAGTGAATACGGCAGGTCGTCTTGGTTGAGTAAAAGACAAGACGCATTGCTAGTTCTGCTAGACAGGCTCTCGCATCGTTTTCTCGAAAAGCCGGTGCTCGCAGTCTTGGTAGAGTCCGATTTTAGGCTCAATAGGGGGGATACTGAAGACATGGAAGGTTTCTGCGTGGCAACTGAAATATTGCTCGGCGTCGAGCCACTGGTAAGAGGTAAGAATGCAATGCTCTCCGCTCTGTACAGCTTCGGAGGACGAGGACTTTGTTGAAACTCTGTGGCTATGGCTGAAATTTCCTTGGTCATGGATTCTAATATGCCTTGGAACTGTTGAGCCTCTTTGGAAGTCGAATAATCCAAATCAGGCAGGGTCCATTGGTCATAAAGCCGCCGGTGAGCATGTGAGATTCGGTATAACCCATGCTTCTGGATGAACATATCGCAGAGGTAGCATGCGGACTTGCTACATCCGATAAACCGCGGATTAGGATCATGAGGATGATTCGAGTAGTGAATAATCTGCTGCAGTTCTGCGTGAACAAAGCACATTTTGGAACCTGCCAGCCTTCCTTTGGAAGCTTTCAAGGTTTCAATCGCAATATTGCAGAACAGGGGCTTGTACTCTGGACGTCTGCCAACTCTGATAAGATCTCGACACACAAAGAAGTATCGTGCAAGCTTGTCAATTTGACGTATTCCACCTCTGTCACAGAGCTGAGCGGAAATTTGTAGCCGCTGAAGGTGTTCCTCCAGCAATCCTGTCCCACCAACGCCAGCCAATTCAACACAGCTTTTTATGACATTTTTCTGATATTCCTTTCTCAAACTCAGCGGAACGAATTCTTTGAAAGGTGAAAGGCAGGCTATCAACTGGCGCGTCCGCTGCACCAAAGATTGAAAACCTGCTGACTGACTATTGATAACGCAAATCTCATCAACGAATACCTGAACCTGTGAGAGTAGAAAGGGCCTCGCTTTGATATAGTGGCTAGGCTGTGGTAACCATGGCGGACGAATTCTGCTTAGAATTCGATCTTCGCGGATGTCAACAACCATGTCGAATAGTTTGTCGCGAAATTCACGCCGTCGCTTTCCTGCACAGGTCAGCCAGCCACCCTGAATATGATATTTGCATGAGAGCAAGGAACTACCTTCAGAAGCGTACTCGCTCACCAAAGCCATGGTTTTATTCAATTCGAGAACTGTTCCATCTGATGGCGTGCGGTTGCTGGCGAGGCAAATGACAAGCCCATGTGCTTTCTCCTGGAGAGTCACAGCCGTCACCTTTTTGCCTCCCTCTTGTGCCTGACCTAGGAAGGCAATATCATCCGCAAGTTGCATCTCATCCTCGGCTTTTAGCAAGTGTTTAGCTGATTGAGAAGGTGGGATGTCCATTCGATAGGAGTGTTCTTCGGATGGTTGGTCCGTCAGTCTGCTTAGATTTTGAACTGCTTGATGAAATTCTTGCGAGGGTATCATTTTGCTCGAGTGACCATGAGCATATGGCCTAGTAACAGGTGTTAGAAGATTGCATCAGTAAGAGAAATGGAAATGGGCAGCGTGGTTTCGTTTGAACACTTGGAAGCTAGCAACAAATCAGTTAAGTGCTCTCTGTGACGTGGCATATGAGTATGCAGATACATGCATATCGATGGCCTAGGCAAATGCCAACGTTGATGATAGGCTTGTTCTTGCAGGGTGCCCAACAGGGATACGTTCTTGGCTGCTGAGACTGTGGAAGCCTGACAAACAAGGTAAAAGGGTTCTATGTCAACTCATTCGTTATTCTTCGTCGTCTTCTTATCTCCTTTCTTGTTGCTTATTTCTCATGTTTCTTTCGCTCTTGTTTCAATCTTTCGGTCCTCGTATATCGTCGAGCTCGATCACAGCTTCCGCAGCTCTAATGGGAAGTAGTACCGAACTTCAGGACTTAGGGATCTTCTCGGATGATTGAGAAAGACATTAGGTCTCTCGCAGTCTACTGATGATTGGTGATACAACGTTGGAATACTGGCCTCCATACTTAGAACATCTCTTTTTACGGCAGTAGCCTGGGCAAAGCGTCCTAGATCAATCTCAGCTCAAGTCTAATAGCCAGGGTCATAAGGGCAGTTACAACCTCAGCTGATGATTTTATTCAAATGTGCTCGGTGCTAGCGATTAACTTTTACAACCAAAACGGCACCTCGCCAGGTGCTAGGATCGCACCTCAATTCCCATATCATACATTCCACATAGACCTCATCAATCCAACCGAAGCCTGCATATCAACAATAAAATTTATGCTCAATTATAGCTTAAACTGCAACAAGTTGCCAACCATCTCTCGGGCTGTGATGCGCGTGGTAGCCCATAACGTCGGGAAGTCCAGGGTGCTGGTGAAGGTATCCGCGTAACCGAAGAAGAGCATGGGGGGAATCCAGCCACGGGCGTACTCGAGCGCGAAGCAAGACTCATCCATCTTGTACTGCTTGACCTCGCCGCGGACAAGGTGGTGCACGCTGCCGGCCGGGTAGACCTCCGGCTTGAACTCTCCGGGCGTGTAGGCGAGCTGGGTGCCCTGGAGGATGTTGAAGTAGTCGTCGGCAGTGTGGCGGCCGGTGTGGCCTTCAGTTCCGATAGCGGTGCCTGCGAAATGCGATTAGAAGGGGAAGGGAAATGCAGTAGGCTTGATCGCGGGGCGAACTTACCGAAGATGATTAGGTACTCGGTGATACTAGCATGGATCACGTACATAGCGCCCATGGCGCCGCCGGCGTTGTTGAAGACCCATTCCTCCTGGGTGCTTAGGTATTTGGGGCCGACTTTTTCCTCCAGCTCGGCGACGATGAAGTTGACGATGGAGCGGGTGTCTTCGCCGTGGGCGCTGATAGCGCGCTGAGATACTTCGTGCAGATGCGCCGGGTCGAAGATGTAGAATTGCTCAAGGCGCGCATCGAGGTATCGGTAGACGGCGGAGAATAGGGCCAGGAAGATAGCCAGGTAGCTGAGGGTTTTCAGGGACAAGCATCGACAGCGGCAGCCGGAGCTAGAAGTCTTTGAGGATTTGGAAGCCATCTTGGGAATTGGGGAAGAGGGACCTGGAGCCTTGAAAAAAAGAGGCAAGCGAGCACTTAAATTCAATTCCAGCCCCTAGCGAAATCCCCGGAGTTCCACCCAGTGGGGCATATAACAAAACAATTGAATAATAGTCAAACACCCTCGCTTCTGTTTGATTCATTACTATTGTATGTAAATCAATTCCTTGCTCAATCATGTCTCATTCTTAAGTCAATAGATGCACCTCTGTGCTAGCGATATTGCAGGTTTGGTTTGTATGGTTTGTATGTATTTGATGTGTTTGATGTGTTTGATGTGTTTGCATGCATTTGCACTGTTTGTTTCACATCAACAGGCCATGCCGGATGCCCACAATCCGAATTATCGTCTCTTCTATTGGCCAAGTGTCCTCGTATCTCCTTTCTTAAACGATGTCGCTCCGTACAATGGTACCTGATAGGTAGTGCAGTCCAATGACAGCCCACCTCGGATCGCCGTTATCCGTAATAGGCGGGAACTACCGCAGTCCGCGGAACCCGATGCCAAGATATATCATCCTCTTATACTCCCCGACGTCCAGGTCCTCTCCACGCTTGCCAGATCATATTCGAGATTTGATTGTGGTGAATGTGTACAGACTGGCAAGGACCTAGATCATGCCAACGTCGTTAAGTGATCAACCGAGTGATTGTCGTCCACTTACGGATTTAGTCTTCGCCTAAGAACGGATTAGATAAAACATGGCGTTGCTCGGATTCTTAGACATTGAACTCGGTGTGCTTGTATGACGGATTGTCGATGCCAAGGAACATTGCTAGATTGACTGTTATCGGTATATTTTGGTAGGTGAGAGGGAGATAGGTATCACGAGGTTCAACCTGGATACGGACGATATATATTGAGCCAAATCCACCGTATCGTTCCAATCGGCCAGTCCACTTTCAATTTCCGCCATGCTTTTTCCTTCTCCTTCTCCTTTTGGTGCTGCAATGGAACCTGCTACTTAATTGCACGAGCTAATCCCGAAACTCTTCGCCGATCCCAGCCAGTATATTCCAGTACAAAGACTGTCAATTTCCGAAGATCTACTGTGGAATGATGGCGAGAACCATTTGGTTTCTGCATGCCACTTGAGAATTCAAGTCAAGATGTCGATCATCGCCCATTGGAAAACGGTCGACATTCCGCAATCTCTGACTGGGAGCAAATCTTCAGCAGAAATTTTTGGAGTTAGCTAGAGTCATAGGCTGTGTTGTTTGCGGGGTGCATGAAGAATCGGCATAAGCGACAATGTGGCTGATTCGTAAGTACATACAGCATATGCATCTTCAAGTCTCTATATTTGACGATGCTCTTAACGATTCTCATATCTCACACGCAAATCAATTACATTGGCCTGGGTCTTGCACAATCAAACAGGTCACACTACTCCGTACCTTCGGAAAAACTTCGCAAATACAAACCGACAGTTTATTCTTCAGGGGGATCTTAAGCAAAGCGGATACCTTCTAGCAACGACCTCCGATTTGACCGCGTTCTAGAAGCAGTAATCCTCCGCCCCGCTCTGCGACGCTCTCACATCTGATCCCAACGCCCGGAGAGCTTCCCGAATCTGCAGATGGACAAATAAAGCCCTGCATAATAAACCTCGAGACGTGGAGAAATTTGTCCGTGATGTCTTGGGGCAACTGCAGCAATCTATCGCCCTCTCTCCCGGCTGACCGGCAGACCAGTGGCTCTGAGCAAGCTTTTGATATTATCCGGCTGTTGTGGAGTCCCGGCCATGAGCTCGACGGGAATAATACCTTGCCAATATGAAATGTGAGACAGGAGTCCTCCGCACTCTATACGGAACATGAATCCACCACCGGTGCAGGTCATTCCTTAAACGGATGACTTCCGAGAGAAAGATGGCATGTATTAAACAGACCGACAAGCCCAGTTCCCTGTGAGACTCTTTTTATACCAAGACACTCCCATCTACGCCCAAGACCAACCGATCCCAAAGCTACCATGAAGTCCTTCATCGCACCCGTGTCCCTCCTCTGCCTGGGCCTGTCGACCATGGGCAACGCCGCCACGGCCCCAGCCAAGGCCATCGCACGTCGCGCAGACTTCTGCGATCAGTGGGGCACAACCACAACGGACACCTACATCCTCTACAACAACCTCTGGAACCAAGCCCAAGACCCCTCCGGCACGCAGTGCACAGGGCTAGACTCGAGCAGCGGCAGTAAGATCGCGTGGCACACCTCGTGGTCGTGGGCCGGTGCCACGAACCAAGTCAAGAGCTACGCCAGTGCCTCGCTGAAGTTCACTCCTAAGACGCTGAGTGCTATTAGCAGCATCAAGTCCGTTTGGGACTGGAGGTAAGCCTTGAGTGGTGCACATGGTTACTTTAGAACGAACGGCTCTGACATTTGGAATAGCTACTCGACCACCGATATCGTCGCCGATGTCGCTTACGACATGTTTCTTAGTTCTACTGCTGATGGCAGCGAGGAGTATGAGATTATGGTGTGGCTTGCGGCTCTGGGTGGTGCGGGCCCGATCTCGAGCACTGGCAAGGCCATCGCGACGGTCACGATCAATGGTGTGACATGGGATGTGTGGGTTGGTCCTAATGGCCAGATGACTGTTTACAGCTTCGTCGCGAAGTCTACCGTTACGAGCTTCTCCGGTGACCTGTTGAAGTTCTTTGAGTACCTTGTCAAGGACCAGGGTCTGAGCAACAGCAAGTACTTGATTGATGTGCAGGCTGGCACTGAGCCTTTCACTGGTACTGCTAAGTTGACTGTTTCTTCTTTCTCGGTCGCTGTTGTTTAATTTGTTTAATTTGTCAGATTCCAGTGGTTTTAGCAGAAGTGCATTGGGACTTGGGAAGATAGTTGGGAAATGGAATCAATCTAGAATTCATCAAGGAACAAAGCAAGTATCAAAGCAACAATCCTCACTGCCAATAATAGAGCCACAATTGTCATGATGCCAAGATGTATGGACACATTAGTATCAGCCTGTTACTCATACTCCGTATATGCACGGTCGCATTCTTCGCGTGCCATCTCACCCATACGATTTCCAACCACCAACAAACACTGAAACAAACCCTCCAATCCCGAAACCGCCCATTCCAACACTTGGGCCAAAGCTCCGAGAATCCTAACGGCGCCATAAAATGATGCAGCCTGATCCAGATCTGCAGGATCGCCTGTGGGATCACCCGTGGGCACAACCGTGGGAACAAACGTCGGAAACCTGTATAGAGCACTCTCAACCAACCGTACATCCAAATCACCAACAGCGAGACGCCCGAAATGAGGCGCAGTTTCACCAACATCCCAAATTCGGGCCAGGCGGAACGGCGGGTGACGGCCCGCGCATGGGGACGTCTGGGGTAGTTAAAACGCAGGAGAATAGCGCGTATAGAGACAATCTAAGAATAACAACAGAAGAAACACCATAAAATTAGAGCGAAACGTCATAGCGCTTCCATATTGTTGGGATTGTAAGCGCTGGGCGGGAGGTCGGGAGGAAGAGGACGGGCGCTTATGTAGATGCACATGCAGAGTGCTACTTTTTTTTTAGAGTAGCCAACACACGCTAAGAGTGCTATGCACGGAACATTGCATGCATCCCACGGCTTCGATTACTGCATGGTCGGGGAGAAGAGGAAAAGAATAGCCGGGGTGGTTGGGAAGAGGTTGGAAAATCGATAGATCCAAGAGGCGAAAAGAAAAAAGGGACGGGAATGATGTGACCTGCCTCATGTGAGGTGGATTTCGGATAATTCCCACAGGTTGGGGTCTTTTTATTTTCTTATTCCCTCTAGGAGTGGCATGTCTCCCCCTCGAACACGCTATCTTCGCGCCGTTGGATTGGGATCCAGTCAAATGACAGGAGAGTCAAGCCTGTCAAAGGGACCATTTCGCAGGGATTCCGGTGATCAGATCGGAAACTGACAGGTTCGAGTGATTGGGCACTAACGCGAGTTCACGGCGCCAACCTGAAATCGCCACCTTGTTTTTTTTTCAGCTGAAGTCTGTTCTTGGTGATGATTGACTTGGATTGGTTTTTGGTTTATTGGATCTGGAGATAATCGAGACTATTTTGGTTTTGGAATGGAATGACCCATACGGAGTCGATGTGAGACGGCTATGCGTTTCATAGTTTGAAATAATTGAAGATACTGTAGATCCTCGACCAGCTGGCTGTTGGATATTGCCCTGTCTCAATACGCCTCTTATTTTAGTTTGATGTAGAATGTAGGATCCTATCACACCGAGTCCATCGAGTCAAGCCAGTCGATCCAGATCCAACACCCAACACCAACGGCACAACCCTCTATTGGATGAATCTAGGGATAATAACGCACAGGTACAATAATCGTCTATCCAGTGTACATCATCCGTTCTCTCGACAAATCAGCTCACTTTCCCTGTCAGACTCCGCGCGCCAAATCAAAAAGGTAGCATCTTAGATCCAACTATGCAGGTTGGCTCTGTTCTATCCCTGTTGGCTATCTTCTCTCTTCTAACTGGACGACCCGTCCTTGCAGGGGAGAACTGTATCCCCTCTCTCCTCCCACTCTGGCGCATACCAGATACTATAACTAGAGAGGCATTCCACCATTCTTCACGAGATTCATCATGCTCAACGTCGTCATCCTTTCCTTTGATCACTGCCTTTTATTTTGATCCTTCGCCTTTTCTCTCCTAATTTTCCTCCCTCAGAAACATTATTTCCAATCTATTGCCTACTTGCAGTGAACTGTGGATTGTGTCTCTCGCGAATAAATTTCGGGTTTCACTTTGGAGAAGTTCTCAGTTAGGGCTATCGATAGGCGTTGACACGACAACCCCAACTATCCCATCCTTACTGCAACATTCTTTTTTCCTTAAGAAGAAAGTACTTGATCTGAAAGTTATCCTGCCGGCCAGGAATTCACTTTTCTCTCTTCGCCATTGTGTGTTTTGGTCTTTGATCGGATTTCTGCCTTCCTACACTCTGTGTTGACTCCCAGACACCGTCAAACATACAAAGACCTTTGTCGTTTGCCCAAAGATTCTGAATTGGATTGTCCCGCGACAATCTATTTGTGGCCTGAAGCACTCTTTAATCTCAGTCTGCATATTTAACCCCATCCTCGATCTCTTCTCCGATATCCAACTTCTTGTCATATCCTATCAATATGGATTCATTGTCACTCAACCGAGCTGCTCTCAACGAGTTCGTCACTGTCCGAGTCACTCGAGAAATGATCTCGCACCTGGCTCAACAGGCAGCCCAGGTCATTCGCTGTGAGGCCCATGTGACCAACACTGTCAACCAGAATGGCCAACCCACACCACCATCCACCCCTCCGATGGACCCCTCTGACCTGCCTGCTCTTCCCCCAATCGAGGCCTTTATCGCGTCACTTGTCGCTCGGTCGCAGGTGCAGGTGCCCACTCTCATGAGCTGTCTCGTCTACCTCGGTCGTCTTCGATCACGTCTGCCACCAGTCGCGAAGGGCATGCGCTGCACTGTCCATCGCATCTTCCTCGCCTCACTCATCCTGGCCGCTAAGAACCTGAATGACTCCAGTCCCAAGAACAAGCATTGGGCCCGATACACCGCAGTGAAGGGATATGAAGGTTTCGGCTTCTCTCTGCCAGAGGTGAACCTCATGGAACGCCAGCTCCTCTTCCTCCTCGACTGGGATCTGCGCATCACCGAGCAGGATCTCTTTACTTATTTTGAGCCCTTTCTCGTTCCCCACCGTCAGCGCCTGATTGTCAAAGAGCAAGAACGCATCGCCGAAGAGGAATATCTCCAGAAACAAGAGCAACACCGCGAGTGGTATGTCATCCCATTTTATGACCTGTTCTCATGACAACGACTAACCCACCACTAGGCGTCGTCTCCACTCATCAGCAGATCTGCTAGCTAGCCGACTTCGCCGCCAAAAGCTCGAGGCCCGGAGCGAGACGCGTCGCGGAAACGACAACTCCCTCCGCCGTCTTCCTAGCCACGTCTCCTGCCCGTCCATGCACAACACCCATTACGCACAGAATGTCGCCGAGCACGATCGCTACAACCCTTACCAACGCCAGCGTGCATCCCCCAGCCGAACTAGCCGTTCTGTCTCCCCACCATCCGTCGGCGACGTGCCAGGCCTCTCCCACGCCGAGACCTATAACTCTCTCTGCTCGCGCTCGTCCAGCCTCGCCCCAAGCTCAAGAGGCACACCGGCTTCCATCAGCACGGTCTCCTCCAACGGTGCCGATGACCTCATGCTCACGGACCCCAACCGCAGCCCGTCGTCCCTCTCTCTGGGCTACAGCTACGTGGACGTCGCCCACATCGAAACCAAGAAGTCCTTTGAGCCTATCCGCCAGCCATCCAAGAAGCTGAAGACTAGCAACCACGCGCACAGTGGTGGCTTTGTGGCTCGCTTCCTCGCCTCCGCAACCGGCTCGTACATGGGCGGTCGTCGCTCTCACTAACTCGAGCCGGTTCTCGATCTCTTTTCCTTCTTTCTCTCCTTTTTTTCCCTTTAGCAATCTGATCTTTACTTAATCACCGATGCTCTCGATGCATCTCTCTTTTTCCTATCTCCTGACTCTGACGCTGTCACTCATACATGCCCATATCATATCTCTTTTATTCCCTTTTCAAATTTCATATTTCCGCTTTTGAAAAAGCCGTTTACCCCGTTGATACGCACATGTTGCCAATACCCCTTGCTCACACTTATCATTTGATGTTCATATATGTCATCTAACACCGTGTATGAGCTTGATTACGCGAATGTTGTCATTCTGCTTTCTTTTCCTCTTTTCCTTTTCATCTCTCTTATCTATTCCATTCGTTACTGCATCTGCCTCGTGTCGGCGTTTGTATGTCATCTAGTATTTCCTATGCTTGTGGTCTTCCATCACACTCGTTTTGTACTGGATGCTCTCCAACAATAAATACACTTACAAATTCTGCTCGCGCTCCTACCTTGTACTTACCTCCCCTACTTGGACAATAAACTTGACATGGATCTCGCCGTACAATACTGTAATCTAGATGTCTCACCACAATCATAGTAATATGTACATACATTCCTAGACTTCCGCACGACCGAACCCAGACCGGGCTGGGTTGAGTCGAGACCTTCGACTTTGGTCGTGCGGAAGTCCATAGTGGTGATAACACCCCTTGCGTAATTTCCTAGGGTCCTATATTGCATATCCCTTCATAGCCCCTCCTTCCCTTTACGAATAGTCTTATCCTTATCCTGAGCCTCAATCCTACCCTTACCCCTCATCTAGGCAGCCAGGGGCAACACACGTGATGCAAAGGCCGTCCGCGTACTTTGTACAGATTCGAACTGTATTGCAATTAGTCTAGATAGAAAATTCAAGATCTGAGTTACACATCTACTACTAGAAAACGTATCTTTTAGTCAATATAGTACACTGAACTAGTTGGATTGGCGTTTGTGGTCGCTGCATAGCAGACAGACAAACAACACTAGAGCTATGTTTGGCTTTATAGTAGTCAATAAGCAATAACCATACCGCTTGTCTATTGGGCTAATCGGTATAGTGAATGGCTAGCAAATAACAAGAATATTCAAAGTCCAGGCAATGCTAGCTGTTTCGTTACTCGTGATCGTTGAATGCAAATCGCCTGTGGCAGCTCTATAGAGCCGGGCTTTCCCAGTACTCGCGCTTGATCCTCATAATAGCAGAGTGCTTGTGCGGGAAGCTGACCTCGCCTTCTTTGTAGAAGCCTGCTTCTTGGAGGTAATTAATGAGTCTGCGAGAAGTCAGCTTCCTTTCCTTATTGAAAATAAAAATGTCCGTAACTCACTTGAGGTTATCAATCCGTGGCTCCAACACCACAGACTCAGTCCGCATATCCGACAAGAAGCAGTGGTGCACCAACGCACTCAACCAGACCGCAACCCGGTGCGCACCCCGGAACTCCTGTTCCCCAACGAGCAGATGAATACCCCGATCATAATTATCCACGTGGTCCACAAGTCGTCCCAGCCGGTCTTCCTTGACCCAGTAGATCTCAAAATATCCAAACGGCTTCCCATCCCAACACCCGATCACAGGGAAGCTGTGGCGGCTAGTCAGGCTAGCCAGCAAGAACTTCTCCTGCACAGACTTATCCCCACCTTCACCCCACATCGCCTCCACGCGCGGGACATTCATCCACCGGTGCATCGTGTCCAGATCCGAGGGAATATTCTCGGTGAGATGGTGTGAGATGCTCGTCACAGACGTGCTAACAGGCGTCCCAGGCCGACTAGCGGTACCGCCCGGATTCATCGGCACAAACGCCACGCGGAATGACAGATACTGGCTCAGGCTGGGGATGTAGCGCACGTAGAAGACCTCGCCCTGGTGCGGCGGTTTCGGGCGCACGGGGTGTCGCACCCCGTTCGTGAAAGTGAACTGCGTCGGCGGCGGGGGGTAGTATGTTGGTAGATGGCTGCCGGACGTGAACGGTCCTACCGAGGTGAATGGGCCCATGTTCGCCGTGTGGAAGATTGCCTCCATGGGCGCGAGCACCAGCGGCGTTGTGGAGGGTGGACCACAGTCGGACGCGGGAGACGCGTTCCGCGACCGGTAGGGAGGTGTTGATGGACGGCCCGCGCGTGGTGTCAGTGTGAAGAGGAATAGGCGTGGGTCGAGCTGCCAGAAGCTGCGCCGGCTTACGAACATCGTGGACCAGCTGCTGGAGTCGCGGCTTTCCATGGGCTGGAGGCCGACGGAGGAGTCTTCGGTCGCTATTAGGCCCATGCGCTCGAGCTTCTGGAGGAGGTTTCGGCCTTTGAAGATTCCTTCGCGCTTGATGTTGACCCGCCATACGCCCTTTGGTCGTCCGTCGCGCGGGGTCATGCTCGAGGCGACCGTCTCCACGTGCAGGTCTGGTTCGGGCTCGTGGAAGTACCACCATAGAGTGGCCCAGAGCATCATGGCGATCTGGCGCGTGGGTGACGTCACGGGCTTGAACTCGCTCGATGGGGGGTTGACTATATAGGAGATGTAGAGGGAATCGCGGGTCAAGGTGGGGGTAGTGAAACGCGCAAAATTATCGACGTCGTCGCGGGGTGTCTTTGAGTCTGGTTCATCGCTCTGCTCGTCTTTGCTAGCCTTCTCGGTGTTGATCATAATCGTCCAACCTGGGGGGAAGGTGGAGTTCTGTAGGCTGAAATCGGCGGATTTGAAGGTGACTCCCCCGAAAACGGGCGATACATTAAAGGTGAGGCCATTGGGCAAGTAGCAGGTAGTGTTGCGCATGGCGAGGATATCTGGGGGAGTATTCTGGGGAGTCACGAGGCTTCTTATAGGAGAGCAGACTTTTTTTATCGCTGCTCTGCTTTGGCCCCTCACTGCGCGGGGAAGGGAAGAATCGTGCGCCAACAGCAGCTAAAGCAGCTAGGGCAATTAGGGCAAGATCCAATGCCAATAGCTCGATTGGTAATGCGCAACTGGAGATTGCTCAGAGAAACATTTGAAACGAGAGGGAAGATGTACGAGAGCCCTGGCGGTTAGATACCCGATGACGCAGACCATCAGCCCACTACCATGGCGGTTACAAGCTTTTACCTTGATATTCAGGCTCTATGATATAGACGATATTGTGCCTCTTTCTCATTTCCAGCTTCCAAATGCTATTTCATAGTCATTACTATCTGTATTAGGACATGTATCGCAGTTTCAAGTTTCTCTTAATTTAAAGATATTGTGGCTCTCTCGGGAGATCTGTTGATCTTCGAAATTTCCCTGGAACAACAGAAGCCCAAGGAAAAAGATCAGCCAATAGAAAGCAATGCAAAATAAGCAAAAAAAGGTATCGAATCAAAGTCGTTAAAAGTGCAAAGGGCAAAGTGCAAAGCCAAGTCGCCAAAGTCATTTAAAAATCCTCTACGGTCGTCCCCAATTTCCGCTCCCGCGCCAAGCGCACCAAATCTCCGCCAGTCACGAGATCCATCAGTCCCAGTCCAACCGATTTGTAGATGACATTGCCCCGTTGTGCCCACTCACGCAGGCTCTGTTCCTCATCCACGGTCGCCGCTTCACGAGCGGCATTACGAACCATCAGTAGCTCGCCTAACTCGACAACTTGTTTCGGTTTAATTCCCGCTTGAATAATCTCGCCCGCCTCTTTCATGGCAGCGTCTAGACTATCCACTAGAATCACACCGCTACGGTGGATATGCTTGTGCCAGTGTCTATGTGGACCCTGCACAGTGACCTCGTCTCGGAGGATATCCGGGTGGATCTCGGCCATATGTGCCTTGTATGATCCAATCGCACAAATCAACCGGCCCTTTTGACGGCCTTCGCTCGAGGTGAGGTACTCCGCTGGGAAAAGTGGCACCGGAGAGGGAGTACAGCAGAAGATCACGTCGGCCTTGCGCACGTGTTCCTTCAAGATGCGACTATACTCGCCGAAATCGGTGCTGACCGCGGAAAACTTGACGTCTCCGCGCCATTCGCTGTTCTCAGGTCCATAGATATCCTGCAGAAGTTTGGCTGCACGGTCGAAAGAACGGTTTACAATGTATACCCGGCGGATGTCGCCACCGCGGAGAACCAATGACAAGCGGATATGCCAGTAAGCCTGGGTGCCCGCTCCGAATACAAGAAGAGTGCGCACCTTCTTGCGCCGGTTGAACATCATCAGCGAAGCCAAGGCCGTGCGGAATGCCGTCAGCTCATGGGCGTTGATCAAGGCGAATGGCAGGCTTTCGTCATCTAAGAGTGTCACACTGCCGCGCGGCGATGTGTCACGAGTTCCTGCGCCCGGCCAAGCGCCAAGTGTTCTAGAAATATTCGAAGTGACATTTTGCTGATTGACACAACCAGTGAGGAGTGTGGAACTCTCCGTGCTTGATCCTGTCACACTGCTGTCGTTGTTGGTGGTGTCCTCCTTGTCTTCTTGGGAGCCCACAGACAAATCACTCATATCAGAGGATATGGAAGCCACCGAGTTGCGGAAAGAGCCTCGTCTGCGCGAGGAAATCTGTTCCTTCTCCTGTGCATCCACGATGTTCTGTTCATTGGCGCAGCCGGCAGCGCCCCCGTCCTGCAGGGAAATCATCTTGATGCCAATGGTCTTGCCCGTGCTGGCGGGCATAAAGAGGGTGGTGCAACCATTCTGACGAGTAATGGCAGTTCGTTGGGGTTGGTAAGCTGCCGAGCATCCTTCCTCCTGAGATCCGCTGGAGTATTCTCGTAGAGCTTCGCCGAGATTGCGTTGTAGTTCAAGAACCTCGTCGCGCGAGAGCGCGTGCAGCAGCTCGCGGAGCTGGGTCTGGGAGAGGACGGTGAGAGGCATGTAGGCGGTTTGTACTGGAACACAAAAAGGGAAGAGGTGTAAACGAGTAGTAAAGGAAAGCGAGAGAAAGTCTGCTGATCTGCGAAGAAGTTCCGGTTAGCCAAGACAAGTCCAAGTCCAAAGCGCGCCTCTGCCAAGATTAGAGTGAGACAACTTACAGCCTATTATTGTACCCACAAGTTATCCGACGACGAAATCTAATGGAGGAAAATACAAGGTACGGAGTACTTTCAACCAAACTAACTCGGCCGGAAAGAGCAAGTCGACTTCTCCGAAGATGACGACAGTTGCAACTTGTGGTGGGGGAATAGCGGGGCTGATCAGCGAAGAAGATAAAATCAACAGTTTTTGTTCATCCGACAATCAGCTCACAGGCTATAACTTGATAGCCCAGAAGGTCTTAGGCAAAGAAGAGAGAGTGTAAAGATTGAAGAACGAAGAGATAGCGGGAATCCCTGCTGCATTGGGGATACGAAGCCAAGCCCAATGCGGAAATTTGTTACACGCGTAAGGCGGATTTGGCGCCTGAGGCAAGGATCAGATATAATTATTTGCGAATAATGGAATGAATGGACTTATGCTCATGTTGCAGGTCTCGAAGATACTCATGTAAGAACTTGGGCTTTATATTTGACCCTCCGTCCAGGAATGATATTCTAAGTAATCCTTGTATAGACATGGGGAAAGAGGCACGAGGATCATTCGATGAGGGCAATTGGCGTATCATCTCAAATACAGCTTCAAGGACCGATAGTTCTCTAAGTATATTCCCCTGGAATTTCATGTATTCAAGAACAAATCTCGGCATCGGCTGCCGCCAACGTCGGACACCTCACCCGAGATCCCATATGAGTCAAATATAGCCAAACCCCTCAACTCACTAATCAACTCTCCGTCTCTCTCGGTATTCAGAATATCATGGCTTCAGGACAGACTCTCGGATTCATCGGATGCGGCAAGTAAACATAACCATCCATAGTAAATCCACTACTAACAAACCCCAAGGTAACATGGGAGGCGCCGTGCTCAAAGGCCTCCTAAACAGCGCATTCTCAACCACAAGCACTGAACCAACACCAAATCCAATAACTCGTTTCATCGCCTGCACAAAAACAGCCAGTTCCGCATCCCGTCTAGAAAAATCAATTGCCCCCGAGCACCAACAACTAATCAAAATCGTCTCTGACCAAACCGTCCAAACAATGCAAGAAGCCGACGTAATCATCCTCGGCTGCAAGCCCTTCATGGCGGAAGCCGTTCTAAGCGAAGAAGGCGTCCGTGACGCCCTCGCTGGAAAACTCGTCATCAGCATGCTCGCAGGCCAATCATGCGAAACCCTAACCCGACTCATCAACCCTGATCCTGGCGCCGCAGATCAACCACACCTCATGAAAGCTATCCCGAACATGGGCGCGCAGTTCGGCCAGTCGATGACCATCATCGAAACGCCTGCGCCGTCAATCCCGCCAGCCATGGTTCTGGTTACGGAGTGGATTTTCAAGCATGTCGGTGCGGTTAAGTACCTAGGAGCGGAGCAGATTGGGTTGGCGACTGTGCTTGTTGGCGCGACGATGGCGACGTTGACGCTGCCGATTGAGGGGTTGCTGGATGGGTGTGTTGCGGAGGGGTTTAAGCGGGCGGATGCGATGGAGCTGGTTTTGCAGGGGATCAGGGGATTGTCTGCTGTGCTGGAGTCGGGACAGCATCCAGCGCTTGTCAGGGAGAGTATTTCTTCGCCGAGGGGGTGTACTATTCAGACACTTTTGAGTCTTGAGAAGGCCGGGACGAGGTCGGATTTTGCTGAGGCGATTGTTAGAGGGAATACACATTTGAAGGAGAAGATGTAGATATAGATCTAGATAGATACGAGCCATATTAGATTCTGGAATAGAACTATACAGCCAGTGTATGTAGGTGTGCACAGTTCCTTATAGATAGAAAAAGGATAGAACCGAATCCACTTGGACGCCTAATTTCCTAAATTTGACACATTCATCCCCAGATATCATCGTCATCCTTAACCAAATCATCTTCCTTCAACACTTGCAGCCCATTCTCACGCTCCTCCCGCTTCCGCTGTCGCTTTGTCACTGTGCGCCCGGGGGTAAAAGGCGTCACGGGAGTAAATGGCATGTAGGGACTGTACGGCGTAGCCATACCTGTGACAGGACCTGCCCGAGTCTTCACCGGTCGTTCCAGGATAGTGGTCTTGGTAGCCGGGGCACTTTGCGGCGGGTACGCCTCCCGGAAAGGCAGATTGGACGGGATGGACGAAGAAGGCGATGGGGTAGACAGAGTGAGAGGCGCGGGTGGACGGGCACGCCCAGGAGCTGGCCTGATTGACTCACTCGCCTGTTGCCGCGGCACCATGGGAGGAGGACCGGGGTTGTAAATCCGCGGGGAAAGAGGCGGGTTTTCAAACACATAGGCTTGAGGCGAGGCCACTGCTGGCGAGGCTAGTGGAGAGGAGATGGGCATCTTGCGGATAGCCAGACGCGGCGAGCGCACTTTGCTCAAGTCTGGATTGGCGCGGGAGCCTGAGTTGAAGAGCTTGGATAATCGGGAGCTGTTGAACCCCTTGGTGGGGGACTTCAATGGAGCTAATGGCACCAACGAGTTATCTGAGCCGTGGGAGCCGCGGTCAGTGAATGGATTTGTGAGCTGACTGTCCGGAGATTGTGCGTGGAAGTCTTGCTCGCGGACCGACAGATCAACTCCGGCGGCCTTTTGGGCGTCATGTTCCATGACTGCCGCATAGAGCATCTCCATATCATGCTGGGCTCGTTGTCGGTCATTCGCGACGATGGACTCGTCGATGGTCACCATGCTGCCGTTCATGGATGGTTGAGAGGGCCTGGTACTTCTGTTCAAGGACCCCCAGGACCTGAATCCACTCGACTTGGGACTAGGGAGGTTGTGTGACATTGGAGAGACCGGGCTGGGATCCATGCTGACAGGAGGTCTGACAGGCTTCAGAATTTCCATATGCAGTGTATAGTTGGACGACTGAACTGTCCGACGCAAGCGACGTCCAACGAAGATAAGTAGAGCTAGGAGGACAGCGACGAAGATCACATAGGCACCCGCAATGCTCCCAATTTGGATAGCCAGCAACGGTTTGTCTACTGTTGGGGGTGCAGCGGGTGTTGATTCACGTCGGATCTTCTGGGCCTGAACTGAGGCACTATGTACAATCAAGAGAGTAAAAAGAATAGGCAAAAAGAAGACAACCGGAGTAGTCATTTCCGCCTGGGTTATAAAAGAGATCGAGGGAGAGGAAAAGTAATGGTTTCAAAAGTAGTAGTTACTGATCGACATTTCAAACGTCGAATCTCACACGAGCGGGTGATACATGTTGCAGAGGGGGGTGGGCACAGAGGGAGGGGTCACGTATAAGAAGCAAGCATCGGATGTGATGAAGTGAAGAGAAAGTCAGTACACAGGTCAAAGCATTCTAGTTTAGGCTTGTCGTTGGTCAGAAATACGCGCCCTCATGCACGATCATCACATCGCGGCGGCCACTCACAGCGGAGAGAACCCTAACTGCCCCAAAAGTCCTTTTGACCTATTTTAGAGCATTTCCATAGATAGGTGGAGAGACACTTCAATTGGTCTAATCAAGACATTATCATTCAAATACACTAGAATAATATTCAAGTGCCGTGGTGCAATTATCTGTAATGACGAGTATCTCTGAATGACAATATGCTATATTCTCATACCCAGGAAAGCTATACTTCAATTTTTACGGAGCATTTCTATCGAGATAGGCACTTGAATCACCATAGAATAGATGCAAACCCCGAGGTTGACAAGAATGTCCATCGCCTTCACTAAGAAACACACCAAAGCACCTTCCCTCTTTTGCAGCCTCCAGGATTACCTACCCAGCAGGGAAAGATGCCCAACTCATCCTCATCATCCATCCTGTCTATTCTATACAAGAATCATTACTACTTTGTACCAAAATCATTAAAACAACCCCGTTATCTCATATCAATTCGTTCAAGAGAATGGGCAACAAGGTATCCGCAGTCCACGGCGTGAAGTCAGACCATTTCTACGATCAAGGCAACGCCGTCAACGAGATCTGGGTGGGGGACGTTGAAGTCATCTCGCGTTTACCCTTCGGCGATTCCGATCTCGAGCAAGCCGGCTGGCCCCCGGGAGACTTCCCAAAGATCCCGTGGCATCATTTCATCATCCCCATGCAAAAACGAGACGAAGCGAGCAACATGACTACCAATGTTGCTAGAGATGAGACTTGTACTTGCCAGGTCTGGCTTCCAAAGAATGAGTTCCTGACCATGTACATGAGCATGTCCTCGTGCGCGGCATATGCTATCGGGGCTGCGTTCCTTCTCCTCGCGGTCGGGACGTACTTGTATTTTATATCCTGCGTCATCACAGCTTTCTTCGACTGGCGACATCGACGAGAAGCATCACGTCTTTACGCGGATCCGTCCGCGATCAGGCGTATGGCTAAGCAGAAGCTTGTGTACAGCCTCGGCCAAGCATTCATTGTGGCTGCTCTCTCTATTATCTGCTTGGTGATGGGCTTGCCTGCTGTCGCTGCTGGCATAAGGACAATGAATGCTGCCACATTCGTTTTGATCAATGGGATTGCGGTTGGCATTGTTGCTACCATCGGCGTCGTCGGAATCCCTTTGAGTTTTCTGTGGTTGACGAAAAAGCCACGTCGTGTGGAGACCCTCTTTTCGTAGCAGTGCGGAAGATTTCAATCCAGCTTGCGAGGGAAAAATTGAAGGGCCAGGAGGTAGTGTTGACCCGCTTTGCCTGTTTGTTTCGAGTGCCATTGCTCGTCATGTTTTAAATCGCATGATTGGTGTATTATTATCTCCGGTAGCCTGACAGAGGATGAACAGAAGGAAGGGTGAAATTTCTCTGTTTTGTCGTTCGCTCTTCAGGATTTATTGAATAAATCGCGCCACAGCTCTTTCATACCGTATCCCTTCGACTGATCTTCTTCATGAACACGTACAGACTGCGCCATGCCTAGTGACCCAAACTTGATGGAAGAAGCCGGGGTAACGGTTGATGACGGACGCGCACGCTCTGTCGCTCGGCGTTTGATTTCCTCTGCTAGATCAGGCGCTACCGCGGCATAGCATGCGTTGAGCTCTCGGTCAAGATTGATATATGGTTTGTGGGCGGCGGCTGGAGCTTGGAGGTTGTATGAGCGTGTGAGACTGTTGATTTGTTTCACGGCGAGTTCGTGATAAGAACGTTCGATTGCGAGGTAGCCGGGGTCTCGCAATGGTGGAAGATGGGCTAGCTCTTCAGAGGCTTCCTCGCTGTCATTTATTGTAGGTGATCTCTGGGATGTCTCTGACTTGGAGACTATCCGGCCATCAGTGTTGATCTCCGAGACGGATGTATCTTCTTCAAACGAAGCCCCTAACTTTGCTTTGTCTGCCATCCGAGCCTCGGCTGCAGCATAGGCCTTTGCCCGCTTCATTTGCATGTCCAAGGACCCACCCTTGCTCGCGATCAACATCGCAGCATGTCTCCGCCAGTCCGCCCGAAGACGTTCGCGGAATCGATTGAGTTCCGAACCAAGCTGTTGTTGCTTCTCGATCCACGGCGGCACAATTTCCTGCTGCTGGATGATCCTATTCATAAAATATTCGGTTGTATCAATGAAAGCGCTGTTCGCATTGTGATCCGTCTTGGTATTGACACCTTTTCCACGACGTATCTTCTTGAATTCTCCACGTGCAATCGCATCTTGAATTCGCTCATCTGCCAGCGACGAGAGACCCGAGATCGAGATTGGCATGGAATACGCCCCGGGTGTCAAGTTCTCTCTCATCTCACGGCGCATATGCTCACGCTCCTCTTCGGAAAACCCGGGAGCCTGACTTAGTGTGTAGGTAGAGGTGCGCTCTTTCGCTTCGGCGATTCGCTCTCCAGGAGACTTTTTCGGCTTCGGGGGAATTCTGAGGTTCACGGGGTCGGGGATTTTGTAAGGCATTCGGATTGGCTTGCTCGCGTCATCCAGCATGCGCAGAGTCGTGTCCTCGACACGCTCTGTTCCTGTCCATGGTGGAGCGGCGGCGTTCTCTCGTGTGCCCTGTCCTGCCGCAGACTGCGATAATGAAGAGTGGGTTAGTGGCTGTTAGATAGTAGAACATTATAAGTATCACATACGGGCATTTCGACTATAGAATGAGCAGCAGCATACTGGCTCCTAAATGAAGCAGCAGCAACGCGCTCTGCTAGCTTATTTTTCAGTTCTTCCGAGAACCCTGCTTGCTCGAGATTGCGACGCGCAGATCGTCCACCTTCTAGCATCGCATCTTCGGTCATTTGAGCTAGACGGCGTCCCATCGGACTATCTTTTTCTTCTTTTTCCGAGCCATTTTCACTATCCTTATCCTCCGTCTTGACCGTAGACGAGGGCGATGTTTGATTCAGGTGGCATGCTGCGGAGAACCGCCTAGGAGTGGGAGCTATCGGAGCTCTAAAGGTGCATACCGAAGAAACGCCACGGAACTGTGTCGGCAAACCGTATCTCCCTGACATATTCAACAGCCTTGTATTTGTTTTGACAAACTTGCAATATCAAAAAGAGTGTACAGGACTTGTCAATAGGGTGGCAAGCCTCGAGGTAGATAAAGAGGGCCGGGGGCGCGAACAAGATTAGTCATCCACCTCCGCGGAGTCGAAACTTCGGATTTTGTGTGTCGAAGATCCGTCGCCGGCGCCAGTATCCCATCGTTAATCCCGCACACGGTCGCTTCAAGGCAATTCGGCCTTTTCTTGCTCCAATCGATACCTCTATTGCCAGTTTCACGAACCTGACAATTGCCCACTATGGCACCCAAAGGCTCCCTCTCCACCCGGCTCAACCCGATGCGTCTTAACACCATCAACCACCTCCGTGTCCGTCGGCCGAATCAGAATGAGCAGAACCCCTGCGTGGTAGTAATGTCCTCTATGCTTAGTATGTATATTCCTCTCGGGTATATTGACGCTATCGATTTCTCGCCCTGGCTTCGAAATACCTTGAATCTCGACATTGTGAGTGGGTTGCTGACAATCTGCGTTGCAAACAGACTGCTGGGCTTCCGCTGGATACGGCGCAGAGGGCTGCGCTGCTCTTGAGGCTCAATTGCGGAAGTGCATGGATGCACCGGTACGTTATAATCCACCGCCGTTCTTTTCAGTATTATCAACATCCTTCTAACAAGTGATTCCCATCTATAGAAATCCAGGGAGCAGAAGAAGAACACCGTCAACTACCACCTCATGAGAATGTACCCTAAGGTTGTCGGCCCTCGGAAGAAGGACGGTGTTCTCGGTTAAAATATTCTTTGCACGACTATCCGGACTTGGCAGCAGAAGCGAGTTGTCCACCTGGAGTTTTGGGTTTCTTTTTGATACATTATTACGCGAATACTCTGGCCTTTATCAGTAATTTCTGATTTAGTCCGCTTATTTTGCATCAGAGGCTATGGGAGTTGGCTTTTACTCATATGTACAGTATACAACTATGTGGAATATGGACCTGTAAGAATTGATTAACTCTTATTCCCTTACATATGCGTATATGGATGCTTCACAAAATTAATGATCTATCACTATGGTCAGCACGATCTAATGTCACTGTCATCCCTTTGGTGGTGCCTGATGGCTTGTGGCTGATATGAGGGTTATGAAGAACGGCGAACTTTGTTGAATCAGATACCCACTCGCAGTTCTCAATTTTCTTCTTTAGTATCCCCGACTATTAGAAGTCTGTACACTACACTCGCCAAAGCGGCCGAATTTGGCCGTGCTACCGAAATCGGTGGATAGGAGTTGTTGCTATCCTAGCTTGTTAGATCACGATTTGCGATCATTCTTATCCGCTTTACGGTTTTGGATATTGCATAAACTGGCGTGAAGCTAGTGCCTTCGCTTATCTTTCAGCTGCAATGTTGATACTTTTCGGTTGATTGAATTAATTCCACTCCGAGTTCATACAGCTTGCAGCAATAGCTGCACGTGCAAGATCCCCTCCTAGTATATCTCAAACAGACTCGAACTTGAGGATCAGTTTATCACCTGTCGGTTTCACGGTGTAGGCATCGATGGCCTCGATGTTGTCATCGTTAACAATCGTGGTGCGGAAGTTGGTGTAAATCGCAGCCACGGCCAATTTCATTTCTGCCAAGCGGTAATCAGCATAGTTCAATGGATGGGATTCTAAAATCCATACCTTGCAGTGCAAGATTGCTTCCCACACACATACGTCCTCCACTCCCAAACGCCCAGAACCACCGCCGTCTCTCTTCCAAATCAGCCGGTGAGTTTTCAGCTTCCAGCCAACGCCTCGGCTGCCAGGTTTCTGGTTCTGGGAATACCTCCGGATTGCGGTGCAGTGAATATGCTTGCGCATTCACTCTAGTGTTAGGTGGGATATCTGCATAGCCGGCCAAAGTGCACGAGGGAGATGGCGTTACCCGAGGCTGAATGCCAGGGATCGGAGCATGAAGTCTCAAGGTCTCTGTCACTATCGCTTCCAACAGGGGCAGGCTATCAATTGACTTGGCTGGTGGCAGATCGGCTGTCTTTGGATACAAAATCGGAGGATTCAGAGTGAGTAGCTCTTCTCGTAGCTTGTTCTGCAGTTCTGGGTGTCGGGAGAGTTGCCAGAACAAATATGTCAGACCAACAGCGCTTGTTTCAAAGCCGGCAGTCAGCTGGTCGTACATCTCGCAAGCAATATCGAGTCGCTCCTGTGCCTTGTCTGGATTTGCTTCTCCATTCTTCGTAGAATGCTTGTTCAGAGATTGTTTCAACTGCTTGTAGACAGTTGGCTCGATGCCTGGCTCGGTCGACGAAATCATCTGCTCTGCCCTATCACATAGGTCCAGAGCCCAAGCATCAAGCATTTCATTGGCCTCGTCGCAGTATTTAGGTATCACACGAAGACCGATCCGTCTCAGCCATCCATTCAAATATGGAACCTCCTGGGCATAGAACTCGAACGGCTTTCGGCACATGTAAAGGTGAAGCCAGTGCTTACGAAACGAATCGTCTTGCAGGTAGTTAGTGCCATTCTGCAAACCGAATAGATAGGAGGAGACGAAATCCATTGTCAGCCCCTGGTTTAGGTCATGCATATCGATGGGTTTGCCAGACATTGACACTTTGTGAAGAATCGGCAGCAGTCGATCGAAGATGACTGTATCTGAAACTATCTGCATATGAGGAGATGTTTGCAGAGTCGATTTGGAGTATATGTTGGACAGCATCCTTTTACGGGTTGAATGTGTCTTGCTTCCGGTCATGGTGAACATACTCACTGTCCTGTTTCTCATGGTTAGCTACTTTGCTTACTGCGGATCGGTGTCTATACTAACCCAAATGACCCGAAGACTCGTGGGTACCAGTCATGCTTCTCAAATCCACCAGCATAAACTGACTTGATTCCTCCATCGACACAGTTGACCGAGATCTCCGATGGTCCTAACCTAACGATAGGACCCAGTCTCTCGTGTGCGGCCTGAATCGTCCGGTTGTTTCGGCTTGTAAATCGCCTCCATAGCATCCATACAGGCGAGATGGGAGCGCTCCAGTGAACGTTGGGGATCTTCGCCAGCGGGGAGAGAAACACGGGGTAAATCATCACTCTGTAGAAGATGAGACCAGCGAAGAATGCTGCCGCAAGAGCAGTGACCGAATAAGCCATTGTAAATGCCGTCCACCGTAGATAGTTGGTAAAAATCTAGCTACTTTGCAAAGCAAATATAGGAAAAGCTAGAAACCCCTCCGGACCTTGGGGCTGTATACAATGGAGATTGCCGACGCGGCTATGCCACTAGCTGTTAGACCAGCCAACACTCATCCGTGTATTACAGGTGGTGCCGAGTGTGTTCCCTAATTGCAAGATTAACCTATAGGCCCCATACCGTTGAGCTCCACTCACTCTGATTCGTCGTCTACCGGTGGACAGTTGGCTGATCGAATGCCCCTGGAGAGGGTGCATATGCGCCTTTAGATTCGATAGGGAAACTCGTCTTGTCCAACGAGACCTGTGACATTACAACTTCCCCGGGAATGCGATAAGATAAGCGAACGGAGTACATAATGGACTACTTGCTGCCTTTGTGCCTTCAAATCCTTTTCCTTTTGAGTTAGAAACTGCTATACGCTTTAGTACAGACTTGTTTACTCAATTTTGAAGCTCTAGGGTCTATTTAATTGCTTTTTTGGTGGACAAAAACGACGACAGGCTGAGCTGTCCAAGCGAGCCCATGTGCTTACGTCATAAGGCAACGGGTCCACTGCCCACATGGGGCAATTTGTGTATGAAATTGCTGCTGCAACATTTTATCTGACGGTCGACAACTGTGAAGTTGAATATACATCGAAGCTCGAATCTACTTGTCGTTGAACAAATGGAGCTCTTTCCCTTTCTAACACACTCAATGATCAGCAAACATATAAAAGTGGCGGAAAACAAATGATGGCGATAGTCTGACAGCCCGAAACAATTACTCTTCTCACATCCCTGTCTGGCTTCCGCGTTCAAGATGCTCTCCGAGCTCCCATCAGAGATTATATATCAGATCGCAACACATCTCCCGACTGCCAACGCATTGGCTCATATGTCCCAGACATGTCGCCGACTGCACGGCATTATCACAGCTGAGAATTCTCGGATCTTCCGAGCGTTTGTGCGAAGTAGATTTCCATCTATCGAAACACCGCCATTCTGGAAAGATGCAGCACGAGCTTTGACCTCCAGGTCGCGGGCCTTGGACAGAAATGCCATCATCGGAAGATTTGTCGTGCCACCTAGAACTGCGACTAAAATCGGTTCCCACGAGGTGACTCGCCAAGACAACCCAACTCTCGGGTACAGACCTTCAATTGATTCTTATGAGATCTGGAATGGCCAGCGTTGGGCTGATAGGAAAGAGGTTCTTGCCTGGGGTGCTGCCAACCAGCCTGTGATGAGGATCAAGCAAACTGGTACTCGCTCACAAGAAGACTGGCTTGTGTTCAATGATATTGATCATGTTAGCAGCTATGACGACATTTGTTCTCTGCATCTTTTGTCTTCAGGGACTCAATATAGCAACGATCCCCACGTGGAGCATCTGATCTTCGGTCGGGTCAGAGGTGATATTGCTCACCTTGCCATCTCTCCCAATGAAGCAACCTTCGAGTACAAGCAGAAGTTCATGTCATTTGGACTCAGCCTCGATAAAACAGATTTGAGTAGTGGCACAGACTCTACTTTGGCTGCTCATTTTGAAAATGGAACCATCGCTTTCTACCATACCGAGACTGACGAAAAAGAAATCGAGCCATTCACATGGCTTCGACCGGAAGGCTCGTCACGAACCAACTACTCCAAACTGCTATCCTCATCATTAGTAGCAGTGGGAACTGGAAATGTGGAAAACTCCTTGTCTATCTCGAAAATCACACCAGACGGCGTCTCTGCATATCGAACAATTGGAATCGGTTCTTTAGACACCGACTTTACAAGCCTTAAATCAAAGGCCAATATCGGCGCCATTGAGCCTCTCAATAACAACAACCTGGGCTCTCCCGGTGAAGTATTTTTAACCGCCTGGGACGACTACACCGTCAGACTTCACGACCTGCGCTCTCCAAGGCCCTCCGAAGTCTCCTACAGAGACGCCACGGACCTCAATCCCATTTACAGCCTCCACGCCTTCGGCCATGACCGCTTCCTAGCCGGCGCCGGCGGCGAAGCCGTGGTCAAAATCTTCGACCTACGCATGTGCGACACGTACAGTTACCTCGATGCACAAGTACCAGGCTCGAAATTCAAAGCCAACATCATACCCAAAACAAAAGCAAATCCCCGCACTAGGAAGGGCTTCTCCATATTCCTCTCCCACCCACCACCCCCTACATTCCCCCAACAAACCCAACGCCCAGCCCGCACCCGCCAAAGAGGCCCCTACCGCGGTCCCATCTACACAATGTCCTCACCCTCACCCTCCTCGCCGACCGTCTACACGGGCATCGTGGACGGGGTCGTCCAGCTCGACTTTGCGTCTACGGATGACTTAACCGGTCCGGGGAGAGAGTGGTACGAAGATAATCTGGACCTGGGTGTGAATATGAGTCTGGGGGTTTCACCGCGCTGGAACGCCGAGGCATTCAATCTGGCTGGATATGAGCGCCCGGATGACGAGGACTCCGTTACCACTTCTAAGCTCAGGACTCAGCGCGCGTTTGCGGATCTTGAGCCTAGCGATGCAGCTCGTGAGACGCAGACGGATTGGGATTGTAGGTGGGAGACTTTGGGAGAGCCGGGCGCTTGGAGGAGACAGGATGGATAGGTTGTATTTTCTTGTTTTGTACGGAGTACATCACACTGTTTTTGATAGATACTAATCGGGCTAGAAGGGGTTTGTGTTCGTGGGTTACGTCCTTGGCCTCTTTCCTACTTCATGAAGGATTGCAAATACTCTGAGTTCGTCGAGGACGGATTTCAAACTTTTGATAGATCTAAGCTAATAAGCAAAAAAGATTCTATGGCAAATCTTAGGTCCAACGACCTTGTCCATAGCTCCATACGCCATGCTGAGTGAAATTGGTGAAGGATGATGCGGGATATGAAAGCTTTGGCTCTCCATATTCATCCATTGCAACAAACCTGAGTCGTAATGCAAATATTGCAGCAACAAAAAGATAGCGATTCTTTCCTTCGGCAAAGCGACATCCAAGACAAAAAGCCTGGGTTTGGTGGCAAATTTTTTGATTAGATGCTGACGATAGCCTGATATTATGGGCGAGCAAATACGTTCGTGTGGCAAAAGCAAGAGTCGTCGCTTAGTCCTCAAACTTGTAGGAGGCCGTGCCGGGGGCAATGTCGATGGGGCCGCCGCGGTAGGAGCCACGCTTCTTCTTGTTCTTTTCCTTGGTGAATCCCTTGCCGCGGGTCACAGACAGGTCCTTCCAGGCACGGTCTGCATAGGCGTACGACATGTAGTCGTTCGAGGGGTGGTTATGGGGCAATTCACTCAGGAGGGCCAGAGGGGTAGGGCGAGCTCCGACGTGCTTCTTCTTGACAGGTCCATTGCCAGGAGCGGGGCTGGCGCTCGAGGAGGTAGTCTGCACAGCCTCCACGGCCTTCTTGGTGGGCTTGGTCTCGGTCTCTGGGGAAGCGCCGAGAGTGTTGCTGCCGGATGAGGAAGACTCCGAGTCAGAAGAGGAGTCAGACTCGGGGAGAGGAGTTTTCTTTGCCTTCTTCAGTGCCTTCTTAGATTCCTTCTCAGATTCGGACTCTGACTCTGACTCAGAAGAAGAGTCAGAAGAGGAAGACTCGGAAGAGGAGTCGGAAGAGGAGTCGGAAGAAGAGTCGGAGGAGGAATCAGACGAGGAATCAGAAGAGGAGCTCGACGAGTCTGATTCAGAGCTGGAAGATTCCGAAGATGAAGACGAAGAGGAAGATGTATCTTTGGGGGTGGGGGAGGTCTTGGCTTTCTTAGCCTTAGGGCTATCATCTTCGGATGAAGAGGACGAGTCGGAGTCGGAGTCGGAAGAGCTGCTAGACTCGCTGCTAGACTCGGCCTTGCGCTTCACACCAGCAGACTTCTTAGCCGGAGCGGAGCCGGAGGCCGGGGTGGGAGCCGCAGGAGACTTATCATCATCATCCTCATCATCCGCATCGCTGTCGGAGCTGGAAGAGGAGGAAGAGGACGAGGAGGACGAGGACGACCGAGTGGCCTCACCCATCTCAACATCCGAGTCGCTATCGGAGCTGCTGCTTGAGCTGGAAGAAGAACTGGGGCTAGCAGACTTCTTCACGCTAGATTTCTGCTCCGATGCTTGGAAGAGTTCCAAAAGAGAAGGAACATTTTTCGCATCGCTCTGCTTGCCCGACTTTGCCACCTCCTTAGTGAAGGCGACGCTGGTCTGAGGAAAATTGTCCGACAAGAAAGCTGCGACTGAGGCGATCAGCTGAGGGGGGATGGACTTGGTCTTGGAAGAATCAGTCTGAAGTTAGAGCATTGTCAGTCTGATCCTCAGTCTGTTTGTAGATCATGCCAATCGATATGTCAGTCGAAAGTAAATGAAGCTTACCTTCTTGACCGAGGTCTTCTTGCTGGAAGCCTTTGCCATAGTGCCTAAACGGTTCGTTTCAATGGTAGCGAAAGGAAGAGAACCCGGGGCAAGGAGAGACTATTTAGAAATAATCTGCCAGGAACCAAAAAAAGAAGAGAGGAAGAAAAAAAGTATATAAAAGGCGGTAAGCTACCACCTTCACGGTTATTGGTTGATATCAGTAAGCATTGTGATTGGTGCGCGGATATTTCGGCATTATCTAAGGATGGCTATCTGATTGGCCACATTTCTTCACCGCCGCAGTCTTAGTGGGATCTAATCTATGTGCATGTCTAGACCCACCCCTTCGTGCCTTATTGCTACAATATACTCTAACTAGTATGCCAGTCTTAAACTTTCCCTGAGAAATTGCAGAACTGGCTTAAGAATACAGTATGACTGGACTGCAACCAGGCTTGAATACTGTTGTATGAGGTTTGAAAGCGTCAGAGATATCTGGCTTGATAAAAGCGATATGCATGTGATCTGCATTTGAACAGAGAACCTCCAATTATACTGTCCACCTTTGATACCGAAGACTCAAGAGCCACCGTCGTCTGAATAATTGGTTAGTCTTTTGATTTTAATTTGCTTTGCTTTGGATTTCAGCTGGAAGCTAGACACTGCTATAGCTGCTTTTTGACACAATCTCTTCAAGAGAACCCTGAATGTCAAAGAATATAGATTTTAGTTTGAAAGCTACACCATATCAACTAGAATTGCTCTAGCTTCGGCAAGCTTTTTCTTATTCCCAGTGATGAAATTGATCGCAGTTGAAATTGACAAGACTGACTAGAGAAATCGAACGCGGTGCGTATAATGTATGTAATGTCTTGAAGTACATTCGCAGTTTATATCGCGCATGTCATACAACCGATGAAACTCCCCAGGCGGCCCTGAGGATGGATGACTAAATTTTTGCTGGCAGTTAAAAGCCAATAAGATCAAAGTCATGGGCGCCATGCACTGCGATAACATCTTAGTACGCCAGGACACCCAAAGCAATGAGATAGTGAAGCCTAGTAAGCAATTGTCATGAGAAATCTGCGTTCAATTCAACGTTCATCTTCGACATTCTGCGCGATTGTTTACAGCGCAACCCCGGATCAATTCGATACTCCGATACTCCGAACTCCGCTTCAAGCTCTCCGCCTTCCAAGATTCCACCGAGACACATTGATGAGCTAATTCAAACTTCAGCGCTAGCTACTTGCATTACTTCGAGCCACAACGTTTCCTGCTTTGCCCCTCGTCATATCCTGCCGGCTCACAAGCGCAATACTTTCACGACACGTTTCAATTCCTTCGGCGCGTGGTGCGTAGTGGCGTCGCCCGATCCCGACCCTCCCGACCATGTCCCCTTGATCTCGCAGCTACCCACACGTGAGCTCTGTGTCCCTCGATACAATGGTGAATGGCAGAGACCGTCCCCGTGGGCCTCCGCCGGGGCCGCTACCGAATCGTGGAGATCTGCACTCCGATTCGGGCTCTAGCCCGAGCACCATGTCAAGAGGGGCTGCTTTTGAGGATGAGAAGAAGCGGATCATTCATAGTTGTTTCGCAAAGAAGGATGAAGATGGTCTCTGTACGTACACGACCAACGTATTTCCTCAGCTTTGCCCTCCCACGGAATTCAGTCAATAGTGGTGTGGTTGACAACACATTGCGAAAGTCACCTACAGGGCCTAGATGGGATCGCAAAGCGTTTGCTTCGTTGTTTTGCCCGCGACCTCTGCTAACCCCTCTGTTGCTTCCAGTGCTCGAATCTTATATCACGCACGTTCGCATCACCGAGGATGCAGCGCACCCTTCCAGCCCTTCTCCGCCAAACGGGCCACCGGAGAACAAGAAACCGCGTATCATTATTATAGCGGTTCGCAAGTCAGGCAGAGTCCGTATACACAAAGCTCGAGAGAACAATGAGGGGACCTACTCTATTGGCAAAACTTGGATGCTCGACGATTTAAGCGCAATTCAAACGTTTGGCTCTTTTGTGCCGAGAACACCGGGAGAACAGCAACAAAAAGAATGGGCGGGCAATGTAGGATTCACGGTCACAATCGGAAAGCCATACTACTGGCATGCCAGGACTTCCAAGGAAAAGGAGTTCTTCATCGGGAGCCTGGTCAAGATCTACAGGAAATACACCAATGGAAAGGTCCCCAACCTCATTGGGTTTGATGACAAGGAGCGACAAATGTTGTCCAGGCATGGACATTCAGCACAGCCAGCACAGCCAGCGCAACCAGCGCAACCATTGCAACCAGGTGGTCCACCAAGGGGACAACCAGCACAACCAGGTGGTCCGCCAAGGGGACCCGGTCCAATACCTCCAACATCGGAAAGCTCGATACCTCCTTCGCTACAGCCGTCCTACAGAGGTCGGGATACCAGTCGCGATGGGCCCCGGGAAGTCACAAGGAAGCCTTCCGAAGACCCCACACTTCGCACTCAAATGAGTCGCGAGCAGATGTCTCGGCCGTCCACCGGTTCCCGGCCACCTACAGGACACGGTAGACCTGCGCCATCTCCATTTGATCTACATAAATCTCCTCCCTCGTCGCTTCTTTCTGGGCCACCCCTGGACCAGCAACCACCGCCACGCGCAGCCGAGCGTAGCGCAGCACATGCAAAGCCCCCGATTTCACTCCCAGAGTCGAGGGGAACGGATAATCTGGCTGTTGCAGCACAATCCAGCAACTATGCCGATATTCCAGAGTCACTCCGTCCATCCTCCGCTCGCAGCCAGGATCGCGGTCCCAAACCCCCACCTCTTACTACCCAGCTAGCCCCGGCTAATGCACCGGAATTCATGCGCAACAATGATACACTTCGTCCTACTACTTCTGGTTCTTCCAATAATGAGAATAAGGACACAGTCCCACGCCCCACCCCCAGCTTCGGACCAAAGTCGCCCCAACGTGGTGGTGGTGATAAGGCGTTCAGTTTCAATCAGCCCTCTCTTCCTCAAGAGAGAAGTGTATCAGATAATTTGTCAGCTGGGGCCCATGTGCAAACCCGGGAACCGTCTTCGTCACCGGCAATTGAGGGACTGGCTGCAGAGCCTGCTGCTATTATGGCTGCGAATCTGCCCCCTGTAGAGCCTATTCAGCCTTCCCTTGAAAAGCCAAAGACTCCTGTTGAGGCTGCTCCTACTGCAGACTCGCCATCTCAAGCTTCCTCGGAGCAGGTTGAAGTGTCAGGCGAATTCGAGCCGCATCGCCCGGGGCTCGGTCCTATGGTCAAGAAAAAGGATGCCAAAGATATTGCAGGTGCATGGAAAAAGGCTGCAAGTGCTTATGCTGGTTTCAAGCCCAGGATTGGTGGGGCTGGTGAGCGACTGCTGGCAGCCGCGAAGAAGTCACAGGCCGAAGCCGCGGGCCCTGATGGCATCACCAGTGTTGTTCCGGCGCCGTCCCTTGCCCGATCCCTAACTGATCCCCCGCAGAGTCCAATGGTACCAAAGTCGGAACAAGATCTACAAATTCCCGCACCCACTGTAGGGCCGGAGACACCAACCGTTGAGATTACAGAACCAGCACCCGAAGTGGTCGCGGTGGCCCCTGTTCAAACTCCCGAAGTCTCACGGGAAAATCTTTCTGATGTTGTTGTGAATGTTGAAGATCGTTCAAGGTCGCCATCCCCGGCAACTCAAGGACGTCGTCGCAGACGTCGTGAAGACCACACTATGAAATATTGCCAGGCCCTTGGGATTGACCCCGGCATTCTTGACGGACGTGGTATTGATTTTGATGACATCCTCACTGATCTGGGCTGGAACGGACGGTTGGCCGATGAACAGAAGATTGAGGATTTGGAAGCAGATGTTCGCCGGGAAATTGGCCGTGTCGAGGCCACCAGCTGGCTTGGCAACCTTGAACAACAGGAAGGGAAGGTGGAACAACTTGCGAGCTTGATTGACAGAACGATTGAAGAGTGTGATGAGCTGGATGGTCTTCTGACTCTTTACTCTCATGAACTGAACGTAAGTTTCGGAATTATGGGATCGGAATTGATCTACCGTTGGCTAACGAGACTACATCACAGACTCTTCACGAGGATGTTGCCTATATTGAAGCCCAAGGCCAAGGTCTGCAGGTACAAACAGCAAATCAGAAGCTCCTGCAGAACGAACTCCAGACCCTTTTGAAGACACTTTCAATATCTGCAAACGAGCTTGGACCACTCAAAGAGGCATCTTTGAGCAACCCCGATGGGCTGAAGGATACTGAAAGTGCTCTAGCGACGTTGTATAAGGCCATGGTCACGATCGACTCTGACATAGGACAAAACAAGAAACGTCAAGTCGATGCAAGTGTCGGCGTGTATGCTGATACAGAAATCGGCCAGATGCGTGCTATTAAGCAAAAGAAGGAAGAGTATCGCTCTATTGCAACCTTGTTCCTGAATCGACTGCAGCAGTTCATGGCCCTTGCCTTCAAAATGGCAGAACAAAAACGCGTTGACTGGAGCAACGGTGCCAAAGATCCCATGAAATTGGACAGCGCCGCACGGGGGCACTTCCGTCAGGAGGTCTGGCGGTATAATGTCTTGATGCTATTTGCTAAGGAGGTTAGCATGGCAGAGTGGCATAGCCTTGTCAATCTCTATGAGCAGCAGTCCAAGCCTTCGTACCAGGGTGACTTCCGAGAGAATAATTTGGCTTGGAAGAACACCGCACGCAAACCAACGGGGGATGAGCAGGAACTCCTCTTCACGCACCAGGAGAAAGAGAAAGAAACCGAGGGTCTCACCATGGCTGCACGAAAATTGACCGTGCGACGAGGCAAGACGGTGCGGGCTGCCGCTGGGCTTCGACTGGCTTCGGGAGGCGGGAAGAAGGAAGGAAGGTCTGAACCGTCTGAGGCATTCTCTGGGACGCTGCGGGAGACACTGAACATGATGGCTCAGGAGCAGAACTTCATTATTCAATTCTTCCATCTTGATTCACTTGCCAGTGCCGATTTTTCCGAGTTGGTGTCTGCGGCCATTCCAGAAAATCGCTCCTGTCCCGATTTCTCTGCCAACCAACCGCATGATCCTGATCGAGCAATGGCAAAGAGAGTTGAGCAGATCATGGATGAGATTTACTCATTCTGGCCCACTGACATGCAGAACATGGTGGACTGGGCAATGCAGGCTGATCCTCTCCAAGGAATCGGTATTCTATATGCCTTGGAGACTGCCATGAATGACTTCGATGACACTAATCAAGAGTTTATTCTTCATGCACTGCAAAAGATCCATTCCCGCCTGATGGGACTGTTCAACCGATTTGTAGATGAGCAAATCCGAGGCATTGAGGACACCAAAGTCAAGGTGAACAAGCGGAAGGGAGTGATTTCTTTCATGCGGGTGTTCCCTAACTTCTCCAATGCGGTGGAAAGCATGCTGTCATTCCCGGCCGGCGCTTTCTGTGACATTCGCGTTAGCGTCAATGACGCGTATGACCGCATCAATCGTGCGATGTGGGAGTCACTGAAGTTCATTGCCAAGGAAGCACCCGGTCAACCTCCGGGTGTCACTACGGGTGGTGCGGGTGATCCGGAAGACAAGGAGATCCTGAACTACCACATCCTCCTCATTGAGAACATGAACCACTACATCGAGGAAGTAGATGTGCACAACATCCCCGCACTTGAACGCTGGACCGATCGGGCTCATCAAGACTTCCAAGAGCACCTGAGGCTCTACCTCGACGCGGTCATCCACCGCCCACTGGGCAAGTTGGTTGATTTCGTGCAGTCAATTGACAACCTCCTCGCGACGGGCGCTAAGCCGGCTGACATTGCAGCCCGTGCCAGCCACTCCCGCATGGTAGCGAAGAAGCTTCTCGCCTCCTACGACAACAAGGAAACCCGCCGTGGCATCGAAATGCTCAAGAAGCGTGTGGAGAAGCACTTTGGTGATGCTGATGACCCTGGTCTTAGTCGCAGCCTCGTTGTCAAGGTGCTCCGGGAGTGCGAGAACCGTTATGAGCAGACTTATGACCGCATTCGGCAGATTATTGAAGATGTCTACGAGGGTCAAGTGGATCTGGATTGGCGCAAGGAAGAGACCCTTAGCATGTTCCGGAAATAGGATGTACTTCGTATCGAAAGTCAAATCTATTCCCCTTTGTTTTGTTTTTGCATTTTTTCTATCATTCATGTTCCAACTTTGTAAGTTTAGATCCCATCGTCTAAATCGGCAAATATCGAGGTGATATCGAGGCGCACAGTGAAATGTGAATTGTTCAAGAGGCAAAGATCCAAATTACATACGATATATGGTTACAAGCGGAGTGAAACTCAGGTAAACATACGGTATTAAGGCCGGTATCAGGCACCTAACTAACTAACGTGGATCAATTTAGTGGATGCCTAAGGCCGAGGCCCAATACCGTATAAGAAGAGTCCGACCTTGCACTTTGACATTTACATCTTTCATTCCAAGGTCCTATGCCTGTCACCACTCGATCAAACGGACGCACCGGGAGAAATAATCCCAAGACAATGAAAACAAACTTCAAAGTTCCATTTCCAGCCAAAATGCCCGAAAACCGTCGAATTCTAGAATGGATATCGCTCAAAGATACACCCAATGGTGTCATTCTCAATAGCGATGAAATTTTTACCGTCCTCCAAGAGATACAAAAACTCCAAGAGTGCACCGGTGTCGCCCGAGGCCATCCGCAGGAGCTGAGGAATATTGAGTGGTTGATTATCGGTACGCAGTATTACACTATTGACTTGAAAGATGCTTACTATATCGTCTTTTAAATGTCCAAAAATTAATCAAATACTAGAGTGGAGAGGCAGCAGAGACAGGGAAGAGTTTTGTACATCGGAACTTCATCTCCGATTAGAGGAAGCTCTTACAACTCGCTTATGGAGCCGAGAAGTTTCCTACCTACTTCCGGATAGGGGGCATATCATAGCAGCCCACCCGATGTCTCCTCCTATGCTTTATGAGGTCCTGACAATCTACTTCCCTATAGACTTGGATCCAGCGACTATTTCCTCTCTTGAAAAGTTTAGCGTGTTACCCTGCTGGCACATCGATGGTGAAGACCCTGTTGAGTATCCCTCGGCGGCGCTCAAGGCTCAAACTCCTGTGATGTGGAAAGAGGGCACTTGTGAGTACCAGGGACAAACTGCCAGGCGGTTTGTTTACTTCATCAAATTTGTCAACGAGGAAGGAGAACGAATCTATAAAGAAAAAGTGAGGTATGATCCAGGCGGGAGAACACCTCTGGATATCATGTCATATTTCTTTGGCCAGCTGGAAGATCTTGGGATGATCGGATATGAAACGCGGCATGTTGAATTTGTGGAGATTGTTCACTATGTACCGGAAAACTACGTGTCAGAGCCTCTACCAACTCAACCGATGGAATGCCCGCCATATAATATAGCAGACCTCGAAGGTGATTGCGATGACCTGTAGTAGGAAGGAAATGATAGAGCAGGCTTCACAGTTTTCCTTCAAATGTGCTGAAAATGACCGATGGCCTCTTGAATGACCTCATTTTAACTTGATTTAAAACTATATAGCCTCCCTCCAGATGAAGTACTTCTTGAAGCTCCCAGAAGACCCAACTTGACTTTAGTTTTTGACTATTCATGTCCTGGACGTGGAGGTAAAGCATTACTCCTGTACAGGATATCTAGAGCTTTAGGATTCTAAGCCAACCACACCATGGAACTGTTACAGGTTTCAAACACCCCCGTACCAATTATCAGAGAAGAGACCCTGGAAATAGAATGACAAACGAGATGTTACTCTTAAGATTGAATCATACGTTTTATTTTTGCTATTTCCTATGTAATAGATTCGATCTTCTCATTGGCCATACTGACCCACCGTTCGGGCTTCATCTTGGTGCTATGTGAAGTACTATGTAGGTGTAGTGGTAACTATTGTAGGACCTTATCACATTTGTATGGTAAATGTAGACTTTTTCCATTTCAGGAGACTTGTCAATTATTGTTTTGCAAGCATATTGTATGTTAGGAGATGTAATCTTAAAATATCCTTGTAATCATGTAGCAAACAGATGAAGCAAGGCAAAAAGCAGTTACCCTCCGAAGTCCCAGCTTGAGATGGTGTGGGGGTGATCTTCGATCTTCAATTCTAATCTTCTTCCTCCTTTCAATGTCTCTCTGATATCTCCCTTCTCTTTTCCCTCCGACTTACCCTGTGCGTGTGTGTTTTTTTATACGGTGAGTCTCTTCCCCACGCCTCTATGTGGTGGTCTCCACCGAAATGTCGCCCAAGGGGGACACGGATACTTTGAATTGCAACACTCCAGAACACCCATTCGTGTCTTGTGTATGAGAGAACTACAGTCTCTGCGCTCTCTTTCCTCGCTTTCCGAGAGGGCGACAATTCCTTTTGTCCCGCTTGTGCCTCCCTAATCATGCCTCTTTAGATCGTTACTTGTCGCATTCCTCGAATTCCCACATTCCACTCATTATTCAACCCCCCTTCGGGACTCGACGACTTAGATCTCCCACTACATGTTGCCTTCGATTGACCGGAACGAACATTCCTCGAACTGATCCACATTCTCGAAATCCCTTCCCGCGAACGTTGCGATCGGAGACCCATTTGCGGGGACTGGCACACCTCAAATCGGGTATCTCGAGCTCCAATCGCGTCGAGCGGTTCACAACACAACAATGCCCTGGCGGCCGCTGCCTCGCATCGCATTTGCCGTTGCCATATACCCTTTCAACCCGTCCTCCCCCGCGGATCTACCATTGGAGCTTGGCGATGAGCTTTACATAATTGAACAAGGAGGGACGGACGGCGAATGGTGTCGAGGCTATCTAGTCGCGCCGCCGTCGTTGCTGGCCGGCTTGACAAGCACCAAAGGCCAAACTCTCGAAGCTCGTGTGTTCTCGGGTATCTTCCCGAGGAATTGCGTTGAGATTAGAGAGGTGCTAGGCGACGGCGATGGATACAAAGCACTAGTAAATGCTGACCGGAAAAGCATTGATCGACTGACCTTGTCCGGCTGGGATGGAGAATTCTTGTCCCGAAATAGTCTGGCTTATTCCGTCAGTGACTTCCAGGCTGTTGCCGAGGTGTCGGACGTCGTCGTTGCGAAAAAGGGGAAGCCTTCCCAGATTATTATTCACAAGACCGATGGGTCAGACCAGGCAAGTCCGCGATGGCGAACAGGCTCGACCCCGCATATGCCTGTCTCATTTTCTCCTCGCGACCCTGATGCGCCCAAGCCTGCTGCCCCCGTCCCGATGCTCAAGATCGGCGATGAAACTCCGACTTCTCTCACAGAGCCACTCGTGGATGAGATCGCATCGTGTCTGCGCGAATGGCATTCGACTAATTTGCATGAACTACTCTTGGCACGCCGGTATGATGTATTGGAGGAAATGGCAACCGTTGTACAAGAGCTGGACTTTGCGAGACGACAATTACTACACAATGTTCTGACTGGAAAGGAGAAGGAAGCATTGCGGAACGAAACAGTCTGGAAACTTGTCAAGGCAAACAAAATGCTTAGCGGGGACGTGATTGTTCGCGATCCGGAGCAGAGAGGCCGTTTGCTAACGGGTGACGACTCTGCTATCCAATTGGCGAAGCTGCAGTCCGAGATGAGTATGCTCGAGTCCAGTCCGACCCAGACATCCGATGCTACCGCACTTCATCATTTGCTGCTGGAGATCAACGCAGTATCAGGGAATGCACCGGGGCAAGTGACTATTGGAATCCAGCTGTTTTCCCGGTCAGACGCCGGTTCACTCAGTCCATTATCTGAGACCTATAGCTTAGATATTCCGTCTCCTGATAAATTCGTCAACATGAGCCAAAGCAGTAGACTGAAGACACTGTTCACCGAATTGGCCGCAACAGACATCGGAGATGGATCTCCGAATGGGCGGCAGCTTTATTTAGTTGCTTGGGTTCGTGCTCCAGAGACTCGGTCCACAGCTGATACCACTCCTGTGTCGAGGCCATCAATCTCGCGAGAAAGTCCAACCCCAACCAAGGTCACGACGAATGGTAGTGTTCAACCTTCGGGCAAGGGCAGTTTGAGAGCGCGACGCAGCATGATGTGGACGCCCAAGCAGCGCGGACCGAGCTTGGATCAGCCACCTACTCAGGGAATTCCACGAACATCGAGCAGTGCATCCAGCGTCAAAGACACAACGACCCCTCAACCCGCACCAACAAAGGAGGTCTCGGCGATCCGCACTGTTGGCGTTGGAGTCTTAGAGATCTCGCCGATTCTCCGACAAGATAGGGACATTGAACAGGTGATCAACATTTGGTCGCCCCGTCGAGACGGCGAAGACGGCGAGGGGCTGACGGATGGCTTTGACAAGTTGATCCGCGCCTTGCTTCCTAGTCCCACTGGCCGATATGTACGTGCCGACCCGGCAGCACGTTTACACCTCCATCTGCGCCCCTTTCTCAGTAGCGACGCGGAGTTCCTGATCCGTCAGAACCCTACTATATTGCACGATGTCATACAGACCCAGCGCATTGGATTCTCCAAGGCTCCTACGAAGCCAAGATCCGATATTTACGTGACGCTCTGTCAGGCGGTATTCCCCACAGATGCTCTCCTGTCTCACCCGCAGGCAGGTCAAATTCCTCTGCAGGCGGCCACCGGACTTCACAATCTTCAACTTACACTCGAGGTGCGTGATTCTAAAGGAGCTCGGATAGACAAATGTATCTTCCCTTCGTCATCCAATACCTCGAATACGGCATGGCGCACTACCATCGCCCAGCGCGGCACACCTTGGAACCAGACCATCCGCCTCAAGATCCCCACAGAACAGATCCCTGGCTCGCACATAGTGATGAGTGTTGCAGATGCACCAGAATTTCCCTTTGCTCTTGCCTGGATGCCCCTTTGGGATCAGCAGGCTTTCATTAGAGATGGACATCATTCTCTGCTGTTGCATGCTTATGACAAGCAGACATCCAGCATTGAGAATGGAAAGGGTGCTTATTTAAACCTCCCATGGAGCGCGCTTGGCAAGAATGAATCCGCCAAAGATGAAGCTGTGACGGGTCCATTGTCCACTTTGCGCCTTGAAACCCATCTTTGCAGCACAGAGTACTCCCAGGATCAAGTCATTCTGAGTCTTCTCAACTGGCGAGAGCGTCCCGTGGACGAGGTCTTAGATACCCTGAAACGGTTACCTTTCGTTCCCGAAATCGAGATTGTCAAACAACTTAGTGGCGTCTTCGACGCGCTGTTCGGAATCTTGGTGGAGAATGCCGGTAATGAAGAATACGAGAACTTGATTTTCAACAACCTGGTCACCGTTCTGGGAATTGTCCATGATCGACGATACAACCTAGGCCCGCTGGTCGACCGCTACGCCGATGGGCAATTCAATTTCCCATTCGTCACCCCGTGCCTTATTCGAAGCTACCTGCGCCTGTTAAACGCAGGGACCGACGGTACACAATCTCGCAATCTTCGCGCCGCCTTCAAAGTGGGACGCCATCTGTTGAAATTCATCATCAAGGCTCGCGAGCAGCAAAAGGCCAAGGAGGAAGGTATTGGCATCACCACGGTGCAATCCACTTTCAACCGAGACATGCGTACCATTTTCAAGGCTATGGAGACTTTGATGAGAAACTCGTCGCCGGCTTTGGTGGGCAGCAAAACACTAGTAGTTCAACATTTCCATACTTGGCTACCTGAGCTCTCCAACGTCCTGAGCAAGGATGAAATTATTATGATCGCTCTGAGTTTCATGGATTCTTGCAAGGATGTCACCGGCATGTTGATACTCTATAAGCTGGTTCTCATTCAGAATTATACCCTGTTTGATGTTTTCGCCTCCGGCGAGGAGAGACAAACATTGATCACCAGCTGTATTGGCTGGTTGGCTCCATACTGGGGTTCTACCTCAGGCGTCTCGGATTTGTATCGTGATCAGGTGCGACTGAGCAGCTCAATCGTGGCTCAATTGCTCAGCCAGCCTGATCCTCTGCTTTATGGATTCATGCCAGCTATCGTCGCCTCGTACTGTGCTATCTCCACTGAGGGAGTAGAGGAGTCGGAGTATCTTTCCTTGCTCTTTAGCAAGGCGTTCCCCTTCCAGATGAAGACTGCCAAGACTCCTCAAAGCTTCGATGAGTCTCTAGTGGAACTGTCTGCCCTCATGGCTGCCATTGCCAAGATCGCGTCTCCCAAGCTACCCAACTTGAAAGAATTGGAGCTTGCACTATTCGTTGCACAGACCCTTGAGGCTCACAACTCTATCCTCGACTGCGAGGCTTATCCCGAGACCTGGTTCAGTATTCATGTATACAACCATCGCGCGACTATCAAAAGTCTTGAACATATTGCAGTGTTGCTAATTGATAAACTCCTTCCGGCACCGGATGATGCCGACACATTCGATACCAAGCTGTGGGAGTCATTTTTCACGACTCTGTTGAAGGTGATCTCTAGTGATGTCCTTGCGCTGGAGACTTTCCCAGAGCAGAAGCGCCGCGCTGTCTGGAAGATCGCCGGTGATGTGCGCGAGCAAGGTGCGGCCTTGTTGCAATCTACCTGGGAAGCCATTGGTTGGGAGACTACGGACGACGAGAGGGAGCGATTCAATTTGAAAAGGCTGGGCGGTTATCAGGTCCAGTATGTTCCCGGCCTGGTGCCTCCCATCATTGGTCTGTGTCTCAGTGTTCACGAGGGGCTCCGTCATGTTGCTGTTCAAATACTGCAGACGATGATTCTGAGTGAATGGGATCTGAACCAGGATATCTCCATTATTGAAACGGAGATCATCTCTAGCCTGGATACGCTCTTCAAGTCCAAGCAGATGAATGAGAGCGTTAGCCAGAAGATATTCATCGGCGAGCTGATGGATCTCTTCGAGAGTGGAACTATATCCGATGATCTGTTGTCGAATGCTGTCAAAAGTCTGGTCGGGACAGTCGATGAGCTCTTGGATCTTTTGGTGGCTTCACAGAGCGGTGCCTCAACCCAGAGTTTGCACGCTCTGAAACTAATGGAATATATGAAGGACATGGGTCGCGAGGATATCTTTATTCGCTATGTTCATGAACTTGCGGACGCTCAGGCTGCAGCAAGTAACTTCACTGAAGCTGGTCTTGCCCTTCAGTTCCATGCCGACCTCTATGAATGGGATCCTACCAAGCCTCTGCCGGAGCTGCTCAGACCTGCATTCCCAGCCCAGAATGCATTCGAACGGAGAGAGGCTTTATACTTCTCCATTATCCAGAACTTCGAAAATGCCATGGCCTGGGGCCCCGCGTTAGCTTGCTACAAGGAGCTCGCTGTGCACTATGAGCACACGACAATGGACTTCGCCAAGCTCTCCCGAGCCCAAAGCTCCATGGCTCGAATTTATGACTACATCGCCAAGGGCAACAAACAATTCCCGCGTTACTTCCGTGTGGTCTACAAGGGTCTTGGGTTTCCTCCCGGCCTACGCGATAAGGAGTTCATATTCGAAGCATGTCCGACTGAACGCATGGCCTCTTTTGTGGATCGTATGCAGCGGGAACACCCTACTGCGCAGGTCATGTCTACTGGCGAGATTCCTGACTATGAGGGCCAGTTCCTTCAGATCAGCGCCGTTAGCGCATACCGCGATGTGTCCCATCCTGTTTACCAGCGCCCGAAGATTCCATCTTCTGTCCGCGAGCACCTGTTGATCTCGGATCCTTCTCGCTTCTCTTCCACCTCGCGGCGACACACGACCAGCTCGGATGTCCGGGATCACTTCGTTCAAAAGCTCGTTTTCACTGTCTCGGAAGCGTTCCCGAATATCCTCCGTCGTAGTGAGATCATTTCTGCTGAAGAGGTTGCGCTCTCGCCTCTGCAGACTGCTATTGAGCGCACGTGGCGTAAGACACAGGAGCTTCAGCTTATTGGACGCCGTGCTGCGTCGGGTGAGGATTCTGGTCTATCTAATCTTACCGAGGCCCTGGAATCACTGCTTGAGCACAACTCGTCAAGCTCTAACTGCGTAGCATCATACCGTGTATTCCTATCCGATGCGGAGATGGCGAGGAACAAGCTGGTTGAGGAATTTGATGAAGACGGTGAAAGGGTACAAGCAACACAGCAGCCGGTGGACCCAATGGAGACTGCGCTCTTTGTTGCACTCGTCGACCACGCCCTAGCTATCAAACATGCATTGTCTCTTTACCAGCGCCCCGCTCACCAAGCTACCCAAGCCGAACTACTTCGACGCCTTGAAGATGTCTTCGAGCCCGAGCTAAGTTCTCTCGCCCCAGCTCCGGTGGAGTATTCGTCACCTACCCCCACACAAACAGCTCGCCAGTCCCCCTCGAGCGACAATCGTCGAATGCCACCTATCCAGCGAGTGGTCAGTTCAGAACAAGACCTAAACCGCGCAGCCCGAAACAACGCCCACACGCGCAAGCGCTCCGACAGACAATCTGTCAGTCAGCGGATCAGCATAATCAACCCGTTCAAGCGATCCCACGGCGCCACCAACTCCATCTTCACCATCCAGCAATCCGACAGCAAAGGCCAAATAGTGGGTGAAGAAGACGAAAACATCGACGACGACACAGCTACGATTAACAGCCGCACAACCAGCCACTCCCGCGGCGGCCGAAGCGAGAGGCGCCGCAGCTTCTTCGGCGACAAGGCCTACAAGCACGGCTCCTCGCCGTCCGTCGCCCATGAATCTCAGACTTCATTGAACACGCACAATGCCCCTCAAGACACGGCTGCCCGCTCCCACGACGGCCGCAGTCGTGCCGGCTCCCAGCAGCGCGGCCCTGTTGCCACTGGTGCAGCCCCAGACCGGGTTGCGCCCGCCCCCAGTGGTGGGTGGTCGACGATCCCGTCTACGCGCGATTATTCGCGGCCTGCCACACGCGATAGTAATGTGATGACTCTGACGACTACGAATGGCACGGCGCCGTTGTCCCCTGTGCTCAATAATAATAATAGCGGGGTGCGGGACTCGGTGTTTCGTCGTTTCAGTATGCTCAAGGGTGTCGGACGCAAGAGCAGTCGGATGGATTTCAAAGCTAATGGTGCGCTGCCGGAGGAGTAATGATGATCACTTTCTTTTTCCTTGTTCGATTCTATCCTTTATACCTCTTTTTTGGCTTTTTTTTCTTTTCTTTTCTTCCAATGTCTTGACCCTCCTTTTATTTCTTTTTCTTTCACTTCGATGTGACTTACTACCCTGATTTATTCTTCTTTGATCCTTGTTTTATTATGTGGACTGGGGTTTCTCCTTTTGGTGTTCAAGATATATACCATGTGCTATATAGTTCCAATCTACATAATGTTATTCTTCCCCTGACTTAAGATTGGGTCTAAGTCAGCATCCATGGATCTCCGAAACAAATCGGTCCGTGCGTCCCAATCGTGGACTGTGGCAGTGCACGGCCTTGGCATTTGGCTGTAGCCAATCATCGTGTTTCGTATTCTGGAATGTGGAGCTCCGAGGTCGATGGGTCGTCATTTCAAAGCTCCGCTCCCCACTGACTGGGCCACACCCACCTTGGCAAACAATCAAGGCCCCACTTTTTGTTCTTCAAGTTCCTAACATTCGAAAGGCTGTGCTAACTTTGATTCCTCGGAAATTTCACGTCGCGGTGTCGCTAAGAAAGGAAAACCTTGGAAGTGGCTTGAACCCCCGCCAATTAGCCAATTAACCATTCCTTAATCTCCTTGGAATCTTGGTACCAAGTAGAAATCATGTGTGGGTTGATATACTCCCCTTCCCCTTCCCATCCTCTCATTCTTCCCCCATCCGCTCCTTTCCGGCTTTCTGTGAAAGTCTCATAATTTATACAATTCCGTTCTGGCAACGGATGCAAAATTAACCAAACTAACTAGAGAGAATCTATTTTCAGCTCTCCCAAACTTCCGCTCCCACTTTCGAAGCCACACTTTCGGTCCACGAAGAATGGCCTCGGGTACCAACGGCTCTCTGGACGCCAGTGAGCGAACGGGACTGCTCCGTGCACACCGTAGCTCCTTCTCCGGCCTCTCATCTCACGAGCACACCGACCATGGAATGCACCACCACCACCCGAATGACACCCGGATATGGGTACAATGGCCAATGCGCGTCGTCCACCTGACGTGGAAAACAATCGTCCGTGACTATGTCAATGTCCTGCTTATCTTCGTGCCCTTGGGCATCATTGCCGGTGCCCTCGGCTGGGACTCCACCGCTGTCTTTACACTCAATTTCTTTGCTATTGTTCCCCTTGCTTCGCTACTCAGCTTTGCTACCGAGGAGCTGGCCGCTACTCTGGGCCAAGCGCTTGGCGGCTTGATGAATGCCACTTTTGGAAATGCTGTTGAACTGATTGTAAGCTTGCCGATCCTTAGTTTTGAAATTGACACCGGTGCTAGCGGGTGGTGATGCTAATTTCCCTTTGTTTCTTAGGTCAGCGTAATTGCTTTGAGACAGAACCAGATTCGCGTCGTCCAGGCCAGCATGCTGGGAAGTATTCTGTCTAACATCCTGCTCGTGCTGGGCTGCTGCTTTTTCGTCGGTGGACTCCGCTACCGCGAACAGTCTTTCAACACCACCGTGGCATCGACCATGTCCTCGCTCATGGCTGTGGCGTCCGCATCCCTTATTATTCCTGCAACTCTCTACGCCGCGATCTCGGGTAACGCCGTCGGTAACGACGGTGCAGGGGAAGTGTCAGACCCGGACAACGCTGCGCAGAAGAACATCCTCATCTTATCGCACGGCACCTCCATCATCCTCCTGATTATCTACGTCATGTACCTCTACTTCCAGCTAGGCTCTCACTCCGACCTCTTTGAAGAGACAAATGGTAGCGATACCGAGAACATCGCTGGCGCCGAGGAAGAGGAGCACGAGGAGGAGGAGCGCATTCTCAGCCCCTGGGCTGCGGGTGTGGTGCTCGTCATTGTGACCCTCCTCGTCTCTATTTGCGCTGATTACCTAGTCGATGCCATCGATCCCCTAGTGAAGACGACAGGCATGAGCAAGACGTTCATTGGACTGGTGCTGATCCCGATTGTGGGTAATGCCGCGGAACATGTCACTGCCGTTGTGGTTGCGTGGAAGGATAAGATGGATCTTGCGATTGGAGTTGCTATTGGTAGCAGCTTGCAGATTGCGCTCTTTGTCACGCCCTTCTTGGTTATTCTGGGCTGGATCATGGATATCGAGATGACACTGCACTTCCAAACTTTCGAGACCGTTGCTTTCTTTATCTCTGGACTGGTTGTCAACTTGCTTATTCAGGATGGAAAGTCCAATTACCTTGAGGGTGGCATGTGTCTCGGCATGTATATCATTCTGGCCTTGGCATTCTATGTCTACCCTGATAATATTGCCAACTAAGCTGTGGCTGTAGCTTGGGATTGGGGTTTTATTTTCGAGATGTGGAGGTTGTCGTGAGACCAGGTCTCTCTTTTTGTCTAGTTGATTCTTCATACGCTACTTTTAGCGTCTGCCGTGTTTCCTTTGTATTCTATGTCAAAAATGCTTGTCTATAGGTCTTGATAGTCAAAATTGCATGTCCCGGTATATCACTATATGTCGATGTAAAGAGTAACTTGAAAGGTTTCAAATACACCATTGAAATTGAATCACTTGATGGATTTCTATATCGACATCTATCTTATACTTCGCGGAAATATATCTGCGCTAAATAATCACTTGAATCATCGGAAAACTCGTCTCTCCTGCGCTTGACTAGAATAGACAAATTGAGGCTTACTTTCACCCTTGAATCATAACTTAGACTAATTAATATCCATGATCCTATTTCCATCAATTCATGACCTCACATCAAAATCCTTGGCGCTTACTAAGCCAATCCGGAAATTTGCTCGCCGCAAACTTCCCAAAACAGGCTAATTGATCTTGACCTCCTCGTCTCAATAATTACACAGGGGCCAATCCTCACGACCGACATCATGCCGCCTCGACTCAACCTCTTCACAGCCAACAAGGCCGTCTCGGCCCTACGCCAATCCACCAGTCCCGCACTCATCGCCAGCCCCGTCCGATTCCGCGCCGTCCAGTCACTACCCATTCAGTGTCGATGGAACTCTTCGCGCGATGGCTCAAAGAAGGTCGAGCCACAGCCCGATCAGCAGACTTTCCCGACCGTCGATCAGCTGCCCGATGTTAGCGAGGAGGCCAACGAGATCTCCCGAATTATGGATAAGGAAAAGCGTTGTGATGGTATTCCTTCTACTCCCGAGTTGGATCAAGGGTCGCCAGTTGAGGAGGTGAGCAATAATGCATGATCTGAGAGCTTGCTAGGGTCTTGTCAGAAAGTCGAAAAGCCCGTGTTAACTGTGTTTCGTGGAACAGGTCCTCAGCCGCGATAAGGACGCTATGAAGCACATGCCGCAGGTTATGCGGGACGCATTGAAAAAATCCGGTGGCTCGCGTTCGTTCTCGACTTCGGCTCGAAGCCTTATGAACGATCTGCAGGGTGTTGAGCCTAACAACGGGGCTAACTTTATTCCTCATATTTCTGGTCTCGAGGGCGCTAGTGATGAGGCCACTGCTGCTCTTGCTAGCATGATTGAGCAGGTGCAGGGTCAGGCTCTTGAGGAGAACCCTGGGCTCAAGTTCGATCCGCCTGCCCTCCCAGAGGATCTGAAGACGTTGAACTTCCGCAAGCGCTACGATACCTTGCAGGATCAGTTCACCAAGATGATGATGGAAAGTGGGAAATTGACGAAGGCGCAGAAGGTATGGCTTTCTTTCCCCGTGCATAGCTTGCAAGGGTGTGTTGAGAAATTAGCTAACTGGATATTAGAACATGTCTCTCGTTCTGGATCACCTCCGCACTGCCTCTCCTCCCCAGATCAACCCCCGTCGCCGTCTCCTCGGAGCTCCTCCAGCATCCCAGCTCCCCCTCGACCCTGTCCTCTACCTTACTCTCGTCGTCGACTCCGTGGCGCCCCTCTTCCGAATCCGTCAGCAGAAGGGTATCGCCGGTGGTGGTACTGCCGTGCAGATTCCCCACCCGCTGACTCTGCGCCAGCGCCGCCGTACTGCGATCAAGTGGATTCTTGATGCCTCGGATAAGCGACGTGATGCGCTGTTTGCGAACCGTGTTGCGGCTGAGGTGGTGGCCGTTGCTGAGGGTCGTAGCGGTGTCTGGGACAAGAGGGACCAACAGCACAAGATTGGTATTTCTGGTCGTGCGAACTTGAATACTAACGTTCGTCGCTAAATTGATCTTATGGCTTGTATTTCTTCTATCTGGGTTCGGGGGTTTGTCTTGTATCTCTGAGCACTTCTGCATATGTACATTTATATGGTCTGGTCAAGCGAATTTGACTTTTATTCTTCATTGGCTTATGGCATTTCCCGAGGCAAAGCCAAAGTTAACCGTCGGAATCTGATATATGCTACCGAGTTTTAAAGTCACTCGTTATCTCTCGATATCTTGTCCTATACATACTCCTTAGCATTACAGTTTCTATGATTGGAGACCACCTGCCCTCAGTTAAACTTACTTGCACCTCTTTAACATAATTGCTTCTATATATCAACACCATCTTGTTCTCTGTCACAGCTCTCTCAGTGATTTGTATAGAGCAGTGTCTGATAGGCCCCGCCAAGCACCACGCTTACCTAATCTACAGCATAGCTCAAGCGCAACGGTTCCTGGGGTCACAGAAAAAAAACCGCCAAATACGTTCAATATTCTAAATGTCTACAGCCTCGGAATAGATTCCAACCAGATATACGATCTCTCCCCGATCAGTGGAGTGCCGCGTTATATCATTGCCTTACCCAGTGCAACCCCAATATCCAGCTGACCGACCGGACTTCTCGACCCTCTTCGTGCCCCCACCCACGATAGAGGCTACTGCTACCTTCCCCTCAGTCCTGTATCTCTCTCTACTCCTTGAATGACCTAGGCCGACTATCCTCCGGCCTCCTCCCTTGACGGTGGCTCCTACGTCGCACTCCGATTCCATTGAACTTGTCGACTACCTCCCTCCCTCTCACACAGCTACCACAACCGCATCTGGCCCCGCTCACTCAGACCAATATCGAGATAGCGCTGGGTGGTTAGACTTTTCCGCCGACTCTAGCCCCCTTGCAGATTTTGATAGCGTTGGAGAATCGCAGGAGAAGACATTAGAGCACGAGCCTCAGGGCTTTCATCTTCGATTCTGGGCTGAGGCTCTCCGACGTCGCGCTCACAACGCATCGCACGGGAACGTCGACCCTGATTCAAAAGCCAAGATGAAGTTCTCGCATAGTATTCAGTTCAATGCTGTGCCCGATTGGAGCTCGAACTACATCGCGTACAGCAATTTGAAGAAATTGTAAGTTGTTGGGTTGAATATCAGGGCGTTTGTGGCTGGAACAGTGTGTACGTGCAGATTCGGGAAATCTGAATTTGTGTCACATTGCACAGGATCGATGCACCAGCCCGGATAATTGTTTTGATGGTGCTAACGTTGCATCGTGACCAGGATCTACACCCTCGAGAAACAGGTCAACCGCACCGAGGGACCTGCAACCCCAGATGTAGAGTCCGCTCCGCTGCTCGGCGCTGAACCGAGTAACCCGGACGCAGTTTTCAAAAGGGCTCTCGACGTTGAGATGGATAAGATCTGTTCCTTCTATAAGAAGAAGGAGGCGGAGATTTTTGAACTCGCAGATGAGCTCATAAAAGACGCTGATGTATATCTTTCCGAAACGGACGGTGTTAATATGGACCCCGTCAGCGAGACAATCATAAAGGCAAGCTCCCGCCGCGGCAACAATGTCTCGGCTTCGCGCCGGCGGTCCAGTGCTGTGAGCAACGACTCGATGGCGGACGACGAAGGAGAAGGTGGTGATAGCGACGACGATCGTTCCCCGGTGACCCACCCACAGCGCCCGAGAGTGTCGCAGTCGATCGATGGCGAGTCTGGTACGGAGGACCACTATGGTGATTTGGTAGACTCTTCCTACTTCGGACCGGCGAGCAGCCGAGAACCGCACGAGTCGTACTTGAACGACGAGGATTTCCGCGCTCTTTATAATACTGGTATATCGTTAAAAAAGCGCCTGATCGAATGTTACGTCTCACTCTGCGAACTTCGCTCCTTCATCGAGCTGAACAAGACTGGCTTCGCCAAGGCCCTGAAGAAGTATGACAAAACCTTGGACCGCAGCCTGCGCCGAGACTACCTAGCCTCTGTTGTCCATCCCGCACCACCTTTCACTGACAGTACCATGGCTGAAATCGATCGCCATATTGAGAACGTGGAAGGTGTGTATGCGGGCATCGTCACGAAGAACAATAGGCAGTTGGCTAGGCGCGAGCTGCGTCTGCATCTACGTGAGCATGTCGTCTGGGAGCGGAACACCGTCTGGCGCGAGATGATCGAAATCGAACGGCGTGCGCAGGCCGCCAATGTCGGTATTCGCGGGACCCTCCTGGGCGGCGATGACCCGGCTACCTCACGGCGCCAGGGCGACAAGAACGAGATCCGTACTCAGGCGATGTCAACTCCGCTTGGTCGATTCCAGTTCCCGTCATGGCTCTGTAGCTTGAGCTTTGGTACGCTGATATTTAGTATCGCCATATTCGGCGTAATGCTTTCCTTGAACGTGATGGATACTCCCGAGGAGCAGAACTGCTTGGCTATGTTAGTCCTCGTCAGTATCTTGTGGGCCACTGAGGTATGGGACACTGGTTGTTTATTTACTCACATTGAATGCTAACATTGAGTGATAGGCCATCCCGCTGTTTGTCACTTCGCTTCTTATCCCATTCCTAGTCGTGACTCTCGGCATCATGCGGTCAGACGAAGAGCCTCACACGCGGCTAGGACCCAAGGAATCAGTCGGCAAGGTGTTCGCGGCGATGTGGACTCCTGTGATTATGCTGCTCTTAGGTGGTTTCTCAATCGCAGCGGCACTGTCCAAGTACGATATCGCACGGCGCATGGCCATGTTTGTGCTAAGCAAAGCTGGATCGAAGCCATCGGTGATGCTGTTGACCAACATGTTTGTGAGCATGTTCTTGAGCATGTGGATCAGCAATGTTGCGTCCCCTGTGCTCTGCTACTCTATTATCCAGCCTTTGCTGCGCAACATGCCTCCCGAGTCGGACTTCGCCAAGGCACTCGTGCTGGGTATCGCGTTAGCCGCCAATGTCGGTGGTGCGGCGTCCCCGATTGCCTCGCCGCAGAACATCATTGCCCTGCAGAACATGGAGCCAAACATCAGCTGGGGCACATGGTTCTTCATCGCATTGCCCGTCTGCATCATCTCCATTCTACTCATCTGGGTTCTGCTGCTGGTGACATTCCGTCCGGGCCGTAACGCAACCGTGATGCCCATCCGCCCCGTCAAGGACCGCTTCACCGGCATGCAGTACTTCATCAGCATCGTCACGCTCCTGACGATCGTCCTCTGGTGTGCAAGCCACCAGCTCGAGCATATTTTCGGCGACATGGGCGTCATCGCCATCATCCCTCTCGTCATCTTCTTCGGCACCGGCATCCTCAACAAAGAGGACTTCAACAATTTCCTCTGGACGATCATCATCCTCGCCGCCGGTGGTCTGTGTCTGGGCAAGGCCGTCACTTCATCGGGCTTGCTGCATACAATCGCTATGGGAATCACCTCGCGTGTCGAGAACCTCAGCCTATATAGCGTCCTCTTAGTCTTCTGTTCTCTCATCCTTGTCATGGCCACCTTCATCTCGCACACCGTCGCCGCCCTTATCATCCTACCTCTTGTCCGCCAGATCGGCGTTAGCATGGAGGATCCCCACCCCAACTTGTTGGTCATGGCTAGTGCCTTGATGTGCTCTGTTGCAATGGCATTGCCCACGAGTGGATTCCCTAATATGAGTATGTCCTTCCTTCAGCTCACTTGTATTGAGTTCTCTTGCTAACTCGTTTCTTCTAGCTGCTATCATGACTGAAGTACCTCAGACAGGCCAGCGATATCTCCAAGTCCGCCATTTCCTGACTCGCGGCATCCCGGCCAGTCTCATGTGCTTTGTGGTTATTGTCACAATTGGATACGGACTGATGTATGTTGCAGGGTTGTAAGCTATAGTAGGATGGAATGGTCATGGCCCTTTGAAAGAGTTGCAGTTTTTCTTGATTACATGGGTTCATATACGCTTGGTATAGAAAGAGAAAAGAGAGCATATATGATTTGGTTATACTACCTACTCTTTTCTCCATCTGTCGGTGTTATTTTGATTCTTTTTGTACTTATTCTTTTTCTTCGTCTGGTTTCCTGTTGGGATTAGATTCTTTGCACAAATGATAATAGATGGCTAAATGTGTTGTCTAGAGTGATTTAATGCACATACCTTTTTCATTCTCATGGCTTCTGCCAAGTACGTCTGACCTGCTTTTTGAAGAGATATGAACACCTCAATGTTAAGCGCAAGCCGAAAGTTCTCTTTACTAGGCAACTTGTTTGAATCTACACAGCGCATTGGTAAAAAACTAACACAAAAGCCTGGTTCATTATTCCGATTATCCTGATCCAGATACTTTATAAGAATAAAGGCTAAATGTACTGTACACCGCAAAAGACACCAGGATAGTTGAGGCCAGATCCAGGAAGACGACCTATCTGTAGACCAGATATATCAAGAAAAAAGAAAAAAAACAAAAACAACCCATGCATCGTGCATCACTGTAACATAACCCATAAACAAGTCATTGAAGGTATCCGTACATACACCCGATACCCTCGTACAACGGGGCCCGAATGTTCATCGGGATGAGAAAGGATAAGCAGACATAGAAGCGAGGTGTAAACTCTTTTCTACTTGCTGGGAAGCAGCAAGATTAATTACTAGATTGTCAGTCAGTGAAATGCACCAACAGAAGCATGAAGTTAAGTTAGAGCCAGGGGGGGATGGTAGGGTTAGATGTGTACAAGGGGAAAATAAAAGAGGGAATACTAACAGCAAACCAATCGTCAAATCACCATGAATCTTCGCCTTGAGCTGAACCTCAATATCCAGATTGAGGTCTAACCGCAGACGAAGCTGCTCATCACGACCGCCATCATCTTCTTTCTTCTCCTCGCCGCCACCAAGGATCCCGCCAACGGCTTTGCCTGCACTACCAGTCACCCCGTTCAGTGCATTACCGGCTGTGTTCTGCACGAGCTGGCCGGCCTGGTCCACGCCGCCAACGCCAGGTAGCCCGCCGAGCGGACTGCCGCCTTGTTGCTGTTGTGGCTGGCGCTGGCGACGGACGCGGCGCTGAGGTTTAGGCTCTGGTTCCATTTCGCTGCGGGCAATGGATTCGGTGTCTGATTCTTGTGGGCGGGGACGAGGTCTGCGACGACGACGTTCAGGCTTGGGTTGGGGTTCTGGTTCTGGTTCTGGTTCGGCCTGGTCTTCTTGCTCTTGCTCTTGCTCTTGCTCTTGCTCTTGCTCGGGCTCAGATTCTTGTTGTTTGACGGGCTCTTCAGGCTTAGGCTCGTCTTCTTTTGGTTGCTTGTCCTGATCTTGGTCCTGGTCCTGGTCCTGTTCCGAGGAAGGAGGGGTTTGTTCTTGCTTGGCGGGAGACTTCTTGCCTAGCTTGGGAGGGGCACGTTTGGGCTTGTTGGGGGTTGTGGTTGTTGAGTCGGGATTAGGAGTGGGAGGTTGTTCCTGGTCGGACATGGTGGAAATAAAAGAAGTCTGTCAAGAGGGGAAATGAGGGGAATATGAGTTGATTCGAGAATGAGATATTGATGGACAAAGCGCTAATAAATGAACTATGTAATCGTGCTTATGGTTCAATGATGTAGATTTCCAACCGTTTATATCATCAGAGCAGTCATCGGGCTTGGATAAAACCGGACGTAAACTAATCTAACCGCCTCCGACGTCAGATGGGAACAATGTCGTGGTTCTTGGGTCCATCGGTGCCAGAGTCTCAGCCCGACGTCTCCAGGTACTGCATGCATGACGTCCCGGGACAAAATCACGATGTGGAGCGCATATGGAGCAACTCGGTATAAAGTGTGCATCGGGGAAATATAGTGGCCACCGAATGTCATGCGCCAATCAGCCTAGATCTCGCTGGATTTGGTGCATTGACGATCTCCACATAAATAGATTAAACAGACGTAAGGGAAAATGGTATGACGCCACGCGACGTCAAAGGTCTTCACGGTGCAGTAGAGATTTGGCCAATCAGATTGGCAGATGACAAGCGATATACTTGTTCCTGGTTTTCTTTTCCTTTTCCATTGGTTCAAGCCACGAGTCTGTCGTTGTTTCCACGGATCGGACACGAGGATGCGGAGATCTGGTTGGCAACTAGGCAAATTCCGGAGACTTACAGCGCAGTTTCCGGTATGGACACGGTTATTTCCCACGGTCAGACCTAGCGAGAGTGTCAGCGAAGGCTGGAGTTGGGGAGTTGGAGAGTCGGAGAGAAGTTGGAAGCACCAGCCTCCAACGTCATGTTCCGCACTTTGATATGATGTCTGTGCGCCGTTTCCCTTTCCTGAATTGTACATCATATACTTGATGTTTGTAAGATATTCTTCTGCTTTTATATCTTTTTTTTCTCTTTTTGACACTGTCTTCTTCCTACCTCTATACTCTACAATCTAGATCCATCATATCCATTATGGCCACCCTTGAAAAAACCAAAGAGCAGCCCAAGAAGTTCCCTGTGCAAGAGGACCTCTCCGATGGCGAAGACTATGACAGCGCCGACGACTACACCGACGAGGAATATGATGAAGAAGTACCACAAACGAAGGCACAGAAGAAGAAACAACTGCAACTGCAGAAACAAAAAAAACCCGTTCAACAAGACGACGACGAATACACGGACGATTCTGAATATGACTCAGACGAGTACGAATACTCCGACGACGAGGAAGCCATGCAGCCGTACTCGAATGAAAACTCAGACTTCAAGCCCTCCGGCGGCATGGACGTCCTCCATAAGGAGGAGAAATCAATGCTGGACGAGGAAGGCATGAAGCTGAGATTAGAACTGAATCTGGAAATCGAGGTCGAGCTGAAGGCACGCATTCATGGAGATCTCACTCTTGCTCTAATGTAAGTAATAATTGAGGCATGCATCCCTCCCCCAATGCCCCTTCAAAGAATGTCTGCTCAAGGACCGAATTAGGAGTTGATCACGTTTTGTCAACAACAGGGCTTGACCACCCATTCTGGTTCCATTGCCAATCCTATCACGAAGATTCGACGTCGTCACGAGTGTTCCTTCCTCATGCCTCAATTGATTCGATGCTGCTTCCCATAGAGCCATGTTTTGATTTATTATCTTTCCATTTGTCTGTTCGGGATCTTGGTCTTTTTTTTTGCAATGATTTTCCTGGCGGGGCCAAGACGATGCAATACCGGAGCGCATACAGCTATGTATATTTGTTGGACAAGCACCTGAATGGAGTTGAAATCATCTTTCTTGAAGTGCAGCGGTGTAGCAGAAGTGTGGTGAGTGTAAAGTGTCAGACATGGCGGAAACTGTGAAGCCGAGGCCCGGGTCTTGGCACTGATTTCGTTGTGCTACCAACTCCCTTTTATTATTCTATGCCCGGTTCAAATCCCAATTGTTTCACTACTTTCAAATCCAGCCCAATTGGCACTTTACACTTCCACTACAACCGCCACCATGTCATCCAAAGACTTCATTATCAAGCACATGAACGCCGACCACCAAGATTCCCTCACACTATTCCTACAAGCCTATTGCGGTATCACATCCACCCAGGCAAAAAATGCCCAATTAGAAGAAATCACCACCTCCTACCTGATCATCACCGCTCACGGTACCCGCTACAGCGTCCCCATCGAACCCGCAATGAAGGACTACTCGGAGGCACGCGGCCGAATGGTTGCTATGCACAAGGAGAGCCTAAAGCGTCTGGGCCGCAGCGAGATCACCCTCACTGAGTATCGTGCCCCGCGCGGCATCCAGGCTGTGATCTTTGTACTGTGTTTTTTGTTCTACATCACCTGCTTCCAGCGCAGCAATCTGCAGCCTGGCTCGAAACTCTACGAGTATTTGGGTCTCCAGCGTGTGCCCTGGTTTCCGCGCCTCGTCTGCATTCTCCAGCCGTATGTCGTGGCTATTCATATCCTTGAGACCGTACTGCTAGTTGTGACTCAACTGAAGCCCCTGAATGTGCCTGTTATGTCGGGTTTGTGGTGGAAGTGGGTTGCGTCGTGTTTTGTTGAGGGATACGGTTCGTTCTCGCGCATTAAGAAGTTTGTGAAGGAGCAGAAGGCGAAGAAGAACGGCAAGAGCCAGTAGAGGGTAGCATAGACAGTCAATGGTGATAGGTGCAACTACTAGCTGGGAAAGCCGCTCATTTGTATGTGTATGGATTTCAAAATGTTGAGTATAATTGGAAATGCACGCAATTAGGGCTCGATGTTGTACAACGTTGTAATGTAAATGGCTTGAATGTCCCAGATCGTGGACTCCGTGCGACAGTGACTATCACGTGATACCATGATGAGTCAGCCACTAAAGATATATCACCTGACCGATCCAGTGACTGGAGCCACTAATCCAGATCTGGCCTAGTGTCGGTTAGGGCACTACACAAGCGAGCGACACAGTGCGCCCTGCGAAATTCAGCGACTCCACGACCTCAAACTCCCACGACAACCCTACGACAACTAATCTGTGTTTCTGGTGAAGGGCTGCACATTTAGAGGTGAGTTATCGGGCTATCTCAACTCCTGCAAGTTTTCTTTCGACAAATTCTGTTTCTCTCGCTGCGCCCATCAATTTCGATCATCGATATTCAATTTCCTCGACATCAACTTTCGATCCTGTCTCGATTCCAACGGTCATTCAACCACTCCACCGTCACTGTCGCCCAACTGTTCCATATTCGAATATTGATCTTGCCCGGCGCTCGCGACGAAACAGAAGGATTGAAAGGAGAAAAAAAAAAGAAAACTTGTTGAAGATCCACAATCAACAATATCTAACTTGTGTCCGTCGACTTAGACCCCTCCATCAATCGCAAACATGGGTATTTCTCGGGATTCTCGCCACAAGCGCAGCGCCACCGGTGCCAAGCGCTCTTTCTACCGCAAGAAGAGGTACGATTCTATCAATCCAGCATGATATCGAATGTTTCTTTCATTTGAAAGGAGAGGCGAGGAATTCGATATACCACTTGCAGATTCTTACCTATCTTTGTTCTACAGAGCCTTCGAGAAGGGTCGTCAGCCCGCCAACACCCGTATTGGCACCAAGCGCATCCACCTTGTCCGCACCCGTGGTGGCAACCAGAAGTTCCGTGGTCTCCGTCTCGAGTCTGGTAACTTCTCGTGGGGCTCCGAGGGTGTCTCCCGCAAGACCCGTATCATTGGAGTGTCCTTCCACCCCTCCAACAACGAGCTGGTCCGCACAAACACCCTGACCAAGTCCGCCGTTGTCCAGGTTGACGCTGCTCCCTTCCGCCAGTGGTACGAGGCTCACTACGGCCAGCCCATCGGCCGTAGACGCCAGCAGAAGGCTGAGGCTACCGAGGAGGAGAAGAAGTCCGCCTCTGTCGCCAAGAAGCAGGCTGCCCGCTTCGCCGAGTCCGGTAAGACCGAGTCTGCTATCGAGCGCCAGTTCGAGTCCGGTCGTCTGTTCGCCGTTGTTGCCTCGCGCCCCGGCCAGTCCGGCCGCTGCGACGGTTACATTTTGGAGGGTGAGGAGCTTGCTTTCTACCAGAAGGCTATCCGCAAGTAAACGAAAAAATAAAATATTCGGTTGTTGCAACGGGTGGATCGGAGTTTCAGCTATGTCATGATCAGAGCATCCACAGGATGCAATTTGTCTGTAGAGCTCTGAGCCGTCAAATCCATGGGAATGATTTCCTAGTTTCATCTCTTCTTTGGGTAATTGTATTCCTAATTGCGTAGTATCCAAGTATCGAGTAATACAATATGTAGCAAGACTCATGCAGGGAGAACATGTTTCAATTTATTCTTTTCTTATAGAACTTATTAATGAACCGTTCCCAGTCGGGTTGTTGGACAGCCTATCGGGCCGGATACTTGGAGGCTCTGGGGTTGCTATCAGGGCCCGAGCTTGATGCTTATCCATCTCTCCCCCCACAGCCCAACCTTCCCTCAATCAACTAACATGGCGACCATCAAGACTCGCATCTGCATGATATCAGACACCCATACAAGCACACCACACCCACCTCAAAGAACCGACTATGCCTACCGCTATCCGCTCCCGAAAGCGAACGTCCTCCTCCACGCCGGCGACCTTACAAAAGTGGGGTACCGCGTCGAGCACGAAGCAATGATCGCCATGCTCATCGACGCCGACGCCGAGCTCAAGCTCGTAATAGCAGGCAACCACGATATAACTCTAGACGAAGAATACTTCACAACCTTCGGCTATACCCGCCACCAACGCCCGGAGCAACTAGGCGAAGAATCCATCCTGCTATCAGACGACAACCTCCAAAGCAACCTACGCGCCTCCTCAGCCAAAACTCCGAACACGGATTCTTTAAAATCCTACGCTCGCTCCATAAAATCCCTCTGGACAAGCGAATCTGCCCGAAAAGCAGGAATAATCTACCTCGAAGAAGGAATTCACTCCTTCACCCTCTCAACAGGCACAAAATTCACTGTTTACGCTTCCCCCTACCAACCAGAATTCTACAACTGGGCCTTCGGATACCCTCGCAACCAAGACCGCTACAACCCCGCCCCAGCCGCACTCCCACAGCCTCAAAATCCAATCCCGGATTACCCGGCCATCGACATCCTACTAACCCATGGCCCGCCCTCCGGGGTGCTGGATCAGGTCCCTCCTGATTTGAACGTTGGATGCGAGCATCTCCTCCGCGCGGCGCGGCGCGCAAGACCGCGACTGCATCTCTTCGGTCATATCCATGAAGGGTGGGGTGCGCAGCGTGGGGTGTGGACTGATAAGGCGGGTGGAGATGGTGGTAGTGGCGTTAGGCTTGAAAATGTGGCGACGGATGTGGAGGAGATGCTAGAGAATCGGGGCGCGTTCTATGATGTTAGTGCTGGGGCGGATCGGCCGCTGCAGGTTGGGGAGGAGACGCTTTTTGTTAATGGGAGTATTATGACGGTCGCGTATGAGCCGAGGAATGCGCCCTGGGTGGTGGATTTAGAGCTTCCTGTTTCTGGGGGATAGGTTCAGGTAGTTTATTTAGTATATTTGCGATATGCTCTGACGGTTCCTGGATATGGTATGGCGATGCAACTATGGATGGCCAATCACGGGAGAAATAAGAGACTGGGTTGTATCCACAGATATATATATTTACCATGGACTAGGTAGGGTAAAAGTGCATGCAGAGATCTATCAATTGAACATTGAAATTTCTATGAACTGAACAAGCGAATATCGAGCTAGAAATGATGTGTTATAATTGTTATTCCGTTCTATATATACGCAGTACAGCACAAGAAATAGCCACGGACAAAACCCCGAGCCATCAGAAGGACCATCCGAAAACCAGAAGCAAGTAGGAAAAAGCAAATCATAAGGCCAAAAGAAATAAGCATAAAGATAGCAACTCAATACCCAACTCCATATCACGAAGAAGTAAGACTTGAAATACCCTAAGGAGCACCCCCAAGACCTATAATGTTTCGTTAGCATGAAAGACATCATACCCCATCCAAGAGACTCACCAGCAATAAATGCCAGGTACCAAGTACGCGTAGCACCACCATCAATCCAGCTGTAGTCGAAGTCGGGCTGGGCAAAGAACTCCCACGCCGATTTGGGATCGATGAGGGCCAGGTTGGCGTATAGCACACCCTTCCATCCGCCCTCGACCTTGGAGGCCGGGGTAGAGGCGTTTTCAGCGAACATTGCCTGCCATTCCTGGCGCACGAACTCCCTTCGGCGTGTGAAGGGAGAGTGCGGCATGAGCGGTAGCATGTGGATACTAATACTTGTGAGCTATAGTCCAGAGTGAGAAAAACAGCGGACGGTGTTATACATACCCTTGGATGTATTCGAGATTGGCACCGAAATAGGTGGTGTGATCAACCTTGTTCTCGAATAGCTGTTTTTTTGGTCTGTTAGTGTCGAGTTTGGGTTAGACATGGAATGAGAATGGTGGTACTTACAATTCCAGTTACTTTATTCGCAGTGAAGTTCGCAGGCTGGTTGACATTGTCATCCTCCATCAGGAAGTAATTATGGAGAGACCGACCCAGAATGCTCAGCATAAGATTGCCACGAGCTTCCATGCTAGCATCGCCGGTCGTCTGCCCCCACAACTTGATCGCATAAGCGAACATGGTATCTTCCGAAGTAGATTCTTGATCCTTGCCATCAAAAGACTCGAACAAACCCTTTGCCCATGAGTGCCCATTATACCAATCAAAGGAGCGCGAGAATGGGAAGTAAGGATCATCTGCAACAGAGTTACCAGCATCACGAACAAGCATGTTGACCCACTCCTTGTTCGCGGCTAACCAACTAGGATCGAAAGACCCAATGATGGCGGCAGCTTGGATGAAGTAGCCGTAGTGGAAGTGGTGGTCGTTGTACGCGGTGTTTCCGAAATCCTGGTTGAGGTCGCCGTTGTAGCCTGCGGTCGAGACAATGCCCTTCCAGACCGAATCGTAGGCGAGCGGGTATTGCTGCTTGTTCTGCACGAATAGATCGAAAGCCTTCTTCAGCTCTTCGAAGGTATCTGTTGCTAGATCGACATTGTTGCCAAGCTGGTTGACAGTATACACTAGCGTTGCGAACTTGCTCAACGCCTTGCCGCTGTAGTACATGCTGTTAAGGTCTGTCTGGCCTGAAATGTTCTGATTGAGCTCCTGGGGGGCAGTCTGGAGAATGGCATGCTGGGCTGAGGCCGAGAGCTCGTTAACACTGCCATTGGTGGTTGACCACGGAGCGAATCCAATATCGACGGGGAGGTTTTGTTCGACCATAGTCCAGCTTTCTCCAACCACTGCAGTGGAATTGCCCTTTGTTGTGGTGCGAAGGCTGATATCAGTGATACGGCGCTTGGTGGCACTGTCGAAGGATTGGACGTGATGAGGTAGGGCGAACATGATCAGAGGAGTACCGGTGACATTATTTCCGGCCTTGGTCCAAGAGAGCGTGTAGCTGCCTACACCGTCTGTGACAGAGCCAGAGATCCCTCCTGCCACTGGGTAGACACCAGACGAGTTATCATAGAATTTCTCACCAGACATGCCAGCGGGGTTCTTCGCAACTTGGATAGTACCAGAAAAGCCCTGGGGACCACGAAGTTGGGAATTTGAGACTAGCTCGAACTCTGGATCATTGCCATCAGCCGGCGTGGCATAGAGAAGCCAGGTCGTGTCATCCTCAAGGTAGACCTGGTACTTGAAGATGCCGGGCCTAGGCGAACCAGCACTAACGACCTTACGGAAGAAAACACCACTTTCAATCAATGGCTGCAGATCATGATACACAGCTGTTGCGTAGCCCATGCCTTGCACAACGGGGAAGATAATCCGCTGAGCTGAGCCTCTAGAGCTCTTGATCACAGCGTGGGCCGAGAAAGCCTTTGGCTGTTCGACGTTCATGATGGAAGACTCGTTAAGCTCGGTTGCAGAGAAAATCAGAGATTGAAGGCCGACTGGGTTGATATAATATTGCACTGGGTTTCCGGGAATCTTGTTGTTTGGGGGTCCGTATGCGAGCATGTGAGGCTGGACATGGGAGACAGCCATACCCCAACTCTTCAGGGACCCACCTCCCTTGGACCATGCCAGAGAGTAGGGTTGGGTGAAGGTAGCATTGGTCTGAGAACCCAAGAAAAGGCCGGCGTAGAACTTATTAGTCGCAATAGGGTCGGTGCTATTGGCCTATACCATGATATTAGAATGTTTGATGCGCGTTGTGCTCGCATTTGGGATAATCTTACGTGCTGGTTCTGCACAGGGTGATCATCTCGAGACTCGATATTAGCAGGAACAGGCCCAGTCGCAACCGGCTGGAAGATATCCTGGCTAACCATGGTTTTTGATGGAACCGAGGATGAAGAAAGTGTTTGAACAGGCTCTACTAAGCATTAGAACTGCGAAGTTGCTACAATTCATGGTCAACCATACCGTGTGCCACAGGAGTACTTGGCTTAGCCTGCGGTGAGTATGTCACAGATCCAGCTGTAGGGATTGGCGCTGAGCTTGCAGGCTGTTTTGCTGAAGTTGTTGTTTGAATTGAATGCGATATTCCTGTATCAGTAGACTGTCCTGTCGCAGTCAGTGTTGGTGCAGTAGTATTACCACCTAAGCCCAACAAATCTCCCAAGCCGTCAACAAATCGGACAAGGTCAAACTGTGGAAAAGGCTGCTGCGATGAATGACCGTCCTGTTCCAAAGCTACTCGATACACCTAGTCCAAAATGTCAATACCATACCATATACCATGCAGAACATTTTTCTGAGACGTACTGGGTGGACCTTGGGAATAAGCAGCCTGTCTTCACTGTTTGAAGGTGGATACTGAGTCTTAAAGGCACGTGCAGGCTGTGTAGCTGTGTTTTGCAGAGTAGCTTCTACCTCATTTCCCACATGCGGGAGACAGTAAGCTTTCTCTGTAGCTAGAAGCCAAGTCAGCAAAGCTGCAGCCTTCCAATTCAAGCGTGAATCCATGATGGAAAGCTAGCTCTCCACACCGGCGTTCAAAACGCGGAGACTGTAGGAAGTATGAAGTCTTCGTGCTATTCCTCAATTCGATTCAAATCGGATATGAATCACTTGAGGGCAGACGACCTCGAAAGGGTCCAAAAGGCAAGGTGAAGCTGGCAAAGGAGACAAATAAATTCAAAGAGAACCAAGCTTACAAGTATGTGCTATAAATTCCAGCCCAATTAAACCCCCCTGGGTGCTCAACACACTAATGTCCAGATTGGGACAACACACGGGCCGGTTTGTTGTGAAAGGTCTGCATACAGATTCCACAGACTGTCGATCTTCATAGATGTCAGTACCGCACAGTCTTTAGCCAAGGGGAACGACATGAGCTGGGGATCATGCCTGGCTCAGCAATGTAGGGCGCAACAGGCAACACGTCGAGTCCGCGTGCGTTCCCCACCCCCAAGAATGTGTACGGGATTCACTGCAACGACCATCCACTTACTGAATTATATGGTAGTAATGTTGCCAAGGAATTAGGAATAACTGGGAGATAGACGTGAATACTCAAAAATTTGAAGATGTCAACTCCAGGCAGCACTTGCCAAGGGATCGCCGATGTGGAGTACGGAGTAGAACGACAGGATTGAAAAGAAAGAAAAGCACGAATATATTCAGATTCGAATTGTTAAGAACTCAGGGATGACTCAATGTGAATCACCAAACAATCCATGGATATCTTTCTAGTTACTTTTTATAGAATCATGGGACATGTTCTTATGGTTTATCCAAGGTCTTAAGTTGACAATTCCAAGGTCGAGAGAGGCACTATCCATCCTATGTATGCCACCTACACTATCCAGATATAGAAATGGTCAAAATCTTTGTCAGGACACTAGGTCTAGTGGGAATATGGTTGCGAAATGATATGAAGTACGAACTATTTGAACTATATGAACTATTTCGTGACCTGGGCACGTGGAAAGAGTATAGCAAGAATAGAAGTGCTTTTGACTCAAAAGGTGCCGCAAGATGGGTCGCATTAGGTGCTAACATTGGACATGGCATATGTGAAGTGGGATATTTACATTCATAGCATCGGCTTCGACATGGGCTTGATGACGCCCTGCTTGATCATGACACGAGGCTTGGTGCCACTCTGGAAGGTTTCTTTTGTAGACCATTCGGGGCCTAAGGGCAACCGCAGGGACCGTTCGTATTGCTGTTTGGTCTCGAACTCATGCGGCAATTGGCTTGCCATGTACTTCTTGTTCTAAAGGGAAAAGTTAGTGAGCTGTCCGTCTTCGTGTAGGAAGAAAACTTGGCTTACCTTTTGGACTCGTTTCTGGTTGATAATGACCCGATCAAGCTTGGCGTCCTTGCGCTGCTGGGGCTTCACACCAGCCACAGTAGTCAGGTCTCGCTTTTGCTTCCTTTGCTGTCTCTTGCTGACGCCTTCGCCGGCCCAGCTGCCCCAGCCCGGAAGTGTATTGTCCACCACCTGGTCATCTTCATCTTTAATGGTGTCCATCTTGTCTTGTTCGAATTCCTGGACGACTTCATCGCCGGCAAAGGCTCGCTTGACGAGGTCGTGGTTCTTAAGCAAGACGGGCACCTTCTCCTCATCATCGCTATCATTCTCATTGAATTGCTGTTTCGCGAGGATTGCCTGAGTGTTCTTTTGCTTCTTCCTCTGCTGCTCCGCTGGAATAAATTCGGGCTGGGTAGCATCAAGTGAAATGTCAATGCTCTCTTGGGCATCTGGGCCGGTTCGGCGACGGTTGGTCCGTTCGGTCTGAATCAGCCAAGGGTTCTCCTCCTCTGCTGGGGTTTCCTTTTGTTGATTGGGAGAGTGTCGTAAAGATTGTGAAACCTTCTTGTTGCTAGAAGCTCCTGACTTCTGCTTGGCGGTACCGTTGATAACAATGTCAACATCGTCGTCTGACCCTGCGGCCAGTGCAGCTTCGTCATCTGAATCTAGCTTCTCCTCAAACTCATTCTTGGGCAACTGCTTTGCGCGAGATTTGGGATCGGTCTTTTTTGATTGACCGAACTTTCGTCGACCGACCTCAGACTCTGCCTCAGACGCGGACTCTTCTCCGCGGAGTTCACGCTCGAGTTGGCGAAGCTCCGCATCATTTTGTTCTTTACGGGCGGCGTCGGCGTTTTTCATGAATTTCATTTCGAAAAGGTCAGCATGGCGCCCCTTGACGCCGTCACCAGCATCATCACCGCCCTCGAGGGCCTTGAGCTTCTTTTGGATCTTCTGCCTTTCCACATCGGAAGCCTCCTCGTTCCATGGATCCTCATCTTCTGACTCGGAGCTTGAAGAGCCCAAGTAGTCATCATCTCCATTAGAAACACGCTTGCCTTCGATTCTCTTCCGTAGCTCCTCTTCTCTTTGAGCCAAGTCGGCTGCACTGTTGCGGGCCTCTTCGTCCCAGGCAGTGCGACCGGTCTGTTTCAAGCCCTTTGCCCATTTGCTTTCACGATGCTTGGAGCCCATACGAGCCTCGGCTCTCATACGCTCGTTCTTCTCCTGGTCCATGTCGTCCATATCTACGCCGGCTTCCAAGAGTGCATTGTGCTCTTGTTGCTCTATCTTTTCGCGCTCTTTCCGGTGAACACGGCGATAAGCCTTGCTCTTGATCTTCTTGATGCGCTTGGCGCGCACTTCCTCACGGAAAAGCAGGTCACGTCGCTTGCGGAGTTCTGCGCGCCGAGCCTGGATCTCCTCAATAGGAATATTGCGGGCCTGTAATTCTTCGAAACTCTGAATCTGGTCCTCGGCTGATTTGCCTTCAGCCTCAGCCAGCCCACTCTCCACAAGGATGTTCTGGATGACGTTTTCGAGGTCAGTCTGGGGCTTGGCAGCTTCTAAGCGGTGAGTTTGCTCAGCATCAGGATCACGTAGCGGGAAAGAAAGATGTTCGGCTCTGCGGTTGGCTTTGACGGTTTCGAGCCATCGGTTCAAAGTTTCCTTGCTTTTCTCGTAGGCAGCAGCCCGCTCAAGTCGGTCCTGTTGGCGTTTAGCTAGAGGAGCATCTAGCTTGCCCGGAATGCCGGATTTTGATGCCTGGACAACAGAGTCGATATGTTTGAGCGAATTCTTGAGGCGAGAGTCCGTGATTGAGGGTAGGAGATCGGCGACAGTCAATTTGTTGGCGGTCGTCAAGCCGTATTCCGAGGGCTTGCCCTGTTCCTGTGATTTTTGGGTACGTTTCGTAGGTTTCTCTGTCTCCATAGACTGGACAAAGTCTTGTAACTTCGAAAGTCCGTGCGGATCCACATCAGCATCGTTGTCCGAGATAGAAAGCCCGTCGTCACTGTCATCGCTTTCACTGTCCTCCTCTGACCCGGAATCCTCGTCGCTATCATATTTCGCAGCCCGCTTGGATTTCGCAGCTGCTTCCTGGGCTTCCTCCTCCTCGGCCGCTGCATTCATATCCCAGGCTGTCGCGAGGTCAACAGCGTCTTCTCCCAGATCATCGTCCTCGTCATAGTCTTCGGATTCCTCATCCGACTCGTCGACATCCTCAGACAAGCTGATCTCCGTAGGCTTCTTTAGCTTGGGTTCCGCTTTCTTCGGGTGAGGTTTGGACTTGGATGCACGGAAAGTGAAGCCCTCGAATCGCTCCTCGTCGCTCTCACCGAGAGCTTCGTCACTGTCCAATTCGCTGTCATTATCGCTATTCACTTGTCCGAGTGTCCATTCATGTCCTTCGCTGTCGCTGCCACCATCAAGGCTTCCGGTGTCTTCGGTTCTGCGGCGTTTGTAGTGGGCGGCGGTATCCTCCTCGTCGTCCTCGTCGTCATCGCCGCCGGTGTTTCTCCTGCGGCTGAAGGTGCCATCATCGTAGGCTCCAAGACGACTGCGTTTAACACCCAATTTAGTGTGAATTGTTTTCTCTGCAATAGACAGTGCATTCAGCGACCGAGTGCTTTTCCGCTTCGGCGCTGATTTCTGCGCTGAGCGGTCTTTCGGACCCTGCTTCTGAGTCTGGCTGCGAGGCATAGTGGCGTATGAGTTAGGAAATCAAATTCCCGACTAAGAAAGAAGCTTCAGATCAGTACTAAAAAAAGTACCAAATGATCTGATGGCCTTCAGCTTTCAAGAGGGTGTAGATGGTGTTGAACTTTTTTCTGCCGAGAAAAAAAGTTCTCGGCGCGGAGATTAGCGCGACCCGTTCATTCGTCGAGTTTTGTCTCCCATCTCCCTCCGGAACAACTCGACTCGCTCTATCCCCCTTCTGTTCCAAGTTCAAAGCTATAGAACTGTCGCCATAATGTTCAAGCCCACGCAGCCAATGATGGTGCGTTTGCGCTTGACTACTAAGCAGGTCAATGGCGGCTACTACAAGGGAAACCGGACCGGGTCCATGGGTCATTTTGACAAGAGAGGCACATACAGGCCCGATATGACAAAGCACCGTGTGTATATGCCTGCGGAAAAGCTCGAAATTCCAGGGAGGGCTTATTCCGCTGAGACTGCGAAAGAGCCATTCATGGTGAGCATTGAAAACCATTTGGTACTAGTTGACTGAAATGTCCCATCTACTAACATGGCGATAGCTCGCCCCCTTCGTTACAAAACACATGCGCAAGACACCGTCGAACTACGTCCAAGATATTGAGAGAAATGGCCGAAAGATTACTGTGATCAGAGGATTCGAGGGCAAGGACTACCTGGAGAAGTGGGCTCAGACCGTCGAAGCCGAAGAGGCCCGACTAGCACAACCCTACATCGAGAAGACCGAGAAGCTTGAAACCAAGCCGACGCCGCAGCCTAAGAAGACTGAGCAGATTGAAAACCAAAACCTGGCCCAAACGCCCAAGACGGCCAAGCCGAAGCCCTCGAAGACCCTATTCTAGAAATTCCAAAAGACCGAGATCGCGCCGCGGGGATTTTCTAGGTGCTTTCAACTGCTGTGAGTGCGCGCAGCAACCCCGACGCTTGAGAGTGCTCTCTAATATTTATGCCAGCGGCCGGGCACCAGTGGCACCACCCAACCACGTCCGGGCAACAACTTCATTGATCAATCAACCTTCTCTCCGCTAGTTGATTGAATATATCCCATGTATTATAGTCTCTACAATATCAATTTGATTTGGACCACGGAAGAGCCCGATGCATCGGTGGACGTTTGCCATTTAGCATCGAAACAGGAGCCATTGTGTAGTATTTTGACAAATTCTATGAATACCAGGTTAAAACTTTGAGTAGTCTTTCGTCTCTTTTGACATTTGTTTGTTTTCTCTAAAATGTATTTTTCTTACATCTTCTATGGTACTCTGAACTATGTCAGCTTAAAACCAGAATGTTCTGTGGCAATACCTAGAGTGCTCAGGTCTCATGGAGATGTATGTGGTCTGTGCTCGACAAGGCCGATAAGCCCGCCATGCTCTCCCGTATCGGCACCCGGCAGCGACGGCGATGTCATAGTCTTTCACCTTTCGTCTTTTCCTCCCCCACGACGATGCGGGCTTGAGTCGTTTCGCTTCTCTGCATTTAGATGGTTCATTTATCTAGCTTGCTGGCTATCCTTCCATCAGGCAGCTCCTGCTGCAACCATGTTCCAATCCTTCACGGGCAACTCTCGTCGCCCACGGCAGGTGAACCTCAGTGGTCGAGCCACTAATCCCTTCGCTGCATTCCCCGGAAACTCGCCGACTAGAAAGAGCCCTCATGCTGCAAACCCCGAGAGCGCAGTCGCCATTGCCCAGCGAGAGCGAGCCCTGAGACAACTCGAGAGAGATCGACAGACCGCATCTCGCACCGTTCAGCGAGTTTGGCGGGGCCATCAAAGCAGGAAAGCAACATATAAGGGCTGGAAGTCCGAATGGGATACCTTTGAGTGGGAGAGGGTTATTAGTGCCCTGGGATTCGACGATGACCGGGGTCCAACGACGGAGCTTGAGCGTCTGGAGTGTCTAGAGCGTCTTTCCGCACCACCATATCCCACAGCGAAGCAATGTTTAGACCAGCTCAGGCTTCTGGTTCAGTTTGTAGGATTGGTAAAGAAGAAGGAAGATGTTCTACGTCTGGTATACTTCTGCAATGTCTTTGAGCAGACCTTCCATGCTCTCCCCACGATCGCTACGGACAATGACTGGACCGAGCTGTTGAAACGGCTGGCAGTCGCTATTCTCCATGCCCTCGGCTCAGCAACAGACAGTCCGACTCATAAAGCAGCAGTTCTGCCCCTCCTTCGGACGATAGTATTCCTGGTTGACTTGATACCGAAGAGGATGGCAACAATTGCCAAACAATACTATCAAACGATGGCCTTCTTGACAAAGAACATCCAGACTTGGGAAGGTACCATGTTACCGGAGCATGTCACGAATGCTGTCCTGGCTCTTCTGAGGCCGATAACCTCAGAAACGATGACAGCCTATGAAGCTCTTGCTATGTCGTATCTCACTATTCCGAATCTGCCCACTTATCTCGGTGAGCTTAATGGATTGGCGCACCAAATCAACTACAAATTACTGGCACCTGCAATCGAATCATGTATTTCTCTGACCACAGAACGCCTTTCTGCCGACGATGTCGAGGGTATCGAGGGTCGGCTTTGGCTGCTCGCGTACTTGATCTTCTTTCATCGATATGCTCTTCCAGGCCAGGCCAACCTGCAGTCACCTGATCTCGAATTCCTGAATGTGGTCTCTGGGTTGCTCAACTCAATATCTATTTATCTGACACGGTGCTTGGAGGCGGACGAAAATGGTCCGGATCCAATCAGGGGTCCTTATTTGGATCAGTTCATCGGAGATCAAGTCAGTAGCTTGGTTAACCAAAGCAGCATCACGGGGTTACTTTCTCGCATCGAAAGATCCCACCTTTCTTACACAGACCTACAAAACAACGAATCCAACGCTTCGAGAGAAGCCAAGATTATTGCTACCTATGCCCTGAATTTGCTGAGGGTGTTCCCTCGCCGTGGAGACGACATTCGAATGTGGTTGTACCTGGGCTCGGCGCCTTTGGCAGGTCCGACTTCTGGCCAGACAGGTGCGAAAATACCGGCGATCAAATATTTTTGGCAGGCATCAAAATCCAGTCGGATCTTTGACATCATCAGCAAGGACTCGACCCAAGTTCTTCCATTGCTACAATTGCCCCAAGATGGGGATAAAGAGGATCAAGAACAGGAGTGGACGATTATTCTCCTCTTTTTTGAGCTTTACACGTTCCTCTTGAAAGTCATGGATGACGAAGAGTTCTTCTCAAGCGCGTCTCCATTTACAGCTTCATCAAATGGCCTGTCTTCGTGGACGAAAGAGAGCGCACTGCCACTTCAAGACATTAAAGACATGACCGTCTTTCTCAAAAACCTCGCCTTCACCCTCTACTGGAATGTTGCCGATTTGACCAAGAAAGGGCCTGTTCCATCATCCGCTGTGGATCTTAGAAGTTATTTCAACAACGCGGCTCAGGTTTCTATAACAATGGAGCGTTCTGAAGTGGAGGCCAAAAAGGAAATCAATGATCTTCCTGGTGTGACAGGTATCCCACTTGACTACTTCAAAGGCTTGGTTACAGGTCTGCTCAGAATGCTACATGAGCGAGAGTGAGTTGAAACGTTCCATTTGCCATTGATGTAGGCACTCTAGCTGACACGCTTCTAGTTCTCGACGCAAATTCCTTCCGCAAAATCACTGGTTGATGACAGATCGATTCGACATGGAAGGCTTCATTCCAGCTGTTGTGGCAGAAGAGGAGAAACGCCATGAATTCCAGGACGAAGATGAAGATTCTGAGCCTGATCTTCTTGAAGAGGAATACCCGGAGTCTTCTCACCTTGTCGGCAATAGCCATGCGCGACGACTAATTCATCTCCAAGCTATGCGAAATAGCCAACGAAGACAAGCTCATAATAATGCTCTAGCCGCCATTGCGCCGCGGCTGGAAATACTTCGAAATATGCCTTTCTTCATACCATTTGCCACGAGAGTGCAGATCTTCCGTCAATTCATATTTAGGGATCAACAGCGTCGCCGGAAAGGCTTCGTGGATGCTGAGTCTTGGCGCTTGTCTGTAGCCCAAAACGCTATGATAAATGGACCTCCTGACGGTGCGGCGGATATCCTGGCTCGACACCATGCTGACATCCGGCGTGAGAGTGTATTTGAAGATGCATTCTCTCAATACTATAACTTGGGTGACGGTCTCAAAGAGCCAATTCAGATCAGTTTTATCGACCAGTTCGGAGCAATGGAAGCCGGCATCGATGGTGGCGGTGTGACGAAGGAGTTCTTAACCAGTATCACTTCCCAAGCTTTCAAAACTGATGACCACGAAAGCATGTTTGCGGAAAATGACCACCATCTGCTGTATCCCAGCCCGACAGCGGTTGCCCAACTCAAAGCAGTCCTCGGCGACGCTGGACTCACAAGTTCAAGCCCAGAATGGCAGGTCGACGTGCGTGGTCTTCTTCGACGATATGAATTCCTTGGCAGAATTATTGGAAAGTGTCTTTACGAGGGGATCTTGGTCGATGTCAATTTTGCACCATTCTTTCTCCTGAAGTGGGCCTTGACAGGAGGCTCTAGGTCTGCAGTGAAGGAATCCTCCTATCGTGCCAACTTGAACGATTTGAAGGACCTTGATGAGGGGTTGTACCAAGGCTTGGTAAGTTGTATTGTCTGGCAAGGTCGAGGTTGTGGCTTTTGAACTTGCAGCTGACCCATTTGTTCCCCCAGTTACAACTGAAGAATTACCCTGGAAACGTGGAAGACTTTGGTCTCGACTTCACCATTAACGACATTATTCGGATGCCCAGTGGAGCCAACCGCACTGTCACCGCAGAGCTGAAACCAAGTGGCTCACAGACCCCTGTGACGAACAAAAATAGATTGGTCTACATTTCCTACGTGGCTCGTTATCGTCTACAGTTGCAACCTGCTCTACAGACAAACGCCTTTTTGCAAGGTCTGGGTCAGATCATTCAACCCTCCTGGCTATCCATGTTCAATCAATCCGAGTTGCAAACGTTAGTGAGCGGAGACAAGGCTGATATTGATGTGGAGGACCTGCGACGGAATACCCTCTACGGAGGTGTCTATGTGATTGGTGATGACAATCTAGAACACCCGACCATTGCACTGTTCTGGCAGGTTATGCATGAGTTGACCAACGAGGAGCGGCAAAAGGTCATCCGGTTCGTGACGTCTACCCCTCGAGCTCCATTACTGGGATTCAGCCATCTTCGTCCCAACTTTAGCATTAGAGACTCCAGTGAGGACCAGGAAAGATTGCCGAGTACCAGTACGTGTGTAAATCTTCTCAAACTGCCACGGTACTCTGATGCAGAGACATTGAAGAGCAAGCTTTTATATGCTGTGAGTTCGGGAGCTGGGTTTGATTTGAGTTGAGGGGGGAGGGTGTTCAGTCATTATTTCCTGTACTCCAGGGTAGACAGCGTGCCTACGATTAATCTTTGCATGCATAGCATGGGCATATCCTTTCTTTTATCTTTCAATATCCATCCGAGGTTATACTTAATAAGCCCTTAAAGCGGCAACCTTTTCCCAAACAGGACTAGTGTCTCCATCTCGTGCAGCCTCTGAGTTTTCCAGAACCAATTGCTTTTGAACGGCTCAACTTTTTTTCTTTCCTTCTTCCAACCCCCCCTCCATCTCCGTTGCTCTCTCTTTCTTTAGGGAAAAGTCTTCCTTTTCTTTTCGAATCCTTAAATCGAAAGATACAAAATCTCAAAAAAACACGAAAAACCCAGAAAAAGACTTTTTCCAGTTATCTTATCTCATTCCTGATTGTGCGGTGTGTTGTGTGGAAGATTTTCTTTCAACGCCTCCATCGTCTTCATTTTCACCTGGTCAGTCACTTTGATTCTTGTCTTCTCTTTAAATCTTTATTGAAGACCGCGTCACCTCGGCTTCTTCTCTTTCTCTCTCGCGCATGCAATACACTTCGAATCTCCCCCGCTAATCCGCTACTAGTGCTCTCTGCTCAAGTGAAATTTCTCTGAACTCTTTGTTTCGTGGATACTGAGCTGTATGGCGCCCCTCCCTCTTCATTGATTCACCCCTCCTTTTTTTTTTATTGCCCCTTGGTCGCTTGTTAAATAGACTGCATCAACTGCCGTGTAACCTTATCTCATATGCCTCCTTGATTCCCCTCCCCTCTCCGCGATAGGCTCGGGATGCACATGCTAAAACTTTTTTCTTTTCTCAGTCATAACAGCCGCCATCATGTCTGCTGAAGCCCCCGCCGCCGCTCCCGTCACTGACAACGTTGTCGCCGCTACCCCTGAGGCCAATGGCGCTCCCGTCGAGGCCACTTCCGAGGCCGCCGGTGATGCTGCCAACAACCAACCCCACTCGGCTTCCCTCTACGTCGGCGAGCTCGACCCCTCCGTGACTGAGGCTATGCTCTACGAGCTATTCTCTTCCATCGGCCAGGTCGCCTCTATCCGTGTCTGCCGTGATGCCGTCACCCGCCGCTCCCTGGGCTACGCCTACGTCAACTACAACAATACCGCTGACGGTGAGCGTGCTCTCGAGGATCTGAACTACACTCTCATCAAGGGAAAGCCTTGCCGCATCATGTGGTCCCAGCGTGACCCTGCCCTGCGCAAGACTGGCCAGGGCAACGTTTTCATCAAGAACCTTGACAACGCCATTGACAACAAGGCCCTCCACGACACCTTCGCTGCCTTCGGTAACATTCTCAGCTGTAAGGTCGCCCAGGATGAGTTCGCCAACTCTAAGGGCTACGGTTTCGTCCACTACGAGACCGCCGAAGCTGCCAACAACGCCATCAAGCACGTTAACGGTATGCTGCTGAATGACAAGAAGGTCTTCGTCGGACACCACATCTCCAAGAAGGACCGCCAAAGCAAGTTCGAGGAGATGAAGGCCAACTTCACCAACATCTACATCAAGAACATCGATCTCGAGATCACCGACGACGAGTTCCGCACCATGTTCGAGGCCTTCGGTGAGATCACCTCCGCTACCCTCAGCCACGACCAGGATGGCAAGAGCCGCGGTTTCGGCTTCGTCAACTACGCCAACCACGAGAGCGCCGAGGCCGCCGTGGCTGAGATGAACGAGAAGGACGTCAAGTCTCAGAAGCTTTACGTTGGCCGTGCCCAGAAGAAGCATGAACGTGAGGAGGAGCTGCGCAAGCAGTACGAGGCTGCCCGCATGGAGAAGGCCTCCAAGTACCAGGGTGTCAACCTCTACGTCAAGAACTTGACTGACGACATTGATGACGAGAAGCTCCGTGACCTCTTCACTCCTTACGGTACTATCACTTCCGCCAAGGTCATGCGTGATGCCGCCGAGCGTTCTCCTACCCCCGAGGCCGAGGCGAAGGAGGCTGATAAGGAGACCAAGGACTCCGAAGAGAAAGAGGTGAAGACCGAGGAGACCTCCGAGGCTAAGACCGAGGAGTCTACCGAGGAGAAGAAGACCGAGGAGGAGGGCGAGGACTCCGAGAAGAAGACCGAGAAGAAGGCTTTCGGTAAGAGCAAGGGCTTCGGTTTCGTCTGCTTCAGCAGCCCCGATGAGGCTTCTAAGGCCGTCACCGAGATGAATCAGCGTATGGTCAACGGCAAGCCCCTCTACGTTGCTCTCGCTCAGCGCAAGGATGTCCGCCGCAGCCAGCTCGAGGCTAGCATCCAGGCTCGCAACACTATCCGTCAGCAGCAGGCCGCCGCCGCTGCCGGTATGCCCCAGCCTGTAAGTTGTAATTTTCCTGTTCATTCTACTCAATTACTAACTTGACTAGTTCATGCAGCCCGCCGTCTTCTACGGTGCTGGCCAGCAGGGCTTCATGCCCCCTGGACAGCGTGGTGGTATGCCATTCGCCCCCCAGGGCGGTATGCCCATGCCTAACATGCCCGCTGGACGTCCCCAGTACCCCGGTCCCTTCCCCCAGGGTGGCCGTGGTATGCCCCCCAACCAACAGCTTCCTCCCAACTTCCAGGGTATGCCCATGGGCATGCAGGCCCCTGGTGGAATTCCTAACGGCATGGGCTACCCAATGCCTCAGGCTTTCGGACGTGGCGGCGGTGGCCGTGGTGTTCCCGGTATGCCCATGAACATGCGTGGTGGCCCCGGTTTCGGCCGTGGTGGTCCTCAGATGGGTCGTGGTGGTGGTCGCGGCCAGCCCGCCCCTGGCGGTCAGCCCGCTGGTGGCGAACCCGCCTCTGCCAACCAGGCTCTCCTCGCCGCTCCCCCCGCTCAGCAGAAGCAGATGCTCGGCGAGGCTCTTTACCCTAAGATCCAGGCTCAGCAGCCCGAGCTTGCTGGCAAGATCACTGGTATGCTTCTTGAGATGGATAACGCTGAGCTGCTTGGCCTGTAAGTTATACTGCCGAGTTTTTACGTTCTATGTGTGACATGATTTGCTAACTTTCTTCCAGGCTCGATGATGAGGAGGCTCTCCGCGGCAAGGTCGATGAGGCCCTTAACGTCTATGATGAGTACATGAAGAACAAGGGTGATGGCGAGACCACCGAACCCAAGCCCCAGGAAGCCGCCAAGGAGGCCCCTGTTGAGGAGAACAAGTCTTAACTGATGTTTTCACTCTGTCTTCTCGGAAATCTTGGACGCACGTTTTGACGACATTTCATTTCTCTTATCATTATTTGTTCCCATCTTTTACCCTTTCTACCCCTACATCTCCCCATCTCTGATCCTGATATCCCTCGGTTCGAAAAGTTTGTTCTTAGGCAGTCACCTTCCTGGTGTTTAGTGAATGCGGTATGACATTCGGATTTTTTTTCCCTCTTCTCCGGTTTCCCTAGTATGCGCTATTTCCCTTACCTTCCGCTCTTATCGAGTTGTCTCTTGGTTGGCATTGGTAAAAGTCATTTATTCTAGGCGCTGGGTGTGGTTCCTTTGACAGTCAACCTTTTCGCCGTCCTCGTTTATGTTTTTTCCTTCCTTTTTTCCACGGAGGGTTTGTGAGGCAATCATCTTTCCGCACCTCTCCTTGCCGCCTGAGTTCTGTCAGATAGATTTAAATTCCTCACGGAAAAGTACGGTCTCCTACCAGACAATCAATGGGATGGCAGTGACCTATTTTGCTTCACCAAGTTCCTTTCGACCGTAGACGAATGTTTTCTTTAATTCCCGAGACTCGACCTTGTGGCCGCTGTCGTCCGTCTTGTACGATGACTCAGCATGTCTCCATCACTCCGGAGCTGTGGATGATTCTGTTGAAGCAAATCGAGCTTTAAAGAAAAATCTCATATTCACGAGATGGTATATGCACAATGGCATCGGAATTTATACCCGAGACATCTGAAATTGGTTCCCTGACGGCACACTCGAATGAGGACAGCCAGTTCGTCGGTAGCTCAAGCGGCGTCTATTTCATCAAAACAGTAAAACGTGCATTCAACGGCTTAGATGGCCCGGGGTCACCCGAATCCAACCTCCCCACGGCAGAGGAAACGCTCGTAGGCGCTGAAAGCTCACCTCGTGACAAGCGCCAGCGCACGTCATCTGTCAGAGACACTGCTTCGTCCTTGCAGGTGGTCGAATCTCCTGGAAAATGGACCTACGACCGTTCATTGACGGCGTCTCTGGGGAACCTACCACCCCCAGATGTGGCTAGGGGCCTGATGATGATGTATTTCAAAGTCTGGCACCCTCTGTTCCCGTTCCTGCATGGTCCCACCTTCCTGCAGGCGATGGAGAAAGTCTACTCCAATGAGAATCAAATTCAGCACACGCAGGAACCCTGTGCAGACCACCGGAGTACGTGCTGGACAACTATTTTCCAATGTGTCTTCAATCTAGGCAGTTCTCTGGCACCCGACTTAGATCTACCGTCGGACTCGAAGATCCAATCACCGACCAGTTTCAACTCTTTGCTCGGGACTCTCTCATCTAGACATGATATAGTATCTCTGCAAGCACTGCTAGCTATCCAAGTATATCTCGTCGCGACCATGTCACTTCGACTAGCATCAACTGTCGGAGGCTGTATCCTACGCTCGATGCTCCATGCCGGTCTCCACCGGTGTCCATTTCGATACAAGCAACTCTCCACCCACGACCGACAATTGCGGAAGCGGGTCTTTTGGTGTGCTTATGCGATAGATAGGTACCTGAGCCAGGCTTTGGGCTTGCCGCTTGGTATTCAGGATTCTGATATCGATGTGTGTCTGCCTGCTGCCCGAGAATTGCATTCCCCTCGGGGCCAGTCTGCGAATGCCAGCTCTGCGCCGCAGCACGGCAATAAAGAAGACCACGGCAAGGAAAGTGTTCTTGCTAGCTACGTTGACTCGGGGACGCTGACGGGTCGGGCATTGGAGCTCTTCCACAAATCAATATTGGTTCGATCTGTTCGTCGCAGTTCGGTGTTGTTCCTTGTGACAGACGTGCATAAGTGGTGGAATGGCCTTCCCACGGATCTCCAAAGCAAGCCAGCTGTATCTGAACAAAGGACGGGATCTGCAATGTCGGACAGTGCGTTTGATTTCGCTCCTTTTTTCACTGTGCTGTATCAGCATCTCATTCTAATCATCCATCGACCTTCGCTGTCCCTAGATCCGTCAACTGCCGAATTCTGTTCTGGATTGCAAACTTGCATCGGGGCTGCTCGGGCTATCCTTTCGGGGCTGAGGTTGCAAGTTGATCGCCACCAGGCTTTATTCTGGCCTGGTTTCTTGTCGGCTGCGTGGATGTCTGGGTTAGTGTTGGCTTTAGCTTGTCAACTGAACCAATATGTGTTGACAAAGGGTCTTCAGTACGTGAAATGTTTCTTTCTACTTTGCTTGGTCTCGAACTGATTACTACATGTATGTACTAACTGCTTGATAGAGAAATTGATGAATTTTCGGGATTCTTGCGTTTGATGTCTACTCAATGGGAGACAGCCAAACACTGCCACATGTCGCTTTCAGTGCTGGCCGCGAAAATCCAGCAATCAGAAAGCGGATCCGATAAAACAACAAACTCTCAAGCATATGTGACGAGGGGCTCTGAGGGAAGTCCCACACAAGTGGAATATTCAACTGCACGCGAGGAGAACAGGCGGAGACTTGGCCGTCTGTCGCACTTGCATGAAGAGTCTGGCCTATCCGCAGAGCCGTCCGAGCTTGAGTCACGAAATAACACATGGGTGGAATCTATGCACGGAGGACATGATTCTACGATAGTTCCTTTGGCGTCGTACCCGTCACAAATGAACGAGCAGGGCATCCTCGCCGATACACCCTCTTCACTGCAGATAGATTTACAGGACACAGATCTGGCACAGCTTGAGGAGGTATCTAATTTCGACTTGAACATGGTGGATTTAATCGAGGGCGCTAACTTTGACACTCTCTTCGATATGATCGGACAGCAATTCCCAAGCTTCTAAGACCATGCTATTACTCACAACTCATAAAAAGTACAAAATAATCTACAATGAACAGTACCAAAGAAGACTAACCAGAATAATGCATATTGTTCACGCAGTGGGTATTTCTCTCAAACGCTCATGTATCAAATAGCCTCTCATTCGGGCCAAAAACCAGCCATCTGCACCATCAACCCCGGCGCCGGCCTTGTACCCCACGCCGGAAAAGCAATGCCCTGTTGATGCGCACTCTCCCATTCCGAATCTCCTGGCAATAGTAGTCAGCCTGTAGCTCCGCCGCGGCGAGAATAGACGCCTTGTTGGAATAGTAGTCTCCGGGCACCTTGATAGAGACGCACAGTGGGTAGTCATGATGCTTGGCATGGACGGAAATCGAAGCGGTGCTGGTACGGATATAGGCAGCGACTGTGCGCATCAGAGTCTCGTCGTCGGAGTTGGAATCCCGCGCCTTGATGAAGACGTTCACCCAGTTGCTGACCTGGCGTGGATCGTATTCGGGCTCTGGGATCAGCTCCCCGTCGAAGTAGAACATGCTCTGCATCTTTCTGAGGTTGGAAATGAGGATGTCCATGTTTGGAATATTGGGGGTGCTTACCTTGTGATTGTTTGCTGTGGGGTGGTAAGGAGGAAAGGAGGAAAGATGAGAAGGAGGTTTCGAGTCCTTTCCTAGTATTATATGGGCTATGTTTAAATAATTCTCTGCCTAGTAGCTCTTCTCTTTATTGTTTACAGTCAGGAGCCTACCTAGGCAAGAACAAAGGAGTTATGGTACAATGTCATTTTCAAGTCTTTCATCTATTCCATGATATCTTTGTGCTTCTGTATGTCTGTGTCTTTAAAAGTCCATTGAACAGCATTCAAACCGTCAAGTGCTTTCGTCTGACTCTAGCTACAGATATCAACGCTCGTATGCATGCATAACCCCGGGACCACCTATACAAGCTACCAGCCGAACTTCTACAGCATAGATAGTTGGCAATGTAGGGGACAGTCCAAGATGATCCAACTCCTCATTCTATCAAATAGCCAGTCCAAACAAGCTCTAACCACTGCAAGCATCAAAAAATCGAGGCCGATTGCGAGATCAAAATCCCCCTTTCGCCAAGAGCCTTCGCCAAGAGCCAAACACTATCAGCTGCGAAAAAGCAAAGACCGATTAATATTAACAGAGCCCCTAGCAACCTGCCCCCGAAGATATTCCGCCAATAGCTCTGCAGCAGCAAGAATCGATTCCTTGTCACCATGTTCCCCGGGAACTTGGATCGAGATGCAGAGTGGGATATCGTGGTGCATAGCATGGCCAGTTATACTGACGACTCTTGTGCGGATGCAGGTGACGACTGTGCGCATTATGGTAAGGTCATCGCATCTGTAGTCGCGGGCGTTGAAGAATATGTTCACCCAGTTCGTTCTTCGCGGGCTGTATTCGAGCTCTTGGATTAATCTTCCGTTTTGGTAGAACATCCCTTGGATATTATTAGTTGGTTTCGTAAGTTTTTAGTTGGAGGGACCTTGCTTTTGATGGTCAATGATGAATGGAGAGGATTGTGAGATAGATGGGTTCGAGGGGCTTTGGCTTGTTTGAAGGCCCATCTGAGTGCTATTTGAAGGGTGCTAAGGCCTGTTTATATGTTGAGCTCTAAGACAACAGCATGCTGATATTGTTACCATTCCTTTTATATGAGGAAAACAGTGTCATATTGCTATAATGACATTTCCGGGTTTCTTAGTTCATCGCCTCCTGATCTGTTCCGTCTGGTGTGAGATGCCTTTGGCATTCTCTTTATAATATTCATACATATTTGAGAGTCAAGTGATATTTCTAGACAATTCTGGAAGATATGTTGCTCACTGCTTAAGGTGTCCTACAAATCAGTTTCTGTATTCATCATTTGGTATGTTGTGTCTAATCGATATTCAATGCAGGGCCAACTGATTAGTTTATCCAAAATGAGATCTCAGATGACCTGAGACGTAAAAGGAAGACACAAAGAAACAAAGATAGAAGAAAAGAAGGAAGGAAAGACAATGAATTGTCTCAGATCTTCTTTTACAACTTCTCAATCTCCAGGCAAACAGCATCCACAACCCCTTGAGTGTCAGATGTTCCCCCCAGATCAGGAGTCAGAATTCCTGCGGCACAGACACGCTCTACACAACCCATCAGCTGGGCAGCAGCATCCTTCTCACCAATCCAGACAAGCATCTCCGCCGCCGACCAAAAGGTAGCAACCGGATTCGCAACCCCTTTCCCAGTAATGTCAAAAGCACTACCGTGGACAGGCTCAAAAATCGACGGATTTTTGCGTGTAGGATCCAAGTTACTAGAAGGCGCAACACCAATGGATCCCGCCAATGCAGCAGCAAGATCAGACAAAATATCCATATGCAAATTCGTCCCGACAATCGTATCGATCGACTCCGGCTTTGCCACCATCCGAACAGTCATCGCATCAACAAGCATCTTATCCCAGGTCACATCGGGGAAGTCCTTCGCAACCAATGCGGCAATTTCATCCCACAGAACCATCCCGTTGCGCATGGAGTTGCTCTTCGTGACAACGGTGAGGAGCTTACGCGGTCGCGACTGCGCTGTCTCAAATGCGAATCGCATAATGCGCTCGATTCCCACGCGCGTGAATATCGCTACTTCCGTCGCGACTTCCCATTGCTGTCCGACGTGAGACCGTCCGCCTTGCCCAGCGTACTCGCCTTCGGAGTTTTCCCGTACGAGCATCCAGTCGATGCCGTCCGTTGCGGTGTTGAGAGGGCATTTGGTTCCCGGGAAAGTCCGAACTGGTCGTACGTTCGCGTATAGCTGGAGTGGGCCGCGGAGGGCCAGGAGTAAGCCCCAGAGCGAGATGTGGTCGGGCACGTCTGTTTGTGTTAATATTTCTGTTACTAGTCCGGTTGGGATGACGCTATGCGGTATAGAAAACATACCGGGCGATCCAACGGCACCGAATAACACAGCATCATACTGGCGTAGGGTGTCGAGGCAATCTTCAGACACATATCGTCCGGTTTGCTTGTAGTACTCGGTTCCCCACGGAATATGCTCAAAGTCGATCTTGAATGTGCCAAGGGTCTTTGCGAGCTTCTCGACGACCTGGATAGTAGCACTGACTACCTCGAGACCAATGCCATCGCCTGGGATAGAGGCAATGCGGTATGAATTCTTTGATGCCATATTGAAAGAGGAAATCTGTGTGGAACTAAAGAAGGTGTAATGAGTATTTCTAGAAAATTGAATGCGGATGGATGTCCAGACTATATATAACACGGCGATCATAGAAGCTCATTCTGGCTACTCGTCGAATGGCCGCTGTAGCGACAAAATAGCGACAAGCCGGGACATTCGGCAGAACTTTCAGGCGCTGAGTTTTGCCGTGTACCACTGCGTGTACCCCACTCCCCACAACACCTCTTGATTTACCACACGAAGGACGAAGGAAGTATGATGGCATCGAAATCAAAAGAGAAAAGACCAGCGCGTATCACAATAGCTTGCAACTCTTGTCGCTCGAAAAAGCAGAAGTGCAGCGGTCTTAAACCCGTTTGCGAACAATGTCTCGAGAACAACCGACCGTGCAACTGGCCCGAACAGCTTCGAAGAGGACCAGAGAAAGGATATACCGAAGCATTGGAGAATCGACTCCAGCTCACTGAGAACATCCTTTTGAACTTGCTTCCGCATGTCTCTGATGAGCAGCTATCGGCTGCGATTCCTCCCCGAGAGAGCAGTCGCCACGGTGCTGGCACGTATGTGCCATTTCCCAGACTTGAGAAAGGGGGGATTGATCATTGGTCGCAATTCCCTCTTAATACTTCTCACAGTATCCGGAAGTGGCAGAAAGCTTGCACCGAGCCCGAAAGGGTGGGTTCGGAGAAGAAAGAGCGTTCGCAGAATGACAGGCTCCATGGTTCGGTTCAAATATCTCCTACAACTCGAAAGGTCGATGGAACTTCCAATGAGCCACCGAACCATCCGGTCCTTGCGTCGTCACATAAAGAGAGTGCTCCAGTAGGGAGACTGAGCACTTGGCAGGAAGCCCCTTCATTTGAGTTTCAGCGCCATTTTCTCTGGTGAGAAAACAGAAGTTGGCTTTTTGCTTCAAGTCTATTCCATATCGCTTCAAATACCCCAGCTCGCCCTATAGCCCGCGAGATCAGCCAATTAAGATGAATTCATGATTGCAATTCAATCGTAGGCTGTAGTCAATTAATCAAATGAAGAAATGGGTTTGTAGTCCGTACCTACGTTTGTCTACTCATGTCACAGGGGGGGAATATGCAAAGAAAAATTCCCCGTGAGGCAACGAGCACACTGTAGAAGAAGCCATAATAAATATTGAAAAGAGGCATAATTGTAACCACGCTCGCAGACTAGTCTGCCATCAAATGTTGCATTAGTTTGTGAGTTGAAAAAAAAGAAGAATTCCATGGGTAGGAGAAGAAAGAAAGATGCATTGCCCTCTTGTCAGAAGGGTCATGTCAAGTGGAAAGAAAAGTCAACCCCCATTTTGGTGAGAGGAAGGCTCCACCGACGAGCATTTCATAGTTTAGACGTGGGAGCAGCTTGACGCTGTATCCCTTTGCCCCCCAGATAACGGTGTCCCGTGCAAGCCACAGGGCCACGGCCACCTGGGTGGTATTATTATGATGTTATCCTTCAAGATATGGAACATTTATTAGCCATTACTCTGTCTAGTATCACTAGACTTAATCAATACTTTGGCACCTGTTTATTGAATGTATACTATTTGGACAGCTTCATCCTATACCTAAAGTCTAGCCTCTATCCCAGTGTCAAAAACGATCTTTTCACCGGTAACCAAGCTCTTCTGCAAAGCCGCACCAATAACAACTGCCTTCACTGAGCTTGAGAGGGACACCGGAGGAGCCGTGTTATCCAAGCAGCTAGCAGTGAACTCATTAGCTTCCGTGAGGAAAGCCTCTCTGAAACGCTCATAGTAATGCTTAGGAAGATCACGTCTAGCTCCCTGACCATCGTGGATCTCAAGGTGGTTCTTCCGGCCTTGCATGTTCACTCTCAATGAGCCCTTCTCACAAATGACCTCGGTGGTATCTTCCTGTCCAGCAGCCATCATACGCGAACAGAAGAGGGTGGCAATCTTGCCGCCGTCAAATTCGACCGTAGCTACCGCATTATCACGGTCCTTGCTCGCATCCAACGCAGTGTGGACGGCAATTACTCCAATAGCTTGCAGACTTTTGATAGGGGTGGTCTCACCAAGGAACCACAACATCAGGTCAATGTCGTGGATGGAGCAGTCGAGGAAGATTCCACCGCTGGTCTGGGCGTACTGCACAAACGTCCCGGTCGTATCGAGCATGTCTGCAGTCTGGGATCTGAAGATCACTGGTCGGCCAAATTGGCCTGAGGTCATTCTCTCGTGGGCTTCACGGTAAGAAGCATCAAAGCGGCGCGAGAAACCGCACATGACTTTCTGGTTGGGGTGTGTTTTCAGTGATGTGTTGTAGGCATCAAGAACGGATTGAGCCTGTTGCGGTTAGCACATGTCTCCATATTTGGTCTTATAGAAAGGCCTACAATCTTGACATCAAGAGACAAAGGCTTTTCGCACATGACATGCAATCCCTTCTTGATAGCGGCAATGGCATGATCTGCGTGGACCGCAGTAATTCCAGCAACGACTACAGCATCCAAGTCCTCTTTCTCGAGCATTTCATAGTAGTCTGTGTAGATTTTTGCTCCTGTGAGGTTTTCTTTTGCCCATTTGTGCTCATTGAGATCAGGAGAGCTGGCCGCTACCACCTCAGCACGAGGAGTAAAAACGTGGTAGTTCAATGCATGGCGTTGGCCTGTTGTGTGTCAATTGGAGGTTTTGGCGGAACCCGATTGGGGAACAACGCTTACCCATTCGGCCGAGGCCGGCGATACCGACGCGCAACTTCGGGGCTGACATCTTGAGACGGGGGGATGTTTAGAGGAGTAGTAACAGTTGAAGACTTTGAGAAATGCTTTCCAGTAGTCGCTTCAACGATAGCTCAGTCGGGGTTATATACACAATCGTAGTTCGGAGTGGATACAAGGCTTGGCCGGGAAAGGGAATCCGAGTAGAACTAGGACTTGCTATAACCGAGACTATTACTGCAATTGCATTATCGTGGCACTAAACTTCTTCCATTGCCTATCTGCATAGAGAAATCCCAATTTCAAGATAGGTATATTGACAAGAAACAGAACAGATATAGCCCTCCTTCAGGTCATAAATAGAGATCATGGCCTTGTTGTCTAGTGGATACGCTGTATTCTTTCCACGAATACGCCGCCTAAGCCCGATGCAAAGAATCTCATGGAAAGGTAGCCCAAATTGGTAAACTACATTGAAGACAGATTTGCTACGTGGACTTTCCAGGCGGTTACGGAGAAAAGCCCTCGGGAATGGGTTATGGATTAGCCGTTACCCCGCAAAGCTTATAAACAATTGAATTCGAATTACCCGACAGCTATTCATTATCTATACAACATGAAAAGAAACCTAGTTCAAAATCAAGGCGCAATCTCACAGTGCTCAGCATCAAGATTTTCCTTTTCGGTGTGTGCCAAATCGGAAATGACCTCAGTACGGGCTATCATGGTTGCCTCGGACCAGCTAATTGCTCTCCCAGCCTCATGTTTGATTTCAAAGAGTCTGTCAATCTGCTCAAGAGACAGGTTGGCGGTCTCAACATAGAAGAACCAGATGATTGGCAGGAAACAGAAGTTGAATATGGCAAAAAGCATATAATACCTCCACTGGATGTTGGCGATGGCTGTTGGTGTGGCAACAACGATAACATAAACGAACAACCAATTCGTGGTGGTCGCGAATGAAGTGCCAATATTGCGCATTTGCTGGGAGTTGATCTCCGCCGGATAGATATAGGGGATCGACAAGAGCGATGTGCCGTAGAAAACGTAGTAAAGGAAGATGAATACCACGGCTAAAACAGACATGCCCTTGTTGTCGGGTCCACCATACCGCAGTCCAACGGCGACAAGTGCAAAGCAAACGCTGCTACCAGCGGCACCAAAGAGCATCAATCTCTTTCGGCCAATGCGATCAATGAGCAGGGCTGCAATACAGCCCCAAAACATTAGCGACATCGAGTCAACGGCCGACAAGATCAGGGCCATTCTGTTGTCTAACCCAACTGATCGGGTCAGAACCACTGGTAGATAGTATGCAATGACGTTCGTTCCACCAACTTGTTGAAAGAAGGCAGTACCAGCTCCAAGAAGAATCCTTCGTAATGTCTGTTGCTTGTTATTGCGCTTGAAGATTGCCTGCAAAGGCTTCGATTGTTGGACTTCGGTTTCATGGTTTACAGCAATCTCCAAATTTTGTATCTCATCCACCACTTCCTGGTCGTCAATTGGCTTTGCAAGGAGCCGTGCTAGGATTTCACGAGCTTCGCTGCCACGGTGTTTCATGACAAGCCAACGCGGTGACTCTGGGGCGACAAGAACAAAAGCGAGAGTGACAAGGGCGAAGAAACATTGGAAACCTAGAGGGAATCGCCAGCTTACGGGGGAGTGAGGGATAAAAGTGAATCCGTAGTTCATCCACTGCGAAAAAAAAATCAGCATTACTCCAAAAGCTTGTACTGTAACGAAATAGCTTACGTTCGTGATGACGATGCCGAAAATATTCGTTACCAACTGGGCAACGATGAGCTTTCCACGGTGCTCTGCCCGCGCAGTTTCTGATTGCCAAATAGGAATTGCAATTGTGTTCATTCCATTTCCGACTCCTGCAACAACACGACCGACAATCATCTGCGCAAGGGAATAGGATGCGGTTTGGAGAATAGCACCGACGATCAGAATGCAGCACCCGATCAAAATTGTCCGTCTTCGACCGAGTTTGTCTCCAGCGAACATCGTCACCAGAGTACCTATTATGCAGCCAATGTCATAAGTCGCAACAATTTGACCTTGGATGGTCACGCCCGGATTTCCAAAGGTCTCGAGGAAAGGCTCGTTGTCCAGAAGCCCGCCAAAGACTCCCTGGTCATAACCAAAGAGGAGGAAACCGGCACCGCAGGCTGCAGTAATTCTGTATTGAAGCCATTTTCCTTGTGCATGGAAAAACATGATGAGTAGGGTTGCAATATCGCCAGTGCACGATTAGCATGGACCACTCGTGTGCGGTCTATATCTGTATTTATATTCAATGAGATCTACATTATGTGATAGGACTATACTGAGTAATTCAGCTCATCATCTGAAAACCTGGGGTGTTCAGAAAACGTGGGGTCCCCCACACCGGGTTATGATTCCCGTAGAGGCTGTCTATTCCGCATTAGGTTAGATCCCACCCCGGTTTTACCAGCGATTGGTCCCCGGAAGAAGGAACGAACTTTGGACAACATCTCGTTCGCCAGCGAGATGAATGATATCATGCATGATAGGCGGCCTCTGCTTATACGAGTATGCCCCACTTGAGGCCCCAGAGATACAAATACACGGGCTGATAGTGGTTCCCCTTTTCGTAGAGCCAATCAAATAGCAGCGAAAAGCTACAAAGTATAGTTCGGATTAAACATTTCCCCTTTAGTATTACCCCGCACTATCCTTCCCGAGGTTAAGCTACTCTCGATTTGCTAAGGGACTAGGATATTGCAAGCGCGGCATAGTCTCATGGCAACCAGAAGAAAATATGCCAAAGCCCAGTGTCCCCCCAAAGAGGAGGCACCATTCCTCCATGGCATGCGTGTCGTGTCGGGAAAGTAAAGTCAAGGTAACTATCAATCACCTCAGTGGGAAACAAAAGAAGCTAATGTCAGCAAAGTGTGACGGCGGTAAGCCCAAATGCTCCAGCTGCATGAACAAGCACCGCGAATGTCGATACCAGGCCGTAGACAAGAGAAAGTAAGTGACCTATCAAGGTCGTCTCATAAAAACAAGGCTGTTGGTTAGGTAATAGCGCTGATCATGAATGCGAAGACTTCCACTCCGCGTTGCCATAGAGCTTCTATCAAGCAGAGTTGAACAGCTCTGCCTCTTCATTCGCGAAAGTGGATTGGAGGCCCCGCCCATGCCGCAAGAAAAGGACACTGCTTTGGCTAAAGTCCTTGATGTTCTTGGCTTGACTGAGGTTCATTCAACCGCAAGATACAATCGAACTAACAGCAAATCCCCCAATCCCAATTCCCCATCCGCAAACGGTGATCTGCCTTCCGAGGCGCCGAATTCTATGTCATTCTCGGTTCCTGGTATATCAAATGATCTAAATACTTGGGCTCAGACCTCGACATCCCCGGACAACGCATCACAAAATTCTCAGTCTAGTTTCACAATGCTCTCGGACCCTCACGCCGTGTCAACACTGCCCATGGGCCTCGACACTGGGATCTCCATTGCAGAACAATATCCACCAACGGATGACCACTCAGATAATTTATTAGCCAATTGGGATTGGACCTTGGACTTTGAGACATGCATTACGCCACCATCTCCAAAGATCGGAGACATTGGCGTAGAATCACTACAGCCATCAGGAAAATCATTGGAGAGGGTACCTGGGCCCTTTGAGCCTACTGTGGTTCAAAGCCCACCCAGCCTCGACAACGATTCCAGGAGCACGGAAGAAATTGAAGATCTTATCGACGAAATTTCTGATCGGATGGGCACATTGCGCTTTGGTCCTGGAGGAAGAGCTCGCTTCTATGGCCCGACATCGACCTTCAACCTTGCCGATGCTCCAGTATCTATCAACCCTCAAACACATCGTACCGTCGATTATTTCGATGATGCAGACTACGACAGACAAGTCCCATTATCTCTTGAGGAACATCTTCTTAATCTCTATTTTGCCTGGCAAGACCCATCGTTCCACGTCGTCGACCGAGAATTGTTCGAAAAAGGAAAGACAGCGTGGGATGGGAAAGAAGAGACCCCGTTCTATTCTGAGGCACTCTGCTATGCAATGTGAGTCTATTTTTATCCGACCAAATGGACATGTGAAATGACATAAGAAAACAGGTGTTCTCTCGGCGCTGCTTTCGAGACCCGTTATCATCCATCCTTTGTGACGTTCCCAAAGTCTCTCGGTGAATTCTTCGGGGACCGTGCAAAAGAACTGCTTGAAATTGAATTAGACTCTCCATGCGTGGCAACAGTCCAAGCACTAGTCATCTTGAGCAGCCATGAAATCGGTATAGGCTCAGATACACGTGGATGGCTCTACAGTGGTCAGTTCTGTCGAAGTTTTCTGGTTTTCTTAGCTGACAATTCTAGGGATGGCCCTTCGGCTTGCTTTTGATCTTGCCTTGCATATCGACCTTTCTTCCTATGTTGCTCGTGGTTCTGTTACGGCTGCAGACGCTGAGCTGCGTCGAACCGTTTTTTGGGCTGCGTATATGGTAGACCAGTGAGTTCCCACTCTGTTTTTGTACGCGCTCAGGGTATCTCTAACCTTTCAAAACTCCAGTCTGGTTGGATTCTACCTTGGTAGACCTTTCTACACTAACATGGAGGATGTTACCGTCAAAAAACCCAATAATGACGTCGACTATCGAGAGCCTTGCAAATGGACGCCCTATGCATCTCCCATCCCATTTGACAATAATTCTGGGTTACATGACTGCATTGGGGCTGTCAGTGAGCAGGAAGTCTCCCTATGTGAGCTTATGGCGCCCTGTGGCTATTTTCTGTAAGTTCCGTTCCCATTTGTTGTTGTCGCTCGATGGCATTCAGCAGCCCAAGTGAGTTGCTTTAGCTAACCTTGGCCCCGAAACAGGTATGGAACGTCAGGTATTCCAAGAGCCGTGCTTCAACAGCTCAATGCAAATAATGTTGCCAAGCTTCTCCGTTGGAAAGCTCAGTTGCCCTCAATTTTACAAATCGATCTTAACGATCATAGTTCTCCTTATCTTCCACATGTGTTGCTACTTCAGTGAGTTTCTATTATATCCTTCAAAATTTTCATGGAAGGCATACGCTAACTCACCCCAAAGCATGCAATATTACCAGAACCTCATCTACAGTCATCGGCCCTGGATGTCAAAAGGCTACCTGCAACCACAACCCCCGAAGGGACCTGGGTTCACTCACGCTCGAGAAATGTGCATTAATTCCGCCATCTCCATTGCCAAAATCCTTGTATTGTACGAGACCAGATATACCCTCCGCCGCATAAACATTAAAGCAGTCTCAATTACATCCTCCGCCGTGCTACTACTTCTCTTCGCTGCCGTTTCCCAGTACCAAACCGAAGAAAACGAGAATATCATCGCTCATCTGAGCACCTGCTTCAGAGCCCTTGATGAGTTCTCTCTATCCTGGCAAAGTGCCAATCGCGCTAAAGACCTTCTGGTAAGGCTACAGCACAAATGGGAGATCCGTACCCGTGCTACTAAGCCGGACCGTGGACCCGATGGAGCTGGTTACCCCCCAAGAAAGCGATCACGAACACTTAATGGATCTGACTCCGCAGACCCGAATAACGGAAGGCTTCTAAGCGCACAGCCTGAGACGCGCGATTTCCAACTCGAGTCTGGGTTGGGCTGGATGCTCATGCTTAGTGGTCAGCTTCCGTCGGATGGAGATGAAGACCTCTATTCTTTTGTTGCAAATACAGGTATTCCAGAATCTAGAAATGAGACCAGATAGACCTGCAATGTTATAATTTATTTATTTCAGATAAATCGTGGGGGGGAAAGCTTCATCTATCATTGGTAAGGTTAAATGTCTTCAGGGGCCTGTCTCAGGACTTTGTCTGGGACTTTGTCTCGGTGCTTGGCACGGCACGTGCGGTGTGGGGGTGCGGAGTCGGTTCGGGACGACATCGGGGTCGAAATCGCAGAGGCTGTATGTATACATATACTACTCCTGGCCGCTGTAGCACAACTCTAGATAGAGTACAGAGTATAATAGTGTATTATAGTAAACTATATTATAAGTCAAAAGCTACCTTGCAATCTAGAAAGACGATCTTATGTGAATATCAATTATTCAAAGACCTCATTAAACAAGTACATAGTGTGATATATACTTCAAATAATGCCGAATCCGCACCATCTTCTCTCCCAGTCTAGTCTATTCCCAACATATGAAAACAGACAGAGTTATGTGTGCGTGGGGAGTTTCTTGGCTTGCATTCTATAAAACAGTGAGGATATTCCAAGTATGAAAGACTTTATTTGGATTGTAGTTCTGGGATATATATATTCCAATCGGCTCATTGGACAAGACTCCTATGATCTCCACACATGTCCTTGTAGTCGACAGCTATTGGGCTTCTGTTTGCAGAGCCTCCGAGTATTTCACCTAGATGATTTATCTCCTAGAGAAGGCTATCTGTTCTGTTTTTTGCTCCGAGGCACAGATTGTTTGTGCCTGCTTTCTAAGGTATCAACTTCGCCAATGCGGAATAGTCACAGTGGAGTCAACCAAGAACCCCGGACTTGCTGACTAATATTTTCCCCTCCGCAAGTCTTGAAGGTTACATGGACCGTAATCATTCATCTTTTCAAGAGCGCCGTGATGGTGTCGAAAAAATGCTCCATCTGTTCTCGGGTGTTCAAAAAGACCGAACATTATAAGAGGCATGAGCGGTCGCGTCAGTCACGTCGAACCCCTGCAAGAGCGATCTAACATGCAAAACAGACACTAAGGAACGCCCATATGAATGCAATGTCTGCCACAAGCGTTTTTCTCGAAGGTAAATTCCATTGAACGCACATGTGAATTGTAACATATTCAAAATCCTATGTTCAATTCCCTAAATTTACTGAGCATATAGCGATGTCTTAAGCCGACATGCCAAGGGCCATAATCAAACCAATGCGACAGCCGGTCCATCGCAAGCGCCAAATCGACAGTCATCAGTAATCGCGGATGCATCGTCAATAATCCCCGGACCAGAAAATGGTTTTATCAGCGCAGAAGCACAGATTCCACCTCTATCTACCACTTCGCGAGATGCGCCTCTTGCATCAACTGGGCTCCCATCATCACTTGATTACCTAGCCGACATTTCAGCCCACCATGGCCGCACCGAACCAGATATCAATATGATGATTGATGACCATCAGCAGTACTTTGGGTGGAATGCAGTCACGTCAGCAGATCATGTGTCGCACCGAGCTGGCTTGGCCTTCGACGCTGGGCCAAAAGACATGCTACAAATGTGGCTTGAACCTCGCACAGCTTCGGCGTCAATTGACTCACTAGATCTGATGCGAGATAACCATTTCCCTCTGATCGGTGACAATATGAATCTTACTTCAGGCCAGCAGAATCGACATCCAGTCGACAGCAGCGATAGCATTCCTAATGAACGCTTCGCTAGAGTCCAGCAGTGCTGGCTAGCACCGCCGAATACTGGGCGTCTTATAAACAGTTTATGGCGGGATATCGCCATGTCGCCGGTTGATAATATCTTCTTCGTTCAGTCATTACACCTTCCCAATGAGGCAAGCGCCGTTGAAGGATCCCGGTATGGATTCGACGAGGATTGCAGACGGCGCCTGTATGCGGCTTTTGGACCGATGACTCCTTCTGCACATATGCAATTGTCCTCGGATAGAAATATTCCCCCAGCCACGCCTGTGTCGACATCGAATTACTCTGATTTCCCTCCTGCTGAAATTTTGGATATGGCACTAGATTTATTTTTCCGTCTCTTTAATCCCCTCTTGCCATTTGTCCATCTACCGACATTTTCGGCAAATAAGGTGCGACCATCTCTGCTATATGTCATGACGCTGGTTGGCATGACATTACTTGGCACGAAAGGAACAACTGCGTTTGTGTCCAGAAATTTCTCGGTAGGTCAACTATTGTTAATCGCGTCATATATGGAGGTAGCTCACTGGCAGTCATTAGGGCACTTTGAACAAGGTAACAGCTGAATTTGCTCGATGTTCAATGGGACTTGAGAGCGCTTCTGGCACAATGACATTGTTTGCGACAGCTTTGCTCTTATTAAACCTGGCTGGCTTGACCGGGGTATGAACTCCTTAGCCCAAGTTTGCTGAACTAGAGGTACTAAGTATTGTCATTCTGCAGGAAAAAGTACATCTGGAACAGTGTCAATTCCTCTATATCAATGTCATGTCTGTGAGTTGGAAGAGAACCTGCTTGTTTTCCTCTATCGATGTGACTCTAATGCAATTAGTTATTCAGGTCGCCCAAAGACATGGTTTGTTTTCAGCCACTGAAGGGCAGATCCTTGACATGACTTTGTTCGAAACGATTCCTGATAATGACATGAGATGGAAAGCCTGGAGCAAGGTCGAATCAACTAAGAGGTATGCCGCCATTCCTGCTCATATAGCACATCACTAATATTCTTCTCAAGAATAATCATTGGACTACTACTTCTAGACTCTTGGTACTCCTCGTTCCTCTCAACGGGCCCAATCGCAGTCCCAGACTCAGTCCAACTCATCCTCCCCTGCAGCGAAGCTCTCTTCTGCGCCAACTCCTCTACTCAATGGACACACCTAATCCGTGGCGGCAAGCGCATTCTCTTATCAACAATCCTCGCCCCATCCGAAAACATCAACATCCCCACTCTCGAAGCTCCCGCAGATGCCTTCTGCATACAAGCAATACTAGCATTAGTTCAACTCCGCCAGTCAGAGGCCTACCATCGCCTCCTCTCCAATAGAGCCAGCTACCCCTTTGCTCCATGTCACACATACGCCATGGACGGCCGAGCCCGGTGCCTCCCCTCCCTCCAATCCCAGCTCATCACAAACTACGGCGAAACCCTCGATCGCCTCAATCCTAACGCTCTCATTACGTGGCACAACATTTGCCTGACTCTCACCGCCGATATCCAAATATTCGACCTCGCAGCTGGCCGTGCAGGCCCAACTCCTGCCCGCAAGGCCCTCGACGATATCCGTGAATGGTCGCAGACACCTGCCGCCAGACGCGCGTGTCTGCACGCTGCGCACATTTACAAAGTCATGACAAACCGCAAAGCCTCTGACCATCCCACTTTTCAATCTATGTTCTCGCTCTTCTCGGCTGGCTTAGTGCTCGGCCTGTATACATTCATGGTTCCGGACTCTACTAGTTCGCCGTCTAGTGTCGGGTCTGTGGAGTTGATGGATGATGTCGACTGGAGATCAGTGGGAACGGAGGGATTCACTAGTTTCATGGAGCCTAGGGGAAGTCAGACTCTCGCGCCGACGGATGATCCCGCTGTTAACTTCATTCGCAACGGGGCTCAAATCTACTTGCGAGGATTGCCGTTCCACGGTGGGTATCAGTTTGCGCGTCGAATCTTGCTTGATTATGCATCTCTTCTCAAGGACTCCGGGAAGTGGAGTGTCAAAAAGTTCTCGTACATATTATACATAATGAGTGATGTTCTTATGGACGTCGAATGATAATCAGCCTACATATCACAGCATTTTGCGAATTGAAGATAAAACATTCTTCTCTAAATTCTATCTGGTGTCATATAGTCATCTTTCTATGGATTTGAGTTGATAAATGACAGCATCATCTGCTGTCAGAAATATAATTCCATGACCTATCGGTTGAGAAAAACTACATCTATCGAGATACATGCTAAGCCCCATTTGATCTATTTTGAGACCGTTGTGGAGCATCGCCTAGAACGCGCTCAGTATCAAGCGTCTCCTTACCGGCCGTAATCTCCTCCCAATGCCAATCAGCAAGCTCAGCTGCACGCCACAGAATATGAACATGGACGAGCTCGGCATGTCCTACGACGGGCAATGAGAGACAGCACGGCCGACTGTGATGTTGAGGCACAGATGTAATAGTGGCTACTCCGGATCTGCACTGCTCAGCCATCAGACGCATCATGCTCTCACCGCTCTTGGGCCTAGTTCGTCCACCAAATTTGCTGAAGTCTACCGTCACCCAGTGGACGAACTCCTTCGTGTCGATCTCTGCGATGTTGGAGCCATCGGGGCGAGAGAACATTCCGGGTTGGATCATCTTTGTTCAGGTGAGAAGCGTGGATTTAGATGAGCTCGAGGTAACTCTAATGACTGGCTCGAGATGTGCTCAAAATGATATGGTCAGGTTAGTTGATGGGATTTATGGTCAGTTAAATAGTGACTCCAGTTCATGTCGAGTCTTTGTTAGAACAGAAACAATTGCCTTCACACTTCTTTCATTAGGGGTCTCCCTTTGCCTCTTTTGTCTTAGTATAGTCAGAAACTAGCGTCCATTTCCATTCTGCCTTGCTTTTCTCTTACTTAAAGGTCAAATATTGAAAGGTGATAATCTATACTTTTATATTTTATAGTCCCAGGGGTCGCATACTTTTGAGTTCAATATATGGGCCTCGGGATCACACCCGAGGTCATTCCCGAGGTCGGAGGTCGGATGTTCCTTCCAAAGTCACACTCCAGGGCTCCCTCCTCGCAGATTGCTGGTCAATTGCGCCTTGCCGATATGTCTGCACGTGCCCTGCTTAAGCAGCAATTTAAGCTTAAAAATAAGCTCCCCACTCGCTGCTTTTCCAGCACCCGACCCACCAATGCGGACTTCACCCATGCGGTATAGTGCAACCTAGGTAGCTCCAAGACAGACCCAAGGCTAATCTGAATGAAAGGTAATTGGCGCAGGCGTCGTCGGCCTCGCGACCGCACGGCAACTTGCAGCTCGCGAAGGCACCTCAACCATTCTACTAGAGCGGCATGACGCACCAGGGACAGAGACAAGCAGTCGCAACTCCGAGGTATGCATCCTCCACGATAGACCAACACAAAACAACCCAAATAAACTAACAATAACCCCTCGCCAACCAGGTAATCCATGCAGGCCTCTATTACCCAGCGAACTCCCTCAAAACCCGCCTCTGCATCCACGGCCGCAACCTCCTCTACGACCTCTGCGCACAGAACAATATCCCCCATCGCAACACAAAGAAATGGATCGTGGCGCAAACCCCCACGCAATGGGAAGCCTCATTGAAAATACACGCGCACGCACAAGCACTAGGCGACGCACCAACGCGGCTAGTGGGACGTGACGAAGCGCAGCAACGCGAACCAGACGTCAAGGCAGACGCAGGCATCGTCGAGAGCGAGAAATCTGGCATTGTGGACAGTCACTCTCTGATGACTTACCTGCATGGCGACTTTGAGGACCGCGGAGGCGATGTTGCGTTCAAGACGCGCGTGACAGGTGTGGAGGCTATCGACGGCGGCCGCGGCGGGTATAAGATTACCGCTGTCTCGGATGAGGATGGCTCGGTCACTTCTTTTACCGCTGAGACCTTGGTTAATAGTGCTGGCCATGGCGCGTGCGATATCAGTAATATGCTCCTCCCAAAGGAGCGCCATTTTGTTCCGCATTATGCCAAGGGCACGTACTTTTCGTACGGGGCGTCCAGGCCTAAGACTTCGGTTTTGGTGTATCCGGTGACTTTGCCAGGTACTGGTGGGCTGGGTACGCACCTGACTCTTGATATGGCGGGGCGCATTCGCTTTGGGCCGGATGTTGAGTGGGTGGATAGTCCTGATGATTTGGTGCCTAGTGCTGCGCGTTTGGAGCAAGCGCTGCCGGAGATCAAGGCTTATATGCCTGGTGTCGACGTTAGTGCTATTGGGTTGGATTACTGTGGTATTCGCCCTAAGTTAGGGAGGAACGGTGCTGTCAATGAGGGTAAGGGGTTCCAGGATTTTATTATCCGGGAAGAAGAGGGTCTTCCTGGGTTTGTCAATTTGTTGGGAATTGAGAGCCCTGGCTTGACGAGTTGTTTGGCGATTGGTGAGATGGTTGATGGTATCTTGTACGGTTAGCTGCCTCTGTTATCTTGCATTTTGGTAATTAGTACATGATTTGGACGGTATATAGGGAAAATTCATGCGGAGAACGCTCGACATAGGCCATTGACTAAACCATCCCTTCATTGTTCTACGCAGAATTTAAGAAAGAGCATGGCCTTGAACTTTCCAAGTTTAGATACAAGAAGCGACCATCGATGCTTACGCCAATAACAGCAGAGATATGAGGTGAGATCTTAGTTCTATTCCCTATCTTCATGATCCCCGATCCCTATGTTGTACATAAAATGACATCCCACCAACACTAGGTCTCCGCGCCTCCTTCAACTCCAGCCCTTCAAGCCACGGCCTTCTATATTCTAACTTCAACTTCATCCTATGTGGAGTCAGGTTAGGGGGCTAGTGGGGTGATGCTGGGGAAAATTTGAGTTGTTGTTTCCTGTTATGAAAGGCTGTGGAGTTGCTTGCTTGAGGGTGAGGTGAGTGATCTATGAAGCCAGTTTATGTCAAGTGTGCTAGAACGAATACAAAGTCCAGGAATGCAAATTTGAACGAGACTCCCAGTCATCCTGAATCAATAAACAAGACAAAAACTTCATGTGCAGTTTGCAAGGCGAGAAATAACGACACCGGTACGCCATGACAGAATGAAAAGCAAAAGAAAGAAAGCAACCCCAACGCAAAGTATGAACATGCAAAGCTCACCTCGAAGTCAACGTCCAGCGTCTATACAAATTCTCAGCTAGCAACACAAGTCCCGAGCAGTGATAAACAAATCATTTCAAGCCAAATCCTTCGCTATTTACAACTGCATCCCAGAGCAGCCGCTGGAACTTTTCCCGCGTGGAGTAGCGGTAAAGACCCAGCGTGTTGAAACATGTACGCGCAATCGGGTAACGGGGACAGTCATCCCCAAGACAAGCAAGCCGGATGATAAGGCTTGTAGCCCCCATGGCTGGGATCCGATCGCTTCCAGTAATGAATGACAGGATCTTGCGCTGAGCTTGAGGCTCCGATTGCTCCAAGAAGTCCCAGAACCAGCGTACCACGGGGACTGACTCTGGTCGTGGGTGTGACCAGTTGTCGTAGGTGGCCACGGCCCGGAGAGAATTGACATCGAGTGGTTCATCTGAACCGCGGACTAGCATTTCGATCTCTTCTGGTCGAAATAGTGATAGCGCATTGCCGCCGCAAACCGTGAAGAAACCGCGTTTGAAAGGCTCGAACTGTCGAGCCACGGCTGTGTCTAGCAGATATTGGACATACAGATCCACAAACTCACGCCTGTTAGAGTTGGTCACCGGCCGGTTCTCGCCATTTGCACAGAGCGGCACACTGATAATCTCGCCGTAGCGATCGACCTGGGCAACGAAATCATAGCAGAATGTCTCCGCAACATTGCCTTCGAATTCTAATAGACCGCGAAGTCCTTTGGCAAGAGCTGGCCGGTACTCGGCAAGATCTTCGAGAGTGCATTTGAAGGTCGAACGCAAGGAAGTAGCCAATTGTGGCCCGTTCGCATGCGCCGCCGACGACAGCAGTTTCTTAAACGCAAACGGCGGGAGACCAACATCAAGGATAGTGGAGTTGTAAATGGCGAGACCTAAAAGAACCCCGACCAAGAAAAATTGTTCGGATGACTCAAAGCAATAAGGATTGAAGTAGCAATACCGCGAATCGTCATCGTAGATGAAGAGGCCTATTTTGAATTAGCGAGTCATTTCACTCTAACATCGGAAAACGCTCACCATGAAGTGGGTCAAAGACCTCCCGGACAAGCAGAAGGAACCATTCCTTTCGCAGGCCACCGGCGTCAATGCCTTCTTCGCCCAAAAATTCGATCCGGAGACCCTTTTTGATTTCTTCTTGGCCAGCACCAACTATTTCACTCACTCCCTTAAGGCTGTCTTCAATCAGACACTCACGCCGTACCTTCAACACGAGGTACTGACTAACCGCCGTGTGGTTGAGGACGCTGTCGAAAAAAGCATCGCGTGCTTTCACTTCCATTTGACGACGCGCATCATGCTCCATGATATGAATTTTGGCCCAAATGCTAAGGAGAAACGGATACTGACAGAACGAAAACTTCGAGACTTTAGCCTCCCAAGTCTCAAAGTCCGTCACTAGATCCGAATAGTCCAGCAGTGTATTGTAAAATGCACTGATCGGAATCATATGTCCTTGACGAGGGCCTGGGTTCTTGGGACTTTCAAGACTGCGCGGGGTTCCATCAGACTTCCTCGTTGCAGAGGAGATGTTAGCCGTGAAGAATAGCGACATTACTCTTGCCGCCGCTCTGATCTGCCAGTCCTCGGCGTATATTATGGGGTCTTCGGTCTTTTTGCCAGGCTTCTTGTTTGAGCTACCCCGATTAATCGCAGCGTGAAGTTCCGCAGCAGTATTTCCGGAGGCACTGGCAAAGCTCGGTATTAGATCATCTCCGTTTTGGGGGTTTTGAGGGCGTTTCCGCCCATGCTGACGACTCAGACGGTAGGTGAGAAATCCACCGATAAGTTCTACCAGTCGCTCGAAATGCCTAACAGAGAAACGGGAAGCCCAAGACACGATGTAGTGATGGCAGTCATTGGGCAGATTAGACGCGAGTCCCAGGATTCGCTTGATAATTCCATAATGGTGACTAGCGCCATCTGGACGAGCAGGGGCTTTGGGTGGCTCTTTCTGCAAGGTTTTTCCGTCTCGGGCTGCCGATTTCGAGTAGTCCTTTGGATGCGATGGGCGCCTCTCATCTCGACGAGACGGCGAGATGGACGGATGCTGACAATAAGACGTAGGTGAATACAACATAGGATTGGCTAACAATATGAACAAGAACCTGGTATCTTCTGGTTTCTTCAGAACACGGCGCGGGCGCTTGAGTAGGCCCTCGGTAGCTTTCAAGAGTGACCGTTGTAAGTGCAAACGAGACTCGCCGACTTGTCTTCCGATCAAGGACGGATCAATAGACGCCCATCTCTTGGCTCGGATCAGATCCGCTTCTGATCGTGTGGGGTCAGGCTTTTTGGCGGCCCAGAGCTCACTCCAAGAATTCCCCGCGGACAGGATCGAATGATACCACTGGGCTAGCTCGGTCCAGTTGATCCGAGGACTTCGTGATGATATCATCCGAGACTTCGGGGCGCTCTGCTCTTTGGAATACGCGGGATTTTGGCCTTCAGCCTCAGCCCATTCATTCATCCACCAAGAGGAATTCTCGGTCAAATCTCCCAAAAGAAGAGTCTTGGCATCTGGTTCAAAGACTGGAGCGTCTTGCGCTGTTTGGGGTATCGTGGTCGGTTCCATCTTCGTTTTCGGTGGATTACCATTACTAGCTGCTCGGGCTGATCGAGGAGGCGGATATGTAGTGAAAGATTCGTTCAGGCAATCACAGCCTTTGAAGGCAGTAGCAATGGTATTCTCCAGCCGTTTGAAGATGTGTGTCCGATTGTCGCCGCTTTGAAACTCCGGATTCCCGGCTTGCGAAACGTCTTGCATGCGGCTGTCTAGCTTTGGAGTTGATCGGAGATCTGAATTTGCTCGGACTCTGACAGGGGTGTCATTACCCTCCCAGCGAACGGATTGTGGTGTCAAGTAGCCTGAGTTTTCTTTTGGCGCCGCCAACCTTTCCCGTTCACTAGAATGGGAAGCACTACGACTCCGAGAATCCCCAGCGCGTGGGGGTGAGAGATTGTTTGGACGGGAGGCATGATCCTGCATTGGCGGAAGATTAGGTAGCGGTTTGTTCTTTCTGTTGTCGTCCGGCGACAACCATGACCGAGGGCTATTGTCCAAAAGGCTATCAAAATACATGTTGAGACACCCCCCGATCATACCACGGATTTGATTGGCCGTCAAAGGAAACGCTATGGTAGCAAAGTCAGTATTTACAAATATATGACGCAAAACTAGCATTTGGTGGTGTTACCTTTGCTTGCCAACTTGGATGCTCCGCCCTGAGACTCTTGTGAGGGTTTGTCTTTAGAATCATGAGAAATCGGCTCGAGGTCTGTGACCATCAAGCAGTCGGTGCATCTGAACACCTTCAATTGCCGTGGCCACCGGACAGTCGCATTACAAGTCTGACACTTGCCCTCGGCGAGATCATTTCCAGGTGCTGCACCTTTCCGGGGACTTGACGACTCTGGCTCCAAGGGATATGTTACCTCGTCGTCATCATCATCGTCAGAGTCCCATGTCGCATATTTGGGGACTGCCTTGTCCCGTTTTCGCCCAAAACCAGCGAACGGATTGCTGATCGAGCGTGAATGTCCTCGGTGGTACGAACTCTTGGGGGTACCGCCGTTTAATGGGGGCATGATCGAAGCATCGCGAGGTCGAACTATACGGCGTGGGTTGATTTCCAGTCCAGAATGTTGGGAAGGGTGTAGTCCAGGGATGGCGGCGTTGCCAGCAGCTGAGATCGGAGGGATGGGCAGATGACGTTCAGACCGGGACGGCATAGAGGCGCATCAATTTGATCTGATTTGATTTGACCAAATTCAGCCTCTCCAGTACGTAATCCAGCTCGTGGAGCCTGTCTTTCGTACCAAACACATGCGAATAAATCGTGAAGGACGGAGTGGGGGTAAGGCAGTCGGTAAAGCGAGCTTTGCTTCTTTGTTTGATAAATGACAGGTTGGTCTATTGCAGGGATGGACCTTCAGTAAGCTAATCGAGTCTCACCGAATAAGGAATTATCTCACCTCCCACTCCAATAGAGAGTGATGGATCGTTACAGCAGCAGTTCATAGTCTGTGGACGGATTGGGAAAGAGGCCGGGGGAAGGAAGTGGCTCATGCCTAAGGCACCAGAGGTCTATTTTTAGATCAGAGACCTGAACTTTCAGGCCACAAATGTACTTTTGTGGAGAAGCACATTGATCATCGTTTAGTACACAATACTAATTAAAGACAGCCTTAGCGTATCAAATCCACAATTTACAAAAAGAGTATTTTTGTGCTCCGGGCCACAAGTGAACTAGACCACTTGCTAGCGATCCGCCGAGGTACGATCTAACGACCCGCAAGTACGGAGTACTACACCCGCAAATACGACACTGAGAGTTGAGAATCAGTCAAGTCCCACCATGTGCATACGTATATCCATAGAACTATCAAAAATAGCACTAATTCAAGGCTACACATCTACAATACCAGTGCCATGGAGCTGAACCAGTCATACTTCGTTAATAGGGGAATTGAAACATAGAACAAGATGGCTTTTTGGCTAACAACAGAACCGACTGGTCTGCATTGAAGTTGAGCCCAGCGTGGAAAACACTGTCTGGGAAAGAAGTGTTTTAATAAATGACCACATGCCGTAACCAATATTTTCCAACCGAGACCACTGGGAAAGTGCACTACCGCACTTAACGGTAACGCCAGTAGCTCTGGGTGTTCTGGCGCTTCCAGGTGTGGCGACGACCAGCCTTGGTGTTGTTGTAGCGGTGACCCTTGTTGATACCACGGGACTTCTTGCCAGTGGCGGTAAGGCCACGGGACTCACGGTGCTAGAAAGGGAGACCTGATCAGCAAAGCTCGCGGGCATCACAGTTGAATTTCGTGCCAAACTCACCTTGTGAACGGGGTTGCAGATCCAGTTGATGCGGGCATCACGGCGGATGGCCTTGTGCTGGGGATCGACAAGGATAACCTCGTAGTACTTGTAGGTGGAGTCCTGGTTGATCCAGTAGGAGTTCAGGACGCGCAAGTTAGCAGCGCGGCGGCCAACACGCTCTTCAGCGGTGGACTTGAGAGCACGCTGGTACTTGAGCTGGTTGACACCGTGGTTGGTGGGCTTGCCTGTTCACACAATCGCGCATTAGCTAAAAAAAATTCCTTCAATTCCCTCAGATCTCCAGGAAATCTGCTTTCGACAGGAAAAATTCGTACCGTAAGTGGCACCCTTGGAGACAGGGCGTTTGCGGCCACCGCGGCGGACACGGGCACGGTAGATAACGTAACCCTGCTTGGCCTTGTAACCGAGACGACGGGCCTTGTCGGGGCGCGAAGGGCGCGAGGCACGGTGGATGGCGTTCAGCTGGCGGAGCTATATTATGCACTCTCAGCAATGTTCAACGAGTGTATAGCAAGACACATGAAGCCCGGAAGGGTTTTCTTGCGTGCCACAATCATTTCCGCCGAATGACTTTTGTTCGAGCCGCCTAGCAATACCACATAAAAACGGCATATCCTAAGGCAACGCACACCAGTGCTCGGCGGAGATGTCAGGCAATCGGGGGCGAAGGGATTTATCTCACCTCCCAGCATCGGACGCGCAGCAGGAAGCGAATCACATCGGACTGCTTCTTCTTCTGGATTTCTTCCACGTACTTGAGGGCACCCATCTAGACGGTTATAAGTCAGAGAAGTGCACTGGCGGCGGAGATCGTATGAAAAAAAAAAGATGATAAACGTACCTTGTCGGCTGTACGATGTCGTCGGTTGTCGTTGTCGCAAAAAGTTCGAGGAAGAAAACGTCCGGAGGCAGAGGTTGTGTGTGGGACGCTAGCGATTAGCGAGTTGACCCACCACGGCCAATCACAGTATGGTCTGAGCTTTAGCCTTGTAAATCAGGTGTCAGCAGCAGCTTAATGCCTCAGGCTGCAAGTTACTCTAATTTGGTAACCAAATTTGTTAAGCTAGTAATGAATGGTCTGGGCAATATCGAATAAAAGTAGAGGGATAGAAATGAGAAGGCCCCTTTCTATGACCAAGAGTGAAAAATTGACATACGAGAAGCATCATCGTCAAGGACAGGGATAGTTAAGTAACGGCTGATGTTGTAATTGCATAATTGGATAATTTTGTTTAAATTGTTTGATTTGATACAATCACTAATCGAAATATAATATAAAAACATCAAGATCGTCAAATCGCCTCGCTCAATAAATGCAATCAACGATGCTCGCTCTCTCCATGCTGGCATAATCTAAAACACGCAAAAGCAGTATCCCGAGCTGCATTCAAGGGCGTCTCGAAAGATGCTCTCGTTCGACCATTTCATTCGTCACGGAGATATAGTATGATCCTGCTGGCAAAACACTCTTCTTGCATAAAGGACAAAGGCAGCAGTTCTGGGTCAGGAATGGATCGATACACTCTGAGTCAAATATGTGTCCACAAGGCAGTTCGCGGACCGTAGATGACCCAACAACAAAATCGTCGAGACAAATAGCACAAGTCGTTTGAGTATAGCTCAGACGGTACTTGCTTCTGCAAGTATCATTCTGTCCGGGCTTTATCATCGCTGCTTCAGGTTTCTGAAGGCCAGCATCGTCCTGGGCATGGTTGTCTTCCTTGAGCCATAGCGAGTTGATCTTGTCTCCAGAACCATGCTCAATTGAATTCGCCGATGTATTATCTTGTGGAAGCGTTGCTTCTGTTGGGGGGATGATCTCCAAGTATGTATAAAGCGGCATTTTGCTAACCACCTCTTGAGGAGCAGTCATTTGGTTCAATGCCAAGGCTTCGATGTCGACTTGACCTGCATTAAGACGTCTCTGCAGCTGAGCGCGTCTCTTACGCAGGACAAATCGATAAATAATGATTAGGAGTATACTGAGTATAAGAACTGTTCCTGCAATTGCAAGTACGAAACTCCAAACGCTTGTCGACGCCCCTTGTGTTTCTTCACCTGCGATATGTGAGTATAGATTCGATAGTAACGCATTTTTGTGACCTACCAGTTTCAATCCTGGCAAACAATCGCTCAGTCTCGGTCTGTAGCGCAAATCTTTCGGTCGAGTTGTCTCTCTTGTCTTCGGGTGTCTTATTTGAATACCACGAGAGATCATTGATCAATGTAGTTCCAGCTGGGCCAGGAATGGCGTACACCGGGTAATTGTTGTCCATTTTCCATTTCTCTCCGTCTTTGGTTGCCCAGCGAGAGTCGTTCGAGTCAGGTGGTATGCTGGTCTCGTTGTCTGACGGCTGGAAAAAGATCATAGCGTGCGTGCCAACCTTTTGGGCAGCTGAGAGGAACGAAAGCGAACATTCGGCAGTCACCCATGGAGCAAGGCCAACGAGGGAGTATCCGAAGTCAGACACATCTTCATATCGGGTCACGTTTGCCGGTACGGAAGAAGCAGTAATGTCATAGCACGGATCATGAGGCTCTAGACTGGGTACAAACAAGAGGCCTGATACCAATCCATCCTCGGGGATGCCGTTGCTCGATATTGTTTGAACCTTATGATCGAGAATAAACCGATAGGCGACATTCTCCTATGTAATTATATGAGTTAGAATCAGCCCCGAATGTCGTTGTCGGCTTATTAATGAAGAAGGTATAACTACTTACTTCAACTGACGAGGTGGAATTCGAAGCTTGCCCTGAACCTGCCCAGAGTGTAGCCACTTTACCCGCCGAGTTATTTCGCGTAGACATGGTAGCAGCTGACATGCTATATATTGGGTCAAGTGGATAATGAAGGTGAATGTCGGATATACTGTGAGACTAAATGCTTGAGACCCGCGGGGAAGGCGTGTGCATGAGGGACAAGTTGAGTATGGAAGATTTTGAAAATGGCAACCACTATGGTTCCAGGCAAAGTCATTTAAGGCGAAGCTGAACCCTGAAGCATCCCATACATCCCCATTGCTATTTAGAGCTCTACGGCGGAAGAATGCGAGGGTCAATCGGGACCGTCACAAGAATGTAGAATAATACTGGTTCCAACCACGAGGCAAGAGGCAAAACGGCTTGGCCAAGGTACACTGAGTTTCACATTTCGAAGATCTCTCCGGGAACGAGTCAACAAATGAAAATGGCCGAGCGCGTCTACATCGTATACTTCGCTAAACATGGCCGTTCACAGCAGACCGGTTGTGGAGATGATCATCAGCAGGCAACTTTCCAACCCTTTCCACTTGACATTGGGATTTAGTTAGCGAGATGGCGTTATAAATAGTAATAATTCAACGCTTGCAATTTATAAGAACACCTGATTTGCTCTGCCTCATCCCTCAGAATGTCGGAGTAGCCGACATCGGGCCTCCCTCCCCAGAACTATAGGAATGTGTATCAGAGTTCAACCGCGACCACATTTTTGGGCGGCTAAACCATGTGTGAGCCATCAAGTGGCGAGGCGCAAGCTGTATGTACAGTGTAAAAAATTGAATAATCTCAGAGCCAAAGTACCATGGCCAAGTGCTCTGAATCTCAGACTGAGCACGTGATGATGCATGTCAGATCGCCATCACGTGCATATTCTGGCCGACCGCCAGCGACCGCCAACCATCATCACCTCAAGAAAGTCTAATTCATCTATGATCGAGAGATTGTATCTACTTTAGCTCATGATCAGGCAACTTTAGGGGACAGTCAATCTCCTTCCATTATTATTCGCTCACAGCGACCGACGACAGCATGTGTCTGGCTAGTCCCATCCACACCTCCTAGGATCCTTTCTGTCGACCGATCTCTCTCTTCGTTGATACTACTGTCTTTGGTATCTTAATCAATTCATCTCTTCTTTTCGCTTCGTCCAATCATCGGTCTGAAGAAACACCATGCCATCCGCATACAAGGGCAAAGGCAAAGGCCGCGATGCGCGCCAGTCGCGTAGCCGCAATACCACCCCGTCCAGCGCTAGTGCTCCCGCTATCCCATCACTACCCATCCAAAGCTACTTAGAGAACGATGTCACCAAGCACATTGACTTGGCTAGCGTGCAATACTCCGATGTGTTGGACCTGGTATCCGCGCAGAACATCCCAGATTCAAAAACACTGGAGGCATTGGTGGAGCACCTGAAGGGTCTTAGTGACATGGCCGATCTTCGGGGCGAGGTTTGCAATGCTGGAATGCGCGAGATGTCTCAAAAGCGCAAGGACGTGGATGATCAGGAGCTTGATCGTGAAGTTCGAGATCGCTCCAAGTTGAAACGTGAAACCGAAGAGGATGACGATATTCATAAGGGCGGGAAGCTGAAGAAGCGGAAAGAGCGCCCAAGTGGAAAGGAAGAGCGGCCATTAAATCATGGCGCACATGAGGTAGCGCGCCAGGATGGAGCTGAGACTAAGGTTGAGGGAGGTAAGAAGAGATTCAACTCCGCGCTTTCTTCCCACTCTTTGTTTTCACCGACCCATCTCCACAACTTGATCTTCTTTCACTTTCCCCCACTGTTCAACCTTCGCTAACTATCAACAGCGGCTTCTCCAGCATCGAAAAACTCCAAGAATGCGATATCTGATGAAAGCTCCTCGCTTTCACCTCCATCGATGATGTCCCCCAATGGCACAACCATTGCTGCTGACGGCCCTCCCCCGGGGACCCCCGGGTCTGAAACCAGTGCCGATTCACACCAACCTGAACCCCAACCTGCGATTCCTCAAGTGCAAGTCTTTGGCGATAACCCCCTGAAGTTTGACGACCCCACCATCTACAACATTCGAGATGTTCTCCCAGGCATGACGGACGATGAGAAGAAAGAGATTTACAGCGTTGCTCACTTCCCTAAGACCGATCTTGCTCACATGGCAGCTGGTGTGGCTCCTGACAAGGACTTCAGCAATGCCAAACCTTCCAACCAAGTCAGCGCGAATACTTTCCAGACTTACATCGAACCGTACGTCCGGCCTCTTACCGAGGAGGACATTGCCTGGTTAAAAGAAAGGGTAAGTCAATTGTAGCTACTTTCAGTCAGCACAAGCTGACCTGTCACAGGGTGACCGCACTACCCCATTCATAATGCCCCGCCGCGCAAAGAAAAACTATCGTCAAATTTGGGCGGAGGAGGATGGAGTGTCATACGACTCGAGTCAAGATGACAAGGATCAGCTGCCTTTGAATCAAGGTCGTGGCAGCATTGAACAGCTGACTGACGATAAAACCGAAACCAACGAAGTCTCGGTTGGACCTCTCCTCAGCCGCCTCTGCTCTCTCCTCCGTTACGAGCACCGTACTTTTCCCGAAGATTCCAACCCAACCGCAAATGGGGACACCGCGAGTGTAAGTGGACTGGATAAGGACGCAATGGACATTGATCCACCCACCGTTGAGAAGGAGAACAAGAGCGAAGCCAAGCCTCTCCCTGCTGCAACCACCTTCCGCGACGCAGATCCAAACGACTTCAAAACCTCGGTCGCAAAGTTAGATCATGCCCAGCTGGATGAACGCGCCAAAGCCGAACTGCGATTCATTGGTTTCCTCGGTGCAGATGATAATCCAGACTACGACGCTCACTACGACGATGAAGTTGCCGAGCGACTCCGCCTCCTCCAAAGCGAGCTCAAGAGGCAAATCGTCACTAACAATGCTCGCAAAGGTCGCATTCTGAAGATTGCCCAGGAGCACATGGCCATGCTTGAGTTTACTACCATTCAAGATGACCTCGACTCTCAGGTCCAACAGGCCTATCTCAAACGCACCCGCACTATGGGCAAAAGCAAGAAGGGTGCTCAGCCCAAGCATCGGCCAGGCGGCGCAGGTGGCGGCAGCCACGTCGCTGGTTCCGCGGGAGTCTCCCGTCCTGCTGTCGGAGACGCTGCAAAGATTGTTATGGACCGCCGTCGTCGCTGGAACGAGGCATTCCTGCCTATTTTCGACGACATTAAGACTACCATACCCTCTGAGGGAGAGTCAATCTTCGACCCAGAAGTTATGGCTGAATACGAGAAAGCCGAGCTTGAGAACTGGGACGAGGAATAATTCCTCCCCTCTCTGTTCTATGCCGGGTCTTATCACTTCAAGATAACCCGTCTTCTATCATTTTGCTGCCTCTTAGCCATCTCAACTTTGACTCATTTCCTGCACGATACGATACGAATGCATGATGGACTAGCGTGGCGTTATCGGATACCTCTTTTTTTTCTCTGCACAACATCAAATGTTGAACCGCTGGCTAGGTTGTAGTCCGCATGAAGATACACTGGGTCTTTTTCACAACATGTATCTACCTAGTTGGATGTGATTAAGTCCATATATTCTTATCCTTCAATGAGAATAAGTTTTCAGTGGTACCTTGGGAACCATATAAACGCAAAAGTAGGGTATCAATATTCCAACAATAAAAAATCCCCCAAAAAAAGACCTCTCCCAACTCATCTATGAAGAATCAATACCTCCCAGGGATACCTCTTCAACCTGGCCGTCAGCTCCCTCTCACTCATCTCCAACTCCGTACAAATTTGATCAAAGCAATGCGTCCCATCAAGATACTTCCCAAGAACCTCATCCCCGACAATCTCATCATCCTCTTCCCAAAACGTCGACGGCGCCCCCGCACTCCCATTCGCATTCCGACTCCCACTCACCACCGACCCAGCCCGCTCACGACTGGACTCCCTCCTCGCAACCGTCGAGATAGACGCGTCCTCTGACACATTAGAGATCGCATAGGGTGTATTAGTGCCGGTATTGACGCGCGAGGACAGCGCTGTCGGCGTGAAGGAGGACGTGCGCGGCGGGGGCGCAGGCTGGCCCGTGGCAAAGGCATATTTATGCACGCGGTACAGGAAGCCCTTTATCACGCCGAAAGTGATGAAGCGACGGATGTCAATGTTGGCTAGCGAGCGACTGTGCGTTGCGTACCATTGCTTGACGCTCTGACCTTGTTTGAGGCTTGCATATAGCTCGACCAGCGCGACGCCGTCGACGATCGCTGGTTTGTGGAGCGTGTTTGGGGGTGTTCTTGGGGAGGTGGAGGTGGAGGTAGAGGTGTTCTCTTCGGCGCCTAGGAGGGGCCAGATTTCTTCGGCGTCGAAGCGAGATTCTTCCCGTGTGAGGCTTGGTGTTGGGTCGATGAGAGAGCTGGAGAGCTGTGCTGTTCCGGTGCTGCCGTCTGCGCTGCCGTTGTTGCTGCCGTTGGCGCTTGGGCTTGGGATCAGGCTTGGGGGGAGAGGGGAGGATGGTCCGGTTGCTGGGTGTGGTGCGAAGCGGAGGTTTACGTAGCGGGCACATTCTAATTGCATTGCTTCGTCGGAGGCTATTGTTGCGGTAAACTGGGCGGTTGGAGCGTAGATGGCGGAGAAGGAGAAGATGTCGAGGATAAATAGACAGCCATAGTAGAGGAGATGTCGGAGGGCGCGGCAGGTGAGGGAGAAGTCTGTGTCGGCCAGGACGGAGATAATGCGGACACTGTTGACGCCGTTGATATGCGGTACAATCTGCCGAGGTTCAGCTGCTGTGTTTCAAGCCATATGAAGGTGGGGGGAAGACAATGTCATCTTTCACATACCCTTTGCATGGTCAAGTCCCAGTTCTCATCCATGAAAGCCTGGTATCGCAACGTGAAGAGCGGCACTTGCCAGGCCTTGACGGGTGGGGGAGAAGGGTATATCGGGAAAAGCTTGATGTTCAGGGTGTTTAATTCATCTGGGTAGTATAATTAGCAGCGAAGTCACGCTGGACAGGTTCATGGACATACCAATGGGAATCATGCACTCGCAATAATTGTTCAAGTCCTCCATCAACATCTCACAGAGACTGTACACCTTCCCTTCGCCACTCTTCGAGAAATCGCGGGACAAGAAACCATTCTGCTCTTCTAGGCCATGCATTAGATCTGCTAGCTTCTGCACCACGCTCTTATACGTGCTAAAGTCGTCCTCCTCTGCGAGGACTATGCAGAAGTTGAAGATGAATTCATTCCGGTCATACCGCACCGACTTCATGCATATTGGGTATCCCAGAATACGATATCCGTTTGTGCAGACTTGCAAAAGGTTCCCACAGAGCTCCTGGCGGGGGATCACGAAGAAGGAGACATCGGAGAAGGTGAGGAAGGGTGGTTGTGAGGGCGCGGTTGGAGAGGGGACGATAGCTCCGTCGGGGACTTGATGGACGACTTTGGGTCCTATATAAGGTCAGTCAGTATGGAACGAATTCAAGGTTTACCATGGGATTGAAGGTCCTTACCCTCTATCGTGTCAAATTTACTGTAGAAGATCGCCTTGATCATCGTGGCGATGATTGTAGGGTTGAGATGAATGTGTAAAGCTAAGCAGAGTATGAATCGGCGCAGGCTATTGGTCAAATTTAATCAAACACAAAGCTGAAGCGAGGTTCATGTTCATTCATGTTCATGGCATGGAGATCAGTTGCGGAGCGGACCTCGGAGCGGAGAGCTTATCGAAATCAATTTGTCTCAGACTATTCCAAATTAGGCTAGACTGCTCGTGATATATGGCTTGTAGCTATCCCCGCACTTTGTTTACCAACTCACTCCATGTTGTACGTCTTGCTTTTCTCTATTCGAAGGTATTCTATTCTACATTCTCACAGGGCTTCTATTCTGTACATATCCCTAGTCCTCCCTCAAACAATGGCTACAAGATAAGATTGACCAGCCTTGGCCGCAAGGATTTCTGGAAGTATGCCTGAGAGCAAAGCTAACAAGAAAGAAAATTCACATCCTTCCCTTCTAGCTTTAGATCAAAGAGACGATGTCTTCCACTACCACAGAAGACTTACATGCGATACGCCCACATCTAGTAATCTTTGCAATGAATCACTAGGCAGTGCCCTTTCGGGTTATCTTATCGAAGCCCGCTCTAGGAGTTGTCCTTAGAAACGCGGATCATTCATCGTCCGTTACCCTTTGACAGGCCATGTGATTGGGCTTCGGAAAGGCATTTTACGCCTTGTGCCTCAGGACAGTGAGTAAGGTTGTGGTATCCACTAGTTATGCGTCGCCGACGAGATGTTGTTGGGTTTCAAAAAGTGATTTCTAGCACCCTTATCGGGCGTAACTAACAAGGGTGAATTCATCGCGGGGACTAAATTGCACCGGGACTATGAATCGTTTTGTATTCGACAACATGCGGATGGCGGCCATATCCTTCTCGTAAAACAGGGCAGTGGGTTCTTGCCGATGCAGAAAAGGGGCACACAGCTCGTGGTCGGCACTAACAGAGATGATGGCATAGCATGGGAGTTTGTCCGTGTCGAACGTGACGACGGTATTTGATCCCACTCTTTCTATCCCTAGACACTATATTCTTAAATGATGTTTCATACCAAGCAGATTCCAGTCTGCATCTTGAGCTGTACGCTACTCATATATTGGACGACCAAGGGAATGATATTCATAAATATATCTCTGAGTAAGTTAGAATAACTTTTGCCGTTTGCTGAAAATCCCCGATTACCACGTTGAATATGAATATCCCCGGCGAAGCAAATAATGAAAGTTAAAGAGTCAAACAACAAAGCATGGTGAGGAGTAGGAACATGAGGGTATTAAGAAAATGAGACAGGCGACAATGAAATCTATGCTTATGCGTATGCAAAAGACTCTTCTGGGTGTGTTGTAAGCAGAGCAATGGATATAGATAAATAAAATCAGAGGGAACCTCGAGAAGAAGGAGCCAGTCCACTTCAAACAATGCGAGCGAGTAAGATGCGCCGTAAAAATGCAAAACACGAATCATAGCGGGGCCCTATTCAAAGGGTCTGATGGTCGAGTAAATATTATGCGGTCATTGAGCCGTGCCGGAGGTATGGTTGGATGTAGATGGAAGTGCAGTGTTTGTTGCGATAATGCTGTCTGGCACTGTGAACAAGGCCGCCCTCGTCACCACACGAGCCGCACCGCGACCGCGTGGGATTCGGACATTGTCGGCGACGAGAGTCAAGGGCTGGTTCGCACGAATGGCATGCACCATCTCACCGAAACTGCCACGTTCTCCAGCCTCCTTCAGCCATTGTTCCCAGTCTTCATCCAGCGGCACATCAGTGCCTTGGTCGCGAGCGGCCATCGCAGCAAGGATTCGGTTGTTGAGGGCTACGCCACAACTTTCCATTTCCTCGTCGCTGAGTTCCTCTTCGATTTCGTGCTCCTCCTCGGCGGACCGGTAACTGGAGGCACGGGAATCGATCGCACGGACCGTGTCGTTGCTTTGTGTCTCGATGATCTGGTCATCTTCCTCTTCTGTCCCGCAGAAGTCGCAGTCATTGAAGTGGATCTCGATTGACGGGGCGGGTTGAGGAGATGCCGGTCGGACTGAGTGGGCTGTGGTATCCTGTACAGTGATCCCTTCTTCTGCCTCGTACCGCTGACGCGCAGACTTGGTCCCTTCCCATCGACATAGATTGGAGATCTCCTCCTCTGTCAGACCAAGTTGATCAAAGGTTTGGAATAGCTTTCTGTGCCAAGGGAAACGACCCAGTCGCATGCGATGCGGACCATACGAGTAGTCCAGCCCCGGGTATTGTGCTTCGATGCAGTCTAGCGAGCCGTAGAAGAGGGATGTTTCGACACGTACTTCTGGAACGAGGTTTCGGGTAATGTGAGCACCAAAGGACCCTGGGTCGTTTGGACGAGGTCGTGGAAACGTGGCGTTATACACGATTTGGCCCACGGACGGTTTACGCATGGTGAAGGTCGGATGTGGAGGGAGTTAAGAGGTAAAGGAGCAGATTAGAGAGGCAGAGTCGTCCTAAACACCCTGGAATGTGATGATTCGGGATATCCAGCCCTGGAGGGTCCCCCCTTGCCCTTAGTCAAATTCCCGGACGTTGGGACGTGGATGTTTTGGGGGTGAGGAGGGCTTCAGTTGGCAGTGGGGGGTAACAACGCTAGAGACGGCGCGGATAGTAAATTCTCGAGAATACAACGGAAATGCTTCCTCAACCTGGATTTCCCGTAATGCAAGTCACTGGATATAATAATTAAAGAAGAGAAAAGGAATCTCGATCAGGTGCCCCAGCTGACGTTTCGGCTCTTTGACCCTTGGGGGAATTGAAGGTCTCACAGGCGTGCCATTGGTAGTCAATTAGGAAAAAAGAAGGAAAATAGAAAGTGGAAGGAAACAGAAAGAGAACAGAATAATGTGGGAAGAGACAACCGGTCACAGGCTTTATAACTAAGATTCCTAAGTGTGCGTTGGCATGGCATGGCCACGATGCACGGCCAGCTGTTAAGGCGTAGACACATTCCTTTTGGACTTTGGGACTAGAACTTTGCATATGCAACTATGCAATATATTTCATCGAATCAAAACGCTCTGAATTATTTTTATTATAGAAAGATTGGACATATTTGGATTTGTTTTAGTACCCCTTCGCTTTTACGTTCATATCACGTGCAAGTAACAGGTTCAGCAGTCTAGCAGTCTAGCACATTCACCTGGGCAACCTTGGACATGCAATCTGACCTCAGCTTCTAAATGTGTTGCCATGTCGACCTTCAATGGAATCGTAGAAGGTGAGACCGGCACTTCCACGTCACTACTTACGCTAATCATCCGACAGAGTTTCCGGATATTCGCAGTGAGCTTCACCTATGAAATCAGCCAAACTTACGGCTAAGAAAAGCAGTTGACTACTTTCGGAAATGCCTAGAGCGGCCGGCACCACTAGCTTGCTTCCTCAGCCATGTGCATAGCGATCATTTACAGGGCCTCGAGTCCTTTCGAGCACCGTTTATCTACTGCTCGCCAGCCACGCGAGAGGCACGCTCATATGTATCCTATTGAATTCATTATACTGACCATGCGCAGCTACTCCTCCGGATTGAAAAGTATCCCCATCGGATGAACTTTAATAAAGGCATATTGGAATCACGCCGATTGCACTATAAGCATCTTGCAAAGCTTCTGGTTAGTATCGTTCTACACTTTGACTAGAGTTGACCAGGTCCTCATCTCGTACAGCGCCCAATTCCACTGAATACACCAACGGAAATTGAACTCACACCTCGACGTCGTATCAGGGTGACATTGTTTGATGCCAACCATTGCACCGGGGCTGTGATGTTTCTCATTCAGGGGGACGAGAAGGCAATCATCTACACAGGTGACATCCGAGGTGAGTCGATGATGTCTCTTGCTTGAAATACTAGCTGACTATCTTCAGCCGAGACATGGTGGGTGAACAGCCTAGTCCGCCACCCGGTCTTGATACCGTATACTCTGGGCCACAAACGACTGGATAACCTGTATCTGGACTCTACATTTGCAAGCAAGACAAACCCATTCCTGGAGTTCCCTTCCAAGGCCGAGGGACTGTCTGAGCTGCTGCAGAAAGTCCAGGCTTATCCTGATGATACAGTTTTCTACTTCCGTGCATGGACGTTCGGCTACGAGGATGTCTGGATGGCGCTCTCAGCTGCGCTGCACACAAAGGTGATCATATCACGCCGCTCAAACATAGCATCTGCTAATTAGCGTAGGTTCATGTGGATCGTTACCAGATGGGACTTTATCGGTCTCTAGTCCATACTCCAGGCAATAGGGCGATTAGTGAAGCCCCTGCTCTCTGTGGCTTTGAGCTTGGAAACAAAGCTGTAACAGGCTGCCTAAGCAACGCCGAATCAAGTCGGATCCACAGTTGCGAGCCCGGGGTCTCATGTCCGGCAGCTCGCGGCCCTAACACGGTCTACATTGTGCCCATTGTGAATCGCACAACCGGCGGTGCGGAAATCCCTGAGGTCGGTGCGGGCGGTGGTATTGGGGACTTGTACCAAACTCATGAACTCGAGCTGCCAGATGAATCTGCATTGGCCAAGTTAGAGAAGCTGTGTCTCAAACACGTCCAGGACAAAAAAGCCCTTTCTCAGATCCGAAGTGCCCTCATGGATGCTTTTCAGTCGAAAAAGAAAGCACTGTCGCTTGATACATATGGCGTGAAGGAGGAGGGTGAAATATCATTGAAGAATCTGGTGACCGCTCTAAGCCATGGTCCATCTGATACATCCAGCCGGTCGTCCCAGACAGACCTGCCTAACACGATAGTAAGTGGCTCTACTTTTCTTTCGACGATCTTCTAATGCCATTATAGCGGTTCCCTTATTCACGACACTCTTCCTACTCCGAACTATGTGAGCTCGTGGCTGCCTTCCGGCCCAGGGATATTCATCCATGCACCGTGGATCCAACGACCTGGAACGAAGACATCTCCATCAGACGTCTGTTTGGCCACCTCTGCTCAGGAACCGATTTTTCGCACGACACTTACATGCGGCAAATCGTAGCTAATCATGTTGATGGCGAGGGAGATTCGCGCGCAAAAAAAGGGGCCCGGTACGACATGGACCTCTCCACACAGTCCACACAAGAAACCAGTAGTGGAATTGAAGATTTTAGTCTTGGTATCGCCGATGCAAGCCATCATCCTGATCAGAAGCAGGACTCTCTACATCGTTTGAGTCAATTCGAAGAGGCGGCCAGAGTTAAGCGCAACGAAATCCGTCGAGCACACCGCTATCTCCAAGAGCATGCAGAGCCTAAAACATTTAAAGTCAATCCTCTTCCGTCTACATGGCCGACAGAAAAGGAAGACAGGTTCGATCCGGCCAGTGATGAGGGAAGTGAAGAAGAGGATACGCTCTTACCTGACCAGCCATATTTAGAACCTTCGGCTACAGGGCTCCGACAAAGGTCCGAACCAATCACATCTACAAGGATCATTGACCTAACTAGCGATGGTACTACATCTCCTCGTCCAATCAGCCAACAAACAGACAGTCAACACACAGACATACTTGCTCTCTCCATCTCCGAGTCAGCGCTTGACTCTCCGGACCAAGATTCCGTTGAAAATAGGCTACGGGACCCAGCGCGAGGAGAACAAACCCTGAATCGCTCACGCAGTGCGCGTGTTGCTGCTTATCTAGCTGCGCGCGAAGGTACTTTCTCAGCTTGGTCGAATATATCACTTATTTCGGCGGGTGATCATCATGGTGAGGAGGAGATTGAGCTATAGGCTTGATAATTTATTAATATTGGCAGGCGGATGGATCTGTGTCTTTTTCTTTTTTTCTATCTTCAATTTACTGTGTATGATACCCCTCTCGAGTATTTTTTTCTCAATATTGCCATCTGGAATTTCGCCAATGGAGTGGACTACGCTATCTTGGGTTTTCGTTCCTTTCATATAATTGCCTATGTGGATTACTGACTTGCAAAAGCATTTTCATGCTCTAAATTAGTACATCACTTACCCTGCACTGCCATCCTTAAAGATCAGCCTCGTGGGCCTATACAAACAGCAAGATCAGTCCACCAATAAAGACCCAAGTTGGCCGAAACCAGACTACATTGTCGAGACAAACCCTAAAACCTGGTGAGGAAAGCATCGATATCATAATTTCTTTGATGATTTACACTATAGGGAACAAAGAATCAGACAATTGCCTCACGAAGCTAAATTTACAACAAAGCCTTGGTGACCTTCCGCTTCCCTTGTATACTAGCTTTTTTCATGACTATCTACAGATCTCAGGACAAAGAGAACAAAGTTTCTCAACACCAAGTCATATGGCTTTCAATCCTTTCTTCTTGATGAAGGCCTTGTCTACAGTCTGGTCAACCCAACGAGATGCAAATGGATAAATAGGCCCTGATTCCTCGACATCTTGAGGAATCATCCGCCTCACAGTTCTTCTTCCATCAGTACAACCAGTTTAGTCTACTCGACTCTCAACTTTACAATTACTTCACTAACCCTAGACAGGTAAGTGATACATCCCGTTCATCTCCTCATCCCTCCCATTCTACATCACCAGAGGACCACCGGCCCCTCCCTGTCATCCACAATGCCTGAGTCTATCGGTACTAGACTTTTCCGTGGTACTCGGGCTATTTTCAAGTACCGGAAGGAGCGTGGTATTCTAGTGAACAACATCCGCTCCTATATCGCCACTTTGCGCCAGATGCCCGAGGGCAACTACCTGATTGAAGTCGCCCTCAACATCCAGTCCCTGAAGGCTCAGGCCGACAAGGTGAAGTGGGCTTCCCAGGACCTCGCTGTTGATGCCGCGGACATGAAATATGTCAGCTCCCAGGGAATCGCCCACTTCACCTGCACCATTCCCCAGATCTGTGACATGGTCGGCCGTGATACCAGCCAGATGGCCAAAATCCTCCATGACCACATCCACCGTCCCGTTATCAATACCGAGCACGAAATCGCACTCTACCTGGAGCATTCACTGGCTAACCTGGGCTACATCTAGATCCTAATTTTGTACCAGTCAAGTTGCGGACTCACACCAGCATCGGCACGGCGTAGCTGTAGCTGTAGCTGTAATTCAACTCGAAACCCAGGTACGTTCCAATAAAATCATTCACAATAACATTTCCATTTCCATCTAGATCTATAGCCCCCACGATTCCCTCATTCAGATCACCATGGCGCATATGAACCAAGCCCGCGTCTCCGCCTTCCGCAAAGCGCGCGACAACCTTGTAACCCTCCTCGAGCAGCAATCGACCTTCCTACGCCATGACATCGACAGCCGTGCGTATGTGATCCCCAACCTCCGTCTCCAGCTCATCCAGCATATCGATATCGTTGCCTCTCTCTCGATGAAGATGGCCGTCGACAGCCGCCACCATCCCTACGTCCTAGTCCAGCAGAGCGGGTTCTACGAGACCGTCGTTCCTATGCACTGCGCCGCGCTGAAGGGCCAGTGTGCGCATCTTGCAGATCGCCTGCGCGATAACCTTTGCACTGACGTTCCTATTGCTGTGGCGAAACTGATTGATCAGATTGTGGCTAACTTGTGCTTTTAGATAGGTTCTGGAATTGGATTATCACTTACTACTGGTTTGTTCCTGGTTTGTTTATCGTATATTCGACGTACCGTTTCTTTTTCGACGCCATGGCGGATATTCTTGTTAATATCGGTGGGCGGAGGACGGATGGGATTGTTGCTGATTCTATTAAAGGGATCTTGGCTTCTTTCGGTCATTAAGAGAAAAGATAGCTCGCTTAATCGATGATTGTTTCCTTGTTGACTTACGTGCCGTTTGAGAAAAGAAAACGAAAAAGAAAATCGTTTCGTTAGAATAGAGAAACCAATATCGCGCAAAATGTCCAATCCGTAAGAGTAACGAGGTATAGAGGAACTGAAAAGACCAAAGGAAAAAGCTAAGAACATGCAAAACAGAAAGAAGCCAACTAACCCCTCAGAAGATATAATACGCCTGTGTCAAGGGCAACTCCGAAGCCGGCTCTGCATCGCAAAGCATCCCATCTGCCTCAACAGTATAACTCTCCGGATCGACCTTCATCTTCGGCATAGCATCATTAAACTTCATATCTTTCTTCCCAACCGAGCGACAATTCTTCACAGCCTCAATGCGCTTCTTCAATCCATACGTCTGCACAACCCCCGCATCGATAGAAGCCTGCGAAACAAACATAATAGATGTAGCCGGGACGCGCGCACCAAACATCGGCCGTATAATCATCGGCTCGACAGTTGGGATCGACGCATTCGGATCTCCCATCTCGGCAGTAACGATCATCCCGCTCTTCAGAACAGATACAGGCTTCGTGCCGAACGTCGCCGGCTTCCACAGTACCAGATCGGCTACCTTGCCGACCTCTACGGACCCGACTAGATGCGCCATCCCCTGCGCGAGAGCAGGGTTGATCGTGTACTTGCTGATGTACCGCTTCACGCGGAAATTGTCCGCGCCACTGCCGTCGTCGCTTCCGAGCGGGCCGCGCTGTGTCTTGTTCTTGTGCGCTGTGTGCCAGGTGCGGAGGATTACTTCGCCGCAGCGGCCCATTGCTTGGGAGTCGGAGGACATCATGCTGATCGCGCCGAGGTCTTGGAGGACGTCTTCGGCGGCGATGGTCTCTGCGCGGATGCGGCTTTCGGCGAAAGCTACGTCCTCGGGGATGTTCTTCGATAGGTGGTGGCAGACCATTAGCATGTCGAGGTGTTCGTCGAGGGTGTTGAGGGTGAAGGGGCGGGTTGGGTTTGTGCTGCTGGGGAGGACGTTAGGGTGTTCGACGACAGAGATGATGTCTGGGGCGTGGCCGCCGCCTGCGCCTTCGGTGTGGTATGTATGGATTGTGCGGCCTTTGAAGGCTTCGATGGTCTGCTCGACGAAGCCGGATTCGTTCAGTGTGTCCGTGTGGATCATGCACTGCACGTCGTACTCGTCGCAGACTTCGAGACAGTTGTCGATTGCTGCTGGTGTGGAGCCCCAATCTTCGTGAAGCTTGAGGCCTGCTGCGCCTGCTAGGATCTGCTCTTCGATGCTCTTCTTTCCGCAGTCGTTGCCCTTTCCGGTGATGCCGATGTTGATCGGCAGGCTATCGCATGCTTGCATCATCTGGCGCAGGTGATTCGGTCCCGGTGTACATGTCGTCGCGTTTGATCCGGTGCTAGGGCCGGTGCCACCGCCGAGGAAAGTGGTGATTCCCGATGCTAGGGCTTCATCCACCTGCTGTGGGCAGATCAAGTGGATGTGCGTATCGATACCACCAGCGGTAACAATCTTGTTCTCTCCAGCAATGACATCCGTAGATGAACCCACCACCAGATCAGGATGCACGCCGTCCATGACATCCGGGTTCCCAGCCTTACCGATACCAACAATAATCCCATCCTTAATACCGATATCAGCCTTGTAGATACCAGTCCAATCGATAATCAACGCATTCGTAATAACAGTATCCACACACTCGGTATGAGACCGACCAGACGCCTGCCCCATCCCCTCGCGCAGCGTCTTGCCCCCACCAAAGGAACACTCATCCCCATACGTCGTCATATCCTTTTCGACCTTGATCCACAAATCCGTCAACCCAAGCCGCACCAGATCTCCCGTCGTAGGACCAAACATGCGCGAGTACGCCTCGCGCTCCATCGAGAACCCAGCGACAAGTGCGCTATCCGCCTGCGGCTCCGGCACATGCGCAAATCCAGCCATCTGCAGCTTGGTCATAATCTCGTCGGCACGACTCATATCCACCGGCCCATTCGCCAGCCAATTTCCACCGCGGATGACGCGATTTCCACCGATCTCGACAAGCGTGACCGTCTTCGTATCACCGGGCTCGAATCTGATCGATGTGCCCGCAGGGATGTCCAGTCGGAAACCGTACGCCTGCAAGCGGTCGAAGTGCAGCTGCGGGTTCGTCTCGATGAAATGGTAATGCGATCCGACCTGGCAATCAAAACTGTAATTAGCATCACTCGCTTCTCTTCTCCGCTATTTTTTCTCCTTTGCGCTCTGTAAATTGAATACAATGTACACACCTGAATCGGCCGATCCCCTTTGCTCATAACCTTAAGCCTGATACGCCTCTTCCCAGCACTCAATTGTACGCGCTCATGCTTAACAGGGATCACCGCGCCGGGCATCTTCTCAGGCGTGAAATCCTCGGGGTCCGGGTCGGGGAATGCCTCGGGCGCGGGGACCGGCAAGAAACTGCCATACAGGGCGCGCTCGAGATCGCCCTCGTCGCTACTGATCGGGTGGTGCACGGTGACCAGGTAGGTACCGGAGGTGAACGTCCCCTCGACTTGGAGCTCGACGAGGGTTGCCAGTACGGAGGGGAGGACGTGGCGGCGGCCGAGCATTGTTTTGCCGATGGACATCAGATCGGCGACGGAATACTGGCCATCGCGGATTAACTGCGGGGTTTGGGTGTTAGTTTGCGCATTGAATCAATTGATAATATGGTATGTCCTGGTTTCTTTGTAGGGGATTGGATGCATTTGTCGTACCTCGTGTAGCACTGAGGCTATCAGGGCCTGTTGAGGATATTAGTGGTCGTGTCCTACATCTTTTGAAGATACACATACCACAGCTTCTGCATGGTTGAGCCGCACTCCACGTGCTAAACGACGCTGTGCCAAGAAGCCCAGATGGGCGATGGTAAGCTTGTCAAGCTACAGGGGTGTTAGTTGTATGTCTCTCGGGGATGTATGTGCGACTTACCTCCTTCGGAATAAGCTGCATAATTCATGTGGAACCTGAACCTGGTAGTTCTTGGCGTGCAGGATAATTGGATTTTTAGACAGGTTGAGCAGGTTTGAAACCTCAAGAGTTAGTGATGCTGTAAGAGATGCACTTCAAGGAGATCTAAGTAAGAAAATCAAAAAGCGAGGAATGTGGGGATGCGGTACATTTCAGATGACCTCCACAGCTTTTCTCCTCTGATAAGGCCATCGCCCATGATAAGTGACCGTGGAGGCCGATTGGGCCGGGGAACGGAGGTCGGCGACATTAGTCAAGGCTTTGCTAAATTGATGACTACATATGTAACTAATGCACTGAGACTTAGTTGCATTTAGTGACATTTAGTCCGTTCTTCTTTTATGTGGCTTGGTAGGTCGATGTTCTATAGCTCGAGCGTCCACGGGTTACTATTTAGCCCGACCTACCATACATACTAAAACTCACGGGGATATCAAACCACATCCTATAATCAGTCCATTTCACTCGTTCAGGCTAAATAGGTACAGTTTTTCCTCAAACGCCGCTGAAAAAGGCAAACCGAGGGGGGGTTACACATCCAATCCAACAAACCGAAACGCATCTCATCTGACTTAGAGTCAAGCAAATCAGAAAGCAGAAAGCAGAAAGCACCACAAACTCATTTACGCCTCGCTCTTGCGCTTCTTGCTTTTACGCTTGTTCTCAGCGGGTGTCTTGACAGCCGGTGTTGACGCTGGCTCCGCAGCCTTGCGACCCCGCTTGACAGGCGACTTGGCAGGAGTCTCAGCTTCCTTGGCTTTGGGATCACTGCGGCGGCGCTTGGTGGTGCTGCGAGGGGGGGTCTTTTCCTTCACAGGAGACGGGGACTGCGACTCGTCGGATGATTCGGTGGACTCCTCGGCGGACTCTTCGGGCTCAGCCTCGGCGCCAGCCTCAGCCTCAACCTCGCCCTCAGCCTCGGGCTCAGCACCGGCAAAGTCCTGCTGCAGCTGGTTGGCTGCGGGATCGTGGTCCTCCTCAGCCTTGTTGCTGGCCTTGTAGGCTGCCATATCGCGCTTGTACTGGTCATAGTTGGCGGCATACATCTTCTTCCAGACCTATGCGGATGTGTTACAAACAATACTAAGCTGTGACGGCTTTGATGCCAATACATACCTCCTTCTGGGTATCTTCCATGCTCTGCCAGCGCCGGGTGCCCTCGTCGGCGACATCCTTGGGGCGCGCGTCATTGCCTAGGTCGGCGGCGATCTTGCTGCGGTTGTGCTGCATGTACAGGAAGTAAGGTGTCAAGGCACGCTTGGGCGCGTTGGGGTCAACGGGTGCGCGCTTGCGTTTCTTGGGGCCACCAGCCTCGGACTTGGCACCGGGGCTGCCGGCACGGAAGAGAAAATCTGGGCCCATGAATCCAGAGGGACCGAGGGGGAGCTCAATGTGGGCATCGCGTCCTTCGGTGATGTTGTTCACATGCTGAATGTAGGCCTTGCCTAGGTCAGCAATGTAAGACTGCACCTCCATCAGGCGCATGACGATCTATGTGGCACTGTTAGCGGTGTTGTTTCAGGGCAATTACGCTTATTCATTGTGTATATGTATGGGTATAAGGTTAGGGAAGAGGGGTAGTCAGGAAGCGCGTAAGTTGGTAACAAATGTGCGATGTCAAGATGAGTCTTCCAGTCTGAATAGAGTAGGGGTGGGAAATGTTCTTTTCTTTTGCACATAAAGCTTGACAACATGATACTGAAGTATGGGATGGTACAGTATAAGCTTCAACGGCTTAATGGGCAGCTTTATAGATCCTAGAACGCGACGCGTAGCAGGCGCGCAGTTGAGAATGCGCACAAGAAAATAAAAGCAAAGAACTGAAATGCAGAAAATACAAAAGTCAGAGAGCAAAAAAGAGAGGAATCAAATTACCAAGTCACTAGCCCGTCTGAGCTCTTCTTTGTTGACCTGAACGGTCGTGTCATCTTGGTTGGAAGCCATTGTTTTGAAGCCGAGAGAATGGTTGGGGTGAAGGAAAGAGAATTTTGCTGTTTTTCGGGGGGTGGAAGGGGGAAGAGGACCGGGGGGTGGAAGGGCCGAGGGGGGTACCCACTAAATAGCAAAAGGCACCCCGAAGTGCCCCGGGCATTTTCGCTCTGCTTTAGGCTTAGGCTCTGGGCCTTGTCATGAGACACACCCCCCGGGAACCCTGGGCAACACAGTGCACCTCCAAGTCCTTTCCATATGTTATTCTGTTCACTTAGTTATGTAGCTAACTATAGTAAAGTATTAACTACATTCCATTTTTAGATGATATCATTCATAGAGATCATTTTATCACAGTCTATCATATTGTAGGGGTTTGTAATTGATAATAAATACGTAACTACCCATATACCTGTATACTTGCTTATAATTTTAACAGTTCTATTCATCTATAGACATGAATTTTTCCAGCTCTTTTTGTCATATCACAGATACTTTCCTTGGTATTATTCCTGCTCTTTTCCCTTTTCTGAGGGCTGGGATATGTTCAGGTATCAGGTGTGGGTGCCCACCCCGCTATGTCAACGTCAGGGTCGCGCCCGGGCTCTGCTGAACACAAACACAAGGTGCCGAGCTTGTAGTACGAACGCCTATTCTGACTTCTTAAATCAATTCATTGAAACTGCATTTTTAGTTCTTTTCTCTTTAGTGCAATTATTTTAGTGTACTGTATAATCTAGTGCCTGGTCATGTCGCTTAGCTACCAATAGGTACTTTGTATACATGTATGTACGTAGGCAGTTATTCAATACATTCTAGATGTAGTCTCCTTTGTTTTACTTTATTCCTATGTTAATACTGCTTGGGCGTTATCCTAGTGATATCGTATTCTGCAAAGGTATTGTACTTGGTGCGCACATATATATCCACCCTTCCCATCTTCATCTTCATTATGGTCCAAATGCCTTTTCTCTCTCTTAATATCTACAAACTTGAGCCTTATCATTGTCTGTGGTGCAACTGAAAAATACAACTGCCAGATACACATGATTATATGTTTGAAAGCAAAATGTATTTCTATATGACGTCCGAAGCCAGCTAGAGACGCGGCAACACGCTGAAAACAAGATGCACCAATATACATGGCTATCCTGTCGCATAGCCAACTAGCGACATATTCTAGCTATCTATTCTACAATAACCTAGAACTTGAAGACCTGATCCTTGCTGTAACCCAGATCCTTCAAGATACCACTGAGCTCACCCTGGTCCTTGGGGCTGATCTTGCCACCAGAGATAGCCTTGTACATCGGGGGAGGGCCACAGACGAAGATCTTGATGTTCTCCTCCTTGGGCTCCGGCAGGACGGTCTTCAGCAGCTCCTTGGTGATGAAGCCCTTGCCACCAGTCCACCCCGCAGGGGGCTTGTCCAGGACGTAGAAGGCACGGAAGCGCTGGGGGTAGGTGTTCTCCAAATCATGCAGCTCCTTCTTCAGGAGGATATCATCCTCGGTGACGTTGCCGAAGACCAGAGTGACCTTGGTCTTGTCCTCGGGGTTTTTGAAGATCTCACGGGCGAGCTGGTACATCGGGGTGATACCAGTACCACCGGCGATCAGGCAAATGTGGTCGTGCTTGTTGGCCTCCCAGGGATACTTGATAAGAGGACCCTTGAACGACAGGCGCTGGTTGACATCCATGGAGTGGATGTGCTGAGACATAGGGCCGTTGGGGTAGGCCTTGACAACGAGCTCAAGGTAGCCAGGGATATCTGCTTTGTGTTAGCAAATGAAAACCAAGTCGTATTTTATGTTTTCCTACCCTCATCACTAGTGGGGGTGTAAGGACGGAGGACGTTCTTCTCGGCACCCTCGGGCTTGAAACGAGTCAACAGAGCAGCTAGATTCCTGTTAGTGATTGATTGGTAACCATAGTCGGAGTCAGACTACTCACAAGCAACAGGAAGGCCAGAGACAGCTTCCTTATCATCATACTCGAAGCGAAGGCGCTTGGTATTGGGGCTCAGGACTTCAATGTTAGCCAACTTGAGATCAACCCAGTCCTCGCCGTTGAAGACCTTAGGGCGGTCCTTGGGCTCAGCGACTGCGCTGGTGTTGTAGCGGTACAAGCCAGCACCGAGACCAGCGAGGCCGACACCAACGTAGATGGGGGCCAAGTTGGACTTCTTGGGAGCGGCCTCCGCAGAGTATTTGCGGAAACTCTGATTGAATGGCTTTAGTATGGGGATTCAATCGAGAACCTATTTCAACTGACCTGCTTCAAGGGCTGCGCACAACGGAAAGATTGACGAGCAAACATGATTGCAATGAATTGTGGAATGCGGTAAGAGGGAAACGAGGAACTTGGGAAGGCCCCGAAGAAATTGGATTACATATGCGAAAGCGGACACCTCAGCTCCCTCCCGACCTGAATTCGAATGACGCAATAGTTCCTGTACGCCTGGACATACCAATGGTTTCCAAGGTTCGGTAACGACTGTTTAAGTAATCTTGAAGATAGTCATAAGATACATCGACTAGCCTTTATTGCCAGTCCAATCAAAGACTTGCAACTAAAATGGCAGTTGAAGATAGCCGATAGATGCCTGATCTACAAGGCATCCAGGGCCGGTCTCAGGCGCGGCTAAAGAAACCCCGATATCTGACTCTTATTTCAATACTGAAATTGCAATGTGAAGAGGGATGGGATCGACCAGTATTTGATATGTATCATTGATCCCCATGGATCTATATGGATGTAGTTTGTAATGAGATACATTGCCAGTAGTAAGCAATTTGCAACATCTACCTTGTGTGCATGCATACGGCCATTTTGTGAATGACCACTTTGAAAGGAATCATAAGGCCTTCATTAGAGGTTGACACATCCGAAATAATGTCTTGGCGTCTATCAAACCAGCACTCTCCATGTATGCCCATTGTGCTACTAGAACTCGAATAATTCAAGAAACCCGATGATTTTTTCAAAATAACCTAAAGATGCCACCATACGGGGGACTAGAGACATCCAACCATCTCGCCCGTGAGCAGGGCGGTGGTTTCCACATGACCATCTTTCATGCATGCTATGGCCATAAACAGTCATTCATCCACACACTCCATATCCCAACACCCAGAACATCACATTTAAGCAAAGGTAGAGGGGCGAGAGTAAGCGAAGACCTTCTTGCCGACCTTGCCACCAGCGCGGTGGGGCAGAGGGAACTTGAGGTCCTTCTGGAGGAGCTGCTTGATGTAGGGGCGGCGGATGCTGTCATTGTTCTCGATCTCAACAACCTTGAGGATCTGCAAGGAAATAATCATTAGAATCTGGTCATTGTCGGAATGTTCGGGTAGCGCAACATACGTGGATGGAACCGAAACGGGAGCGGTGACGAGCAGCCATGTCCTGGTAGAGGGCCTCAACAGCGTCGGTGCGGCTCATCTCACGGAACTCCTTGTACATGTTGTGGGTACCGGAGCGCGAGTCGTAGCGGATCCAGATACCGAAGTTCTTGACCTTGAGGGGACGCTTCTCGTGGATCTAGACACGAGATGATGAGCACCAATCCATATCCTCGGATATTCAATCGCAACATACCACGTTCAGAGAAACGATCTCGCCGTTGGCCTTCTTGAGCTTACGGAGCTGGGACATGAAGTACCAGAAACGCGACTTGGCCACAACGGTGTTGGGCGCAAAGATGCGCATGCGGTACAGCTTGGGCGTGGGGTTCGCCTCGTTGGGCAGGTGACGCCCGATGACCTGGTACTCAGTAAGACGCCCTGGGAATCCGTCAGCTATAGTTCCTAGTGGATGTTCCAATTGCCCAGATGTTCAGTTCGAGAGATGAAACGGTGCGCGATGCAGGTTGGTGGAAATTCGAGAATTCGAGGAGACCAAGGGTGATATGTGGATATTGAAAACTTTGAGATTCAGCCATGCGTAGCCCTGATCGACAGCTTTGTGCGTTCCTTCCTAAACAATCCCAAGCGACATCGTTTTGCCATTGCGTCCTCCTCTTCTGTGATCGTATCATGCGATATCGTGGGGATCTTTGCGTCTCGAAGTTCGTCCAACCAATATGCGCACACCGTTGTCTCGAAAAAAAAGTCCTGGGGTGTCGGGAAGGGAATAGAAATCACTCACCCATCTGGAAGAGTTCAATGTTAGTATAAATCTCCGATAAAATCAAGCGGCAGGTACTCACTGTGATTGTCGCTGTGGTGGATGAGTCGTTAGTGTGCCGTCGATGGAAAATGAGAATTGTGAGGTTCCAATTGTGCTTAGGGTTGCCGCCCTTGCCCTAAGCGAGTGGAGGCATTCCGTTCTGCGCTAGTCCTATTTAGCCATCTGACTGCGCCACTACTCATCCGCCACATTGCACCAGCCACATTTCCTACCTTCCCCACATGCCTTCTCCAAAAGTATGGACTCTTGCTTGTCTTGGTCAGGTCGAATCTCAACCCCTTCCCCACCTCGAATGCTTCTTTTCAACTCATAGACTGTCGATCAAATTAATCAACGCGCTCTTCCGCCAGAGGGTAGCTCACCATGACTTCTCTCACGACTGCATTCAAGAACGCATACCTCAACGGGTCCGGACCGGAATTAGCTGCTGTGCTCACCCCGATCGCGCCATCTGAAGATCGCGATCGGCTGCGCGTCTTTTACAGTTTCTCCAACGCCGAATACATATCCAAGGATCTCAGCTACGCTCTCTTCCACGGGAAAAGTCTGAAATTGCCGAAGGCCGAACAGAGTGCCTGGGTTGACATCTTTGCTGTTTACTGGGAAGCTATAGGCGAGATACTTCGGTGTGAAGATCGTCTTCCGGGTGCTAGTGTCGTTACAGTCTTCAATGCCTGGAAAAAGGTCGCCAATGCCCTTATCCGGGGATACTCGGGCTCTGCCGGCCTTCCGGCTTGGACATTGCCATGCTTGTACACAGTCGGGAAGTACTTGCGTACTTTTGCGATCAATGCCGATCTTGAAGCAGCATCCCAAGGCTCCGCCGGATTTGGGTTCCAGGATGACATCGCAGCTGATGTTGAGAAGAATGCGAACTTGGAGGAGGCTGCTCGGGTCATTAACCGGATGTTCACTCTGTGCCTGAGTGATAGGTAAGGATATGGCTGGATTCTTTGACAAGCTCCATTGCTGATCAGACCCAGAGCACCCCTAGAAGAGTCCCGTAAGTGGGGTATCTACAACATGACCAATCTCCTATTCAAGACGTATTTCAAGGTACCAAATGTCGACCTCCCTCACTGTCGCTCGGAAAATGTTCATCTCTCTCCTTTAGATCAACTCCGTCGGTCTTACTAAAAACTTGCTCCGTGCCATTAAAGCATCATCGGCCGATCTCCCCCCTCCCGAAGCATTCCCCAAATCTCACATTGTCACCTTCGAATATTACGTTGGGGTCATCCACTTCTTGGATGAGAATTACGCAGAGGTATTAGCAAGGGATGCGTCCGTGGATCATTACCGTGGCTAATCATTTGCATTCTAGGCTGAAGAACATCTAACGTGGGCTTGGAAAATGTGTCATCGAGACGCAACCAAGAATCGAGAGTAAGTAGCCCTCCAGCTATAAATGGGCATTCGCTAACCACTATCAGATTGATCCTTACCTACCTTATTCCCTGTCACCTAGTGACCACACACACGCTCCCCTCCAAGAAGCTTCTCGCGCCATTCCCACGACTCGAGAAGCTTTTCCGGTCTCTGTCGAACTGTATCCGAAAAGGCGACTTGGTTGGATTCGACCAGGCCATGTCTGACGGCGAGGAAGAGTTTGTCAAGAGACGTATCTACCTGCCGTTAGAACGTGGACGTGACATTGCCTTGCGCAACCTGTTCCGAAAAGTTTTCCTCGCTGGTGGTTTTGACGAACCCAAGGAAGGTCAATCTCCGGTTCGGCGTACTCGTGTGCATGTGAATGAATTTGCCGCAGCTCTCCGTGTGGGTACTCCTACAAGTGGTCGGTCGCGCATCGATATTGATGAGGTGGAGTGTCTGCTATCCAATCTCATCTACAAGGTAGGCTGACAAGTATAGTCAATCCGTAAGTGCCTACTGACATGTCGCCTCAGGGACTCATGAAAGGATACATTGCACGTGATCGAGGCATCATCGTCTTGAGCAAGGGAGGTGCTTTTCCGGGTACAGGGGTCTAACTACGTTTTTGGGTTGCAATGCACTCCAACGTGTTTGAACCTCACTTCGTCTAATGCTCATGGACCACTCCCTAGTTGGTCCCCAGGACCTTCAAAGTGGTCAGGTATTCACACATCCGCCTATGACTTATATTCATACAGCTATATTATTCGACATACCAGGATACTCAGGCTCATGAGCTAATACCGCTGCCGAAGGATTTGGCCTGACCTGATACAAATTGCACACTAGCAACTTGATACTTGGTCATCGGTCGAAGCGCCAGCTTAATCAGTGTCATCTAGTCCACGCCGGCCTAGTAACGAGATATATCAAAATTGGGCTAGGTGGACTATATTAGATCCTTTCTTTACGAATTTACGAATCAATTCTTTTGAGAATTGCACCTTGATTCATGCTCTTCATTCTGTAGATATCGAAACATAGTAGTACACGGGTATGAAACACTGCCAGCAGCGAAATAAAGTAAAAACCGCGCGATTAATCAAAAGCCAACAACCTTCCAACCTAACACCTTAACCCGGAATCCTGACCATCCCTAACAATGAGTGGTAATCGCCGAACTGTCAACTGACTCACCAGTATGGTCATCCTATATCGTAGACCAAATTAGCACCTCAGTCCTCGCCAAGCGCAAGGAAAAGTGAACTCACCATATGATTACACAAAGCAACAAAAAGATCAAAAAACAACTTCCCCCCACGCTCCATCTCCGCCTGCATAGTTCCACTACGCATAAAAGTGCTCCGCGATCGCACAATCAGCGCAAGGTAATGCGCCCGCAGCTTCGACTCCGTATCCGGCGTGTTGTCGTACGCGAACCGCGCACTTGCAAGTATCGTACTGCACTGGATCCCAGTGTGCAGTCCCTGCTTGCGCAGCGCGAGACGCTGGAGATGGGGGAGTTTGTATTTTTCTGCTGCGCAGCTGTCGAAACATACGTCAGTACACACAAATTCATAGCCAAATGAGAATGAGAATGATTAAAAGAAAAAAGCAATCAACTTACTAGATAGCCGTATCCCGCAAGATCACCCCCTGCGCTCGATGATGAAACACCGTCGCTGTTGCCTGTCCCAATTCTCCGCTGGCACCTGCGCCAACGCCCGCATCGGCGTCCTCCAGCTCCCATGTCTGGGTCCGACTGTTGAGTCGCAGCCGCGGGTAGTAGTCGCCCTTGTAGAGGTACTCGAGGACGCAGGAGAAGACTTCGGCTTGCTCGTCTGGGAGGTCGATGCGCTTGCTTGGCGGTTGGAGGAGGAGTCTAGATTGTGGCGCATTCGAGTCCGGTGTTTGCGCTGCACAATGCGTGGCGAAGAAGGGCGATGCGCAGAGGATGGCTTCGTGGGCGGCGAAGAGGCGGTTTTCGGGGCCCACGCGGAGCATGACTATGGGACTTGTTGGGGGTGTTCTGGGGGTCGGGTTAGCGGTTGGATTAATGAATTGATGGTGTAGATGATGATGATGACGATGAAATGTAGACGCAAATGGAGATGGAGATACTGGAAATACATGGGTATGGACTTACGTTACGTCCGGGGGTTTGTCAAATTTTCGACGCTGCTCCAGTCGTCGAGCCTTACTCCGAATTGAGCCGGAGCCAGAGCTAGAGCCATCTCGCTCTTTATCTTTGGGTGCTCGATCTTTGGTTCTGTCGCGAGGTACCCGGCGCGACTGGAGCGTGAAAGCTGAAGCCTTTGCCGCGCGATACCGGCCAGGAATTGGAGTCTCTGGTGTTCTCCTGGACAACATTGCTATTAATACTATGGTCTGGGTAGCAGACGGGATTGGAGAGAATATAGAGATAGCTGTGGATGGATTCAGGGGCAGATGGGGCAGATGGCGCACTATTTATAAAAGACAGAGAGGATTGCAAGCTCCCGTTTGTTACGGAGACAAGTCACATCGTACAGATGTTATCGTATTCTGTGCATATTACAGGACGTGGGACGGGTTGCATACAGATGATCTACTGAATAGCTCTCATTAGCCAGCGTTGAGGGGTAGACCTCGGCGAAAGACGCGTCACAGCTAGTTTCGACCGCGTAAAGGGGTTTTTTCGAGTCGCCAAATGGGCGCGTGGTCACGGGCCTGGATGTGGCCAATCAGATGCCGCCATTGAGACAAAGGAAATTGGGATTTCCTATTCCGGAAATAGTTGTGGATTGTGGATTATTGACGCAAATTCTGATGTTTCACTTGTTGTAATTGATACGTCCATTGGGGATCAGCTATGGTGGGGTTGTTATTTTACCCTGAACTCGCTTATGTTCAATGTCAGGGTTGGATTAAATTGCAGTGCTTCGTACAGCTTTGAATGGACCTGCATTGCAATGCCGCAACCTATAAGCCCCTGAACGCCGACACTAAACGCCCCTGACAGGACCCGGCATCCCGAAGACCTGTTCCATCGCCGTTTGTCATGGAAAGAAAAATACCCAGAGATATGAGGACAGAAAAAAAGAAAAAAAAGGGAAAGACCTACACTACAGGAATACTTTCTTGGCATCCTTGGGGTGGCTTTCGCTAGGACAATACGGGCATTTAAACCGGTTACCCTTGCCCAGACGTTTCAACGATTCATGCGCAATGACATGTCCACATGGCATCATCATAGGAGGGTTCTCATCGGTCGCTTGCTCCTTTGAGACGGGACAGACAAAGATAGAATGGAAGAGATAATGGGGAGGGAGAGGTATTTCGACCTGAAAATACAAATGTTAGTGTCGATTCGTACATAGAGTAGCGGTTCCCTTACCGGAAGCTCGTTATCGGATGTCCACTCCGTCCGCTTCGACTTCATGATCGTCTGTAGCTTCAATAGCGTCGGCAGAGCGATCGCGCCCGCCGTAGCAGCAATATACAGCGGCGAGTCCGCCGAAAGACCCAGCAAAGAACAGAATTCGCGAGTGAAGAGGTGAGCTATGTCATCCCAGGCCGAGGTAATGTTGAAGAGACCTGCATATGGCGACCCGCTGAGGTTGGACGAGTACACCATTGCGCCCACTAGCTGCTGAACTTCTCTCAAATACCGAGGTACAAAGACATGGAACTCCTGCCGTGCATACTCGAGCGCTGCTAGCCATCCGCTTGAGGTTCCCTGGCTGTTCGCTCCGCCATGGCACAGCCATACAAACTGCAGTCGACAGAGTTCAAATTCCAAGTTGCTGCCTCGGGCTTCCAGCGCCTCGCGGTTTTCCCTCGACCATTCGATCGCAGGCAGTAAGTTCTTGTTCTCTTGTAGTTGTTGTAGGATATAGTACATGGAGGCGAATTGTTTCCGTATCTCGGTCGAAGGAACTTCGTCAATATCGAGCAGGCTGGCAGTCTTATTGGTCGGTACACGCTCGTTCTGAGAGACCGGATACATTGCCTTTTCCTCGGCAATCTCGGAGAGGAAGGTGGCGGCCACGCCGAACTGGCCTTCGCGAAGGAGATGCATGGCGATGGCGCGGTTGATCAGGGTTTCGTGGGAAGAGAGGTCATCGTCATCGGTGCTAGGCAGTGGTCGATCTTTAAACAACTGTCCCAGATGTTAGATTGGTAGTAACGCATGGATGATCAGTATTATGGATACCTTGTCTAGCGATTTGCTGTACTTGTTGAGGCCACTATGAGTCTCTTTCAAGCTGTCATTGATAGAGTCAAAGGACGATTTGACCGAGTTCTGAAGGGTGGCTAGAGTGGCAGAGGCAGTGGATGGATCTATTTGGGGAGAAATCGACGTCAGTTGAGAAACCTGGCGGGGCACATTTACTACTGACCAGCAGCTATGGCATCGCGAGCCGCCTGGAGTGAATCAATGGCAGACTGAACATTCTTGATGCCCTGAGAGCCTTCAGTCCTCTTGAGGAGTCGGCTGTGTTCTTTCTGCACTACTTCCATTGCAGACGGGTTTCGGTTGATAGGCTCGGAGGTGACTGGAGAGGTTACCGAGTCTCGCCATGTGGAGAACTTCAGATAAGAGCTCTTTATCTCGGCGCCGGATACAATATATAAAATTTTGAGGCACTAGGAATCTTTGTCCAAAATGAATGCAGCTAAATAGAGACAACAATCAGAAACAACCGGTCGAAATTGAACAGAGAGACAAGCTGTTCCCGGTGATCTTCCACGTGATTCGACCCCTCCAAAGGGCAGGTGATTATGCAGCAATAGGGAATCTTGCGCAGGTCTGGTATATAGTAGATGAGCAGCATGAGCACACATAATCAATCAATGAAGCTAGAAGGCATACACTGCATACATGCATACAAATTATCCTGTTCATTTCCAGCATCCGGTACACAGCCTCCTCGCGTTAACACCAAATTTCACAAGAATCAGCCCTTCTTCGACTCTACACTCCATAGAGGCCCAATCGATTCCAGGCCTAGAATCCCGGTGAGTAAATCCATGTAAACCTCCCTACATCAGCATCGTAGCCCTGTGACCTGTTCCCTAACCTGGGGAGGCGTTATTTTGGCACTACATACCGCCTTCCATATCTGCCCACATATTACGCACATCTGGCTTCGGCTTCATGTTTCTCCGACTTAACTCCGATACTTGAGGGTATCCACGGCTGCACACGGCTATTTTCCTTCGGAATATCCTTTATTCCGAGCTCGTCACCAACCCTTTGATTGCTGCTGCCTTCAGCCAGTGGGAAAATATAAATAGGTGGCCCCTCCCCCCAGCTTAGTTTTCTTTTTCCTTTCTTCTTCATCCTAGTGCATGGGTTTTACACGTATCAGTGAGGAGACATCCGAGATCGTGTTTTTGCTAGTTGAAAACTACCAAATTGACTGCTTCAAGCGAGCCTCACGGCACGCTTGGGAATTTTTGAAACATTACTGCCTCAACTCCTTGACTCTTGAGTCCTCGAGTTTGAAATTTGATTCTTTGATGGGAGACCTTCGGTCACCCTCGAGTATCTTGAGTCTTTTCACTACTTGTTACCCATGTCGGTGGCTCTTAGAGAAGAGATGACTTTTAGTTAATTCCATAATATTGTTGGACAGCTCGTAGACTTCAAAAAAATAAAAAATAAAACACGTCGCGTCTTGATTGTCGCCCTGTCGCGTCCATCGGCCGCATCGCGTTTCGCCCTTTCTAGGCCCACTGTTCCCTCTTCTGGCAGTGTCCCCTGGGCAGTCTTCATCGGTGTTGTTTTTGCTGCCATCAATTCTCTTCTTGGCACTCTTTGCTGCTAGCGTCGCTATCCTCACCTGTGTTTCTTGCCGGGTTTTGATTGAAATCTCGCCGTACGGTCGCGTGAGTCTCAACACTGTACTGCCCCACTGATGTAAATACCCCTAGGTCATCCACCACTACTCCGTATATATTCGGCAACTCCATTCCGATGCCTACTCAGCTGCTAGTGGACAGCAGGTTGATACTCGGACACCACGCTATCAATAGGTTTTAGTTCAATGGAGCTCCAACACAGGCGCCAAACCATGGGTCATGGAATTACAGTCACTGACATATCACTAGAACATCTCCCAGCTACCTTTCAGTCTAGGTACCTCTACTGACTGGATTCCCTACCGACCAGCAAAGCAAACCCTGTCCTCTTGTCCGACCGCGAAGTTGCCGTGCTGTCAAAATGGGTTGAAACGCCAGAAAAGCGTGCCAATCAGCCAGGTACCTCATCATGAGCATCGATCTCGTGTAGGAATATTCTGGATCCCCTCCCTCAACCTTGCCTGCTTCCTCCCATATGCCCCTGTGACACGTTTAGTATCAAAAGACGGATTATCCCTGCTCATTGGTTTCTCTCCTATGGAATCGGTACCTGAGATCATGTTACAGGTACGGCTGTAGTCACGGAAGCGGCGGTTATTCTCGATTGCATTCGTCTTTACACCGGGATTTGAGACCCGCGAAATGCTCCTAGGACTTTCCTTTCAGACCCCGGTCCCTTCCATCCTTGCTAGGGGATATATATCGGCCTTTGATGCAACTCTGATACACTACAAGCAACAGGTACAATGAGAATACAAGCTTTGATCGTGCACGAGGCGATCACTTCCATCTCCACATCTGATACGTGTGATGTATATGATGCTTTGCTTTCCAATGTCGACGAGTGTCGAAGAACATATTCCAGCCCCGGCCCCACCAATGGTACTAAAGGATATGTAACCAGTTTCTCAATACCCTTTTTTTATGGAGCTTAGTGGATCAACAAGCCATCTGATTTTTCATTCTACGATTAGATATCAGTCAAAGCATGCCAAATTCATTATCTACCTCCCAAGTTTCATGAAAGCGAGATAAATACACCATCTTTGTGCTAATTCTGTAACCCGGGTGGTGCCTTGCATGTACGAAACATATACTTCTTACACGAAACAACGATCAAGGGGTTGCCAATTCATTAATAGACCCACATTCCATAACTGACCTTCGTCATAGGGGCAGGGATCGACAGGCACAATCTTTTGTTGCCTGATTCCCAACTCAAGGATGGATCACTTTCTCTCTTTGTCAACTGCTTGAGTTAAGAGATGTGGCTGGTATCCAACTTCACCAGCCCGTGCTCTTTGATACTGTCGTTATAACAGACTATGCCTGCTGCTCCAAACCACACTCATTAGCTATACGCACAATCATAATGTTCCTCCCTTCCTGGGTCTTTCCGGCCGTAGCCGCGTCCACTTGGCTAGGTGAGGTCTTGAATTTTCCACGATCGCATTGAGCAATATGCTAACGTTGGATTTGGATTCAGCAATGCTACTCACTATGTTAGGCCACTGGACTATGATCGGTGAACCGAGATATGGCCTGATGAAGCCTGGTCAGCATATACCGTGAGCACTTGCCTTCTTTGGTTCTCAATCGTCATGCCAAGATTCAACTAACATCTTTGAACAGATTCATTTCAGATATTGGAGCCCAGGAATTGAAACCCTTATTCATGATCGGATCGATCACAACAGTCCTACTTCTAAACCTCTCTTTCTACCAACATGTTCAAAACAAGTCATACATCAGCAAAGCGTGCACGCACGGTTCATTCCTTTTCACAGTTCTCGGGAGTATCGGATTGATTATGCTCTCCGTCCTCGATAACATCGCCCACCATTTCATGCACGATGTCTGCGTGACAATTTTTATGTATGCCCCTCGCCAAGACTACTATACCCGATATATCCGGTATACCTCTAGGTTACAATGTACTGACAGCGCCAGTGTCGGATTCCTTGTCAGCGCAGCCTTAATGTGCTTGGATTATATCTATCTGGGCATCGCACATGCCCTGCGGCAGCCCATGCTCATGACAAGTTTCATTATCAAATCTTCGTTCATTGTCGTTGAACTTGCCCTTATTATCGTCTTCCGGGTCACGGAGCATACCCATTACAACCAGAACAACATGGCTGCTACTCTTGAGTGGGGTGAGTATACATATGATCTCCGCCTGCCCACTGCCTTATATTGTACTAATCTGCTCCAAAGTCATCGCCTTTGTCTTCACCGGTTATATTCTCTCTTTGATTGTCGATCTGATGCCGTCCGTTCACAAAAATCTCCACAATCCAAAGGGATATCAACAACTCGAGATGAGCATGGCTTTGCCGTAGCCCGTGGCTGGATACCTCCATTTTGTACAGACGCTTGGCTGTAACTTATAGCGTTGATTCGATTCGCGACCTTTTTAGAATGTACATATATATTTCTGTGCTCGTGAGACGAATACCAAGAATTTCCTTCTTTCTTTATAGCTATATGATAATCTACTTGCTTGACTTCCCAATATAACAACATCCGCCAATGTATTTTCCGCGATACCCGGCCCTTGCCAGGCAACCAAAATCCTCATTCGGCTACCGACCGCGTTTCCCTCAACACCGCTTCTATCTATTGCACTCTAAGCCCGCCTTCTAATTCTATACATGTCGTATCGTTTTCGTCAAATAGCAGCAAGATAGTACATAGTTAGATACCTGAAATTTGTATACAAACTCGTAAATATAATCAGCCGCTTTACCGTCAAGTAGTTAAATCCTATAGTATTCAGGTAGAATATACGAAATTTTCTGATCAAAATGCATGTCTTTTTACTATGTAAACCAGAATGTATATACTAGTGGTGGCAGAATATATGGCAGAATCTAGTGCTACACCCGATTAAGAAGGCGGTGCCTGGGATTCCAGCCATTTTCAGGCAGGGGAGGGGTCGGCCTAGCCGAGGGGTAATCCTACAACACACGGCGAAGTGTTCGAACAACCTGCAACAATTGTTCGCGCTGTAGCTATATAAACCATTTTATGGTTAGTTTCCTGTATAAAATATATCTCCTCGGATAGTGGCCTTCAATTTTCTATCTGTTTCGAGAGTCGAGGAACTGATGATTAGCTGTATGTACCTTTTGCAAATCCCTTACAAGAGGTACAATTGACACTGTTTCCATCACGGTGCCGAATGGGATTGGGTCACTTAGCAAAGACCTCGTATAATATAAGGTAACTAGATTAACTATGTTTTAGTAAACTACTAGTTGATATAATGATCTGTCAGAACCTAGATCATCCGTCTAATCGCCGATGATGGCAAAGATGGTCTCGTTAACCCGATAGTGTGGCTAGCTGATGGGCCTATGTAGCCACAGTGGCTGTGCCGTCTGGCAAGCTGGTTGGTCCACGGCCCCGGAGGTTGACATCCACTTACTGTTTATGATGACTACGGCCGACGCTAAAAAAATACCAGCAATTAAGTCCGAGAGCCCTTGGGCTTGATAGATTTTGGCAATAAGATCATTCCGGAGTAGGGCTGGAGCTATGGGGAGGCATACGTACGCATCGACAACGCCAAGCCCAGCAGCGGACGACTGAGCAGCAATCGAGACGCCCCCCGAGATAATCTGCAAATGCTGATATTATCTTACGAAGTTGGCTGTTCATATTGGAATTGACACTGAATAGCTGCAAGCTCAACTTATAGTAGAACTTTACCGATACTTAGATATATATTGATGGTATATTGATGGAATCAATCAATAGATCAAATAAGAACGGCGAATCAATCTAGGGTCTGGCTAAGTCTTCATCGATCGATACTCTTATGAAGTGGAGGGAGTACCAATCATAGGCTTCTGATACTCCACATCGGCAAGTCGTACGAGATGTGATGCCATCATCCCCGTCTAAGACTAGGCTCAGCTCATAGCGTCTTAGCACTATTCTGATCGGTGACGCCACTCAGTCTTTATAAAGGGCAGCCTGCAACCCCTCCGTCCTTTTCCTTCCATAATTACACCCACACTCAAATTACATCTCGATCTCACCTTTCATCAATCTACCATCTCCCCACTTCCTCATACCATCATCAACCATGGGTCTCTTCAGCCACCACGACAAGCACGATAAGCACGACGAGCACGAGAACCACGGACATCACGGCGACCAGCATCAGCAAGGTCCTGGCGGCCCCGGCGGTCCCGGGGGTCCCCAGGGTGGCCCTGGATTTGGAGGACCCCAGGGTGGATTCCAAGGACAGCAGCAGAACCAGGGTGGCCCTGGCGGCCCTGGATTTGGAGGACCCCAGGGTGGATTCCAAGGACAGCAGCAGAACCAGGGTGGCCCTGGCGGCCCTGGGTTTGGAGGACCCCAGGGTGGATTCCAAGGACAACAGCATGGTGGTCCCGGCGGCCCTGGCGGTCCCGGTGGTTTCCAAGGACAACAGGGCGGCCCTGGACAACACCAGGGTGGACATGGCGGACCCGGTGGTCCCCAGGGAGGAGTATGTATAGCTCGTTCATTCACATGAGTCTTTTGCTGACTATTATACAGCCTGGTGGACGCTAAATAGCAGGACAGAGGACAGAGGTGATTGGAGGTGGATATCCTAGAGCTTTGGAAGCAAATGCTTTGAATTGATAGGCTCATAACATGCATAGTCATATTGCAAATGTAAATCCAACCTGCCATTTCGCTGGATGAGCATACTGGTGATGACTTTCGAAAATTGCCTCTTTCTTCTCGACACCGTAGTTGCTGTATAAAAGTTAGCATGTAGTTCCCCGACGGACGTCATATATTGGAGATAGATCTTATTGTAAAAGAGAGCTCATTGGAGAATATTAAGCCTCGTAATTTTTCTCTTTCTGAGGATTTAGCAGGGATATATTGCATCTTGTGAGTGCTGACCATTGTCGTGAGGTCTCTTAGAACCTGGGGAGTTGAAACCTCAAGATGTACAATCGTGGATGCCTGAGGCTAAAACACCAGCCATGGTCACATGATCCGTCCGCCATCCGTATCGAAATGACGTCGCCACTTCTGCACACCTCGGAGGTTTATGCGTTTCTCAAAAGCGTTCGCCCGTAATACATTTGCCTTTCTCCTTTCATTTTAGGTCCATGCTATGCCTCAAACCGTGTTGTCTGGATATGTCACACCTGTTCCGACCTGACCAAGAGTGCAGGAGGATCGAAGGAAGGCCGGCACTCCCTTCGCATCTTGAGCTTAGGAGAGGTGATCTTTAAGGTTGGATTGAATGGTCGGCGCTATCTTCATCTTGTTCCTTAACAAATAAGCCCGACCAGAGACTAGCCATCATGCAGGCCAACACTCTGGATGTCCCTCCGGTCGATCGTACCGACTCTCTTCCATCGGAGGCCGCCTTTCACGCAACTGGAGCCGAACGCCCCCCACCGCAAGGCCACCAGCGAATTGTGTTCACTGATGCGGTTGCCCTCCGATACCTAGAAGAAGACCCCTCGACCGATGTGCTCCAGCGACGTGCAACACTGCAAGGGTATGAAATCTACATTGTTGAGCAATGGGCCTGCTCTCGCGTGCATCCGACATTCATTATTTCGACCTATACCGGTGACCCCTCACATACAGTGATTGTGGGAGTACTGAGTGTTCCGACCAATGAGAGTACATGGTCGCCTCGATTGCGGATGTACTTTGACGCCATGAAGCAATGCCACGCCAGAAGGAAGGAAACACCATTAGGGACGGTCATGGTTACGGATTTGGCCTCATTTCCTTCTGCCTTGAGTCTGATTCCAATACCAAATGGCGATATCAAGAAACATCGGGAGGATTTCATTGTGAATGAAGACTTGAAAAGACTTGGGTGCGCAGGCCGCGCAGGCTTGAAGCTTCAACATCCCTCAGCGGCGACCGAAGCCAAGTTTCATCAGTTGTACCGAACGAGCGAGAGGGTTCCTTTATACAATGCGGTCATGGAATTGGTCAGACAGTGCCAGATTGCCTTGATGGTGTTTGACAAGCTAGCCCCGGAATATGTGGACGGGCTACTTTGTGATGTGACTGAGGCAGCTATTAGTGATTGGTGGACAGATATGGGAACAGACCTGTACAACATTGAGCCAAGCGACAGCAGCCTAGGACCCACTAGCGTGGCTGCGTTGCTGGGCACGTTGCTTGGAGCTCGAAATCGACTGCACGCCTATGGCGCCACGGTGGGAAAAGACGCATTCGACTTCCATAGTCTGAAAAGAGGAATTGGTTCATTCCAAAAGTCTCAAAAAATGAAGCGGTCGCGAAGACTGGATCGACTTACATTGGACCGGTTACACCGTGTGACGGCCAAGGCTGCCAACGCAGAAGGCTGGACCGATGCAGTGAAGTCAACCATGGCCGAGCTGAGTGGACAAGGTGGTGAGATGGTCATGGGGATGGTCCGCGGGCGCGACAAAGGCGGTATTGCTGATATCGAAACACTGGATCTTGACACTTTTGTTCAGTGCTGCAATGGCGAGACAGCCAAGTGGCTATGGCTGGGTAAACCGCGCAAGAGTGGTGTCGAAGACGGGTTCACCCGGGGGACTGGATCGGATATGATGTTTACTACCGATGAACAAGGTGGTTATGTTTGGACCAGTCGCAGAAAGCATTCGACAGAGGATTTACATGCCGAGCGAGAAAACTACGCGCTAGATCGCTCGTGGAAGACGCCAGAACCGCCTGTTGAAGAAAAGGATCATCGAAAGAAGGGCGTCAGCGGGCGAGTTTCTGACGCGCGAGCAGGGTTAGGACGTTTCAAAGATGCAGTCGGACGGCAGCGCCATCACCATCATCATTCTTCACGAGACAGCTCCGAGGTGACACACGATCTTGCATACCGCCCACCCATCGATAGTGATAATGAGACACCGTCAACAAAAACACGAACCGACTCTGGGTTCCGGTCAGAACGAAAGATATCAAACGATATCGAAAAGCTCATTGAGGAGGAAGAGAAGCCTCACCTGTCCCCTGTTTCCGACTCCGAGAGAAAAGCCCCCGAAATCCATATCGAACCTGTGCCAGAAGACGAGCTAGAAACACAAGCTCAAGACTGGTCCATTGTACAGCAGGCTCCAATCATCGAGGAAGAATCCGATATGGAACGCGTTATGTCTCGGTCAACGGCAGCGTCAACGGATCGCGACCGTGACGGCTCGATTAGCGGGATAGCTGTCATGGCCCTGCGGCGGCCACAAAGTTGCGAAGAGTTCCAAAGTCTTGAAAGTGAGCTTGAACGGCGAGACAACTTCTGCGCACGACACCTGTCATTCAGCACAGTTGAAGAAGTAGTATTCAAATGGGAGCCGTTAGGCGGGAAACCAACGGTCAAAGAAACTAATAGCCTGGATGAGGCTATCGTTCAAGAAGACATGCTTGCCTCAGAAGGGCGTATCTTCAGCTCACGGATTCAAGAGTTGAGCCAGCATACCGTACCTTGGGTTGAACGACAAGTTGATTCCGTGGAAGGTCTCAACCAACTCTTATGTGACCGACATGAGGAGCTCAACTCAGTCTACCTGGAACGCTTTGGCGACTACCAGAGATTGCGCGAACGATCCAGTGACATCCTCATAGATGAAAGTCACCACCTCGCCGATGGCGTGAAACGCGTCGAGTTGCTGGGTGCCAAACTGGACTACGAACTACACGTCCTGGAGTCCAAGGTCGAGGACATGGAAGCCGGTCTGAGCGACTTTGACCGTCACATTGTAAATGTTGAGACGAGAATCAAAGCCCTGGTCAAAGGCGAGGAACAGCACGACACTTCCTGGACCGCATGGATAGCGCGATCCATGGGCTTCTGACCGAACGACGACACTTGTATGATATTTTCCTTTTTCATTCTCTGTTTTTCCCTTATCCACCATATTGTACAAATTCATAGACCGGCGATCGTACCTTCCATCCGTGATGGTGTAAACGTGAACCATCATTCAAAACAGGCCCAATTTTAGTAGGCCAAAGTTCGCCGAACCAGTCAAGTAGCCTTACACAGACACAAAGACCACCGAGCTCTCTAGCTTCCAAGGCTACCAGAGCTCCTTCCCAAGAAATTTCGTTGTCAACACGTTTACATAAAGCCACCGCCCTGCTTGTTGGCGTTGGCCTCGCCCTGCATCTTCTCGCTGACCTTGATGTTGACATCGAAGAACTTGGACACACAGCGGTCGAGGCAGACAGACTCGCCCTTGTTGAGGTCGCCTTCGCGGTAATCGGCGGGGACGCACTTCTTGGTGCAGGACTCGGTCAAGCTATGATCGCGACAGGAACAAGTTAGAATGGGTTAGGCTTATAGATAGATTGAAGCTGGATTGAATGAAATTCTCTGCAGTCTTCTGGTTTTTGAACCGAGATATAGCGCTTGAGTATTCCGTAGGGCTTCAACTTACCGGTTGAACATGTCTGAGATCATCTCGACTTCTGTCTCAGCGGCAGCAATCTTCTCTGCCGAGGACATCTTGGGGGCACCGCCGAAGAGGAAAGACATGATGTATATGTGTTTGGAGTAGATTTGGAATGTAGATGGTCAAGAGGCTAGATATGTGGAGTAGAGCACCAGAAAGTCCAACGTTGCGTATTCGGAGCACGGGAGGTCGGAGAAGCTTGGGCCACCCGCGTGGAAAAACTCGGTTCTGCCGTCTCTTCTTCTTCTCCTTCTCTTCTCTCAACGATGTGAAAGCCATTGGCATTTGCTATGCTTTCAATTCGCCCTAGATGGGCTTTATCTGGCTTTGGCCTACAAAACAGGTAAGATTTGCATTTACTGTTTACTGTTTTACACTCTCAGTTACCGCCATCTTCTGCCTTATATGATGATTTATCCCCGCATTAGAACCGCTACAGTGATGCCCTTTTGGGCACTGAACGTACTGGATTTTATCTGACAAAGCTCAATGCTTAATTTTGGATCAATAGTGCCAATTTTCTCGAACATTGCTAACCCAAAATCTTCAGTGCAGGACTGCGACTCGCTAGACAATTCCGCACTCAAACTTTCTTTACATCACGACTAACCACACAGCCAATTCGAAAGAATAGCTCTGCAGCATTTCCAGGGAAGAAGGCCTTACAGGAGCGCGTACAGCAGATCAAAGATGCCTGCGCAGACCCATACCCTCGCCTAGCGGTGGACACACGCACAGTGAGCTGCGCCGAGTTTCGCTCTCGCTACGCCGAGCTCGCCGAGAATGATTCAGTAGAAGACACAGTCATCGTCTCTGGTAGGTTCTGCTTTCTGGCCTTTACAATGCCCATGTACTTAGAATAGTAGGAAGAATCCGTACCTATAGACTCGCCGGAAGCAAATTGATCTTCTTCGATATCGTGCAGGATGGCCATAAAGTCCAGGTGATGTGCAACAAGCGCCGTCTGGAGAGTGTCTCTCCCGAGGACTTCAAGAAGTTCTATCGTCTTCTGCGTCGCGGTGATGCTTTCTGTATGTCTCGTCTCCGTCCGGCTTGACTCGAGTGTCGCTAAATGCCATTCTAGCTGTAACCGGTAGACCGCACCGCACTGGACGAGGCGAGCTCACTGTCGATGTGAGCGAGTTGCCGCAGCTGCTTTCGCCGTGTCTACATGATGTGCCCGTTCACGACATTGAGCACGAGACTTCTCCCTACCCCCGCCATGTCCAGTTCCTAGCCAACCCCGCGACGGCTGATATCATTCGAGCCCGCGCGGCCCTGGTACAGTATCTACGCCAGTTCTTTATCGACCGATCCTTTATGGAGGTCAGCACCCCGATCATCGGGTCTGTGGCAGGCGGCGCAATTGCTCGTCCGTTCTGTACCTCTGCCACCGAGTTCCCAGACCGCCAGCTGTCGCTGAGAATCGCACCGGAGCTGTGGCTCAAGCGGTTGGTAGTTGGTGGATTTGACAAGATCTTCGAAATTGGACCTTCGTTCCGCAATGAGGGTGTGTTGAGAGAGACAACCAAATACCTGTCTAGCAAAGCTGATGAGATATAGGACTGGACAAAACACACAACGCAGAATTCACCACCTGTGAATTCTACCACGCATACGCCAATCTCGAGAACCTCATGGCCATGACCGAAGACCTCCTCTCCGGCATGGCCGCCCACATCCGCGCCTTGAACACATCAGGCACTCTTAACCCCACCACAGCGGACTTCACGGCACCATTCCGCCGTATCGACTTCCTTACAGGCATCGAAGAGGGCACTGGTCACAAACTGCCTAACCTTGAATCCCCCGATGCCCTAGAGAAAGTCCACGCCATCTTCACCAAGCTCTCCCTCCCACTCCCAACGAACCCAACACTCCCGCGACTCCTCGACGAGCTATGCAGCATCTACGTCGAATCACAATGCATCGACCCAACCTTCATCATCAACCCACCCGAATGCCTCTCCCCACTCTCTAAATCTTTCATTCACCCGACGACCAAGCAGCGCGTAGCCGCGCGCGGCGAACTCTTTATCGAGGGCAAGGAAGTGGTAAATACATACGAGGAGGAGAACTCTCCGCTTGAGCAGCGCCGCAAATTCGAGGACCAGCTACGGTTCAGCAAGGCTACTGGTGAACCCGGCGAGGTAGATGAGAGCTACCTCGAAGCCCTGGAGTGGGGTTTGCCTCCTACCGGTGGATGGGGTTGTGGGGTTGATCGTCTCTGTATGCTTTTCACGGGGGCCAAGCGAATTACCGATGTGTTGCCATTTGGTAATCTACGGGCTGTGACTAGGCGGCATGGACAGTCGAGTAGCGAGTGAGGACTTTTGTAATAGTAGTGGCCTGTACGATATGCCAAGAATGGGACGATATGGAATTCGCGACTCCTATTGGATATGTTATTTATATCCCTGCATGAAGTAACATCGTGTCAAATTTAGTGGCAGATAGGCGAAGGGCTGCCCCTTGAGATTAAAGATACGGGAGCGGGGAAGTTAATTAAATTCTCACAACATCATGGAGTTCAACACGGCTGAGGCCGTTACCGTCAGTCGGCAGGAACTTGTAGATGGTGAGTTATGTGTTCAGAAGAACAGAAGAAGAGTAGATGCTAAGTTATGTAGGAACTGTATCCTTCGATACTCTAACCAAAGCCTTTGGGCCGTCCTCTTTGGGCATCATCGTCGTCAAAGACCTACCCTCGACCTTCAGCGACTTGCGCACAAAGGTTCTCTCCAATGCCTCGTATTTGGCGGCCCTCCCTGACTCCGACCTAGGTAAGACGCCTCCCCCCTCCCCCACCCGACTCCAGCCGCAAAATCTGACTAACCTCCGCGTAGAGACCCTCACCAGCCCAGAGTCCAAATACTTAGTCGGCTGGTCCTGCGGTAAAGAAACGCTGAAATCAGGCCATTTCGATACACTTAAGGGCTCATATTACGTGAACTGTGCCTTCTATCAGGATGCATCTCTAGACAGTGCCCCGGCAGATGATTTCCCAGATCTACCCCAGTATACCGCGCCAAACATCTGGCCTCCGCCAACCAAATTGCCCGAATTCAGGGGTAGCGTGGAGTCACTGTGTGGGCTGATCATTGATACCGCGGCACTCGTCGCCAAGGCATGTGACCGGTATGCGGAAGCCAACATCGAAGGCTACAAGCCTGGGTATCTGCACCATGTCGTGACAACCAGCCTGACAACCAAGGCACGGCTGTTACATTATTTCCCTAACCAGGAAGAAGAGGCTGAAACCAGTGATGACGACTGGTGCGCTACGCACCTTGACCACGGCTGCCTGACGGGCTTGACATCGGCCATGTTCCTCGATGAAGCCGCTACGCCTCCAAGTCTCGATCCGTCCGGGTCTACATCTGCCCCTCTCCCTGAACTTTCCCATTCCCCCGACCCTTCGGCCGGACTATACATCCGCTCGCGCACTGATGAAATCGTCAAAGTCAATATTCCGAAGGATTGTCTGGCTTTCCAGACTGGTGAGGCCTTGCAGCTAATCACGCACGGCAAGTTTATGGCCGTGCCGCATTTTGTTAAAGGGGCCAAGGCTAGTCCTGGGCAGAAGATTGCGAGGAATACCCTTGCTGTGTTTACGCAGCCGAATCTTGCAGAGGAGGTGCAGCCTGGATTGAGCTTTGCGGAGTTTGCAAGGGGTGTTGTGCAGAAGAATTACTGAGTATTTTAAGAATATTAAGTTTTTAGCTTGTGCTTTGATTGGAATGAGGTTAATTTAAATCGTCCATTGAGTTTTGCTTTTTTTTGGGGGGTGGAGTCAGAAACCTGGGGGCGAAGTCAACCCAGACGGATCTAGGAAAAGTGAGTGACGCGTTTCCAGACCCAATGACCAGCTTGGCACATGAATCTAGGCATTGACAGAGATTTCCACGGCCTGCCAAGTATTTACGCTCTAATCCGGTGCTAAAGATGCTAAATATGCCGACTGGTGGGACCGAAATCCCACTCACTCCCCCTCGTTAACCCTGTTACAAGCAGATCCAAGATCTACCACCTGCGAGATCTCCACATTTCCCCATAATTTATAGGCTCGAAATCAGATTTACGCGTTGATCTTTACTCGATGCATCACTATTTCGTACTCGCAATATGATCATCTACGGACGGACGGAACTGTATATAGTCCCCACTACGGGGTACTATCATGCCAAGTTGCCAGCATGCCAATGCCAGCAATGTCCCCTATTCTCGCCTCTATTCTCGCTTCCCGACACTCATTTTTGGGCTGGCCCCACCCCCGCACTATCGCTGATTTTCCCCAGAAATGCTGTTTCCATGATGTGTATAGGGGTGTGGTGGTGTCATCCACCACTTGTCTACGCAATATATAAAGCAGAACGAACTCCCAATTCGATTCAATTGCTTCTTCTCAAACTTGTCCAGAACTACTGCATTGCCATCCGGGATATATTCCCTCCTCTCGAACTATACACCCCCTTTCTCTCTACTATACATCTATGTCCATCTCACGCCCCCAACCTATCATGTCCCACGAAGAAGATATCAGTGCCAAAGACACAAACAACTATTCCTCCTCAAGCAATGACGACTATGATACAGGCCACTTCGGCCCCCTAGCCCACGTCAACACAGCCTCAAGCCGTTACCCTGCCTTCGGAGGTGATCTCCAGCCAGGTCTATACCGCATCCCCAAAGACCGCAAGCTCGCCAACCCGGCACCACTAGGCCTGTGCGCATTTGCACTCACTACCTTTGTGCTGGGATGTCTCAATATGAACGTCAGGGGCATCACTGCGCCTAATATCATCGTCGGGCCTGCATTGATTTATGGCGGCTTTGTGCAGCTCTTGGCTGGCATGTGGTATGTTTTAGACATGGTATGGACGTGAAGCGTAGGGCTATAGCTAACAAGATCAGGGAAATGGCTATTGGCAATACCTTTGGTGCCACTGTGCTCTCATCTTACGGTGCTTTCTGGATGTCGCTTGCTATTACCTTTATCCCCGGTGGATTTGATATCATCGGGGCTCTTGAAGAGGCGGATAATGGGTCTCCCACTATGTTTTACAATTCGTTTGCATTGTATCTCTTCGTATGTTATTCCGGGCAAAAAGAAGGAGATCAGCGCTAACTTACTTCCTTTAGGGCTGGTTCATCTTCACAACAATGATCACCATGCTTACACTCAAATCCACCGTGGCATTCTTCTCCCTCTTTTTCTTCGTCGACATCGCTCTTCTCTTGCTCTCCCTTGGCTACCTTTTCAATGTGGATGGAGCGCCAAATGAGAAACTGATAAAGGCAGGTGGGCTCTTTGCTCTGCTTGGTGCTTTCTTGGCTTGGTATAATGCCTTTGCTGGTATTGCGGATAGCAGCAATAGCTTCTTTTTGCCTCCTGTTATTCACTTCCCCTGGTCTGAGAAGAAGCGTATTGCTAGACGGAATTCTGCTGGACAGAATGAGGTTTGAGGCGCGTTTGGTCTTATATGAGGCATGGCATGTCACTTTTTAGACATAGATATGAAATAGCGATAGCCATGGAATCTATCTCTTCTAATATATTGGTTGCAACTATATTCTTCGTACTTTGCCCTCATTCTTCTCGATGCTAACTCTTTGTCCTACAGGATTGCATAGCTCTTGGGACAATGAGAATACATTACTATTTGAAAATTGTACAGTCCGCATAAATTCATTCGGCCAAGACAAAACCATTCCCCCATAACGCCCATGGGTATCTTGAATATGCTGCTAAAAGGAGGGAAAACAACGGGCACATCGGATCGAACCAATCTACTCGAACGGATAATCACTATCATCCTTCGAAGAATGACCGTCCCCAAGCCCTAGCTCAGAGATACCGTCATACACTTGATCATCGAAGGAATCATCCTCAGTGTCGGGCACACTGCCAATAACAGAACTGACCAGTGTACTCGTCTGCGCAACATGCTCGAGACCCGTCTTCGGCCGTGAGCTGGTACCCTTTGGAGCGGACGAAGAAGACTTGAAGGGTCGACCGCTAGAAGAAGGAAGCTCGGCCTGGCCCTGGAGCTCGTGACCGACTTCACCGTGTGATATTTTGATGATCGCCTGCCATTTGCGCGGGTTTTCGCGCTGCGCCGCCGTAAGCCCGCATTCCACACCGTTGATTTCTGTCAGTCCGAGCGTCTCCACCCGGCAATCCCCCCAGAACCACGTCTTGCCTTCGGGCATGCGCGTATCGACTTGTGACGAGTACTGACGACCTTCCATAACGCCGGATAGATCATAACCCAATGTGTGGGTGCCGAACATAAGCTCTGCCGCGAGCGGTTCGTAGCAGCGACCGATGATAAAGTGTGGGGAGACGTTGCAGGTTCTGCCATCGGCCATACGGTACCAGGGACCGTAGTCGCTCATGCTGACCTGGCGGAAGGTAGCGGTCGCTTCTTCCGTAGTGAGTGGGATAGGATCGGTCGCTACTCCGGCGGATGACACGGGGTTTGTGCCTTTGAATGGGCCTTCTTGGGTAATGCGACTAGGATCGGTAGTGAACACCTTGCCGGAGATCAGGGCTGTGAAGTATTTGGCTAGCTGCTCCTCGTTGTCGTCGATGCACTCTGAAAAGCAGAGCTTGATTTTCTCAATAACCATCACGTCTGTCACTTCGCCGACTGTTCCGTCCTTGAGCTGGTCGTGATGGAATCCATGTGGCCTCAGACGGACGGTATCGTGTAAGGCAAGGAGTTCGGCCCCGACGAAGATTCCCTTGCAGTCGATTATGGCGCTGGGCCATTTGCCAATAACATGAAACTTGTGAACCATGCTCCAGGAAGACATAACAGTCATGGCATTTTCAATAGATGGGTGGATATCCTCTCGCTCCTGGCCATTGAGGTAGAGTTGCCATGTGTTGAAAGGCTTGATATTACGCAACGGAACATAGGCATATTGCACCGAGTAAGACTTATCATTACCCAACGGATCCGGCAGAGTCTCCACACGGAATCCGGAGTAGCTCAGCCCGCGTGGACTATCGGAGCCTTCAATGATATTCACCATATGCCCCTCCTCCTCTGGGATTTGGGTCACCACGCCGGCACGCCAATTAGGCACACCATGCCACTTATTATCATTGCCGAATATCTCAACGAAGCCAGTCTCAGGGTTGCGCATCAAGCAGCCGTCTTCAAGTCCCTGCCAGATCCAGAGAACAAGCTCGCCACGACGGGGGACGTAAGCGGGATCCAGAACCAGTTTCATAAAGTAATCAGATAGCCATTCGTGAGTCAACACCCAGTCAAAATTGAACCGCTGCTCAATATCTTCGTCGAGGGTCCCTTTATCTTTCAATTTCATAACCAAGAGTCGCCAGTAATCTGGTCCCTCTGCATCGGTTGGTCTGCGCCCATTAATGACTCAATAGGGGTCAATAACGATCTAACGTAAGAGACATAGTAGTACTCACTTGGTTGTGCAACGCGTCTAGTCCTCTGCACCGCCTTGCCTTGCACTGCAGTCCCTTGGCTCATCCTCATTTTAACACAGGGCTTGCATTGACACTTGTCAAGCTCGTTCTTGACCAGAGACAGGAAATGTGGCAAGAAAGATAACTGTGATTGAAAATACCGACCGCTTGGATGGCCAAAAAGAAAAGGATCACGCTTCACATATGATTGTTAGCTGCGAATCAAGATAGGAATACCATAAAGGCTCACAATGCTAGGATTGGTCCCACGAGGTCGCTCAAACAGACAGTATCCATCAGGCAACTTCTCGATGGTATGAATCACACCTGATATATGCTTTGTTAGTCCGAGAGTAGAGATTTAAAATATACAAACAGAGAAGAGAGGTCGGAACAGGCCAGCACATAGTACAAACGAGCGAATGAACGAACGAGCGAATGAGCATGAAGCCTCAGATGCAGCCACTCAACAAATGCAATACAGAAAACAAGACAGTATGACAAAGCCAGTCTGCCGAACAAAGCGTGAACCTGAAACATCTGCAGTCAACTCACCATCTTCATAAGTGCCCATATCTTTGAGCCAGTTCTCAGCAAGTAACTGTCGCCAGCGCAAGTCTGAGCGTTCGTTGTAGTGACCTGAAGGCCAAGTACTCATGTCTCCATCGCTGGGAAAGTTCTCCATGGGAATAATATTAACATTGGGGTCCTCATCCTCGCTGCTGGAAGACATGGTTGTCTTCACTGCCTCAGGGAGTGCAGATTGGATTGTAAGGGGATTTGGACTCCCTCAACCACACCAAAAGAAGTCAAATAGAACAAAGATACAGCTCAAGAGTCCAATAACAGACATTGAGCAGAGGCTCTGTACAAGAAAGCAAGTGAGGATGAACTATGGTTTTCTCTGTTATGGGCTTATCGATAAGATATACGCTGCTTTAACAAGGCGGTGAATTGCGAGGTAAAAATTTCTTGCCGCTTTAATTCGAATCATCCGTATACATCTAGAAAGAACATACAAGAAGACACTAGTTAGAGTGTTCTTACATATAACGTCCCTAATATTATCTTGAGCCTCCAGGGTAGATATGTCAGATTAATTGAAGTATTACGTCGTCAACGACAGAAGCCACCTGAGCGCCCGATATGAAACTCGAAATATTCCTACTGTGCATGGGATATGGATTTCAATCCTGGAGACCTTCAAGATTGCCAAGAACTGTGTACATTTAATTCGCAGTTGCCCCTATTAGAGCCTCAGAGCTAGAGTGCTCTTCTTCCTGATAAGGCGGCGGTGCAACTTCACTACCATTAGCCCATACCTTCTGAAGCTCCTGATCAATTTCCTCGCGGCGCTGCTTCCACTCATCCACCTTAGCCAGACGTGTCCGCAGCTCTTGAAGTTCTTTCTCAACACCAAGCTTCTCCTTCTCAGTACCGATTCTTTCGAACTCCCAGGCCTCGCCTTCGGCACCCAGGCCAAGAGTCATGCTATAAGTATGGTACTTCTTCAAAGACGCCCGCGTCGAAATGGTGATAAGAGTGATACCTCGCTCCTTGGCATTATCATACAACAATCCCTCGACGTCCGAGGAAACAGCTGAAGTGCCTTCGTCCATGAATGCATACCGCGGCTCATGGTAGAAGAGCCGCGCCATGCCCATGCGCTGCTTTTCACCACCACTTAGAACATCTTTCCACTCCTTGCGAGCGTCCCAGCCACCTTCACGCTGTGGCAGATAGCCAAGATGGGCGTCGTCGAGAATCTTCTGTAGAGCTGCGTCTGTCTCGCCAGCTTCGCGCATATCAAGCTCCGTGTGCGGGTAGATCACTTGATCGCGCAGAGTGCCGACGCTGAGATATGGCCGCTGGGGGAGGAACATGATTCCGTCAAGGCCGAAGCCCCGAGGGCGACTAACTAGTCCGCGATATACGGGCCAGAGCCCGGCCACAATACGCGGGATTGCAGACTTGCCTACGCCATTTGGACCTGAGATAAGGAGGTGGTCGCCCGAATGGACGATAAATGAGAGCGACTCGATGAGCTCGTCGCCGCCCATTGGGTAAAGGGATGGTGCAACGATCGGGACCTGCTCTAGACGTACCCCGTCGAAGCCGTTGTGGGTGGTGCCTTGAACATCCGCAAGAGAGTATAGCTCGGGATGCGAGCCCCGTGGGGTGTAATACGCATCGGCGTGGACACGGTGCAAGGTGGCAATGAGGCTGTAGACGCGGGAGGTGTAGCCAGCGAGTTCGGATATGTCCTTAATGCTGTACATCATGCGGCCTCCAGCATCGGCGAGCGAAAGCATGAGGCGTTTGTTAGTGATGAATTCCTTCATGCGGCCACGCTCGCGTCCCATACCCTCGGGTACATCGGCCAACTCCATTGCACCACCCGAGCCACCCCAAGCGGGGAGGAAGATGGGTAGAGAAGTTATCAAATAACCAAATGCCGACCAGGAGTACTTCAAAATCATGTCCTCGAGCATGTTGTAGCGGATCTTGAGACTGTAAATGCCCTCCATCCATCGCTGCAGCTCCTTGAAGCTTCGGACTAGGAATACCCGCTCGGTATCGGCTCCGCCGTAGAACGAAATCTCTTCGGCATTGGCTAAAAGCCGAGAGTGCAGGCCACGGAAATCCCCCTCTTTCTTGACCTCTACTGCCTTAAGCTTTCCAAATGGTGGTGACAGTTTCCGGAGCACCACGGCTGTGCTGAAGTACCCAGCCAAAATGCCGCTCAGGGCAAGGGGGCCGAGGGATCGGTAAAGTTGGTAGTTGAATACGAAAAGATCCACTAACGGCTTTCCCATTGAAGAGTATAGTGATGCGGCAGCCGAGCAGAACAGGGTAAGATCCTGCGTGATGAATTGATCGGGCCCTTGACCGATTCCGCCGTCCAAGTTCGTCAACTTATAGTAATTATTATTGTCCGTTAGGTATAAGTCGTGGATATATCGGGTCAATCGAGTGCGGAAGGCGATGGACACCTTGGATTGAAGGAATTTGATCATCGCATTGGTATATGAAGCAAGGGTTCCAATTCCACACCACTTGAGGATACCCCAAACGAAAGCCTTTCCTTTCCCAGCAACCAAATCTCTCACAATCTCACCGTCAAGCCGTGCAATCAACAGTGAAAGATATGTTCTCATCAAGAGGAAAAGGCCGTGGCTCATCAGCAACCCAGTCTCTTTGCTCCCCCATCTCGGGACCATGATACTACCCAAGCTCAAGAATTGATGCAGGAATGCCAAATTCAGACCTGGTTTGGTTGTAGGGGGAGGGATCTGGCTTGCCGAGCCATCGTCTTTGCTGCGACTCGATGCCGGGGGGTTGAGGAATAGTCGTCGATGAGCGTCAAAAGTAGTCGGTTTGGTGGGATGGATCAAGACCTTGGAGGTTAGGGAGTCCTTGTATGGTACGTATATAATTCGAGATCCATCTTTGCCCCGGATACCAGAGTTTCGGCGTAATAGACGGCTACCCTGGGCTCGCTCCTTGGCTCTCGCTCGGAACCACTTATAGCCTCCATAACCCGAGCCGATGATGGAGAAAAGAAGGGCTATCGTTGCAATCAAGCGGGTGGTTTTGGATGTGCGGTGGAACTTTAAGCGTACAAGATCGGAGTAATGGCGATATAATGTCAGGAGGGGATCCTCCGGACGCCGAAGGGTTGACTGGACAGCCATCTTCAAATGGCCTGAGACCTCCGACTCACGGATTAACTGAGGGGCGGTCTCTAGACTCGACCAAAGGCCATGAGTTTAATTTCAATGTGTTCCAAACCATAGAGAATGCATTTGAAGACAAGAAAGTGCAGTTCACAGGGATATCTGGGGGGCTTGGTTGCATCATTGCATGTGAACCTCGGATATGCGGAGAAGCAACTCACGTGGGGAAGCTGACTGTACTCCTCTGCAGCCCAGCCTTCATCCAGCGACCTGCCAATGAAGTCCAGGGATTTTGGAGGCCAACTTGGATAATAATAGAAGTGGGGATGTTTCCATCCATCTCATCTCTTGTCTCTACAGAATAGTCCGTGTGATTTTCTTGTATTTCCTTTGTTATGGCTTCGTTCATCTTCCTCGATATGAAACATCCCAACCTAACTAGAGAGTGAACCTCGAGAACTGGGACTCACACCAACCGCTAGGTATAACCTAGTTTGCAGTTTGCGACTTGGTGTTTGAACTGGATCTAATTTGGGTCGCATCAAATGAAATTAATCACGTCTTGAAGGCCATAGCTCCTCCTACTGGCCATATGAGTGGTCATAAAAAAGGGGCCGTACATAACAATCACAGTGATTATCCACAATTAGATCCCCCCACAGGCGCCCTGACCGGGATCATCTTAAAAGGATTCTGCTTGTTTTGACTAGGGACCTGTGTTGTAAAGTTGCATGATGTCTAGAGTGAATGAAGAAGAATCCCACATGGATGGTGAAAGAAATCGGCCGAGTACTCGCGCCCAGGGTATGACTCTGCACACCGTGATAGTGATAGCAAGTCGGCATTTACCGTAGCCGCCGAGGGCTTGTAGTAGCGTGTGAAAAAGGGCCCCTGTGCCTTGCTAGCCTTCTTAGCCCTTTTTAGCGTCAAAAAAAGGAAGAAAGAAAATAAATCTCATTTCCTCTGCCCCCCGTTTTCCCACACCGTACGTTCACGTGACATCCCCCGACTCCTCTCGACTCCTCTCCCCCCGAAAATCCTCCTTTGAAACGGTAGAGATATCACATCCCTTTTCTGTTCGTTTAGCTTGTTGTTTTCGAAAGTGCAATAGTGGGTGTTGGATCACTCCCGGGGCCAAAGGCGGTACGTGCGAACTCCCCAGAGCGCTTGCGTATTATCTAGGAGGCGTGTTAACGTCCCCTATTAGCCGCGCTCTCGACCTTGGAGAGTTCTGGCATTGATTCGGCCTTTCAGACCTGGGAACTGTTTCGCTTCACTTTCATTTTCTATATTTACCTGTGTCGGGACACCTGACACCACAGCCACCCTCGATGAGTGGAGAGGGCACCGCGCGAGATTCAGCTCTGGAATCCGCAAACAAAACACCTATGGATACCTCCGGCCTTCCGGGCTCATCCAGTAAGTGAATGCGCTTGTTCCTTTTTACCTATTTTACCCAAGCGGCATATGATTGCTAACATCGTTCCTTCCGTAGGTCCTGAACCCGAAGAGAGCAGAGGTACCGATGCGACCGCAATCCAGGACGCAACTTCTGTCGCACCTTCCGACCCGGCCTCACCATCGGAAAACACATCGACCGCTGCTGAAGGCGTCAACGCTCCGAAGAAACGCCATTTGTTGATCCCCATCCCATCGCGACGATCCTCGAGAACCAACAAACAACACGGGTCGGAAAATACCGAGGAAGCAGCGCAAGATGAGCCTTCTCGAAGGAGTTCCAAAGTGAGCATCCTACGGTCAAAACGGGATCACAGCCGGGCAAGTAGCCGACGGTCGCGCCAGACTCAAAACGGAGTGAATGCGGAGGAGAGCAAAGAGGTGACAACTATGCCCAGTCACAGTCCCTCAAAGCCTCAACAAAAGAAAAGTCCATCTAAGTTCCTGGCTTTCTTGGGCTGTTGCTCTTCTTCGGAGGTTGATGCAGATGACACTGCTTTGCCTGCAAAGAAAACAACCATGCGGTCACCTGCTTCTAACAGGTTGCCTACTCCAGACAAGGTAGAGCCTCCTACTGGTGACTCAAGCACTGTAGAATCAAGGGAGCCATATCTAGACGAAAAAGCAAACTCCACAGTCAGCGCTGATCAACCTGGCGAGGAAGACCGCAATGTTCACCCTGCTTTGGCTAGTGTGCAGGGTGATGGTCCTTCTGCGGATGCCACACAGCCAGAACTCTCTGGCCAGAAAGATCAGACCAAGGATGTTACCCCACACGATCAAACGAAAGTTGTGACGGAATCAGTACCTGAAGTGAAAGCTGATGCAGACACTCACGATGGGGAGGACCAATCAACCTCAACCACCGAGGACCTCACTTCTGCATCAACGTCAACCATTCCTAAAGATTTTGGCACTGACGGGCAAGAAGAAACCACATCTCATCAAGAAATGAAACTCCCCGTGGTGATCCCTCCACCACCACCACCGCTGCCACCTGCACCCCCGGCTCCCCCTGCTCGGGGCAACTATGAGGACGCAGCAAATCCTTTGCTCCCTGCGCCTTTGCCTCACTTAAGTGGCCGAAAGTGCTTGGTACTTGATCTCGATGAAACACTGGTTCACAGCAGCTTCAAGGTAAGTAACTTTCAGTATTCGCCCAAGGGCTTATAGTCGTATTATTGAATCATCTCGCTCATCATTGATTCATCAGGTCTTGGAGCGTGCCGACTTCACCATTCCAGTTGAGATCGAAGGTCAATACCACAACATCTATGTGATTAAACGCCCTGGTGTGGACGCATTCATGAAGCGCGTTGGTGAACTCTACGAAGTGGTGGTATTCACTGCCTCGGTTTCAAAGGTCAGTTGGTAGTTGATAGGTTCAGCGAGTGACACACACTGACTCGAGTAATAGTATGGCGACCCTTTGCTTGACCAACTGGATATTCACAACGTGGTTCATCACCGCCTCTTCCGAGAGAGTTGTTATAACCACCAAGGGAACTACGTCAAGGTGAGTTCCTTAGTCCTCTCTAGTTCTTGAGAGCAACCTAACCATTATTCAGGATCTTTCACAGGTCGGTCGAGACTTGAAGGATACAATCATCATTGATAATTCCCCCACATCCTACATCTTCCACCCCGAGCATGCGATTCCCATCAGTAGCTGGTTCTCTGACGCTCATGACAATGAGTTGCTCGATCTCATCCCTGTCCTCGAGGATCTCGCAGGGCCCCTGGTCCAAGATGTCAGCATGGTCCTGGACTGCACCCTGTAGTTGCCTCAATGGGATCCTTCTTACACCTGAGATATCCATTTTGAGCGAATTGTTTTCTTTGCCACTCTCTTTTCTACGCGAGAAAAGCCCTTTCCTTTTGCGTTCCTCCAGCATTGCTGCCATCGATGGGTATTCGCCCTATTTCCTACTCTCAATCCGATTCCCCTTCTTGACGACAGAACATGGACCCAGTTGGAACTGGTATCCTACTGGGCCAAGGCCCCGTCTCCTGCATTTGTTGTCGTTCTTGGATAGCACATTAACCTGACCATCTTCGACCTTTTGCATTGCAATTTGACTTTGTATCTCACTCGCTCCGAGGAGCTCATTCCCCTTTTTTTCTTTTTCTTTTTCTTCCCTGTGCTTTACCAACACCCCCTCATGTCCTGATCTTCCTTTTTTTGTGTATTCTCCCCCCACCCAACACCCAACAAGTCCGCTTCTCATGCATTCTGCAGGCGTCTCTTGGTTATCATGTCCCCGCTGTATCCCCCATAAGCTTTTATTTTCTCATTTTTGCCCTGCTACACGGCCTTACTGCCTTGATCTCAGCTCACCAATACACGAGCGTGCATCTCATTGTGACCTCTCATTTGCTGGGACCTTTGCCTGGCAGTGGTATGCATATCTTTCATAGTGAGCAGTGTCTAATAATTCCCTTTACGCTGCCAGAGTTGTTGAAGTGATTCTTTCATGCAATGTACATGATCAATCACGGCTCTCGATGCTGTATATAGCCCCCAGGTATCCAGAAAACAAATGGAGCAAGTTCTATTAGAGTAAAGATGAATTCAATCCATATATCATTATCTTGTTATCTATGATAATGTACCTAGCTACGTAAATAGCTAAGTTGAAGTGTCTCGGAGCCATTCCGCATCCGCATTAAGACGATGATGTAGTCACCAGTTGAGCTCAACCTTCCCGAAACCAAGGTTTCAGTTCCTGACTCGCAGTGCAACCTCTTCTGTTTCCTCTTTATTGCTTCTTTGTTCTTTCAACCACATCTCCTTGGATTCTCTTTTTGGAATCCTCCGTTTCCTCCGTTGGCGATCGTCTCCCGATAAAAACGCCAAAAGCTCCCCGCAATCGCGATCCCCACCACCATCAAACATCCCACAACTCCCCCGCTGGCTGAGATCATGAAGAACAAGGAGGGTTGGGACGGAAAAATGAGAATGGAGCGGAAGGCGGTTATCACAAACCCGGAGGCGCTGGAGGATTCAGATTACTCGGATCCGGAGGCACCCCCGGTCGATGAGATTGAGGCTGATGAAGGTATGGTCGCTGAATGATTGATTGCTCAAGGCTGAGCGGTCATTGGCGAGTCGATAGACTAATGGCTATTTAGATCTATTGGCAGACGAAGATGTTAATGCAGAGGTAGGCTGATACACTGGACTCTCCGCTGATCGACGCGCGCGCGACGTTATTGCTAATCGTTCTCCTGCTGCAGGATATCGACCTCGTGCATTGCCGGATATCGTCAATCTCTGCTCTTAAATTGGAACGCTTCCCTAAGCTTCAGGTACGTACTCTCAACGGCCCTGGAATCCGCATGTGCCTGGTAGCAGAGAGGGGCATATGGTACCACTTTTTCCTCGAGGGACAAAAGTGCAACGGCACGGCATTCCTTTGATTCATCCAGATGGCTAATGCGCTAGGATATACAGAGACTATGCATGCGCCAGAATCAAATATCACGCATCAACTTTCCTCCAAATGTCGCCGCCAGTCTGACCGAACTTGACCTCTACGATAACCTCATCTCCCACATCAACGGCCTGGAGGAGTTCCACAACTTGAAGAGCTTGGATCTGAGCTTCAACAAGATCAAGCATATCAAGAATGTCTCGCATCTGAAGGACTTGACCGAGATTTTCTTTGTGCAGAACAAAATCTCCCGTATCGAGGGCTTGGAGGAATTGACCAAAATCAAGAACTTGGAATTGGGCGCGAATAGGATTCGGGTTCGTATTATCTGATACTGCGTACGAGGTGAGCAATGGAAATGCTGACACGAGTCCTTGCAGGAAATCGAAAACCTAGAAACACTGACCGCGTTGGAAGAACTCTGGCTTGGGAAAAACAAGATCGTCGAAATGAAGGTCGGCATTTGTCATCCAACATACCTTGACAAGCAAAGAAGCTGACAGCCTCACAGAACCTGGACAGTCTCTCAAATCTTCGCATCATCTCCATCCAGTCGAACCGCCTCACCAAAATCACGGGTCTTTCCGCGCTCCCAAAGCTCGAAGAGCTCTACCTCTCTCACAATGCAATCACCGACCTTTCAGGGCTGGAATCCAACGAGACACTCCGCGTGCTCGACTTTTCTAATAACCAGGTCTCCCATCTTGAACATCTTTCTTCACTAAAGAACCTCGAGGAGTTGTGGGGTTCGAATAATCAGCTTGCTAGCTTTCAGGAAGTTGAGCGCGAGCTCAAGGATAAGGAAAAGCTGCAAACTGTTTACTTCGAGGGTAACCCGTTGCAATTGAATGGGCCGGCCGTTTATCGGAATAAGGTGCGCTTGGCGTTGCCGAACATTCAGCAGATTGATGCTAGTAAGCGTCTCCTCTCCCTCTCCGCGACTCTCTTGCAGTATAACATGATTTTGGACATGAAGCTAATATGATAATTCACCTTATAGCGTTTGTCCGAGTTTAGGGGAATGAGGGTAATACCTTAATATCTTTATTATACTGACTAATGGCTCTGGTGTCTTCCGTTCTACAATCAAGTGTAAGCTGATTGATTTGTGCACATAGAATGGGAGGACTCGTGGAATTGACTTTGGAATGACTGCTTCTGAGGCTAACCATGGCCCGATCTCCATTCGTAACTTACCTAGCTAGTTAGCAACGAAGTTGTGCATTGATATTGCTAGGAAGTAGAGTGAGGGTAGCAGTGAGGGTATCTAGAAGGACATGCCACTGTTTTGACCTACACAATCCATCCATGGATGCTATATAACCCTTCAGGAACATTACTATGCTGGTTATCCTGCGGAAATCAATATGCGAAGCTTACATACAGATAAATAGGCTATCTAAATTCCCGAAGAACTATAATCACAGGGTTAAAATGGCGAGTCACATGTAATCTTCTTTGAATGCATGGTACGGAGTTGGCAGCACCTTGAGTCGGTTCATTGTCTATTCGGGTCCGTATGAGATTGAGCTTCTAAGTCTCAGGTAGTTTTAAGAATAGATGGGAAAGCTCAACGACTTACACAAGACGCCCTCCGGCAGATGAACTTCGCGCAGTTATTAAAGTACTCTTCTATTTTATGAATGAATCGATTGTTCTTCTTGGTTGTGTTATATCTCTTTCCGCCGTAGTTACATGTGGCTATCAACTGAGTTATAAGGTCATGTCTCACACAATATTGTCCCAAAAGCTGAGGGGAGGAAGGAGACGCTAAAGTTGTTTGCTATTAGGTCAGGATATATATTTGACCCACGATCTTAGTTCTCGTTGCTTTCCTTCCTTCTTCTCTCCCCTGACTCCCGTAATCTAAGAAAACATCCTTCGCATATACATTTACATCAAACCAGAAGCTCATATCACATCAGCAACTATTCGTCTATCTTTACCATGGCTTCCAACAGAGTTATCAAGGCTAAGGCTACCAAGAACGCTACTGCTAAGCCTATCACGAGGCCTGCCAGGCTCGCCTCAGAAACTAGTCGTGAGATACTAGAAGAGAGGCTTGAGTTCGTACTTACATGTATCAAAGCGACAGGAATGAAGGTGAGTTCGTCTCTCATTCATCAGTTATGTTTCAGCACTAATATTATATCATATCCTAGATCAACTTGGGTGCTGTTGGCCAACACTATGGCATCTCTACTAATGCAGCTAAACTGCGCTTGCTGCGTACTAAGGAGTATGTCGCTAAACTTGTGAGAGCTAGAGAGGCGGCTCAGACGGACGATAAGGCTCAGAATGGTGATAGGAAGCCCGAGAACCTAGAGGATTAGGAGTCCTGAGAAGAGAACAAAAAATCTGCACTGTACAGGATGGGGGAAGGATCTTGGAGGTGTAGTGGTCCAAGAATTCAAGGCATACTTGCCCTTCTCTTCATCCAGGATCTCTCTTGGCTCTATCACCACCCATATTTAGTCGCTGCATGTCTTTATCATCTTTCTACAGGCAAAACTGCAAAATGATTGTAGGGAGAAACCAAGTCGGTAGTACGATCCAGAGAGTTTGTACAAAGCTCTCTTTGATACACAAATTTTTGACGACGCGATTTTAGATGATGCTGTCCCCTGAATGTAGTAAATAGTTTCTCTGTTGATCTCTGTCATCTAGATATACACACTCATATTGTCTTCTTAATTTTTGCTTTCTGATGCGAATACTGAGCTAGTAAGTTGTGCTCAACACCTATTCCGTGCGCATGATACCGAGGAAAAAAAGAGACGAGGGTACAGAAATTACCATAAAGCCTGAGTCCCTCAGGGTATCAAGATTCCCAATATATGTACATGTATCTGACGCCTTCACAGTTTAGTGCATCTACTTGTCTCCAAGAATCATCCACGATACAGCCCCGACCCAAGATATAACGAAGATCGCACTCAAGATTCCCGCGCCAACCCTATCACCTGTAGTGATAGGTTCAGGCTCCGAGCTACCCTGAGTGTTGGTGCCCCCACTTGCGTTACTTTGGGATGTCCCACCATTGTCAGCATTGTAAGGGCCCTGAGCCTTGAATGGAACCATGACAGCATTAAGAACACCCAAAACAGACATCTGCTGCTCCAAGCCCGAAGTTCCATCCCATTCCGTCTTCTTCGTCCATCGAACTCCGCAATGCTTCCCATCACTTCCACCGGAGCATTGTTGACCGGCAGCGACAGCGGAGCTCTTGAATTTCCCCATCATCTCCGCCGTGACATTGGACGGTACTATCAGCGACATGAATCCGAGCCAGGAAGTGAAGTAAGCCTTGAAGGTCTTCTGATTGCGATCACACTTATTGATTGGCTCGCAGGTGATGTCAGATATGATTTGCTTCGCACCGGAGGCGGGGAAAAACTGATCAGATGTCTTGATCAGTCCTGTTACGCCTTCGAGCCATTTGCTTTCGGTGCCATTGGTCTATAAAACCTGTTAATTGAGATGTTCGACTTGTCAGGGACAGGGGAGAGACATGCGTAATTGTGCATATAGCCCGCACCGGCGATATACGTAGCGTAGTTGTAAGTCCATTGATGATCACCGTGATCCTTGCAACTTGCAGCGTTAGTAGTGGTATCGGCGATAACCCAGGTCTTTCTCAACAGCGGTGTAGATGCGCTCCAATCCCAAATCTTCTCGGCCCATTCGGCATATGTCGAGTTCTTGGTATATAGTGCCAGACGCGCTGACAGCTGGAACAAGCCGCCGTTAGATATGGCATTTTTCATATTATACCCATCCTGGTAAGGCCAGATCTGCCATCGCAAGCCCCCACCGCAACTAGTCATATCCCAGCGAGGAATCTGTCCATTAAAGACACCCTCCGCCAGAGATATCCAGGAGGCTTCACCGTCTCTCTCTGGGAAATTCAATTCCCCGGCGGTAATCGCCGCTAGTCCCCAGAACACTTGATCGTCGTTACCCAGATATTGGGAGTAGTTGCTTGGAAAAAAGTCGTTTTTGCCCTTTTGCCAATACATGCCTTCCTGGATGGCATCGTTGAACTGGGTATCGCCTGTCAAATACCAGTACTGGATGAGGGTCATAAACATTGAACCACCCTCCCACCAGGTACCGTCCATTTTCCCTGGAATATCTTTCGAGTCGCGGTCATTGTAGAAATCCATCATGGTGGTGGCAACGGTCTTGGCGGCATCTTTGAGGGAAGCTGTCAGGAGAGGCATATGTCAGTCGTTTGAAATGCTTAGCCAGGGTACGAAATTAACACACTCTCATCTTCAGGGTTAACGTCAATTGCGAGGACATTTTGTATGAGAAGGCAGGCCAAAAGGGTGGCCAACCACCTAGAAAGGACCACAGGCCTCATTTGGCGCGAGCCGAGTGGTAAGCGACATCGGAGGAAATGCATGGGACTAGGAGATGGAAAGCAGAGGTTAAGTGCATTGGGATTAGGAGGCGAATATGAGTGTGCATCTCCTATAACGACAAAGCAATAAGACGATGGAATCCATCATGATGAAACCAGTCACTTGGCAGAGAGGCGCCGTATTGGCGGGATTAAGTACAGAGTGATAATTCCAAGACATTGGCACAACCAATCCTGCTGCCTGACTTCGTTATGGGTGCAGCTTTGCTCAGCACTGCCCAGTTTTCAGGCGCTTGGCGTTGAGTTTTCCTTTGGAAAATGAACGTGTAGTAATGCCAAGACCCCCCCCCTACCCGGGCTAGGCGGTTAGGGAAAGCACTCTGAACTCGAATATCTTCTAGCATACCCTTGAAATCACAGAACATAAGAGTCTCTCGACATATTGATGTTGAAAAGGCTCTCTGAGTCCTGTTCTCCCAAATAGAGAGCGATATGCCAAGTCGTTTCCGCTGGCGCGGAGTGTCACGAGCGCCAAATTGGTTCTTGGCGCTACTGTGGAAACCTATTTTTAGTGTCGCCAAGCATTGCGCCAAGACCTAGCACTGCCACTCTCCCCTTTTGCGGGAATCACATCGCAATAGGTCACCAGGTCATGGTAGTTGTACTACTTTATAAGTGACTACTAATAGGTGTCGCCTTGACCTGATGACTTAGGAACCCGCTCATTATTAGTGAAAGGTACATTGAGCCCATAGAATGGTTACTAGAGACTAGATATATACAACATACTCCGTAGTTAGGGGATTGTTGCTCGCCTGCCTGAATTTTCAGTACCGCCTTCTTGATCGGGTACCACTCAGAATTCTGCACTTCTGGTTTACATGGTAAATATATGCAGTTTTGTTTTTAGTCAGAAAAAGTATGCTACCTGATTCCTCTAGACTCTATTTGCTAATGGATAAAGAAACAGTTAATACAAGATATGACAGGAGTGACTTATTCTGCTAGGAGTTTACATACAAATAGGGTATACAAATTAGGAGGCGGTAAGAGAGCTGTAGGCAGAAACAAGTGTCGAGGCTATCAACCAAATCAGGAAGGCGGTAGAGGCAGGAGGGGTGTGAGCATCCGATGCAAGCAACAATTCCACTAGATTGACCTATTATACCAGAACTTCTACTCTCTGACTTTCGAGCCACATTCTTGATCAAAGCAGTAGCTAGCCATACTTTTGTATTTTTGCTTACTCTAATTCTTATCAATCTTTGTATCCCGTTAATCTCGCAGCTTGGGCACTCTGCGAGTACGATATCCCACCCCTTTGGCCTTTCAAATGATGGAAACGTCTCATATGATAGTAAGATCCCAGGAAAAGAAAGTGACTGGTCAACTACAGTCCAATGCAGACATAGTAGTCCACCCACAAGTTAGTACAAGTGGCATCAATCTGGGTATTCCAGGAACGGAACTGGGCGAGCGTGATGCCCGCAGCCGTGTTGATCAAGTAACAGTCATCGCCAGACTTGACCTTGTAAAAGGTTTTGCAATTGCTCGCGATGCCAGGCATCTGCGGCTGGGGCCCCGTGGACGTCGGTTGGGGAGTCGAGATGGTTGTTGTGGCGCCCGGGATGTGCACGCAGACGTAGTAGTCCAACCAGAGGTTAGAGCATGCTAATAAAAATGCGTCAGTAGATGAAAATATACAGAAGAGGAGATTATATAAAAGTGCTAGGCTTACAGCTGTCAATACTGGGGTTCCAGGCCTTAAATTGAGCATCGGTGATGCCGTACTTGGCCTCAATCGTACCGCATTGGTCACCGGAGGCGATGGGATGAAAGCTGTCACAGTTTTGAGGAATGCCAGGCTGGGTTGGCTCATACTGGGAGGTGGAAGTTGTGGTTGTCAAGGCCGTCGTGGTTATCGTGGACGCCGTGGTCGCTGGCTCGTCATTGACGGTGCCAACAACACAGTAGCTTTGGCCGGCTGTGAGAGTCGGGCAAGAGATGCCGATGTTCAGAGCTTGAAAATTTGCAAGAGTCTGACCCCAGGATGAAGCGAAGGACGAGCAAGTATCGCCTTTGTTGGCTACGCTGGAGAAGTTGCAGACAACAGTGGCAGAGATCAGCTGAGGGAGCAATCCCAGGACAATGGCGGCCTTGTAACCCATTGATTTGAATAGAATAGAGAGAAAAGAGGCTGGGATGTTGATGGTGCTTCTTAGTTATGCCGTTCCTGGAGTGCTTTATATACCGGTGCTTCCACATGCTCCTGCTTGTTTAATTGTGGATGTGACTTTTGATCAGACTGGCTATATGATAAAATTTGCTTCCTTTGTCCTAGGGTGTCCCCTTTTTTGGTTGACTACTGCATACTGATATGAAGGATTCGGACCTATACTGTATCAGGCATTGCGGTGGCGGACGGACCTGCTTGGCCTAGCCGCCAAGATAATGCCTATTGATTTGAAGGGTGGTCTACAGAAGTACTCCGGAGTCCGTAGAGAGTCCGGAGTGTACGATGCACCATTACTAGGCTGGTACCAAGGAACCCTTGGAAAGGGGACATACTAGTATATGGGCTTGGGCCCTTCCTGGATCAGCCAGAGCTGTAGGAGTCGGGATAAGAGGGCCCAGCCTTAGCTTTGGCCCCTGGTCAAGAGCTGCACCTACATGATAGTGGCTACTAGTGTACATATGAATCCTTCGAGACGGCGTAAAGGCCGTCCACTTATTCTGCATCCAGCTCACGGGTCGGAGAAGGACGGATAGCCAGCTGGATAATGTATTTGAAGAAGTTGCTTTTTCCAATATGTACATAATTCCGTAGCTTAGCACGTCCCAATACCCGTCGTGGAGATACGGGCTTCGCCAATATCTCAATGGACGCTAAACACTACAACAACAAGCAAAAACGGACCATCATTACATTGCGGAGAGTATCAACAACTAGCGTGCAATTCAGCGACCTGTCCCTGTAAGAACAAAAACCAAGTCTCTTGGAAAAAAGCCAACATGAATCATGCGAGACCATAAATGAGTATCGTACTCATTACCAAAAACCATGCCCCGCCAATCGGTAATTGTGCCTCAGAGGCTGCATTTTTAGGAGATGGAGTTGGGCAGATCACCCCTGTTCGACCCACGGCACAGGCAGTAGAGGTTAAAGCCGCCGAGATACTTGCTGCGGCTGGTGAGTCAATTCTGACATTGCAAGGATTGGTAACCCTAGGCAGCCTAGGGGGTTGGGCTAGACAGGAGGGCCCGTAGGGAATTGTGTTTGTTGGCGGGAGCTCCAAAAGATCGGAGAAATTGACAGCCTGAGCTAACGATTGGTCGCAAGTGTCATCGTCTGTCGCAGCGACAAAATCCGGCGGTGAAGTGCCAAACTTGGTGGAGAAGTAGAAATGGGGGCGTTTACCATATCTTCCTAAGATCACGTCGTCTGTCTCCGGATCTCGAAAGCATCCATCTATCTGGATCCCCCAGTAAAATGCGAAGGTTCCTTCAACATCGAACCGCGAGTTACTCCAATAGAGGAAGTAAGGGTTGCTACTGGAATCATTGAAGTTCCACAGTCGAATAGAACCGCCGGCATTTATCCTCTTAGCGGGACTTCCATCGCTGGTACTAAAGTTCTCCTGCTCAATACTCCATTCAAGTATTGGATTGAAGCTTTTGAGGAGGCTCGGATTTTGGATGGCGAATATGATCGGCAGCATAGGCGAGGGGGGATAGGTGTCGTTGCGCGGAAGAATCAAATCTACTTCCATGATCCCTCGGGTGTTAATCGCCCAACTGCAGGCGAGGACTTGCGATAGGGCCAGAAGAAGGCAACCCGGAAAGAAATACATTATAGTACTGAGAATCTCACTACCTTCAACAGTAATGAAGGAGGGAACAAGTTGATAGAGGACCAGAATATGGGAACGGCGAAAATGAGTTGTTTTGTTGTCTGAGCCCCTGAATCGGACTATTACGAGATAGATGGACTGGTAGTGGCCTTCCTACCAGGGACTGTTGCATTGTAGACGCAGCCAAGCCCTCGTTTCCGCGCTAACTCTTGGCATCTTGTCCCTCTGTCTGTCTCACTCGGCTCCGGTTAGCAAAGAAGTGAAGCCCTGCTTGCAATTTCCGCCAACCTTAGACTGTTAGCCATATCCTAGGCGCGTATTCGGGACGGGGTTCCTGCAATAGGAAATCCAAGACTTTGGTATATTGTTGATGTTGGTAAAATACGCTCACTCAAAGTAATAGCGAAATATAAATGTCCAAGGCTCCTCATATTGACAGAAGTACCATTAGCACTCTGAAAGTATTCGTCAGAAAAAGTACAAAAGCCGCGAAAAGCCCTGGAGGATGGGAGAACAAGCCTCTAGTCATTCGTTTCTATTGTCATTCTTTTACCATTCTAGTCACATTCTTTGAATTTTCTTTGTCTACTCATAGAGCACGATGACTCGCTCCTGGCTCATCTCAGCTCTGGGGGTAATATTTCTGCTCTCTATTGATGTTGTTTCTGCACGAGGAAAGCCAGGATTGAGACAGCCTGCCAGTCCTGGCTATCGGGGTAGAGACGCATGTCCTGTGGCTTGTAGCATCGCAGGACCCAATCCTTCCAATTGGTCTGTTTATCACAACTTTGAACAGCTCCAATCCTGCCATCAAGCCCTGTTCTATGATTCTTCTTTGTACGATCGAGTGGATGACCCGGACACCCTCCATCGCCTCTATGTCTGCACCTCTTATGGCGCCGACTGGTCAGCCCTCCAACGGCCAATTGCGAACTTCGCGGCTACTATCGAGTCTGCGGACTCGACTTATTCTCTTGGCTGGTGGGGTAACGGCCTGCTCGCTGGTGCAGATATAGCCTCCATTTCTAAGCAGATGCGGCATTACCTGAAGAGTCAACATGTTGCTACCAAGAGAACCAAGAGCAACACCTTGTTTGCCCGGTCAGGTTCGGCTGCTGTCGGGATTTACATAGGCAAGGGTCTGCAGAGCGAGGGAGTCAGCTCCTTTGCCCTAAAGGCGCTGACAGACAATATTCGCACTCTGAAAATTGTCTCCGGTAACGTGGCAATGCAGCTATGCGATCCGAACAGCAACAATGCCCACACATTCGGAATATTTGCCTCCAGCAATGGAACCTTTTCACCCGTGCAGGATGCAATGAAAATTTGGTCGAAGGGGGGTTGCCTCTCCTTCGATAGCATGAAGAATATCACCGGTCCGGCCGTTCTTACCACTCCTCCATTGAAGACTTCGATTAACTCCACTCAATCGAAGTCGGTCCGTCCGAGCGCCTCACAAGCCACCATCCCTACGCCCTTGCTAAAAGAAAATCTCGTAACTCGGGCTGAATGCAGCACTAAGCAAGTCGAAGGGGGTGATAGCTGCCCTGCTCTGGCCACAGTGTGGAATCTCCGCTGCAGACTTTACCAAGTACAACTCCGGAACCAACTTCTGTTCAACCCTCAAACCAGGGCAGCATGTCTGTTGCTCGTCCGGAACACTCCCTGATTTTGCCCCAAAGCCTAACCCGGACGGATCGTGTGCTACCTACACTATTCAACAAGGTGACAATTGTGCAGACCTTGCTGCCGAGTATAGTCTGACTAATAAGGATCTGGAAAATTTCAACAAGAAGACATGGGGATGGAATGGCTGCTCAAATGTCTGGGTCGATAGCATTATTTGCCTGAGTAGCGGGAATCCGCATATGCCCGCCCCCATGGCTAACGCTGTATGCGGCCCCCAGAAGCCGGGCACTAAGACGCCAGACGACACAACGGATATTGCCGGTCTCAACCCCTGCCCCCTGAATGCGTGCTGCAATGTTTGGGGTCAAGTAAGTTCTTTTCTCAAGAAACAGATTATACAATCGTCCTAACAGGCTTGAAAAAATTAGTGTGGCACAACAGACGATTTTTGTATTGATACTGGCACTGGAGCTCCAGGATCCGCGGAGAAGGGCACGAATGGTTGCATTTCTAACTGCGGAACAGAGATTGTCCGCGGTGCTGCCCCTGACGTTGTGCGAAACATTGCCTACTTCGAGGGTTAAAGCTTGAGTAGTCGTGATTGTCTGTACCAGGATGCCTCACAGATTGACGGGTCAGAGTACACACATCTCCACTTTGCTTTTGGTGAACTAACGGCAGATTACGAAGCCAAATTCCAAGATGTTCTGACCGAATATCAATTCAAGAGTTTTTTGCGAGTCTCCGGACCAAAAAAGATTCTATCTTTTGGCGGCTGGGATTTTTCAACTATGCCCGGCACTTACAATATTTTCCGTCAGGGAGTCAAAGCCGCCAACCGACTGACAATGGCCACTAAAATTGCTAATTTCGTCAAGGAAAACTACCTTGACGGAGTTGACATTGACTGGGAGTATCCTGGAGTATGTTACATGATACAATGCTTGGTGTACATATCTAATATGTCTCTCTCATTCAGGCACCTGATATTCCGGGAATTCCTTCTGACGATGAGGACTCTGGTGACAATTATTTGGCCTTTCTTGTAATTCTCAAGAACCTCCTTCCCGGAAAATCGGTCTCAATCGCGGCCGCCTCGTCGTACTACTACTTGAGAAATTTCCCTATTGAGAAGATCAGCAAGATTGTGGACTACATCATTTACATGACTTATGATCTTCATGGACAAGTAGGTAGACATCCTGCATTGATAGTTAACGCCACGCTGATATTTGTTTCTATAGTGGGATTCGGAGAATTCAAACTCACAGATTGGCTGTCCTTCGGGAATGTGCCTTCGCAGCCAGGTCAACCTGACTGAGACAATCAACTCTTTAGTTATGATCACCAAAGCAGGAGTTCCTTCCAACAAAGTTGTTGTTGGCGTGACCAGTTATGGGCGATCATTTGCCATGGCTGATCCTACATGTCATGGCCCAGATTGCTTCTATCTGGGCGGCCCTTACGACTCCCCGGCCACACCGGGAAAGTGCACGGCCACGGGAGGCTACATATCTGATGCCGAGATTAACGATATCCTAGAAGGGTCTCAGGAGAACGGAATCATGAAACGTGATGGGCGAGTCAATCAGCATTATGTTGATCCGGCCAGTGACAGCAACATTCTTGTATACGACGGTAACCAATATGTTGCCTACATGGACGCTGAAACAAAGGCGGGTCGCAAAGCGCTCTACCGGTTGCTCAACATGGGTGGTACCACCGACTGGGCCACTGATCTTCAGAAATACAACAGCCCTCCAACGCGTGGTGGTGAGGCGCTTGCGGAAAGCTGGTCTAGCTATGCCACGGATATTCAAAACGGCCTGGACCCCTGGCAGGTTGGGAATAGGACGGGCAACTGGACTGAAGTCCATTGTAGTGATCGATCTGTTTCGGATATGCGTTACCTGTCGTCATCGGAACGATGGTCTATGATAGATGCACCTCATGCGTGGGCTGACGCGATCGAGGTGTGGAGAAATATTGACAGAAAGGGAGGCAAGATAAGCTTCTCGGCATCAATTTCGGATTCATTTAATGCCCCGCCAAATGCGGAATGTGGCTCTTTTCTGGAAACAGACAACTGTGCTCAGACTCAGCAGTGTAAGGAGTTTGACAATGATGGTGCTGGTCCAGCAGGCTGGATGATCTGGAATTCCTTGGTCATGATTCATGAGGTATGTGGTTTTTTTTCCCAAGCGATTGACAATGCCTTACAATGGTTTAGATGTTCAAAAGCTATAAAAATGCCTTGATTGCCTCCGCCGCCACGGATATCACCAACGCCCTCGACGATCTCGAGAACAAGTTCGCACCGATACCTGAACCTGACGACAATCAATGGCTCTTGCTACTGATTGATCTGGTCACCCTTGGGACATCTGCAATAGCTGCTCCATTCTTCAATTCAGGTATGTCCAGGCAAACCGAACCCTATTACAGCTAGGACGAAATATCCTAATTTTGCAAACTCCTTGAAAAGTTCTATCGAAACTGCCCTATTTCCTTGCAAAGGGTGGCTCTATATTGGACAACAGCAAAGATACTACCATGACCCTGATCTCGCAAAGTACAACTATTGCTAAGGACTTGCTCAACGATCCTGAGGCGTAAGTGCTGTTTCTGACATTTGCAACAACTTCGCTGACCAGTGAACCACAGTAAGGATTGGACTCCAGAAAAGCAGGATTCTTTTACCAATTACATGGGTCAATCACTCAAGGCCTGGAGCGTAGCTGCAGAGATGACGCTGGAGGAGCTATTCAGAGGCACAGACGAGTCAAATTCTAGGCTGACGGAGCTCATCTCTGACGGCAAGTTTGTTGAAGGTTCTGGGTACTCGTTCCATCCACCCTCATCAGGCAACCTAACAACAGACACCGCAACTGCCCTAGAGTCTGCCATAACCAGGTCGTTCTTTGCCTTCGCCATTCCTTCCCTCTGGACTGTTTCCGGCAAGTACCCATTCATTATTGACGCAGGCTACTCATGTGATCATGAGCATGACATGGGCGATTATTTGACCAAGGACGCAATGACCCTGACAAAGACCTGCTATCTCAATAAGCGCTACTATCTCGGTATGCCGGAGGGAGAGCCCTATGATTGCTATGATACTGTTTGCGTTGACAATGCATTTTCCGTGCCATCAGGCGTTGACTCAATGGGGCAAGGATCTTTTGGAAATATCACCGTGGAAGACCTCATCATTGGATCGGTCCGTACGTACATACAGAATGGCGAGACGAACGGTGGCGGCCTCGCCAACCCTGGGGATAGGGGAACCCTCGAGGAGCTCTTCAATACCGACATCACCACGCCAGGCTATATCCGCTTGCCAGTCTGTAGTGCAGAGAACGCCTACAAAGCATGGAACCGCGACAGGGATCCCGATGACAAAGAATACCCGTGTGGTGCTTATCAAGGACAAGACTTATGCGGCGACTCAACGTTCGTCGACCAAACTAGTGAAGCATCTCCGACCGTGTCGGACTGCATGCAGCTTGTGAAGAACATTGCGGGCAAAGATTTCAATCATGAGGTCGAGAACGCGATCGGATCCCACCATCAGCTCGACCAGTATGGCTCATGCGCGTTCGGTGTGCAAGCCATTGGAAAGACTGGTAACGTCGACTTCCTTATTGGCAATAAGGATATGGTGGATATCATCACTGAGTCGGTGAAACGGTTTGGTGGGTCAGGGAAGGTTGGTGCCATGGGGGAGGTCTCTTGCGAAGGGACTACCAAGGGCCAGGTGGTTGAGTGGGGGATTTATCATGACTAGGCTGCTATCTGTCTACCTTTTTTGTTCTATACTCTCTTTTATGGATATATCAATGTACTAGCTTAGGCTAATTTGGAGCACCGGCCCTGGAAACATGCAGTCAGATGGCGTCCACGGTATGCTCTACTACTGATATCAGAGGACAGCGTTTGTGCACTGGGTAGGGAGAGCATAGTTTATTTCGGTTAGCAATATCTATCGAATGACTGGGAGGTTACTTATTCAGCAGTGAAATCTTGGATACAATTTTTGGGTTCTTTGTTTAGTTCACGTAATCTCAGTTTACACTATACTAGAGGAAGGGTATTCTTGGGATCGGATTACAGTGAAGGTCAATTGGAGAGATAGTGTAATCAATCCCGTAGGAGAAAAAGGGGCGAGGGGAGAGAAGAAGAAGAAGAAGGGAGAGAAAGCTACCTACTTAGGTAGTAAATGGTGCATTGGTCATCCGATTCGCGACATATATCATGTCTGCTTGGAGGGCGTTGGAACATCCCAAGATGTCTCTTTTCTCCTCCATATTCCTTCTCCATATTCCTTCTCCGTCTCGAATAATGAGCTCGAGAAGCAGAGGTTTTGAACGCAAGTCATTCGAAGCAAAGCGTGGCTGTGGAGCTGCCAGGAGGGGAATCCCATCTGCGCTTTTGGCCCAGAGCAATGCAACTGCTCATAGAAGGAGAGCGCGTCGTCAGCTGGATCTGCTGATGCGGATCAGCCAGAATGAAAGAAAGTCTCTTCCTTCTCTGGTTACCATCTAAGCAACGAGAAAAGGCCAAGTCTAGTCCTCAATTCAGACCACCGAGCTTTGCTTCTCGTCCTCCAATTCCTCCCCGGGCTCCCTAATACCACCGCCGAGATGTTCATTCACAGGGCCATTTTCGCCAGAATCCTGCCCCTCATTCTCAATCTCAACATCTATCCCCATCCCCTCCTTCCACATATCCACTAGACTCGTCGCGCCCATGCGGCGATTTTCCTCCTGGATATTAGACTTGACGCCAGCGCCGATAGGATACTTCTTGCTCGAAAGTGTATCAGCAAGTTCTTTGAGCGGGATACCGGTCTCATCGCTGATCAGATCTTCGTAGATGGGGTTGTTTTTGAAGAGGTTATAGGTGGAGTAGAAGGGGCTGCGTTTGAGGGCGGAGGCGTGGTTGTGGCGCGAGTGTTGAATCTCGAAGGTGATCGAGCGGCGGGTATTTGAGGGTGGCTTGTTAGTTGTTGATGTGAGGGAAATAGAGGTTGAAGGGTGGGATTTAGAGGTGGAGGTGGATGTTGGTAGGGGAATGGTTATGGGCGAAGCTGCTATCGCGCGGTCTGCCGCGTCGGCTGTCTCGAAGATCGCGACGATGGGGCGGTTAGGGTTCGGTGAAGTGTTTGTCGTGTCATACTAATGCAATTGTTAGATCGGGGCTTGTCCAAATGGTAATTTGGAGAGGGCGTCGCCGTACCTTGAGGTTGCGGTATGTTATTACCTCTCCAAATTTCTGGAGCGCGGCCAGTACAAGCTTGCTTTCGGATAGGTTCTTTGGCATGGGAAATGCGGTTATATGAACCTGTCCGGCCATGCGCGCTAGGGTAGGGGACACCATTGTGAGATTTGTGTTATTGGGGAGTTGAAGTTGAGATATCTGAAGTTCCAGAAAATGGCGGATCATCGAGATCGGCACTTCTTGGCGGAATTGCCTATCTATGTACATGTTACAGCAGACTGCATGCTACTACTCTGGGTAGAATGAAAGATCTGACGATTTAGAATTTTTTGGAATTGATATTTTTTTATTTAATTATCCAAGCCATCAAAATCATTATATCGCGGAGATTCTCACGGAATTTCTTCCGTCTCCCGGACTTTTGAGTCTGCAAACACTTAGAAAATGGGGAGGTCGAGGCCGTACTAAAGAAAAGAACAGTTAGTAATGACAGTAAATACACCACAGGAACCGAACTTACAGCAACAGGGTCGTTGAAACGAAGACCCTTGTCCAGAGCACTGATAGCTTCAAGCTCACTGGTCTCAAGGTCGAAATCAGTGACGGCCAAGTTCTGAGCGAGACGAGTAGGATCATTGCTCTTGGGAATAACAGCGATGTTGCGCTGAGTAGACCAGCGCAACAGGACCTGGGCAGGGGTACGGCCGTGTTTCTCGGCAATGGTGGCGATCGTAGCATGGTCAAAGAGCAACGGGGTATCCTTAGCATGCTTAAGGTCAAGCTCAAGGAAGCTCAGAGGGCCAAAAGAAGAGTAAGCAGTAACAGTGATCCCCTGCTTCTGGGCGTAGTCGACGAGACGGGTCTGGGTGAGGTAGGGGTGATGCTCGATCTGGAGCGTGGCGGGGCGGATGCGGGCGTAGCGAAGCAGATCCATCAGCAGCTGGGCGCTGAAGTTGCTAACACCGATGCTGCGAGCCAGCTTCTTGTCAACGAGGGTCTCCATCGCACCCCATGTTTCGTGGATGGGTGCGTTGGCGAATTCGATCTTGCCTTCAGCGGTGGTCCAGCCCGGAGGGTAGCGCACTGAGGGATCGAGATACTTCACGGCAACGGGGAAGTGCACGATGTACAGATCGAAGTAGTCGATGCCCCAGTCGGCGAGCTGCTTGCGAGTGATGGGTTCAACCTTGTCGGCCTCGTGAAAGCTGTTCCAGAGTTTGGAGACAATGAAGAGCTCCTCGCGCTTGACCAAACCGTCCTTGATGGCGCGGGCTACACCCTGACCGGCTTCGACTTCGTTGCCGTAGTCTGGAATTAATCGTGTTAGTGTCAATTAGGGCTTGATTTGGAGAGAGTGACTGTACCGCAGGCACCATCGAAGAGACGGTAACCAGCCTTAATGGCATTGTATACCTGGTCGGCACAGGTTTCATTGTTGACCTTCCAGAGGCCGAAGCCCACGATGGGCATCTCATAGCCGCTGTTAAGCGTGACAGTAGGAGCAACCATTGTGAAGAAATTTAAAGAGAACAGAATAAAAAAAGAGATTGGGGCGTAGAGGGGTATATATATGACCCCACCTAGGAATATTTAATACTATATACATAAAATGTAAGGTCCAGGCTAAATCGAATATACCTCAATTGGGCCTACGGAGGAGAATGTGCTGTTTCGCGGCTAAAGTGGCTGATCAGAGTTTAGCCGAGGGAAATTGCAATATAGAAGCGAGTGATTGGTGTATAGTAAACTTTCTCCAAGCGCCAGCTAAGACATTCACAAAGAAAGACAGAAATAGAAATAGAAAAATACAAAAGACCACTTCCAGAATGATTATAATTACTTTAGTTTTTGTAAAATATGTCGTTATACCGCATCCACAGTGGCGTTATCGTAGCCCGCATCGGGACCCGCCCCATGCATGCTGGCACCATTGGACATGCGCCCGACGATCTTATCCATTAGGTCCTCCGATGGCAAGAGGCCGTCGAAATGGTGTGGTTGCTGCGACTCGCGCGAAACAGGTCCATGGTGCTCGCCCTGATAAGGGATATGGTAGCTGCCGGCGCCGACGTCTCCAGGCATGGATGTGGAGTGCGTACCCCACGAACCATGGCCGTGGCTGAGATCATCAAGCGGTTGCGTGTGAGAGCCAAAGAAGCCGTGTAGCACACTGTTGCCGTCGTGCATGTTCACGCTGTGGTGTTGAGATGGCACGTAGTGTGATGATTCGTGGCCCATTGTGTAGCCCATCCCTGGGTGGGTGAGTTGTAGGTCGTGCACGTTGAGCATGACGGGTGCACCGCTGGAGCCGTGGAGGCTTGTGGATGAGATGCTCTCGGGTGCGAGGCTGGCAGAGAAGGAGTCCAGCACGGAGGTGACGGCGATTTTATCATTCAGTCCGTCTTCGGCTTTGCTGATAGATGACATGAAGTCCAGATGGCCAGAGGGATTATAGAGATTAGGCACGTTGTCATGGGGTGATTGGTACATGGGCCATTGTGACTGGGATTGGCTGGGATGGTGGATGAGGTCATGAGGATGAGGGGCCTGGTAAATACCCTGGTGGGATGGTTTGTTGAGAAGGATGGAATCCAGAGAGAGGGGAACTCGATCGACCGCAGAGGCTGGACGCGGACTGTTGGTCGTAGTCCGGTCTGGTGCCGGTATTAGTCGTCTCCAAGTGGTTGTGCCAACTTCGCCGGGCCTGGTTTGTCGGAACTTCCAGACCAGAACAGCCATACGCCTGCTCTCGTCGCCGTGGTGGCTTTGGTATTGGTTTGACAGCCGGCAGGAGCTGGGCGAGGTGGCACGGAGCTCTTGCACTGCAGATAATGAGCGGAAGAATTGACGGGCATGATCCTCAGCGTCACGAGCAGCTTGGGGGTTTCCTGAGTCCTCGGCTATACGTTTCTCTTGAGTCAACTGAGTGAACAGCTTAGCCCACCAGGATGATTCGAAGAGGGGTTTGACCTTGGTCGATTGTGTCTTAGGTAGGTCGTGGTAAGTCTCTAGGAGCTTCTGGCTATCTTGGTAGATATGCGTGCTGCAGGTCCAGTTGTCCATCTGACTGACTCCCAACACATCGCCAGCACTAGGATGACCGTAGTCAAGATCGAGCTGGATTCCCAGCCGTGATCCAGTAGGAGGGAAGTCGGTCATCAACTCAAGGTTCACTTCTAACAAGATGATATCGCAATCCAGGGGATTGCTGACATCGTCCACCATAGAAGCCAGTTGGGGGAAAGAAGACCGCCACCCGTTCAGATGCTCAAGAGGCATGGGGGGTGCAATGGGGTGGTGCAGATCACCCTGCAGACGGGTGTATGCATGCAATGCCTTGTCGATGCGATTGGCCTGCTGAGGAGCGCTGACCCACATGTCGAAGCTAAAGCCATGAATGGTGCTAGCCGCAGTCTCCTGCATGTTGGACCCAAGGGTATAGTTTGGCGGTGGGAGATCTCCGTATGGTTGCATAGATCTCATTTGATCATGGTATGAGGGGTGGCTGCCGTAGTGGCTGGATGTCGAAGGGTGCTCTACTGCTGTTCTCCATTTGGGAGCAGGTGCTGAGCCATGCACACTCGATGATCGTTCTAGTGCTGGCTCACGGACAAGTCGCTCCCCTAGCATACAGTGTTATTAAAAAGAAGATATAGATATCTTTTATATCTGATAACTCACAATCGGGATCGCCCTTCAAGAAAGAGTCGAGGACCTGCAGGTGGCTTGACACCTGCTTGCGTGTCCTCCGCTTGCCAGTCAATTTGAAGATATACTCAGCAATCAGCTCGTTGCGGCCATAAGACTTGCCACGTTCGGACCACTTTCTCCGACCCATGGGAGGGTTTGCTTCGAGGGCTGAAATCGATTGTTAGCCTCTCGTTCATGCATCATTATGGTGGTATGAACCTACCCTGTTGAAAGGCGTCTTCCAACTCATCAGACCACACTGGCTCTCCATCTTTCCCAGTATCACGACGAGGGCGACGTCGGTACTCCATGTATTTCTGAGACTTGAGGTAGCTGCTTTGTGCCCGGCGAGACTGAGAGTTGGGTCCAACGGAGTGAAGTCTGCGAAGCTTCCGTTGATGAAGCCGAGCCGCTACATGCTGTTGATGCAAGCCAGATGCGGACAAGGGTTGAGCAGGATGAGGGGCATGAGGATACTTGAAACCAAGTTGATGAAGCTGATCCTCACGAGCAGTGACGCCAGCATGAGCCAATTGATCTGAATAAGACTGGACATTTCCAGTGGTATTTTGCAGAGCTCGATCAGAATGAGCACCTACAGGATCCAGTGACGGCTGGTTCTGAGTGACAAGGCACTCGGGTTGCCAGTCAGTAGCCATGGGGAGGGAACCAAGGACGGGCTTCTCGAAAAGAATGACAGATTCCAATGAGGAGGGGATTGAGAGGCACCGTCAAATGCTTACTGTCTGGCAAAGAACGCAGCTCAGTCACAAACAACGACCCAAGAACGCAAGATGTCAAGAGAATGTAAGAACCTGGGAAAGAGAATGTGAGAGCGAGCAAGAAGGTGTTTATATGGAACCATTACTCCCCTTTGGAGAGGGGTGCTGTAGCCCCAGTAGCGACATTGTTCCGCCAGGTCTTCTTTGCCTGGCCTACGTCCCTCGAACGCCTTGTCCATACTCCTGGGCAGGTCCCGGTCCTGGCCTGCGCGCGCTCTGTGGAGAGCAGAGGACCAAAGGACGACAGCAGGCCGACCTTGCCGCAGCAAATCAGGAGTCAAGACAGGGCTCGATATGAAGGAAGTTGTTCAGGATGCAAGGGATGCTCAAGCACGAACCAGTGATGAGTGGGTCGGAGATTTTGTGCACGAAGTGACCTTGAACATTCATCGCTCGGACCTGCATCAACAAAAGATCGCAACAATCAGTGGCAATTATGGCGTTGCAGGAATGTTGATGGTCCAACTACATTGTCTTTTGGCACGGGACATGGAATGCTCGACAACCGCCAGACAACACCACCGGAATGCAGGCTTGGCTGATCTCTGTTGACGATAGTCCTGCGTACCATCAAAAGAGTAAGCTAAACCAGGTAAATCGACCCTGCAATCCAAGGCAGTTTAGCTGAAGTTGTGGGGTAGAAAAGAAAAGTGGTACACAGTAAGGTAAAGTAGGGTTACGGTTACGCCTGGAACAAGAGGGCACGAGACGCACGAGGACGGGACTGCAGGGTAATTGACAGCTGCACAGAACGTGTTAAACAGTATTCGGGGTATCTTTTGATTTCCACATTGTAGCTATGGTAGTATGCAAGTAATCGTACATGGGACATTATTCCACTTTTTTTCCCTGCAAGGGATGTTAACGAGCCAATCCATGGCCGTGTCCTTGTCAAAAGGGAGAAGGAACGAGGGCTTCACTCTTCCTCCTGCCCTCCTACAGTAAATTTCTTGCGCCCGGCGCCAGTAGTAAGCTGTTGAAGTTTGACCCTGTCCATCTGCTCTCCTACCTTCTTCTCTAGGCGCGCGAGCTCCTCCTCGGGATCGACGGCCTCCTCGTTCACGAACTCCAAAACCAATCGTCTCCCCAGGAGATGTGTGTTTTTCAACGCGTCCATGGCATTTTCCGCTTCGCGAGCGCTTACAAAGTCTGCAAAACCAAAACCACGAGCAGTGTGATCGAACTTCTGGGGAACACGCACGGACCGAAGTTGTCCGTATGCCCCGAAGAGAGATCTGATGTCCTTCTTTGTGGCCTGGAACGGCAAGTTCTTGATGATAATTTTGGTTCTCCGCGCCGCAACCTTCTTTGCGGTATCTTCGCGCCTCCGCTCCTCGGCGGCGTCCTTGCCTTTGTGGGATGCGCGGATGAGAAGCTCGTGCTGATCTAATTTGTAGCCGTTCATAGCTGAAAGAGCAGCCTGGGCTTGAGCCTTGGTTTTGAAATCCGCAAAGCCGAATCCCATGCTGAGGGTCTGCCCTGGTCGCTTGGGATCAGGTTTGGTCTTGATGCGGCCAGTGATAAAGCCATCCAGAGATCGAAACACTTCCAGGAATTTCTCATTGGTGGTCGAGAAATTCAGGTTCTTTACGAAGAGTGTCGTGGTTGCTACGCTGTCATCAGGCTCATCTGCAGCAAATGTGTCTGCAGTTGAGAAACCTTGATCCTTGCCCCGAGTCTCTGGAGCAAGTGTGGGTGGAGCTGCTGAACCATCGAACAAATTCTTCGGTGCTTTCTCCAGGAACAAGATAGAATCACCTATCTTGCGGTATGCCATACCCTTGAAAGCCTTCTGAGCCTCGTCGGGCTGCGCAAACTGCACGATAGCAATAGTGCCACTTGGTGGCATCAAGAGTCGGATAATTTTGCCATAAGGCTCGAACAGACTCCTGAGCTCTGCCGACGTGACACCATATGAGAAATTTTTGACCAGAATAGCCGTATTCCCACGTTCACGCTGCTTGAAAGCATCAATATTTACCCCATTTGAAGCAAAGTAAGCTTTGGTTTCTTGAATCACATGCGTTTCAGCATGCGCTTGCTTGACGGCAGCATCTGAAGAGGTAGGATCAAGCAGTTCAGATTTGGAGACTCCGAGCCTTCCGGCCACTGATGACATCACAGCATCGGCCTGTAACGAAATTAGTCTCAGCATTTTGATTGGTGGTATTGGTAAGAGGCGAACTCACGTTCATGTATAAGGAGTTCCAACTAAATGACGACCCAGAGGCGTTTTGTTTTCGCTTGATCTCCCTCTGCTTTTTCAGAGGAAGCTTTGACAATTCGTATTCGTCGATCTTGTATGTCTTCTTCGCAGAAGCTGGCAAGATGTGGAGCAGACGACCCTGGAAATGCTTTCCATCAAGGGTCTCATAGGCCTCAATGGCCGCGTCAGCATGGGAGTATTGCACATAAGCAAAGCCTTTGCTAGTTGTTGAGCGTGTATCAAAAGCCACATGAATCTATATTCAATTAGTACTCAAGGTCATTGAATATAATGTGTAAATGTGGAAAAGTGGGTTGAGTTGGCTCTATCAGATAGTCAAGAAGCATCTACTAAAATCTCTTGTCCTGGTAACATCATTTGCAATTTGCATCGGATGTCCCTATCGGGAAAATCATCATACGAGCACTCGTGACAAGCAGGCTGGGAGCCAGTTGCCGGTTTTGGAGAAAAGGCGGGGTAGAGTTGAAAAAGCAAAAAAAGGGCAAGTACTAACCTCTTCAATCTTTCCGAAGCGTTCAAAAATCGGTTGTAGATCAGATTCCGTGGTGTCGTAGGCAAGATTTCTGAGGAATAAACGGGCCGATTTCCGAATAAGATCGATATTCGGATCTTCCGGCACTGCCTCGGTGATGCTGTCAACGTCAGTCGTGTTGGGCGCAATATTCTCAATGGCCGCAGTGCGCGATTCCTCGTCACGCTGAGGCGACTCATCGCCAGACGAGGAAGGTGGTGAATGAGCTTTGATCGGTGCAGTAGTCGGTGCGGCAGCCTTGTGTTGATCAAACTCATCTTGTTCTTCCTCGTCGAGAAGGCCCAACAAACGACTCGTCTTTGACCGCAGCCAATCTGCATCAGAGACAGGTCTAGTGTCCGCTTCAGGCTCCGCAGGGTTGTCCTGTTCTGGTGTTTCTTGAGCCTCCTGTTCTTCATTCTTGTCAATTACCATGGGTCCAGGCTGCTCAGGCGTTTCTACCGTAGGAGGCTTTTCTGTCTTGGCTTTTTTTGGGTGTGAGGGCAGGTCCTGAATCTGCTCTTCTTCCTGCGCGGGTTGGTTAATAACGGGAACAGTGTCCACAGACGGCTTGATCATATCATCATCATTGGCCCATGTCCGCGTCTTTGATGACGATCCCATCAGAGAGAGGTACTCTTGTAGCTTAGGGTCCTGTTTGTTCTCGCCGTCCCTCTTGCGCTTGAGGTTGTTATCCAAAAACGATGCATCATTAACATTCGTGGCATCACGTCGTCGTGTGGGGTGGGCATCCTCGGCGTTATTGGAGTCAATCTGCGATAATACGGGTCAGTCTCAAGACCACCTTAATTGGTCAGCGTGCACAGGCGAAAGGAGAGTGGCTGAAGCAAAAGAGCCGAGAATCGACATACCGGACGAGCGATGTCTACAGCGATCTTCGACATCTTCATGTATGTCTTGTTGAAGTGCTTCACAGCTTGCTGGGCTGCTTCATGGCTTTTGAAGCCGACGAACCCCATCCTACGTTTAGGTAGGACATGAGCATCGGTGACTTGAAAGCGAGTTGCAAAATGTTTCTTAAGCTGGTCATTGGAGCATGTTGGTGGGAGACCACCCACGAACACTCTAGTGCTTTCCATTTTGGGATTTTGTGGTGAGTAGTGTGAGGACTCGAAATTTCTCCGAGAAAAACTTTTTTTCTTCTTTCATAGTGCCGCGGGCGGTCTGGTGGGCAGGCGGTGTGGTTTGTCCACCGGCAATAACGCACGTTATCGCGAGATTACGCCTACCAAGTCTCTTTTTTGGCGCACCACCTAAACCCCCTTCGAAGTTTTTTTGATACAGGAATCACTCACGATGGCACTTCCCCCGGCTGAGAAGAAGGAGCCTATGGAGGGTAAGTTTCTCCTTCGTGAATCCAGTGAGCAAGTGCTAAACGCTCCGTGCAGCGCAGATTAAGTCTGTGGACATGGTAAGGACACTCATGCGAAACTACGATATTCAATTGATTCTGACACAATTTTTAGACCGAGGATATGCAGCAGGAGGCTATTGCCCTCGGTATGAAACATCGAGAGCGCCCTGGATAAGCAAAGCTGACCTACCCCACAGCCATTGAGGCCATGGAGAAGTTCCGAGTTGAAAAGGTATGCGCACTCATCAAATCCCATCCCCAATATGAACAATATAATAACCATTTACAGGATATTGCCCAGTATATCAAGAAAGAGGTACGCCGATTCTACCCCGCCCGATAGCATCTCTAACCCCATACATCAGTTCGACTCCCGCAAGGGCGCCACCTGGCACTGCGTGGTTGGTCGTAACTTTGGAAGCTTCGTTACACATGGTTTGTAGACACTAGAACAATTATGCTGATAATCAGATACTAATCATGTGTTCAACAGAGACCAAGCACTTCATCTACTTCTACCTCGGACACTGCGCAATTCTGCTTTTCAAGACCCAATAAATGTGATTGGTGTCTAGGCTCGACATCTACACTGATGGGGAGGTGATATCCGGAGAAATGTGTTTTCAAGCGACTTTTTTGTCTAGTATTTGGTTTATGGGGCTGTTATCCTATGGTGAACAGCCATTAGTGAATTAAGCGCATCTGCCCAGAACACGTAAAACAACCAAAAAGAGCATTGCCCGAGGTTAGACCCTCGGTAAAAACTTAAGACACTTCAGACAATTTACTAGAATGTACATATATACATGTATAATCACTGCTAGTCAACGGGCCCCTGCTGGAATCAATAATCACATGTGCATTTTATACAGGGGCACTTGGCCAATCATGCAACACTATATCTGACATCACGTGTTAGCTGCCAAGCCCGCCAAGCCACAGCGCCACACCCCCAATGCCGCTGCCTTCGTCTTTGATCGACTTTCAATCGCAAATAGCTCCTCAGCTCTCTATTGATTCTCTTCCGGTAGTTGTGCGCCAACTTTTCCACATCTACAATTACCATGGCTTTCTGTATCACGTTTGGAACGCATGGTAAGTCTTCCTGTCTTGACCCCAGGATCCAGAAACCAGAGTGGACCCTGTCCCTGACGGGTATCCGTGCTGTCGACGTTGAAGATGCTCTCAGTCTTATTGAACAGGATACTGACCTCAAATACAGAGTTCTCGTCTCAGCTCGAGGGCTATGAGAATGTTCGCGCATACTGCTACAACTGTAAGTTCTGACGTCAGTGGTCTATTGACCATGTAACTGAGTCTCCGCTTTTAGGCCAACATTGGAATGGTTACTGCATCACCCGGTGGTAAGTTTCTGGCCCATATGACCCGACCAGAATAATTTGAGCTTCACTAATATTTACTCAAGGCCGTTTTTCACTGTCTGCTTCATTGTGAGTTTATATCGCCTGTATATTGTCCTGACAAACAGCTCAAGATATCTAACCTTTACCACGCCACAGCCAGTGATTCCCCTTTCTACGCACAAGTACAAGGTAAATATGCCTCTCCAATCACCTCTTGACTTTATCGTTAACGTATTATATAGGAGGTCCAATGCCACACATGCCGTTACACCCAAGATCTACGGTAAGATTTGCCCAAAAATAACCAAATCCTATCGGCCTGGTAGGATATACTGATAGCGACTGTATCAGTGACCGGCCCGATATCACGCCCGACACACGACCTCCGCCAGGCATGCAATACGGCATTCAGCCGCCTCCCCAGGTCCAGGGAGGCTGGCAGCAACCGCCCCCTCTGCAGCCTCCGCCTCAAGCACAGGGTGGACTTGGGTACAAATGAGTTTCCAATTTTCAAATTCCACTACTATGAGGAGACAGCGATTGGTGCAGGTTGGTGAGGCAGAAGAAGGGCTTATCAGGAGACAGCTGTTCTGGTTAATATCGCGGATTTGCCCTTGGCGTTAGGTGACTTTGTATTTTGTTTTTCTTTGCTATCAAATTTCGAACTACCCATTTGATCAGCCTAGCATGTTTTATTCTTCATACGAATATACACGGTTGTCATAGAATGCTGACTTGCTACCACAAACTATTTACCCTGATTGGAACACAATAATAAAGCAGATGAAGTTCAAATTGAGATCAAGTAGTAGGAGGGTATAAATAGGCGCAAACAAGATATCAAGCCTAGACCAAGGCACAAGGAAAAGGACCATGAAAAGCCTCAGATCTCCTTCTCCGAGGTCTGCTTATCCTTTTCCCCAGTCGGCGTCACCACCCCAGAAGGCGTAGCCACATCGTCGGCCCCATCCTTCGTGCCCCGATAAACTTTGGGCTTCTTCCCGACCAGATCTAGCGACATCATCCGCACTACACGCGCAATGCTCGAGCGACCTTCCCACAACGGGAACACCACAACACCAAACGAGGTACAGAACAACCAAATAATTCCAACAACCACCCATCCCGTAAAGAACTTCTTGCTAAACACATACGAGGACCCGTACATCGGGATCGGCCAAAGGATCAGGAATGCTAATGCCATAAAGACGGTCAGCGTGCGCGCGTAGAATGCCGAGCGGTTGAGCAAGCGTATTTCTTCTTCGCTCTCGTCTGACGTGGGGCCCATCTCGCCGGGAACTAGTTCGAGGTCGACATGGGCGGCGGCGGCGACTTCTGTGTCGTCGACTTTGCGGATGGCGCGCATGGATTCGTAGTCATAGTTTTGTGTGCCGAAGGCGTAGGTGAGGACTGGGACGAAGACTAGTGGACTGAGAAGGGCAGCGACGTTGCCAGCTAGCATGGGGTAACTGGAGCGGTTTGTTAGGTTTGATTTTGCAGTATGTGTTGAGAAAGGAATGCTTACTTGGAGCCAGTGCTATCGACGGTTAGGGTTCCGAATTGCTTCTTGGCGGTCACTAGCCAGGCAATTAGAGAGACTGCCAGACCGAGGGGCGGTGATAGGGCTGCTGCGATTCGGTTCTGGCCCTTCCAGAGAAGGGTCATGGCTCCTGGGAAGACAGCGGAGGAGATGATCACGCCCATCAGCAGGTAGAGATATCCCATGCCGATGCCGGCGTAGTAGAGACCCGTTGCAAAGCCCGCCATGATGATTGAGTACACGATGCAGGACATGTGCGAGATCCAGACAAGTCTCTTGCCCTTGGCGCTTGGGTTGATGTAGGCCGCGTAGATATCGTAGGTGAAGATCGAAGAGACGGCAATCAGCTGCGCTGAGAACGCAGATGTCACAGCCATGAAAATCATCAGTGTTGTGGCGACGGCACCGCTATAGCCGAGCAGCTTGACTGCTGCGAAGGGGAGCACCAGCCCGGCACTCACGTCGCCAGAGCTCATGCGCTGCGTGCCCTCTAATGCCAGCGCGGAGAGGCCCATCGTGCTGGCGCATAGCCAGGGAATTGCGAACCAGCAGATGCCGCCAATGACGTATCCTGGGAATGCATGGACGGGACTGGCGGCGATGGCCTTGTTATAGTAGCCGTTGTCTAGGAAGACTGTGCCAAAGTTTCCAACGATGTTGATGACCCAGAAGACGCCACCCTCCTTGGAGCGCATGGTCAGATAGCTGCCTTCCGCATTACCCTCAACAGGGTGACGCTGGGAGGCTGCAACTAGCGCGTCATACACCTTTGATGGAGATCCCAGCTCGGCATTTGTGGCATAAGCGGAGAAGGCGAAGAGGAAGATGACGACCAGGATCACCACAGTGTGTAAGTAATCTGTGATAAAAGTAGCCTTGATACCACCGAAGAGGGTGTATAGTACCACGCCAATTGGGAGCAGGAAGCAGGCTGCTGTAGTGGGCACTCCAGTCAAGGATGTCATCACGGCCGAGCCACCGGTGAGCAGCATCGCAGTAACCAGAATGTTGGTCATCAAGCAGAAAACTATGAAAACCACGTGCACGACGGTTCCATAGCGAGCGCGGATGACTTCCAAGAAGGTGTGCGCGTTCGGCGCACGGCGTTTCAGCTCGATAGCTAGTGTTGCAAATAAGAGAATCTGGACAGTAGCGCCTATTGATACACATAATGTTAGATATAGAGTTTTTTAGATCATTTGCATACAGCCGGAACTAACCTGATGCGTAGAAAAATGGACCAGAGACACCGTATTTGTATGCGACTGCAGATGACTGGAGAAGAGTTGCAGCCCATGTCCAACTACTAACAACGGCAGCTGCAACCAGTCCTGATTTGACAGACCGGCCTGCGGTTGAGAACATCTCGGATGTTTGGACTTCATATTGATAGCTGTATGGATGCATTTGTCAGCCTATGTGAGTGATATCGATTTCAGGCATAGAGACGCACCGTTTCAATGCCCAAGTAATGAAGATCATCAGCAAGGCGAAGGCAAAGCCCAGTCCTAAGATGATTCCATATCCAAAGCTCTGAGACAAAGGCGCTGTGAAAATAACCCCGTCGGACGACATGTCGTAGACGTGGGTATCAAGAGGCTTTATAACCACAGAGGGAATGTGAAAGACGTTGGCACGATGGCTCAAATTTGGAATCAGCGACTAATGCTCCAATTGATATGGAAAGTACGCCTTCTATAACTTTCCAACCCTGACTTGGCAGATGGGATATCACGCTCCGCAGACCGGGAGGATAGCAACCTCATATAGCGCCGGGCGGACAGCATCAGCAGCATGGTACGTACTCCAGCTCCGAATTCGCACTGGGGTACAAGAGTATAGCATGACGATCCCTGACCTGAGCTTAGATAGGGATGCGCCATTCTGATTGCCAGATAAGGACAACGTGCTCTCGTAATACCATGTCGCGCATAGCAGGGATATGGACCGCCCAAGGTACGCCACTAAAATTAGAGAATCAACATCACAACGGAGCACTTCCGCGGGAGATCTCAAAGAGTCACTCTGATGTGAAGCGTGAAGGTTTTGACCAAGGGTATACGTGTTGTCGGTCATTGGCTGGCGCTGGCTGTTATCAGTCAACGTCTAGGGCACATCTGGTTGGGTGGCTGTGATTGGCTGGCAAACATGCAAGATAAGACTTTACCAGTCGGCAAAGTCGCGCTGTTGGACGTTTGACATTTACCAGGGCCAACTGCCGATCTTAAAGACGTCTAGGGAATATCGGGGTGCCCCGGGCTCCAAAAGATGCTTGGCAGTGAAGGGTTCCAAGGTTACTCATTCTTATTACTTTATTCCTCCGTATATGATCCACTATCTCCCCCACGTTCACTCTAAATTCCGTCAACATTATATTGCCTCGATTAGTTGCTCTCAATCAAACTTTGCTGGAGGCGTGCGTAAATGAAGTCCGTTATCATATATACTCCCGACTTCGGGGGGTCTATAGACTGCTTATCCTCAAGTCCTGCCTGGATTGTGCCACGAAGTCAAAAAGCTGTTAAATGCTTGCTTTATCTAATCATTGAGTCTTGAAAGTTGATATACATATCTGTCGCTTTGGATTCAGGGCCTAGTACAAATATATAACTCTATAGTGCCATCAGGAATACAATTGAGATTCGACCATCGGCAAAAAGGAAGATATATACATCTAATCTATGACCAGCGAAAAAAAAGCATTACAATGACCATATTCCAACTCCACTACGCCTAGATTCAATCGTAGCTTAATTCACGACCCCAAGGTGCCCACCCACCCGGATATGCATTGACCCCAAGGAGATAAGGCTGTTATCAACTCTCAAACAAATCTAAATTGTCTGGCTCTGAGTGATTGTGGTATGGCCTAGAGCTCCTGTTCTTGCAGACATTATGGATTTTGATATCTCTCCTGGCCTTTTTTCCCGAGAGCTACTTTCGCAGCAACCATATCACCACTAACTACAACCCGCTGCTGTATCCTAGATAAATCGACGCCATATTGAGGAAGAGGGGTCCGGGGATATGGCGATAGAAAGGTGATGTAAAGGGTTGTACAGTGGCTGCAGGGTTTTGGACTCCATAGATTATAAGCTCTATGATTGCCTGATCTCCTACATCTGAGGTCCGTTCGCATTCCTTTGTTAGTCATTCCTATAAAACCCCAATGTTCTCCATGGTAAGTTCTTATCTCCCTCCTGCTATATATATCTATGATCTTCGTCCTGAGATTCACGTCGCCACCCTTTCATGGCCATCAAGGTAAGCAGATGTAAAACCTGAGGTGGAACGGGTCAATTTCACCCATTAGAGACCAACTTCGATGTGGCTCCACTGAAAACGAATCGAATTGTGGCGAGGAAGTTGCCTGCTGATGGTTTCACTATGCCCCCTAATGCCATTGCCCTTCTTCATTCTAAAGAGCAGCTCTCCTAGGCTTACGCATGATTACGAATAACAACGAGTGATAACCTCTGAGGCTTATAGGGGATTGATTATGTTGTTTGAAATTCTGCATGGTGATGTCTCTATAGTTCTATACTGTGCGACGTCAGGTGCGTGTGATAACTCCAATTCCAAGTCATATGCACGTTATGCTCAACATCACAAAGTCGTCACTACTCGGATGAACGAATTGTCAAATGTATTATTACATAGTCGGCATGAAGCAATTAACCGGTCGAGAGAAGCTTCTTACAAGGGCTGCAAGAGATCCCATAGTATGAAAAAAAGGCATTTGGATCTATGAAAGAGTACTGGAAACTCCAGACGAGTTCCCAAATGACGTGTACGCGGGTTCTGCAAGCTCTTGAGACTGGAATGATATGAGGCAAGAGTCGGTAGCTTACAGACATGGTAAGTCACTAGAAAAGCAAGCCCAATGCTTAGAACAGATTCAATCAAGTCTTTATATTGTACAGACAAGCGTTCAGATAGAACAAATACTACCATGTTTCGGTCCAAACTGACACAGCCACAGCATAATCCAGCGCATGATATCGCTAGGAAATGAGCCAATGGCCGCAAGGTAGACAAGTCAAGACGGAGACACGAACAGGCTGGTTCTATCTAGAATGACCTATGCAGCAGATAGGTCGTTGAGTAACTCTCTTTTGCAACGCAAATGAAAACACCACATTCACATCAAATGAAAACAAAACGGAATCACGCCAGTTGTTTCGGAAGGGTTGATTTGGTTCCAGCGTCACTAACGAGAAATGGCCCAAGGGTCACGGGGTATAGGAGTGGGAAATGAGGCGGTAGGATGAGGAAGATTCGAGGTCGGGGAGCGCGCAGTCAACGCCCAGGATAGATAGATAGACCGTGCGCAACAATCCAACGGGATATCCACGGCGCAATTGAAGCTGATCAAGTACTTAAGCGGAGAACTTGCGGGTGATCTTGGCGATGACTAGAGAGAAGAAAGCAATTAGCAACCAATCAAACGATGACCCCAAATATTCATATCATCAGTGGTGATCTCCTTACCGTGCAGGCCAACAACCGAGAAAATGAATCCTAGACTCAGAACCAGGACAACAACGGGGTCAACGCGCAGACCGGGGCTCTCGTCGGTGTACAGCTTGAGCATGGTGCCGGATGAGCCACCGGCGCCGGCAGAGCGGGTGGAGCTAGGACGGGCATTGCGCAGGGTCTCCTTGTGGTCGGCAGTGGCACGGCGGCGCATGGCAGCACGAGGACCGCCGGGAGTCGAGGGAGAGGAAGGACGGCCGACGGAGTTGCCAGTGGCTGCGGCGGCACCTGACTTTGAGTCAGGGCCGGACTCGGCGCCTGAGGTGAGGGGAGATGCTGGGCGGGGGGAGGCCTGGTGCATTATGTTAATTGTGGGATTGAGAATACGGAGTAGAGGGCTCGCAATGAATTATTGAGTTGGCGGTGGATGGGGCAAGCTGGCTTGATTGTCGGATGGGTGGATGGGGTTTGGGTCCGGGGAGATGAACTTACCATTGTGATTAATTGGGTGTAGAAGAGCGTAAAAGAAAAGAAAAAGGTATTAAAAGAAAGATGGAATTGCAGTTCAAGAAGAAAGGGAAGGAGGAGCCTGAGATGATCTGAAAGGAGGTTTGCGGAGTTGAGGCCACGATCGCGGTTTTTTGGGTAATACCGTATTTGACTGTCAACCCCGGCAGTTGAGAGCCAAGTGGTTGATAATTACCAGTATTTACAGTACAGAAATATCCACCAATCAGAATACCTCGGCGCATATTGCTACAATGCGGAGTACAATAACTAGCACCTTCTTTAATAAGTGAATAGTGGCCACAGTCTCAGTATAAGTAAGACACGGAGGTATAAGTTCAATTCTATTGATATAGCAGCTACTAAAATACCATTCACGTGCTTTGAGTCCATTGAACTAATAAGAAATACTAATTCACATTCATCGGAAAAAGCATCGATGGCTGTCGTAAGACATGGAGAACACCTCCGGGAATCAAATCATTCAGATAACGCCGTCGGTGCACTCGTGCAGGGGTATGGGGTATGGGGTATGGATATGAACATGTAAAGGGAACCAAGGAAAGTAGAATGACAGGAAATTTTGGACCGCTCAGAGCCAGGAAGAATGGGAGATGGTGGGCAGAGCAGATTCGACGAAAATGAGGTATCACACTGAGCCAAAAGCCCAGAAACAAGAAAGGAAAATGAAAATGCACAAAGAGATCAGGCTAAATTCAAGGTGTCCACACGGACAAGAAGTTCGCAGATTAAAAAAGACAGGACGCTCCAAAATTCAACGCCCCAGGAAATTACTTATAGAGCACCCTTTTGCGAACCGGGTGATCAGTCGATCATCATCCGTGACGGTATTTGGGTAAGGTTCGAAGAGAGTTCGGTTGTCTTTTCTGCTTCCTTGTTCTTCTTCTTGTTGATGTGGGGCTTCAAACCGCGGTTGAAGTTGTGGACGCACATGCAGGCGTTGACGATAGTGATCACAATCAAAAATAAGGTGATGACGGCGAAGAAGGTCATCGATGGTCGAGCGGGCAGGTATTTGAAGTAAGTTAGCGCGGAGTACATTCGGAACAGCTTGAAGCAGAAATATCCCATCGCGGCGAATAAGAGAAGCTGGGTAAGATCGTTAGTAGCTGAATCGACGTTGCTAGTATTCCAACTTACAATGATGATAATCATGCCAGTCATCGTTTCTCGTCGCACAAACCAGGCGCCACAGACCAGAATGATAATGGTCACGGGGATGGCAGCCACCGTAAGCGCAAATTCAACGTCCATGCTAGTCGAGGAGACCAAGACGAGAAACTGGACAGTAAAGCCCAGGAAGAAGAAGAAATCGAATTTCAACAAAGCGATATAGATCTGATTCGCGACCGGTTAGTCGTGTTGCTGATGGGGAGATCGAATGAGACACTAACCTGGTAGGTGAGATAGCGACGCTTCATTTGCAGATCAGCACTGATATGCTTGTAAATTGTCCATGCAAACTCGTCGTAGAGCTTATACGCGACGAAAGTAATCAACAATGTCCCTAATGCCACGATGCACGGAATGATGATCAGGAACGGCTCGGACTGGGCCCAGACAACCGGACTGATCATATTCATCAAGGCCAAGGTGGAGACGGCCTCGCGAATTTGCTTCACTTGAACAGCGCCGTAGATCAAGAGGCCAACATTACAGATACACAGTCCGATGACCTGGATTGTATTCTTCATGCGCAGAGCATCATATACCAGCACAAGTTCGTAGAGGAAACCGAAACCGTAGAGGGCGAGGAAAGTAGGGATGGTTTTCGAAGCGGGGCTGTTGTTCGGGAGTTCTTGCATTTGGAAATTTGCGAAGATGTAACTAGAAAAAAGGCGACGTTAATGTTGATTTCCCACGTTCGCTTTGGTGGGGTCCGGTACCTTTCAAGGCTGAGTGTTACGATTGTTTGGACGAACGTCACGATCGCAAAGGACCATGTCCAATATGTATTTGGGAGATACATCCTGGGGCTATGGGCCACAGGAGTGACATTTGCGTATCCCTCTCGTGCGCGGAACCCTCCTGGACCTCGTCGAAAGGCAGGATCAAAAGATCCCCCCAAGAGAGAGGCGCGCGACCCGTGTGAAGGAATCTTGCCGAGAGGCTCCGTCGTGGAGCTCAGGTCGGCGGGATGGTGAGTGAAAGACACGGCGACGGTGTAACCACCTGACGGTGGCTTTCGCTTTATAAGACCGGTGGGAAATAGGCCCGACACGGGGGGAAAGGGCAAATTAAAACACAACGGAGGCTCGTGTGCTTCTGTGGCTTGGCAATTTGGTTGGCCAAAGCCAGGATTCGTCAGGAGACGGGATTAGACGCAGGACAGGTTCAACAGGGGCATGCGACTGTCAGGCAAACAGCTCGAACCCGTTGAATCGAATTAAAGATAGACGATGATTTCTCTATTATTCCGTATGCTGTAGTTTGTTGTTTTTTTAACCCGCAGAGTTCCGAATTGTGAGGCGGGGAATAGAGGGAATGCGTTGTGGCAGCGACCGTACAGTTGATTCCGCCCTTGAAATAGAAAGGGAGGAAATGGGGAACGAGTGACAAAAAAAGAAAATGTGAAGAAGGAAAAAGGCCGGGTTCGAGACGGGAGAGAAAGTAGGGGCACATCTGGGGTTCGACCGAAGTTGTCCACATACCATGGGGCGGGTCTCACATACGCAGGATGCAGGCTCCTACGGAGTGCACTCTATGTATACGGACATACAAGTTGGGACTCTGCTTACTACAGACATTCTAGACGCACCACAGAGTCCCTGAAAAGCAGTTTCTCCAACCCGGACGAAGCCACCACACTATTTCTGCATTTCAACGCCTTTTTTCTCCTGAATCGGCAGTGGAGTAGACCCATCGACATGCGACAGGTACCAAACTTAGTCGAGTCCAGACTTTTTTTTTACTCCGTAGTTGTAGGATTCTATTTTGTTATTTTTTTTTCCTCTTTTGCTTGTGTCTTGAATATATCGTACTCTGCTAGTTGGTTCGTCGAATAGGCAAAGAGAGAACCCTTGATTCAAATGTCTCAACGCCTGAGGCTATCAACGGGGCCCGGCGGGCGCCCCGGGCCCACTGGGCAGGTGTTCTATTGGGCTTACTTAAGCGTGTGAGCCCAGGGCTGGAGTCACGGGTAGTGAGTTAGACCCTGATCTCAGGCCAATTTAACTTGACACCGGCCTGGAAATTAGTTAGTCCAAGCCACACTGAGTTCTATCCGCAGAGAGGAATGTGGAGGATAAGGCTGCAAAACATGCTGGAATAACATATGGGTGCTGGAATGCGACCCTACTCGTGTGGCTGATACAAAAGTGGCTAAGGCAGTTTAAAGATTGCCCCAACCATGGCCCCTGACCAAGTCATCCTTGGTTCACGCAGGTGTGTTGACAGCTGTACCTCGGTTCTGAAATATAATTACATCATCCCTGTTTGATCTTACTGTCATTTCCATGGCTCTATTTTGGTCCGCACCTTCACTCTCCGCGGTCTAGAACTACGGAACCTAGGTGCTTTCGCATGGATCTCTCAAGCACCGTATGCAGGCCATCATGTGCGAATGATGCCTTACGTCGAGAAGGTCCACTTTCTTCCTATTAGGCACAGCTGGCCAAAGGTTCCATTGTTCGAAATACCCAGATCCAGACCAAGGAATTTGTAAAGTGCGATGAACACGAATTGATCCACGCCAACACATCGCCAACCAATCGAAGCATTTATACCAACGCACCCCGATAACCATCTCAAACATGCTCATCTCGAATACATCCCCAGAATTGCCTGCCAAAATCCATGGACGTTTTTCTAACCTGGGTGGAGTATTGGCAGCATCTAGAAAACCCCATTCAGCCCAATCACAAAGAGCCCATAGAAGTGAGACATTTGATCGGTCATCTAGCCTCGGATCCGATCAACGGAAAGGCCGCCGGAACAGGGTATCTCGGCAAAGACAAGCCCGGCAATGAAATTGATGCAGTCCTGACTTCTTATGTTGTACTTCTGAGGGCTCATAATCCAAATATTTTATGCTCATGATCGAGCATATCCAACTCGTTAAATTAGGCCTGCAGCCCGTTTGTAATGAATGATAAAATCGACACAAGCTCTATCAATACTGCGACACCAAATTTAGGAAGCTCTCCACTATACAAGATATAGCTCACGACTATTGTAGCTCACATACCTCAGCATAATGTAACTATAACTATCAACATCGCTTACGAAGTAGAAAGGTCAAGGCTAGCAGTGGCCGAAGGACAGCGCGAAAGCCCCTGTCTTGCCCCAAAGCCCAAAGCCCAAAGAACGTCTTGTTGTTGATAGTCAGCGAGGTACTGGCACAACTTACAAGTCTAGTATTGACGATCATCTATTTATGGTATTCAAGTCAAGGGAATCCATGTGAGGTCATAGCTTCTCCCTTACCCCCATCACTAGGCTATTATTGTAACTCAACGCACCGTCAATTGATACTACTTCATGTAATATCATTATTAGTTATTCATGCAGCTTTTGACCATCAGCGCGAACTTGATTCAAACTGTTTGGTGAGTTTGATCTTGGCTTCGGCTGCAGCCACGAACTTGTGTGAGAGGCTGCTTGGTGACATATGGCCTGTCCAGTGGTTGAATCTTTGAATGTAGTTACAGATATCCAACATCTTAAGTGATCGGCTACGGCATAATATCTTGCGTTCATCTTCCCTATCCCTATTTGCCTCGTTTGCCGTATAAACAGTCTATACCTCCTCTTCTGCCATATGTTTTAGAGATGAATGCAACTCAAGATCGGGACAGGGCTATTTAGCTAGCAAGTGACATTCGTTAGGAATCATCTTTTGGAGAATCCTGTCATCTCCTCGGATTTCCCTTTTTGGTTTAAAGTCTGTATTCTTATCGCAACCCAAACCCAGGCCTGTTCGCGTTTCCCCGCACTCCGATAACGACGATATCGGCAAATCCTAACTGTTTAAGCATAGACTATCAAATCTCCAAGTTTAAGTCTATTATCTAATGGGAATTATCGATGCTTCAATCAGATCTATGGTATAAATAAGCGTAGGACCGCACATTCGGCCTTCTTCAAGAACTTTTCACCACCTAGGAGCTATCTATACGACAACATGCTGTCTCTGTGGGCCGGGGCTATCATCATTTGTGGGTATATACTCATACGCGGATTCTTCTCGCCCCTGTCTACCATTCCGGGTCCATGGTATACTCGGTTTACAAGCTTGTGGCTTAAGTATCAGGAGTTTACTGCAAATCGACGAGAGTCAATTCACCGCTTGCACAAGATCTATGGCCCTGTCGTCCGGCTGAGTCCTAATGAACTATCATTTACCAGCCTGGATGCGATTAAAGAGATCTATGCTTCGGGGGGAAGTGGGTATGACAAGACCGAGTACTATGATCTTTTCAGGCAGTTCAAGATCAAGTAAGCCTTTGCACCAGAGAGATAGCTGGCAGCCACTAATACAAAGACTTAGGACAATGTTCTCTACTTTATTGAAGGATGAGGTACATATTTCTTATAGAAACAGAATATTCGAGTGCTAATATACACCAGCACAGCAAAAGAAAACGCATCTTTGCCGACAGATACGCCATGACCAATATCATGAAGGAAAAGCCCATGGCTCTTATCCACGAACGGGCCATGATGTTTGTATCCAAGTGTGTCGAGGCCGGTGAAATGAGTGTGGATGTTTACGTGAGTCAATATATTAAAGCATCCAACATGAGAAATGCTAATCCATCCAGTCTTTGCTTCACTGCTATGCCCTGGACTGCGTTACTCATTTCATGTTCAGCCCCGGCGGCCTGAGATCTCTCGACATAGCCAAAGACTTCCAAATAATGCACGAGCTGACCTATCATCAAAGTCTCCAAAGTATGCACTGTCCAATTTCCCTATTCTGGTGATAAATACTAAAAAAAGGTGAACAGAAAACCTCCTGGAGTACTATCTTCCTTTATTAGCACCCTATTTCCCAAAGTTTCTCCATGCCCGCAGCGCCCCAAAAGCAAATCAATATGTGATAGACATGGCCTCCCAAATCGAGCTCGACGACTACTCTCTAATGGAAAAGCTCAAACGCAAAGAATCAAACCTGGAACTAATGCAGGCTGCCGCAGAATGCAAAGACCACATGGCAGCCGGCATCGACACAACGGGGGATGGCCTGTGTTTCTTAATGTGGGAGCTCTCACAGCCTCACAACCTCTATTTCCAACACAACCTTTACAAAGAGCTTACCGCTGCGCCTGTCAATGCACCCTTGGATAGCTATGTGTATCTCGATGCTGTCATTAAAGAGGCGCTACGGTGTGCGCCGCCTATTCCAATGTCATTGCCTCGCTATGTACCTGCTGGTGGAAGGGAGATCGACGGGTTCTTCGTTCCAGAGCATACTATCGTTAGTTGTCAGCCTTATTCGGTGCATCGGATGAATGAGAGTGTCTTCCCTGAGCCTGATCGTTTCAATCCCGATCGGTGGCTTGTTGAAGAGGGGGCTGCTGAGCGGAATAGGCTATTCTTCTCATTTGCTACAGGTGGGAGAGGGTGTACGGGAAAAAAGTGAGTTGTCTTCCTTGTGCCCTGGTTTACCGGTGCCGATTGCTGATACTGGCTAGTCTTGCACTTGTTGAGATGAAGACATTGCTTCGGGAAGTGTATTCTCGTTATCGGACAACGGTGGCCTCGGATATGAATGCGTCTATGAAGCTGGATGATCAGATCATCTCTTCGAGGCCCAAGGGGCAGAGCTGTAAGCTGGTCTTTACGGCTATAGAGTGATAAGAGACCCGGTTTTTGTGTATTGAAAGATTGCTATGAACCCAGAATTAAATGTGATAAACCATCAATTTCTGACATCAATTTCCCAATCTCCCAATCTTCGAATATAAATTGAATCGTCAACGGTAATCTCCGTGAGGAGAATAGCCCTGGAGGGGAATGCGGGGTGTGAGGGGGAGATAAGTGGCTGGGCATTCTCTTCGACTTTCCCAATCTAGCTCTTGTCACATACCTATCTGGACATCTCGTTCAGCAGAGCTCCCGCCTACCATCTAATATAGCCACATAACATACACCTCCTCCCGTAACAATCCAACATACAGCGAAAACCAACAATATGGTCATCAAACCTGAACAATCCACCTGTCGCTTCTCCAAGCGAATCTCGTTCCGATGGCTCGTAACACCGGCCGAAGAAACAACCGATACAATTGTGATGTCCGTAAAGGATTGGTACGTTGATCTGCGCATCGAGACGGCAACAGGCAAAATAGACTGGGCGATTGCCGGGCAGAGGATTGTGGAGGGTCAAGAGCCGTGTAAGTGTCTAAAGGATGCCATTGCATTCAGCGAAACGAATATGAACTACTTTTTAATCAACTCAATAGTACGGGTGACCTTCTCCCATGAGCTTGACTCTCGCAATGCATTTGAGAGTGTTGATTGTGGGAGCTTTTTCCCCTTGCCGAACGGTGATGCTCTCGAGGTCGGGTCTATGCCTCGTCATGATCTTCCTGGCGCACCCGACAAGGAATATGAGGAGGTATGGCGGGAGTTGCCGTTCAGAGAGGGCCCAGAAGGACCTAAAAAAGGTATTTCGTGGGTGCTGGAGTCGGATGATGGAGATCTCGGCAGTGGAGAAGGAGAGGTGACTGTTACGAAGACTTTTATCGGTCGCATCTGGGGCACGTATTTGGCACTACGCCAGACGCAGATCCACTCGCGACAGAAGACTCCATCTGGTGATCTGGTTGTGAAGAAGTCTGGCGCTGATGTTAGTGCCAGAAGGGAAGAATGGGAATCCGGGTGGAAGGAGAAGTATTTGGTTGGCGAAGTTGCAGGCTCTTTGCCTTCGATGGTGGTCGGGTTTGATGGAGAGGGGATTGGATCTTGGAGAACACCGGGGGAGAAAGTAGAAGTTCAAGGAGAGACGTATATCGTTCGAGCCTTTGAGGAAATCTAGTACAAGCAGCAGATCGTTCGACCTAAACCGGGAGTTTAGACTAGACTTAGCCACGAATTGCTGAGAATCAGCTAATCAAAATCATTGCATTCAACTTGCTATTAATATAAGCGCCCCATCCAAACCTCGTAGCATACAAACCCAACTACAACACCGGCTGCCCTATACCTTCCTAAACGGGACAAGCGCACAGATGACTCATCCCACGTGACAACGATATAAAACCCGCAAACCGTTCTCCACGCCAAATTTCCCTTCCTCAAGCGCCATCCCCACCAATGCTGCGTTTCTTTGCTACACACGGCGAGCCTCACAGCCCGTCCTCGCAGCTCTGGGTCCTGCCCAGAGCCGCGAGACCCCTTGCAAATGAGAAATTCGGAGGAATCTTCAAACCACAACCCGCGCCGTCGTTCGTTTTCGCGCGTCGGCGCCGGTACTGCCCGTGAGGGCCTGGTGTGATCCTAGATCACTTCTTACCCACACTTGCACTTGACATCAGAAACATCGGGCGGCTGGGGCTTGCCCCGAAGCCCTTGGGAGAGTCGGTGCGGAGATTGTGTGTGATGACACTTTAGTGCAATACGCAGCATACCTTGCTCTGTCTTCTCTTCGGAGGGGCGGATGGTATCATTCGATTCCGATCATTCTGGTGGGGATGGCGCTTCACTTTTTTTTTCTTCCCGGTCAGTTCTTGCTTCCCCTCCTCTTTTTTTTGTTGGGGGTGTCTGAGAAGTATTTTTTTGGCGACCTTGCTGATTAGTGGGGTTGTGGACCATCCTTGCGAGGTTCCTTAGGGTTCTTTGCCTGCGGGCTCGTTGGGTTTCGGTCGCTGGGTGTGGGAATTTGGGTTTATCGGGGCTGTTTACAGAATGATGGACACAATAAAATACTATACATCTTTTCGCTGGCCCAATGGCCGGTGAAAAATCTAAGATATCATCTTTTACTCCGTACTCGTAGCGAAGTTAGAAATCTTTGAAGCTCTAGGTGAAGGATGCGTATTTGGAAAAATTTGCGAGATCGAAACCTCGACCGCTGAATGTGTAAATTATCGTGAACATCTTGTAAAACCCCTTGTTGTCAGGGATGTAGTGAAAGAACATTTTCCTCCAAGTTCTCTCCATTATCATCGAGCTTCATTTTTAACATTGCCCATATCCCCTCAAAACACTGGATGATTCGTTTACTCTTCGTCACCGATCTGTTAAACCCCACGTTAGCTCGGTTTCCATGATGTCGACCTTGGAACAATCAAGAACTTACCTTAGGAGCGAGGTAGAATCGCAGGTGGCCACTGCCCAGACCGTACTCCACAAGCAGCGGCACTTCATCGGAGAGGTGCAGCACGACAGACGAAGACAGGTTGGAAGCCTTGCAGAAGTTGACGAGGTACTTGAGGGAGAAGGTCAGGGCGACGGGTTCGGAGAGGTTAATGACGACGTTCTGATCTGGCTTGTCGACGTTGGTGTGTTGGCGGATGGTGACGGATCCATTACCGATATCACCCTGGCAGGAGAACTTGACACCATCCTTGCTGGCCTCAATCACGACTACGCAAGAAATTAGCACGAAGGATCTGTGTATCTGCAAGCCGGGCTTGAGTATGCCTCGGGGAGATTCTACTTACCTGATTCGGACAGTGCGTTGAGATCTCTGCAGATGCGCTGGAACTCGGCAGAAGGCATCTCCACGCTGGCGGAGTACTCAGTCTCAGGAATGGCCAGATGCTCCTGGTCAATATCCATGAGCTTGATGTCGTACTCGCTCAGTCGGTCTGTGTCTGGACTCTCGAACATCAGGTTGACGGAATCGGGCGAGTCCTCGGCCTTGAGGGTCAGGATGTCTTCATTCTGGGCGGCGCGGAGGACCTTGGTCAGGGAGAGCAAGTTGATGCCGAGAGCGATGTTACGATCGCAGCGGTAAGGAGAGAAGCCCTCGGCACGGAGCAGCATGGAAACTAGGGCAACGTGCGAGTTGTCCATGGCCTGGAGCGCGATTCCGGAGTCATTGCAATCGAAGTTGCAGTCCTGGACAAGATCCTTAATGGCGTCGACGACCTATACACAACAGTGTTAGTAATTGTTCATTGCTGAATTGGTTGAGTAGTATAGATCACATACGCGCTTCAAAAGGCTTGCCTGTTCCAATCGTGCCTCCAACACTAGTAGTGGGTTAGTTGGTCGGTTCTTCGCACACAACAATCTTTTCGATCTGAGGGTTGGCCGACTTACTCTTGATCGTTTTGTGTGGGGGTTTTTTTAGACTGAGTCGTAAGGAGATAGAAGAGGAAAGAGTGTAGCTTCTAAGTGAAAAAAGGTAGTAGGGAGACGAGGATAATGAACTGGGTACGTATTTGAACGAAGATGAAAGAGGCAGCAGTCTAATATAAGGATCGCGTTCGGGGGTGGGGAAGACGCGGTCGCGTTTGGCGATATGTCCATTTCGGGCTAAGTTTGATACCTCAGGCTCTAAGGCATTAAGGCCTCCTTCATATCTAGGGTTTTTGATCACAATTTACAAGTGGTATGGATATTGGAAGGATAATTCATTTGTAAAAGAGCCAGCTGTGATGTACAAATTAGCAAATAATTAACGTTAATCGCCACACTCAATGGAGATGAATGCCGAAAGGATGGCCATCCAAAACCACCTAAAGACAGTCGAACAGATAATAATGGCACAAAAGAAATAAGTAATAAGTAAAGAAAAAAAGAAGCAAGAAGCAATAATTCTCGAATAAAACACCGCTGTCGCCGAGCCCCGTCTATATGTACATGTTGTGGGTATCAATTTGTGACTTCACTGCTGCTAGCGCTTGTCGAAGTCAACTCTGTGCCGGATGGCGTGGAAGAAAAAAAAAAGATTCTGTGGAATGCATCAAGCATCAGACAGAGATCCAAGCATGTCTTAGATGCTGGTAACTCGTTTTGCAGAGTTGTTTCCTGGTCGCTGCTTGATGACCATTTCCAATTCCCTGAGCATGTTAGTGCTGGCATCTACCTTTTCTCTGGCAATCGCCTGTCTGGCACGGTCTTCTCGTACACGTGCAAGACGCTCGTCTCTTGACAAAGACATTCTTTTGTTTCTCGAGGCCGGTAGTACAACGGCTTCGAAAATTTCCTCGTCATCATAGGTCTGGGTCAGATCCGGCCGGCCCTCGCCAGTTAAGGCTTTCAGTGCATCCGTTGGACTGCCCTCAACTGCCGTGGATCCTCCTAGACTGGGTGTGGGGGACATGGGTAATAGGAAAGTACTTGGCGGTCGCGAGCGATCTTCGGCACTAAGACGATCGTGTTGGTTTGCCAATGCGGCTTTACCAGCTTCCCATTCTTGGAGAAGAGCCCTAAGATCATTTCCAACTGAATCATATTGTGAGAGGAGGGTGGCTTCGAACTCAGGGTCTGCGCGTTCTAGATTGGCATGTGACTCCTCGCTGGCAATGTGCATTTTAGCATGCAAGGCACGGACCCCTTGTGACAAAGAGCTGAGCCTTCGAAATTGAGCACGCAGGTGATCCTTGCTTGGTGAGGCGGAGGGTAATGGAGATGGAGGAATGATATCACCTGGGAATATTAGCTAGCGTCCGTGTCATACAACACATATTAGCACTCACGGTCCTCCTCATTTAAGATCGCTGTCATTTTCTGCATGCTGTTGCCGGTGGCCGCGGCTAGCTCACGCATTTCCTCGACAGCAGAACTCCACCGAGCAATATCGGATCCACCCCCATCGGCGCTAAGAGCCAGCAAGCAGCACAGCACGCTTTTTCTCACACTGTACAGCTTTCCAAATAGATCCCTTAGAGCGCGCAATGAGTACTGGTCTTCGTTGGCTCGTTGTGACAGGGACGCCTCAACGGCTTCGAGTTCTTCCAGTCCAATGTCATAAATGTCGTAATATTTCGCAAGATCGCCCTCATCGGTAAGTGGACGTAAGGTGTTCTGGGATTGGATATATCGCTCGAGCATGGAGTAGAAGCATTCGGAAACCGCTCGGCGCAATCTCAAGCATCGTCGCGTTTGCACTTGATCTTCGAGCCGACTGATGGGTGGTAGAGGAGTGCTTCTGTGAATTCGTTAGCCTAATTATCATCAATAGAGTCCCGTTCTTACATCCGATAGCCTCTTGAGACAAGTTCAACCTCCTGGATAAAGACCACAGAAGCCGACGCAGCAGAATCAAACCCCTGGGCGTTTCCAATGAAAGCACCAGCTGCCTCAACAGCCTGGTGCCGGAGATATTTCAACCATTGCCGTTTCGCGAAAGCATAGAAAAAGGCACCGACAGCGGGTACAAGTATCAATAGCACTCCAACTTTCTTGAGACTGAATCCCGACCCAGTCCTTGAACGGCTCCAATGTAACAACCAAGCAATAGAAAATGATGTGGCGGCTGTGACAATGGCGCCTTGAATCCCAAAAGTTGTAGATAACGACGGAAGATCCGAGGGTTGTTTTGCAGATAGGACATCTGCAGCAGATGTGTAGGAAGGAGCGCTGTGTTCGTTCAACAGTTGCGATGCGACAATGACGTAGCCGAATTGTTCCAAAAATCGTTTATTATCGCTTCGTGGTAGTCGGACGTTCAGGCCGGACTAGCGAGAAGAAGTGTTAGTATGATCCTGTTCAAGCATGGAACGGTTGCGTACCGAGCAAGCGCCATATAATTTCCCGATGAGTTCCCCCTGCGGTGTGCCTCGTAGATTGAGAGGCTTCGGTAGCTTGTTTCTAACGCGATCCTGAAATTTGGAAGCCCCTCGAGGAGCGAAGTCGGAGGAACGGGTATGATCATCGTCGTTTTGGTTCTCCTCAACGGGCCAACTCTCTTCGTTTCCGCCCTCCCCTGGCATGGCTGTCAGTGGGTCTATATTTCTCGCGTGTCACGGACATAGCGAACCTTCCAAATATTCGGCCAAAGGCGAGTTCTCATACACGATTGATTCCATGTTGCGGGATCATGCCGCGGTGACAAGGCAGCGGACGTGGGAGGTGGGCGAGTGGTGACGCAAAACAGGTGATAAGACTGGCGCTCACAGGAGATCCATGTCGCAGAACGACAGGCACCGGGCAAAGAGGAAAGTACCGAGCACAAAAGAATGTAAATGTTGAAGGTTGAAAATGCCTGGGGCCACGTTGAGGCCCATCCGGGGAAAGGAGGTCTCCCGGTCACGAGAGTCTAATTTAGACTTGACCCACTTACTTGTTCCTGGCGATGATGATTTATAAGTAAGGGTGTCGAGGTAATTTAAGAAAGATTAGAGGTTCTAGAGAACTACGATGTACATGTGGATTTGCATGGCTAGTTTCCAGCCAATCTGATCAATGGAGATCACAAGGTTTATGATGTACATCTTGTCGAGGAGCTGCATGCAACCCTCTCTACCCAGACAAGTACCTAGTCAGTTATGCACACAATGCTGAGTCATTGGGCATAATCAGGGCTGTATATCCATTTTGGGAATAGATCACCATCCCTCATGCTTCTAGAATGTGGCGATCATGCTCCTTCTAACAAGCCCAATTACTCGGAAGTAATAGAGCCAAACTCGCGAGGGAGATTAGCAGATGCAACCCTCCAGCAAGGGGGCTTCTTCAATCTTTTGCCCGCCCTCAAAATGCGAATAAATTTGATTTCATATTCTTTCAGTGGCAATATATCAGGTCCTACTTACGATTGCTAATTGAACTTAGGTCAATTGAACAACTCGGATATAGCCAAAATCCCAAGGTATCTCTTATAAGTGCAATGCGATGGTCTGCCATCGGCCCATTCAGGTTCTATTGACCTATAGTCATGGACAGCATGAATCATCATATCGAGGTTTTATATCATGAGCAGCGAGCGTGCAGTACTCCAATTCTTGGGCGAAACCAAAATTCTCACTCCAAAAGGGATGATACAAGCCCTGCTGGCGTTGGGTATATACTCATAGAAAAGATGCCCGGCAATCTCTCGGCTGGTCTCTTGCTTTCGAAATGCAAAGGAGAAAGGTGATAGATCAGCTTGTAATTGTCTATATCGAGTCTTAGGCCCATCCTTTTGCCATGACGGGCTCTTTGACTTTGGATGAATGATGGGAGCAGTCGCTTAGGTGATGACGAAATGGCTTTTGCTCAACTGCTGAAGAGAAAGGGACATCTGACATAAGGAGCAACGTTAGAAAGGAGCGGCCTCTTCGCTGATTACATTTAGGCTACAGTTATTATCTTTTTAGCTAGGACGGATACATAGGGATCTTTTTGGGACTTGTCAGGGCCTTGCTCGATGGGCATTCGAGCATCTTGAATTGGGTTACATTGGGAGGTGGAGGCGATGGAGCGGTACTGTGATGATCATCGGCTAAAAGGTTCTTCTCATATTGTAAAAGTACGATTTCATTGAAGTCATACATACAATATTTAGGAAGACTCGGAGGATTTTGTGGTAGTCCTAACCTGAAGATAAAGACCTGGTATATCAGGCAGCCATGCATATGCACCAAAATCGAATGGACCCCACCTTTCAATTCCAACACTGCTTACTCAAATCGCAAAGCCTACCTGGGCATCTAGAATCGATCAACAAGAAACATGTCCCCTCCGAAAGTGTGGACGCAGCCAGGGTGGCAGGAATATCTATCTGCTCGAAACGCTGGACTGCCATATCTGCCAGCTGTCGCAAAACTCAGCACAGAGGTGGTTCGAATACTCGGTGGAAATCCAGGCAACATGCAACTACAAGGAACAAATACGTATCTAGTCGGCAGTGGCCAGAAACGGATCTTGATAGATACAGGGCAGGTGAGTGATTTTGACCACCCCAGTCAGTAATTGGAGACTAAACAAGAGTATTATGTCGACAGGGATGTCCGATCTGGCTCACCACTCTTGTCAACTATCTTGACCAACACCAGTTGAGCATCTCCCAGGTACTGCTGACCCACTGGCATACCGATCATACCGGTGGTCTCCCGGCGCTACTGGCTCAGTATCCACATCTGGCTGCGGCGGTCCACAAGGCCCATCCGGACCGTGGCCAACATTCGATTCGCAATGGACAGACTTTTACTGTGCAAGGAACTACACTGCGAGCGTTGTTCACGCCCGGACACAGTCAAGACCACATGTGCTTCGTTTTGGAGGAAAGCGGCGCAATGTTCACAGGTGATAATGTGCTTGGACATGGAGGCAGTGTTGTTGTGGAAGATCTAGGACCTTATATGAAGAGTTTGCAAGTTATGAGCCAAGTTGTGCGCAATGAAGAGATAACAGTTGGATACCCCGGGCATGGTGCCGTGATTGACGACCTGCCAGCCAAACTCATAGTCTGGAGCAGACATTGGGAATTGCGAGAAAAAAAGGTTATATCGGCTTTTGCCGGGGCCAACACAAAGACAAGGGCATCATTGACGACGCGGGACATCATCGCAAGTCTCTATGGACCCGAGATGGAGACGATGGCGGGGCCTTTTATATCGCAGGTTCTATCAAAACTAGCTGATGAGGGGAAGGTTGGAGTTGCGGTCGCAGGACAAGAGAAGAAATGGTTCATGCTTTAGAATGACCTTGCCCATTGCGAAATTGGAGTAGACCAATGCATGTGACCAGAATCCCGACATGCTCAACTTCATATCTAGGCATTCGCAGATATATCAATAGACGACCTAGATCTCGAGTTGAATGTCGAGAATGACCCCAATGCCTTCATACCAGCGTGAAGGGTGGGCGCAATGAAGCAGTATCCTCGTTGAAGAACGATTGGAGATCACTCGGTCGATGACGGCGCTCTAGACTATCCGCCCGCCTCCGCCTGCGGGAAACCGCTAACTCATACCCGAAAGGGATGCAGGACTTTGGAGACGAAGCCGGGTTCCCGGATGTCGCATATGACCGGTTGATGGCGCACCTGTTAAAGGAAGTTCATGTGGGAAATAATACAGCTTCTTATCACTAGGCCATAACAAAAACATCGGCTCTTGTTTAGGGCCTACAGGGGACATCATGCCACCGAGGCTGATTTGCCATCGCCATGGTTTCCATCCTCTTCAGCGAAGTGATAAGAAGTACATATATCGGACTAGAGCCAGATCCGACTTGACGATCTGAACATATAGCAAGGGAAAGGCTTGGGAAGTACATATCCCTAACTAATTCATTCGATACTTTGATGCTGTCACGTGTTGACCCCCACGTGTTGCCCTGGACAACCCGTCCACAGGTCAACACGACTGTTCCAGCCCTGGAGACAGGCTATCATCGATCTGTATTATTGATTCCATACCCTACTGTACTCCGTACAGTTGCCCAAACTTGTTTATAACATCAAGTCTCACCCCGCGCCTTCCCCGCGTTGGAATCCATCCCTTGATTGACTTGACCGCTTCTCTGCACAACAATCCCGACACTTTCCTCACTTTCAAACTAAATAACCCAACTCTTAACTCAGTATGAAACTCTACTTCTTGTTAGAAAGCCTCGATGTCAGGTCAGGTCTTCTTAACGAAGGTCGAACTCACGGCACGTCGAGACACGAGTCTTCGAGACAGTGTGATACAATATACCTTCCGTCTGATGACTCTATTACTCCCACCGTCTTCATGGATCTTTACAGTTCACACAAACGGCAAACCAAAGATATCATGCCACATATCTCAGTGGATGCTGAGATCGACAGCTTCAAGTCACAGCGTACTAGACGCCAGCCACAAAAGCCGTTGACGGTATCTACTCGAAGAGCTCCGCTCCAGCAAAGCTTGAAGGTTCTCCAGGCAGGGGCGACACCCCATGATACCCCTGGAACAGGTGGCGGCAAAGAAAATATTCCTCCTGGATTTTCCGTCGTCACCAACAAAAAAAGCAAGTCAGAAAATTATTCATCGGTGTCTAAAATGGCCCGTCCACCTGTGCAAAATGCTACTCTCAGGACACGCATAACAACCAAGCACAATGAAGCGCAAATAGAGCCAATGAAGCGAGTGGCTACGAGTGAAACTCGAGGAAATGCCGTCAGAGTTTCCAACGACATAGAACATTCGCCATCTACTGAAAATCCTTGGCCTCTGCCATCGAATTATGCCTTCTCCGCCATCGCTATCCAACGGGATTGGCGCTCATTTACAGAACGACGAAATAAGCGCGCGTGTGCTATCGCCACAGCCAGGATGGAGTTGGCATATGAGGTAATTGCTCGATGGTGGCGTGGTGTCAAAGCCTGCAGGCTGCGAGAGCAGACAGAGCAGATGAAGCTGATGGAACGGACCGAACAAATACCTCGACGCAAACATGCTGGTCAAAGATCGTCTGTTCGCCAGAGCCAACATAATTTCGGCCGCCGAGGCATTCGGCGCCTCTAAAGGGGCCTTTTCCCCCTCTTTGCCTTTCTCTTTCACATTTCCCTTGTCTTATTTCTAAAATGATACCCCTACCGCGTTTGACAGGCAGATCGTTTTGTTCTCGATTTTTTTTTGATTTTGATCATCGAACATCTCGAAACATATCAATTGAACTTTATCTCCCCTAGACTACACATAGTTCATTACATTTCCCGAGAGTCATCAGAAGTGGTTGTCTATCCTACTCGCCATTTCTGTGTAAGCGCGAGGTCCCTCTCTTCGGCCAACAGAAGTAGTCATATAGACTACTCTTTACCTCTTAAGAACATCAATTATCTTACCCTTCAGGCTCAAGTTGAGCTAGTTCTATATCCTCTATTTCGGTTGTTCGAATCGCTCTGCCACCTTGGAGCTTGGTTTACTAACCATCTTCTGTCTAGTGTATCAGATTCAAAAACCCAATGTCAAGAATATTGGATCAAGGACTTGCATCTGAAAGCGATAGACGTCAAAAGGCCCAAAAGACCAAGGCTGTCGCTGAGCTCCTTGAGCGACTAATTAATGATGTGATCAAATCCGTCAAGGACAATTCGAGAGCAACCATTTGGAAGGTCGGTATTCGCACACCTGAAAAGAGAAATGAGCTCTGATGCTGAGCTCGTCCGAATACTTGACATTGGTGAGGCCGCGAGACTGATATTATTGATGGATTCGGACTCAAAGCTCAAGACTAGAGGTCCCTGAAAGACCAACTATAGCCCTAGTACCACTTGAGACCATGCTGACGCTTGGATAAAACCTCGCCTCATTTCCCTCTCATTCCCTAATATTCTTGCAAGTCATAAACCTATACAGCCACCCTGCCACCCGTGCCACCCAATGATGTCATAGCATGCGCGCGTCAATATAACAACCTTCTGCCACCTGCTTCTTTCGTTTCAACTACAATCTATAATTCTATAATTATCATCCTCTTGCATTCATTCCGAAACTCGGAAACTCGAAAAATTTCTTCAAGTCCACTCGAATATATCAATAACTCAATCAAATCATCATGCCTATCGAATCCAACCAAGACAAAGGCGTCACCGGAGCTGCCAAATTTGTCACCTCCACCCTTGGAAACACAGTCGGTGGTGTCACCCGCACAGTGGGTGGAGTGACAGGAACTGCCGGGCGAGGTATCGGGGATACTATCAACAGCGCGACGGGGAGTGCTGGCGAACCGATTGGGAATGCGCTCGGTAGTGCAACCTCAGGTCTTGAGAACGGGGCGAAACGGGTCGCCCAGGGGACGGAAGATGCTGGAAAATGGAAATGAGAAATCCCGCTTCTTCTTCCTTTCTCTAGAGTCATCATTGTGAGCCAAATCGTACCGCTCGGGTTCTTTGCAAGGCTGAGGACCCAACAGTGCAGCGTGTTTTGACTAGTCCATTTTCTGGACAGCTTCGTCTTAATGTATTTTTCTTGCGTTGTAAATATTTATGTGAATATTCCATCAGCGCAGGATTGTCGCTAGCGTTCGCAGCTGGCGAGTTGTCCCTTGTTATACAAGAATACTCTGCCCGGTTTACGTTTTGTTTTTATCTTTGTACACGGTTGGATAGATATATAAAAGGAACATCTAAAAGCACATCCATCCTATACACATTGTCCCAATATTGCGTTGGGTCATAGATTCTCAAAAGGTTTTATGTCGTTATGAACAGAGGTTGTGAGCAGCCGACAGAGAAGCCTTTACATGAGCTCTATAATGAATTATTGAGGCGTTGTGCCCCGATGTATGTATGTATGTACAACTGGACATACGGCAGCTCAGGTAGAGCTAATTATAAGACTATGTTTAGCTATCGTCTTCCGCTCGTTGCATTCTCTTGAAGATGCTCTCCCACACTTCCGCAGTCGGTACCAAGCTATCATGGTCAGTGCCAGAAACCACCCTCGAATGAAATTCAATTGCACCCCCTAAGTCTCCATCATTCATCTGATGCCAGCACCTCTCAAAATAAGCCTGACCCTTCTTGCCAATCATGCTATCGGACTCAGCAAACAATGCCTGGATCTTCAGTGGCGGTCCATCTCGCCCTCTTTCGAGCTCTACCAGCTCACGCACAAAGACCTCATAATCTTCACATTTGCCCCACGTGTTGGGCTCCTTCCGTAGACATTGGAGCGCCTCGCTATTAGCGCCGACCGTGTCCTCTTTGAACATACCCTGCATCATCAAAGAGTCTATCTCCTTCTGCTGGTCCACCTCTAGTCCATAGTTCTGTGCGATGTAGAGACGATTCCTTGCCTGGTCATCACCGCTCTTTGAGGGAAAGGAGGCAGAGAAGTTGGCAATCATTTCTCCACTCGTCGCTGTTGCAGACCCATCATTGGCGAGAAAGAGACGTGGGATATGATGCCAGATCTTGAAGGCTGGTGTGGGGATATATTGGGCTATTTTCAGGGATGTCATACCAGATTTGGCAGGGTCAACAAATGGCGCTACCGTGTGGTTAGATCTCGGCCTTCTAAGTTGGAATATAGCCATCCAATATGAACAATGTATGCAAAAAAAGACAGAATTATCTGCAGGAATCCGACATACCTAGAAGGGTGGCCATCGGTCTCTCAGGATATAGGATATCCCGACAGTGATACAGGGTGTTGAGCAGGTACATAGTGCCAGCACTATGCGACGCCAACGAAACATGCTGGATGCCTAGATGGGCCAAAAGCCGTGGGACAGTCTCAATCCAAGTTGACATTCGCTGCGCGAGCGGCACGTCAGTGGAATTCCCCATTCCGGGACTATATACAATTTGACCTTAGTTCATGTTTCATAGGAAATGGCTGGGATACACCTACCGATCAACAACCAAAACGCGGACGCCGCATTTATCGGCAATCGCGTGTAGACAGATACCGATGTACCGCGATGAAAACATGCCCGGTATGAAGAGAAGTGTCGGAGTAGTTCCGTTCTCGTCGGGCTCGCGGCCGTAATCGCCGTAAGTCACATTGAGAGGGCCATGGGTAGGAGTTGGCTCGATGGTGAAGGAGCGATGGAAGCGGGAGTTGGATACATAAGAAGCGGCAAAAGAGCGAGGGGATGTTGGGTTATATTCCATTGCTTAGACAGTAGAAATATGGGAAGTTGATAGAGATAGAAAAAATGAAGAAGTTTCAGTTTGCATTGAGGGGAAGAATAAGCAAAGGATAAAGCTTAGATGTGGCAGCCTAAGGCTGATGGTTATCTTTCAGCCGCCATTTTCTCTCAATCCATCCAGATTACCCGATAGGCATCTACTGACTAATTTTGAGTATATATACATTACATCCTGTGATGGATTATCCAACGGAGTCTGAGGCTCAACAATGATCGAAGAAGGTCCACTTCCACCCTCAGAGGGGTCATAGAAGTCACGAAGTACCAAAAATATCCGCTGAATTCCACCGACTCATCTCTTGGTATCTGTCAACCCTAAATTCTGTGAGAGTGTCCTAATATGTTCTTTTGTGCCGTATACTGGTCAATGAAGGGTGAGGTACTGGCTGGGATACAAGAAGTGACAGCGGCAAAAGTAAGACAAACCATTGAATATTTCTATATGGTACTGATGCAAATGGAAATTTCAAACAGAAATTCAATCAAGACATGGAAGCCTATTGTCCTGAGGTCGAGAGGGAGGTGACTCGTGTTATATGGTATCAAATCGACAGGGCGGGTTTGACTGAATAGCAACTCGAATGGTGCTAGAGGCTAGAGAAATTTGCTAATGTATAGACTCGCTTCTAGACAATAAAATGAGAGAAATACATGGAACAGTTTAACGATTCAAACCCGTGTGCATTCGTCGCAATGTGACCATAACGGTGATTGCCGGTTTAGGAAGTGAGATATATAGTTGTACTTCCCTATTCTACGATATTCAATCGGAAGAAAGCATCCGGACGTCTGAACCAGACATTGAACATCAAAAGCGTCACTATCATGCCCTAATTCCATCGACGAGATATCTCATAGCTTCTCAATATATATCTCCCACAAAGACCAACAATAAATGAAACCCACATTATCTTACCAATGAACATGACAATCTCATTGCACAGCCATCCATGATCGCTTTGTTGTATATAGGAAGCCCTACATCGTACATCGGCACGCACCGACTGACGTACAGTATAGATGGACGTAGAACTATCTCGGAAAGTCCCGCATCGCTAGTGTACGCCACGATCAAAGCACACTACCATAATAACCAGCCACGCGTTCTACCACCGTGCCATGCCCATCTCCATCCGTGATGTCACCAGTTTTGAGGGTCAAATGACCATCTGAAACGTATACTGTACGTTGGAAGTAAGTTAGAAGCTCAAGCCCCCAGTTTTAACCCATGGTACAACACAGCGCATCGCTGATATGATAACAAATCATCCACAGATCCACAGACCGGTTAATCCGGCAGCACGTATTATTGAAACCGCTGGAATCGCCTTCAAAGCGCCTCAGCTTAGAAAGGCGTCATATGGGCCAGGGATTGGCTGGCGATGTAGCGAATGACGGAACGGTAATATTGGAGGTTCTTGCGCGATTACGTAGGTCGGGTTTTGTCGCTCGCAACAACTCCCGCTGATAGCGCGCACTTCTCCCTCTTCGGCGATCATCGAGGGATATTTCCGTGGTTGGATGCTTTGTGGTTGGGGTTATTGCGATGGACAACGGTTGAAACTGCTCAAACTGGCACTCGTTTCTTTTGCCATCTATTATACAATGTACACCGCTTGTATTCGCTTGTACTCCGTACTCCGTATGCGGTTTATTGGATAATATGTAGGTTTGGTTCTGGTTCTGGTTCTGGTTTTGATGTTGCTGCTTCTCTGGGCGATACCCGAAACGTGTTTCAGCCCGTGTCAATCATCCCGCCTGCGGAGTATATCATAGGGAGATATAGAAAATTTCCAATAATCATCGCCGAGTCATGCGCATTCAGCTGTAGATGTGACCGTCATGATACCGGGACTGTCAGATGGTCATGTCAGTGGCTTCTTTTCGCTGACACCTAGATGCGACCGTTCCAAATTCTTCTCTCTATTCTGCGGTCTTGGACTTCTCTAGAATCAATTCCTGGTGTCTGATACCGTGCTCTGGAACACGGGATTCCCATGTACTTCCTAGCTGAAATGGTCATTGGCAAGTTGATTTCGCATCCGATGATCAAACGTGAGCCAACCATGTTCTGGAGGTCCATGGGCGGGGGCTTCCAGATGATTTGCGAACAGTGGCGATACATTCATTGTACGCCGGAATTCAAATGTCACAAATGTCGGGGGCCAGTATTCTGGTGCCTTGGAGTTTGAAGAGTTCGGGCGCATCTGACGTGAATTCGCAGGGATGAAGGCTTATAGCCATGACCAGAGCCGCGATTGGCAAGGTGGCGTCGGTGCTCTATGAGAGGTTGCTATATTTATTTACGCAGGTTTTTGGATGCTTACTCCGTATGCTCTATGTATACAGAAGAGGTTGTCGATCGTATCCTATTCTGAACGGTGAAGTGTACATATACATCGTACTCCTTACTCCGTACACATATAACTATATATAGCTACCATGTTCGCTGTACATGGAAAATCGGTGCCAACATACTCCGTACTAGGCACCTCAATAACCAGGTAACAGGCAGTCCATAGACAGGCTGTCGACACCAGCTACGAATCTCAATCGGACTAGACCGAGTCAAACGGCCAAGCCTGTAGCCCGTCGATCCCGAGGGTAAATAACACAGCACTGCCACTGCAACCCCCTAACTCAACGCATTACTGTCACTCGGTACGACTGCGCGACCGCTTGGCACAAACAATAGCACGGAAATAATCAAGACGGTGCCAAGACACTGTATTCATGCACGCTATGTGTCGGCATGATCACCATGATCGCCCTTGGCGAGGCCATTCCCCAGACATTGCATTCAATAGCCGCACTGCCGAGACCAAGCGTCAACGAGTCCATTTTTGAGAATTCGCTGTATGTAGCACAGTGCTTGGAAGAGAGGGAATCCTATCATGGAGCAGATGGTTATCCAAGGGGTTTCAATGCCAAGATCTCTTCAGAAAGGGGGTGTATCGAAATAGAATCGTTGAACCTGAACCCCCTTTATGGAGACTCGGCATAATTATCTTCCCTCTCCTCCCTTGCTCTTGCTACCCCGTATTGTCGCCCCGGAAATACCCATTGTTCTTCAGCATGGTTCCATACCACAGCTCACGTCGTACCGGGCGCATTCTGAAGATCCAATGCCTAGATCTTGGCAGTTTGCTTCACCACGCGCCGTCGCCAAGCATTCCTCCGGTGCGGCCGAGAGCGACTGGGCATCTCCTTGCACTGTACACTGCCGGGTGGATCATTGATCTGCCTGTTCCACCTGTCTTGCCGAGCAAGACTTTGTGAACCCTCGGGTCTATCTTGGCGGGGAGGTCATGAGGTTGATGTTTAGGCTGTGACGTTCCTCGGGGGAGATCTGCTCAATGGAACGGTGTTCGAGATGTAAGGCACGGGGTGGACTTGGCATTGGCCATCGAGTCCGACTCGGCAGTTGATTCTTTGACTTGGCGAAGATCTGGGGTATTGGGGTATGTATCGGGACATATGTTGTAGTATACTAGAGATATTCTGCTCAGACCAACAATGAGTCTATTAGTTGTGTATGAGTCTTTGCGAGTGAAACATGTAGGGCAATATCTTCGGCCTTGGGAAAAATGCCCATCTGCCAAGATCGTAGCCACATTCCTGTATGATAGAACAAAGAGCGAATAGCCAGCCTATTGGGATAGAGAGTGAGTCAATTGGAAGAACATGGACATGTTATCTGGGACAGGAATATCAAAAGTCAATTCGGAGAACGCCAACACGGCTTTAGTACGCAACTGCATCTGGCGCAGTGCAGTAGTCCCAAAGGTGGAGGACTATGAAAATGCCTCATACATAGCTGTATTCTGTACAGGAAACCGAATGCTCGGATTATTTCCAAACCCATTTACCCGTCCCGCCTATCGCGCATGCATTGCAGCTTGCAGCTATCCAATCTCTTTACTTCTCATCAACTCCACTTCCCCGGTTGCGTTCCCGGTCAACCCATTCTGGTATTATATTATGATACACTTGCGCTTCAGTTCGGGGTAGCTCTCAGACGAGGATACGTTCTAAGCGTGAATCAAGATCCCGCTCGTGCCATCCTTTGTCCGGAGTCCGTATCCCCACCTGCACAGTTCACACCTTATTGCGCTGGGCACACGTACTATTCCTTCCTGCACTTACACCACTCACGGCCTTGGAGACTTGGGGTAAGTAATATAGAGCGTGTCAGATTCCCACTCGTCAATTGAATGATCGCCACGATAATTTTGCGCGGAGAAATTGCCACTGCGATCCCATCGTGCCACGAACACAGCGCTACTACTAGTAACCATTGGCGTCAACCCATTTTCCCATCATAGAACATCCCGTCCCACAGACATCCTGTACTCACTCCACTTGGGAGAACGTCTCCGAGGGATCGGGAGAGGGGTCTTTCTTGGTTCATTTCACGATATCCGCAATGCCGCCCAGGATTAGATCTCGTTTAATTTCCCATTCCCGTTTTTGCGGGAACCCAAGTCCAAGTCCAAGGATGGATGGGTGGCCAAGAAAATTTATATTCTCGTCTGCGACATCGCCGTCAGTGCGGGAACTTTTGTCCTGTAAATGGAGTAGGAAGCGCTTTGGGTACGTTCGTATCTATTTTGAATACGATGTATATTTTCGAAACGGTGTTTTGCGCCCCGGCTGCCTTCTCCCTGTTGGGACTAAAAATACAGGGAGTCGCTCTTTGTCAAGATCGCTCGGCTGGACAGAGACAATCGTCCTTGTCCTTGTCCTTGTTCGGTGTACGTAAAATAAAATAAAGTACACTGCAAAGAAGGAAGAGTAAACAATAAAACCCTAACACAGGGAAAATGGCTATGAACTCAATGTCCTCGAACCCGGCCAATCCCTGTCGCAAAGCCGTTGCCTTGCTAACAAGCTTCTTCCATTATTCGATTCCAAACTCAACTCATTGCCCTCGGTCACCCGGCTCAAGGATATGCAATGCAGTGAGCTTGGATGGCGTTTACAGGGGTATGCCTGTTCGAACGAATGGAGTGTGGGGGGATCTCCTCGCATGGGAGAAGCTTGTCGCGATCTAAACGGAGGTTCATCACCCTACAGGTTGAATGAGGGATGTGGCTGCAGTCTGCATATCTCCGGGAACCAGTGTGAATGCCAGCATCGGTGATCTTTTTGATTATGTACTGGTGGAGGTTGCAAGATTTCCTCTTCTTTCAACGGGAGTTTTTTATTGTCCGAGTTATGCGATATACTTTGAAGACCGGCTTGCGATTGCGGTTTGCGCAGGGAAGATCTTGCCCGGTCAGCCGATCTAGGGCTGATCTTGATCGCGGCTGACCGCTGTTCTTTGTTAACGTGAGAGTCTTCGTAAGCTTCACACCATGTTAATGCAGGTTACTCGTGCTTGTCTGTCATCGGGCATAGAGAGGGATTTTCCTTTCTAGTTTCGGTGATTTGTGTGGAGATGGATGACGATGAACAAAGCTGCCTGCCGAAAACAACATATCGTACTCCGCGAGCTGTATTGTAGATCGATCGATTGTATGCCCAACTTGAAAAGCATAATCGCTTCGCCTCTGAATGACGAAGTCGAACGAGGCCGTGCTGGCGAAGGGCTGAGCGGTTGAGTCGGGCCCTAGAAAATATGACTGCCTTTGGACTTGCCACTGGCATGAGAGCCAATAGGAATAATCAATTCTACCTGCAAATTACTGGATGTACCGCCTGTACTCCAGGGCTATGTACCGTATACCAAGACTGATCTACCGGGAGGAAGCAGAGCCAAGAGTCTCTTTTGAGGTTCAGTTAGGAGACCAGTGGATACGACTTGTGCGTGGTATCCATATGTACCACGGAGTACATATTCGTACTTATGTGCACCTGTAAGGTGTATACGGAGTAGTATGTTGTATATTGTACCATATGCAACATCCGATGTCCCAAGCCTCCTCTATCCGCGAAGCTCCGGACTTAGGTCATAGGGGGTTTGAAATGGGGTGAGGCTAGTTAGTAGGAAAGAACGAGGAAGAGTATATGACTAATATTCCATTTCACCCGCGGACTCTACGTCAGATGAAGAAGTCTTCCGCATTAAGAAACCAATATCAAGCATTCAGATGTAACTCGACAGCTCAGCGAAGACCGCCAAGAGCATATAGACAGAAGCGTGTGCAGCGCGTTTATACTTTGAGCTATCCTAATCTCATTACGAGTTTCGGTCGAGTAAGGGAATTTAATCTGTTAGCCCGGTTAGCTCTAGGGCCAAGGTTGACGGCTGAGCGTTCAGGCACAATCGACGAGATGTAATTTTATTTTTTTCATACCGGGTTGTACTAGGAGAATGGCCTCTGGAACTGGAATATGACCATACGCATACGCAATAGAAAATTACGGTGGAGGGTCTCCGATGTACAACATAGCACTGCAATATACGGTGAGGATATCAAGGCGATTTTTTTCTGCTTCAGAACTCGGTACCAGGATTTGATTGTGTTGGCAAGTGGATTCGGACGGCCACGGCACGTACGAATATTAGAGGTAGCTTCAACGGGCAGTTTCCAAGAAAGAGCCTGAAACGGGTTTAGTCTCAGCACAAAATCCCTCATAGCCAGCGCTCAAGACAATGGTCGTGGTCCACTTGAATCAATCGACCTCGATCTTCTGGGTGAAACGCTTTATACATTTAGTTCTTTTGGGTGTGTGATATATATCAGAATAAGAAGATATAGAAATAGAAATGGTAGACATAGAATAGGAATAGAAATAAAGAATATGAAATAAAGAAATGAAATATCTATAGCAACACAATCTATGGTACGGTACAAGTAGCGCAGGAACCAATGTTAGTCGCAGACCCATTTCCTTTTCTTAGTCAGGGAGGGTTACGGCCCCTGGAGTGACTAGCCCTACTCCGTACGTTGTACTCCATCCATCACACGGCAATTGGAGAAAATGGGGGGTCAATGGGGGGGAAAGAAAAGAAAAAAAGAAAAAGAACTGGGAAATCCGAAACGGGTTAGGCTCAAAAGCAAAATTACACCAAAACCGCGGAAATGGAAAATTCGAAAAAATAAAAAACGTGGGAAAGGAAAAAAGAAATTTCAAAAGGGAAACCGCGCTAGGCCAAATGCGACCGTGCCGGGTTGCCGTATCGTCACTCCCACACTCTCTCTGCCCCCCCAGGACATCGGAGAGACCCCTGCACCTTTTCTATGCGAGATCTTCTTATTCTGTTTTTATTGTCATCCTTTCCCCGACCTTCCCCTTCTTTTTATTCCTCTTTCCTCTTTATAATCTCCACTCCACTACAATCCGTGACATTCTCGACATTCCTGACTTGGCTTTTCTCTTTATCGAGATCCTCCGAAAGCACGGACCGTCAAACCTGGAGGTATTCGAGAAATAGATCTAGTCTCCTCCAGCATTGAGTCGGCCATTCTTAGGGACAATTATTGATCTTGGCGAATACCCTCCTTCGTCTCGAAACCCCCTAGTCATGCGGTTTATATCATGACACTAGTCCTCGCTCGGGACATCTTGTTCTGCCCTCAAGGTCGATCGATCTAACATTGATCGATTCTCAAGGACAGAATTTGTTGCATGAAAGGCCTCCTTTATATCTTTCAAGCAACCTCCTAACCTCGCCTTCGACTCGCTCCTACGCCACTCGCCTCACCCTCATCCTCCTTTTTCTATCTGAGAACTATACCGTGAACCTTTTTGTCTTTGAAACCATGGCACAGTCTCGGGACAGAGAAAGAACCTTCTCTTTCCACAACCTATTGAAGATGCTCATCTCGCCCAACTCGTCCAGCAAGTCGGCCCACGACGAGGCCGACTTGGCCGAGGACGTCGACGAACCCCCTGAACACGTCATGCACGCCACCTCGATGAACTCCGATCAGATTGTGCTTGCTCGGCCGACGAACCGCAAGGAATCGCTGCTCACGCGCGCGTTGAAGAGCAGCCCAGAGATGTCTCCAACCGACCCTCGCACCTCCCACTACGACTCCTACATGTACCGATCCTATCATAGCAACCTCAGCGGTGTCTCGACAGCCGAGTTGACCAGCGACGGTGACCTCACGAGTCCATCCTTCTCTAACACCCCTAGTCCACCTTTACCAGCTCAGATGATGAAAAATGCTGCTTTGATGGGAAAGAAGAATTTGACTCCTACAGTGAACGTCGTTGATGGCGAAACTTCCGTCGAGGCCAACCTTGGCCGCAAACGATGCATTAGCTTCGCTTGTGGTCGTAAGACTGACGAGAAGAATGAGCTGCGATCTCCCGTCTCACCCTCTGGGTCACAAGAACTCCCACCCAAGGCCCAAGCACCGAAGGTGCCTCCCACGGAGGACGTCTCGATTCAAGTTCTCCAGCGCAGAACCACACTTACTTTCGCGTGCCCTGGACGGGAGACTGTTTCCGAGAGAGAGCGATCTCCGGCGCGCAAACCCTCCCTCCGGCCGCGATACCGTGGTTCCCCTGCACCTATTGCTCGCAGAGCCTCTCCCAAATCAAAAGAAACCCCGAAGGAGCCTTCTAAGGAGGCTGTCTCCGTGCCCCCAGAGCGCAAGGGTATCCCGACCAGTGGACTAGGCAAGTTCGAGGAATCCGAAGCTACCCGGTTCCACGAGTTTGCTAGCTCTACGGAGGAAGATGATGAATGGGTGAACAGGGAGGCCGACTATACGCAAAAGATCACTTTGAACGACTGCATGAAGAAAGAAATGGCCATCCGACGGCTAGGCGAACAGGCAGAAGAGGAGGCCTTGGAGGAAGAAGAGGACATGGAAGACCTTGCGGACGACGACGAGACTGTGCACGACTTCTCTTCAGACGACGGCAATGAATCGGACAATGAGGCTGGCTTTGCGGAGTCGGACGAGAGCGACGATGATGGCTCCGACGTCGAGTTTTGGGGCTCATCATACCGTGTCCCACAACCAACCAGTTCATCCATCGATGCACGTCCCTCAACCATGGATCGCCGGGCCTCAAACACATCTTTCGACTCCATGACGGACGATCACTTGCACTGGCTTCCAGCCCCCGTACACCGGATCGGTAGCCGTCGCACTTCGAGGGGCTCCAAGAGCATTAGCATTCGTCCGAGGACCCCGAACCTTCCTGATAGTACCGACTTTGTCTGTGGAACTCTCGATGAGGATCGTCCCCTCGAACTTGCCTACAAGTCTTGCCTCGAAGAACGGCGCCGCCTAAAACAAATTATCATCCCGCAAGATATCGACCCCAGCTTCCCCACAAGCGATCCGGAAGACAATGAAGACCTCGAACCATCCGAGGAAGAGCTCTCTAGCTTATCCTTGACCAAAGGTCGCCGCGATGAAATCACCCGAGGACGGCCAGAGGGCGAGGCCCGCAAGCAATCACCCCTCCGCTCTCCTAAGCGTTTGACGTCCCCACCGCCCCCTCGCACTGGTCGCATCTCTCCTAAGCGTCTCAAGTCCCCGCCCCCACCTATGAGAGCAAAGTCGCCTACCCCAGCCACATGGGAAATCACCGAGGATATGCCCATCGTTGAGTCTGCCGGAGGTGTCAACATCAGCCACCTGGTCCAGCGCCGGCCTCTCGTCCGTACCAAGTCACTCCCCCGTGTCCCCAACCCTTTCTTCGCTGGTCTGGACAAGGATCACCGATGGCAAGGTATCCCACCATTCTCTGATCCCTCAGAGCATGAACACTCACGTACCCGTGAGCTACACACTCGTGGCCCAATCGACATTGTCGAAGGGCTCGAGAAGAAGCGCCAGAAACGCAAAGAAAAGTTCTGGCGTCAACACTGCCGCAAAGCTGCCAAAGAGCAGATGGGCAAACGGCCTATACCAGGCCATGGAGCCGAACGGATGAAGGAGCTTGGCCTCGAAGTTGCTGAGAGGTGCAGAGCTTACGGCGTCGCCCAAGACACCCAGCTCGTCCTATCCGTTTAGGTGTCCCTACCCATAGAACTTGTATGAAAAGTTTCACCCCTCCGTTTTTTTTGACCTGTACATACCTACTTTTTCGGAACCTTTTGGTTTCGAGGGTCTTTTTTGTGTTACTCTGCTCGGTTAGCGATCCGAGTCCCTTTCGCTTTCTTACACATATTCGCCGACTTTGTGTCATCCACATGAATGGCTTTACCCTTACCCCTTTCCCCCTTTTCTTCAATAATCCCTACACGGAGGTGGTTCTTTCTTTGCATTTTCTGTCGGAAGTATATCTATATTCTTTTCCTCTTTCCTTCTTGCGTTCCCTGGGACTTGCTGGAGGTCGCTTCCTTTGTTGTCTTGCATGGCTGCGGTGCATATACCCCTATCTGGCTTTTCTGCATTGTGAATAAAGAAATCCATCGGTTTGATGGGAATGAATATGAAATATATTTTAGATGAACCTTCTTTCCTATAGTAGATGATAAAAGTAACACTACCAACAAGATCGAGTAGTGGCGGGTCTTCCGCCACGGCGAAGATTCAGAGTCAAGTACGCAATTATGATCAATATCCCCAGCAAATCACAGAGAATTTACAAAACCAACTCCGTATATACCCAAATCAGCCCAAATCCCTCGAGTCATAGCTTATCGCTGTCACCGCTGCGCGAGGATTCCGTCTTCCTGCCTAAGGCACCAACCCAATCCCCGAGAACAACATCAAACCTGTCTTCTTTGCTTCTATCTCTTCCACCCCCGTCCATCCACATCCCCCCAATCAGCTTGCCACTGATCTTAATCTGTGATCCCCGCTCGTCACCCTCCTTCCCATTACTTCCACCCTCCGGCCCTTCACAATGTGGATCGTTAACTGGTGTAAGTACCCTCCCGATATCACCCCCGATCACCTGCAGTCACCGTCCGGTGCCGATCTCAAACACAGAGGAAGAGTGAACAAGATATGTATCTGGACCGTGCAGCTGCACTGGAGCTAAGCATGTCTTCATTCCAACTCTGACATCGAGTCATGCGACGGCTGTGCCGCGGTACCGGCTACTTGTGATCGAGATGTGCAAGGTGCAATTTGCTGATGTCACTTCTTTCTCCTATAGTCTACGATATTTTGGCCTCGCTCGGTCTCCTCAATAAGCATGCCAAGCTTCTGTTCCTCGGTCTGGATAATGCCGGTAAAACGACGCTGCTGCACATGTTGAAGGTGAGTTGAGCGCTGGTGTTTTGGGAAGAGAAGATCTAGTCCTTTGGTGTTAAATTCCGCTGGCTACAAGTCCCGAGTCTGGTGGTGCTGGATTTCTGCACAGATCTGGGAGCTTGGATAGGATGTGAGAACTGGGCGTTGTATGGGGCTCGTTTGCTGACAGGACATTCAACAGAACGACCGTGTCGCCGTCCTGCAACCTACCGCACACCCGACCTCAGAGGAGTTGGCCATCGGTAACAACCGCTTCACGACTTTCGATCTCGGTGGTCACCAGCAGGGTGAGTGATACTCTTGGGGAATTGTCATGCTGCGCAATCATACTGCTAAGCAACACGAGGCCCCTCCACAGTGAATCTTGGGATTGGACATAACTAACGGACCTACCTTCTCCTCAGCCCGCCGTCTCTGGAAGGACTACTTCCCCGAAGTGAGCGGAATCGTCTTCTTGGTTGACGCCAAGGATTACGAGCGCTTCCCCGAATCCAAGGCTGAGCTCGACGCTCTCCTCGCCATGGAGGAGCTTTCCAAGGTTCCCTTCCTCGTTCTCGGAAACAAGATCGATCACCCCGATGCTGTCAGCGAGGATGAGCTGCGCCACCAGCTCGGTCTCTACCAGACCACTGGTAAGGGCAAGGTTCCTCTCGAGGGTATCCGGCCTATCGAGGTGTTCATGTGCAGTGTTGTTATGCGACAGGGTGAGTTTCGTGCAGTCCCAACGAAATGCCATTGGGTATACAGTGAAAACTGGAGCCGTGCTGGCTAAGCACACATTGAAACAATCATAACTAACTTTATCTTTCCCCAGGATACGGCGAGGGAATCAGATGGTTGTCCCAATACGTTTAAACGGAGTTCCTCCCTGTTCCCCTGACACAACCGGTCACCTTCCTCAACCTGTCAACTTCAAGTCCATATAATTCCACTCGGCCAAAAGTCCAAGTGAAAGAAAATGGCTTTGGCCCCGGCTTTGGCTTTGGCTTCCTTCGACATTCCTCTGCACCCGAACACCCCATATCTAGCTATGCTACTCATCCCCCTCCCGCAAACTCAATCCAACTTTTTACCCCCGGACGTATCTGTACGTCTTGAATGTGTCACTCGACTACGCTGTACCTCATCTCGTCACGTTTGTTCAATTCTTGCTCCTTCTGTTCTCCGCTTTTGCTCGAGCTAGCTAGCTGGTTTTTTTTCCTAGTTACTATAGTCTAAAGACATGAATTTAGTTGTTTTTTTCTTGGTATTTGGTACAAACATAGGAGTACGGACTGATACTGATACTGACACGGATTCTGATTGCTATTATTGCTATTATTAGCTCTCTATATAGAATCTAAGATGTGTAGTGTCATATACACTACATGTACGAAGTATCTAGATATCCCAATTCATTGGAATATGAATATATCAGTTAGAGTATCTACTATCAATGCCATGTCAGAGTTAATGATAGAGATCTTAGCCCACATAACCTCAATTGTATTTGTCGCAGCGCGTATAACATACAATCTAGACCTCCGAAAAAACCATTCCAAGGTCGAGCTAGATTCACAAAGCACCGCTCGTAACAGACATCCATTCCAAATCCGATATACGATGCATCAGCAGAGAAAGGTACTACTAGCGCCTCGTACGTGTCGGACTAGAAAAACGGTTCGAAAGACGAATAGAATTCGATAAGAGAACAACAACAGATGCGGTCAAGGAACGGGACAATAAAGAGTAAGAAAAAGAGAAAGAAAAGAGAAAAGATAACCAGTTTCCCTTCCCCATTTCCAGGATGCCGAAAGGAAAAATATTCCAGTCCAGATGGTTAGAAACAGAGACGAAGAGGTCGAGAAACAACGAAGAAATAAGCATTTGAACTCCGCTCCGGAAGTACAGAGGGTCGCACGGGCCAGGAAATGATGGGGTGACTGTTGTGTTTTTATCGCATGTCGCACTGGGGGAGAGAGAGCCCGGGGGTCTGGAGAGGTTGAGAATGTGACTGATATTATCGTTGCGGAAGTTGAAGAGGAATATCGGGCTGCCCTGGGTGCGGATGAGGGGTTCCTCGGTCGTTCATCGTTTTCGTGGATCCGGGGGTGGGACTCGCGGGGGGTGTAGGGAGGAGGATGTCATGAGGGCGCTGTTAAAGAGATTTGTGAAAGGCTTATCTCCGCCCGAACCTGCTGCAGATGGGGAAGCTCGTATTGATTCTTTTATTTCTTCTTTTGCTTTCGCGGAGGAGTGACGGGACCGCCGGCGCTCATGCCACCGTAAACGTACTTTTGCTTTTTCTCGGCTGGTTTCAGGATCTATCGCAAGAAAAAAAAAAGTAGGTTAGGAACTAATCAGAAAAAATCTCGGAAAATTGCAACTCACCTGGAAGGAGCAGAGCAGACTTTCATCCACGCTCATCATTGCACCGGCATTATCAAATTCACCACAGTAGTTGGGCGCGCTGAATAGTGTAACCAGCTGGCGCTTGGAGAAGAATTCGTAACCATCCTCAACAACTTGGTGTGCACGGCAGATCAGATCCATATCGTGTTTTTGAAGGAAGCGTGAGACGACATCGGGGCCGAATGTGAATGAGACACCTCGATCGTTCTCGCTCCAACCGGTGATATCCTTATCGGGGTCGGACCACAGGAGATCGCACAGGAGACCGCAGTCAGGAATCTATTTCAGTCAGCGATGTTAGGCTTCAGCCAAACGAACCCAGCGCCACAACTGCCACTTTGATTTTCGCTGCCAATAGAGCCACATCCACCAGAGGGGAGGGGAGGAACTTACATCGGTGGGGCGCATGACACGGCGAATTTGCTCCATCGAGTTGAGATCGGGACTCAGACCACCGTGCATGGTAAAGATCTTCTCGTCAATGATGGCGGCAATGGGGAGGCAGTTGAAGCAGTCGGTGAAAGTCTTCCAGAGCTTGATGTTGTATCGGCGCTTGCACTCATCGTAGAAACCGTAGATACGGTTGATTGAGGCACACTCGTGGTTTCCACGCAGAATGAAGAAGTTCTCGGGGTACTTGATCTTGTACGCAAGGAGGAGACAGATTGTCTCGAGGGACTGTTTGCCACGGTCGACGTAGTCGCCGAGGAAGAGGTAGTTAGCCTCCGGAGGAAAACCACCGTATTCGAAGAGACGCAGTAGGTCATAGTATTGGCCGTGGATATCACCGCAAATCTAGCGAGACACGCATGTTAGACGGAGGCTGATTCCGAGGGGCCATTCGGACACAAAAAAAAAAGAGCGTACCTTGATGGGCGCTTCTAATTCTAGAAGAATAGGCTGAGAGATGAAGATCTCACGAGCTTTGGTGCAGAGGAAACGGATCTCTGACTCGAGCAGCTGAACCTGCTTTCCAGGGCGGCTACCCCTCACCTCCAGAAGCCGGTCAATGATCGAGTCCAGATCCACTTCCTGATCGGCCATGGTGAATAATGTCTAACGAAAACACGGAAGAAAGAAGAAAAAATGGGTAAAAGAAAAAGAGAAGCGAATGGTGGAAGAGAGACTTCCGGAGTGATCGGTTGAGAATAACAGAGATTTGATGACGCGGCGGCTATGTCCTGTTACTATCAGAAAAACAAGTTAATAAAGCGTCGCAGGTTGAGATGAAGTCCAGTCTGCATTCCAAGTCCCAATGTGAAGCGAAATTGACGAACGCGCTCGAAAATTTTCGTTGGATTTTCTCCCCCTTTGGCGGTCGGAGGTGTTGGGAGAAGCAGCAGCAGGGAGAAATAGAATAGATGCCTACCAAACAGAATCTTTCAAGACCAAACAGATCTAGAGAAGGGCCCCAACGGCCACGGCAAAATGAAGAGAAAAAACCAGTTCTGGCGGAGATGCCAGACGGGTGTGGACGGTGGTGCCTATCCGAGGTGTTGTGTACGCGCACGATAGAGAGAGAAGAGAATGAGCTCCTAGACGCCTCACAAGATAAACGAGGCTGAGCGAAAGAGCACTGAACTCTTATCGATATGACTTGGGATGGAAGAAGTCGGAGGGTGGATGAGTCGAGATGGATCGAGATGAACCGAGAGGAGTATGGGGTTCCGAGGGAAGGCAAATTTCAATCAAGGGAGAAAATTTTCTCGGGTGTATAATAGTCAGACCAGTTTGAATCATTCAAAGCAGCGTGAACGTGAACGTGACCGAGATGAGGTTGAATGTTGAAGAGAAGAGAATCTTTTCTACGAAGAAAGCGGGAAGTTCCTATTTTGTGTTTGCGCGTGTTTGATCTTCAAGGAGAGAGGGGGGTTGATCTTGTTATATATAGAGCGCTTAAAAGGGAACTCCTTCCGCCCTTCTACCTTCGTTCGACCATTCGATTATTCTACTAATTCCACTATATCTCTTCCGTGTTACAAGAAGCGCTTTGACGATGCAAAATTTGCATAGAGGGGGAAGGGCGGATTCTAGGTCTCGACTCCTAACGCCCTCGACGCCAAACGGGGTCTAAGCACCAAAGAACAGGTTGATCTAACTAAAATAGTCCAATTAGATAGTTGAGATAGCGCATTTAGACTGAGAGCTAATGCCTTTGGTGTCTATTGGATCTTCTGCCCTACAGAATGGATATTGTCCAAAATAATTGGCTGATTTTTCTCAAATGAGCTCTGAGCTCTGGTCTCATACAATGCTACTCCACAAGTCATGCAGCATCACACAGAAGGAATTGAAAACATGGGGAAAACCAAGGAGCAACAAGAGGGGAATTAAACAAGTCAAAGATCCTTCCAACGCCAACATCCCCGAAATTCAGAGTCATACAGTACAACGCTAGAACCGAAAACAAAAGATATCTTTCACTGTGCCTTCCGTGGATCGAGATGACCCCCCAAAACAAGGGCCATCGCAGGATGCGTTTTGGAAAAAGGGAATAAAGACATGCAACAGTGAAAAGGAAAGCAAAGACGGCCGTAAATAGTTCATACATCCAACCCACCATGTCTCATAAGTCATCCAACGCCGAAAACAATGCATAGAATGATCAGCTGCTGATGCTGAAAATATGTTGTTCAAATGAGTCCCGGGAAACCGTACGAGGGAATTTGTGTCCCCGTAAATAAGAGGAAAAGAGATGAAAGAACCTGCTGAAGCAGGTAAACGTCGCATCCACGACGAATGAACTCCGGGGGTCATGAAACGGAGACGTGAGAGACGAGTCCCGGCAGAAGATGTCATGAGCCGAGAACTGTAAAAAAAAGCGTATCTTATCCGCTAAGCGCATTGCCGCTCAATATCGCCTGGGTATTCGAGCGGGTGAGTGAAGGTGGGGAAATATGAGCGGAATGGTCCAAGCCCACCCCAGAGCTGTGAGCAAAGTCTTTACGGGAGTTATCCCAGTCATTCTCGCCAAGGACGGTTAGCCATTTATGGCCCACATCCTGACGAAGAACCTCCAGCTGCTGGCGGCAAAACTCTTCGTCCATTGTCCTGTCCTTACCCTGCAAAGCCTGCAGAAGAGGAGGACTTGGCGAATGCATGGGCTTTCCGGGGCTTTGAAGGCTGGATGACCCGGATTGCGCAGCGCTGTCCAGCCTCCATGGCTGATCAACAGGAACAACGGTCGGACGGTCAACTGGCGGTTGAATTTGCTGAACTGGAAGAGCCGGAAGACCCGCGCTTCCTGCATTACCCAGACCATCGGTGGTAAACGGGTTGTCTGTTGAGATATCAACTATCCTGCGTCGTTGGAGCTTCTTGCGACGGTTGGTTCCTCCGTCACTTTCCTTCGGCTGTATCCCATTTATGTGCAAATCTTGCTCGTTTTCTTGGGATTTTAAGACCGCAAGATCGTGGGGCACTTTCGAGATAATAGACTTTTGTACAACCGTTGATTCATCCGCCGGGCTAGAGCGTACAATCGGTGCAGCTTGAGGCTCCGCAACTCGCTCAACAAGTTGCTTCCTCTCGGTGTACCCCGGGCCTCTACCGTCAATTATGATGTCCTCGGAATAACCAGGCGTGCGGCGGAAGAGGTTCATGATCACAACTCGATATCCAGAGTGGGTCTTGACGAACGGATTGCCAGATACCCAGATCTCACGTATTTCAGGAAGACTGGTTAATCGTGCAATTTCCGTCGGGTCCGTGAGATTATTGTCGCGAAGATCCAGTCTTTCCAAAGAAAGCAACCGCTCAATGCCTGCAAGCGAACGGAGGCGATTTCCACGGAGGGTGAGAACGGTGATCGCGGGAAGGGGATTTCGGGTGAGTGAGTGAAGAGACTCGATCATGCAATGCGACAGGTTGAGGGCTCTCAATGCCACCAGCGACGCCACACCGTCGGGGATTTCCGTCAAGAGGTTGGAGGACAGATCAAGCGAGTTGAGACTGTTGGCTACAGGGGCGAGACTGGCAGCGGACACGGATGTCAGGGAATTTTCCGGAAGGCCCAGGTGTCGTAGGAATCGCCATTTTGAAGGCGAGAGGACGTCTGTGAGAAGGTTCGTAGAGCTTCCATTTCGATGGCTGTTAGAGGTATCGCTTGATTCAGAGCTCGCAGAGCCTGTGCGGCGAATTTGCCGAGACTGGCCGCGACGGTGGCTGTGCTTTGTCGTAGGCCGAGTTGGAGAGACACTCCCGGCCCTGGTGCGAATTCTGGCGCCTTCTGAGCCAGCTCTGAGCATCGGGACAGCTCTGGGACTAGTGCTCGTTCCGAACGCTGTGTCCGCAATAGGAGATCCAGGGGCTGAGATGGAATTGGCCTGGTCGGGAGTGTGAAGCGGCTGACTGCTGGAACTGGTCCATCCTAATGAAGGGGACTGTTGGGACTTAGCAGACCGCCGGCGGCGTTTATCAATGTCGTCCAACACGATTCTCGTTAAAAGATCGGCCGGATCATCCAGGTGGCCTCTCTTGATAGTCAAGGTGCGTAGTTGCTCAGACAATCTGTCCCAGCCATAGAAAGAACGGTAGTCTAAATCAATAATCTCTAAAGCGCTCAAATTCTTAAAGGAATGCAGCGGCACAGCCGTATCAAAAGGAAATTCTTCATATCCAGAGATAAGAGGAGCACGGTGGTCAGGGGCAAGACGAAGACACGGGATCTTGGTAAAGGCAGAGTATAAGTACTTCAGGTCCGTTTCCAAGGCGGCCTTGGCCCTGTCTGATTTGGATGGGGTATCCTTAGATCCCATGCGGAAAGATGACCAAAGGTCCGTCATACCAGACATCACACTGCGAACACTGGACACCGAATGGATGGAGGCCCGATCGCCCCGAGACTGTTGGGGCTTGTTCAGGAATGAAACATAGGATTGCGAAACCTCGGTGTGAATATTCTCCAGCCTGATGTTCATAGGACCAACGGCAATGGTCAATTCTTCAAAACGGGAGAGGAGGTAGAAAAGGTGGTGGGGAGTCAATGTCAGTTTGGCGGTTTTGGCGTTCTGCGACATGAATTTCAGTGCTGCAGATGAAAACGCCGCAGCCAGGGTTGACGAAGTAGAGGCGAAAGAGCTACCAGGGGTCAAAGGTACACTGGGCGATTGGGGAATGACATTCTTCGTGGGTTGGCGACGGAGCTGTAGTGCATTGGCGAGGGCTTTCTCGTGTGTGCGAACATAGCTAGCGACATTCTGTAGCAACAATGCGCATCAGTTGTCTGTCGGACCAAGTACTCAGACGACTCTAGTCATCTCAAAGATCAGGCGACTGCTGCATAGGAACACAAACCTTGATGAAAAGTTGTCCATCCCCAGTGTTGATTTTCTCCATGGCGTCAACGGGGGGGTATGGTGATGGACCGGGAGAACTCTGAGAAGATAGATAGCTCAACAAAGTTTGCCAAATGTAGTCGACATCTTGCTTGTGCGACCCAAATGAGACCCAAAAAAAAAAGCGAGCAATCGAGGCTCTGAACGCGAAGGTTAGCCACGGTGTGCTGAAATTGACCAGTCTCATTGGGTGATAACGGGGACCCCAGGAGGCAGGTGGGTGAAGAGGGGTGATACCTGGGAGAAATAAGTATGGAGAGTCAAGGAACGACTTGATCTCCTCTTTGAGACCTCGAAAAGTGAGATAGAGATTGGAGAGGAATGACAAAAGGTGAAGAGGGAAAAGGTGGTGGCACGGGGTAACCAATTATTTAGCTAAAATAATACGCCTTATCCTGATAACACAATACACCACCATATACGCCGTAATACACGTTTACAACCTTGGAAACCTTTATTTCCACTTTCTTTTATCAGCTGAGGGCGTCTTCTCCAAATGAGAGTCGTCTGATATACTTCTGAGAGATTTTGGTTCTTACTTGAGATCGCTTATTATCTTACACTGGATGAATGCAATTGTCCGATTCTGCCTCGCTTTCCCTCCATGTTGTCCTCTTCCCCCAAATTTGACCTATCCAAGTAATCTATCAGACACAGACTACGGAGTGGTCCATACTCCGTACTTAGTCTAATAATACCGTATAACACTCACTAAGAGAATAAGTCTCTGCCACTAATGCAGCTACTATACCCGGGTGGGAAGTGGCAAGCCTATGGGGACAGCGTCTAGGAATTTAGTTCGTCGACTTCTCTCCCGCGTCTATCGAAACGATTGGAGTCGACGATTACCCTGTGAACCCCCATTTTACCCGAGAGCAGAAGCAGAATTTTTCTCGATAGTGAGCATATTAGTCCCTGATGGTTCGATCTCTCTTACATGATTGAGTCTAACATTGTGAGCCGATCGTGGAGCAAGGAAACTCAGACCATATCCTATCGGTGGGTCCTGTACAGAGGGGCCTCTCTTTGATCGACGTAAAAAAAAAATTAACGTCTTCCCATTCATGCAGTTGAAACCCACCCCTCCTAGGAACTGTTGAAACTTGTCATGAGTCCCATCTCGGTGGCGGCGTGTTGATCAATCTCCGACGCAGCCACACGCAGGCAACCTGAGTCCACGATGCAGACCGGGTGGGAATGCCGAGAGCTGGCCTAGTTGCCCTGTGCTTGTGTTGGCCCGCTTTTCTACTTTTTTTGCCGGCTCATGTACTCCATATGGAGTATCATCTAATTTTTTAATCTCTCTGACTCTTCAGCGCAAATCCCGAGCGTACGAGAGTACGAGAGTACGACTCATACGCTGTACCCTTACCGAATCTGTCGTTGGTCACCTGTAGGCGCTGAAGGGGGTGGAGGCGATCAAATCAGGGTTGAGAAGGAAGCAAATGATCGCACGAGGCACACGATTGGCGGGGGCGCACATGCATAGGAGGATAACTGCATGCTCGCAGGATGCCTCCCTCCTCAAAAGGGAAATCGTGGATGTAGCCATTTAGGGAATTCAGCGAGAATGAGCATCAACAGAGGACCTGGTTGGCGCTATACCTTGGTGATTTTCCCGTAAAAGGACGAATCGGCGACATTCAACACTATAATTCGCAATTACGCTATCTGCGATCGTCCGAGTCCGTCAGCTCGCACTGACATCTGACATTCCTCTAGCTTAGTGGAGACGCTGGGAGTCGGAAATATAAAAATGGTTTGGTTTACTTTATATGCTCCCGATGTCTTCTGATGACATCAAAGTATAACTTACGCGACATTGTCACGAAGATGTATATTGTAGATATGGTTTCGTCTGACCCATGGTTCGACTCACTCCGTCCCGATATCAGCCACACCGCTTCTGTAGAAAACGGATAAGGGCGGCTGTCCACCCACGGTTCGACGTTACCCCTTCATCTCTCTATCGTGTATTTTATCTCTATGAGGCTGTTCTAGAATCCTGGTGTTTGGACAACATGAATTTATTATATTGCGAATGTTTCATATTGGAGCAATTGCGTCTTGAAGGACTTTGCACACAGTACTTTGCCATGGTTTACAACATATTGTTTTTTCTTATCCCTGCACAGATCCTAGAACGCGGGGTATAATTGTAGTTAGATCAGAATATGAGAGCTAACATTCCAGGGCATTTATGTAAATGCGCCGCAAACGCTCGGTTCAACTTCAGATCCCAGCCTTGCTGCATACGACACTGCACTTTTCATGCGAGGAGTTTGCAGCATCCCTGCCATTATCGAGGTGTGTGCTATGAAGCGCATATGTACTTCGTATGTACGGAAGAAGATGGACAGCCCCCTGTTATTTCCAGAAGTACGTCCGGGAACAACATGAGACGCTAATCTTCTCGCCTTCTCAAGCCCCATAATTGTTTGAACACATTGAACTGATTGATATCTTTTACATAAGGGGGAGGGGGCACATGACGTGGGATCGATCTCCATTGCCCCTCCGTGTACTACAATATTGTATGTTGTATATATTCAGTACTCTGTACCGTAGACATCATAACACAATAAACGCTACCTAAGTTGGCCCCGAGCATTTCGGGCGTTGCCCGGCCTCGGAGATCCGAGGAGAGTTTTCCCCACCCATGGACGATCCCCGCCAAGTGCGCAGTGCGATATGCTGTTCATTGGCTTAAACACAGTCCCGGTCATTGGCATACGCATCATTCCTTCGCCAAGACCCGAATGTCGCTGAGCTTTGTCTCTTCTGCGGTTGCCGCTCATTTTCGGGGAGTACTGGGGTTAAATGTGTAAGCGGGGAAAGCCTTTCTCACCGGCTCCAGCAACGCCACAACTTCGCGAGGGAAGATCCATGATCTGCATAGGGCCAAATGGGGAATGATGGGTTCGATTGGATTGACGATAGCAAGAATGCCAAGGCCCAAGAGAACATGGTAACCCTGACATGAGTCTGTCCTTAGAGTCGGCGCTCCCGGCACGTTCAGGGATGCCACAAAAGGTTAAAGCAACACTACACTGAGCGGTTACCGCGCAACACGGGACAATAAATATTCTTCCTGTTGTGTATCGCTACGAGACAAGCCGAAGGCTGCACATCGAAAATGATGCTTAGAACTCGCCAGTATAAGCGAGTGCATAATCGCAAAGTAGCAATAAGAAGCATTTTTAATATTTTGCATTTAAGAATTCAGCAGGTTAGGATCAGCATGGCAGACGAACATGGCCAAGAGGAAAAATTGTCCGGAATAACCGCTCTTACACGAATCTAATTATGGACAGATGCTGCAGCCTATGACGACGCTAAGGAAATTTAGTTGCTGCAAAACATCCTCGATAACTATAACTATGTTGTATAATAAGGGGTCACTTTTACATCAGGTGACCGAAATGACGCTTCCCTGCCGTATAATATACGTTGTAAGAAGGTGGCTAATATTCCGATCTACTTCTCCGTACCTTGTGTCCGATACCGCGAGCACAAAGCACTTCCTAGTACTTTATGCATATGGCTACAGTGATGCTCACCCCCGCTGATAGCCCATGATGCTTTCCTAGGCATCTAATTCGGTTGCGACAAACAAACTCTTCCGAGACGCCTACCAATCACGGGCGGGCAATATAGTTCGAAATATTCGCGCCGCCCACCATGTAGCGGTGAGCTATAGTATATTCCTTTGAGCCAACAAAAGAAATCTCGCATTTGGTCTCGGGAGGCGAGCACGACGACCCCGCTAATTGCGCATTGGACCATTGAATAAGAGATCGCATGAAGGGATGTCAATTTCTTCCGGATAAGGTACATGGAGGGGTACATTCCAACAATCTTTCAATGACATCGCACGGGCGGCGACATTGTCGTACTGAAATGCCGCAGCATGTCAAGGTGGGATGATGTCTGCCATAGTTGCTCAAAGTTAATTCACTTGATACAAAGAATGTTGAGCGAGGTTGAGAATTGCGTGACTATGACAAATTCAATACTAAATATATTGTTTCTGGTGGATCTACAAATTTCCCTCGTTTTACAAGAACAACAGAGGTCTGAATTCGAAGCAATTGCTGTTTAGCTGCCGAATGGTTCTGGTAGTTATGGTTTTTTTTATTTCTTATCTGGCGGGGCAGGATCCGGATGACTCAGCAACTAGAAAACCAGTCTAGCTATTTCTGGAAATACACTAGCCGCAATGTGGAGATAAACTACACGTGACGCCAACGTCATGATCGTGCAACCTAGCTTCCCCAGCTTTCCAGGTACCTTTGTAACCGTCAAGATCCTCGTTGGTGTATTCAGAATGTGTTGAACATGACCACTGGGAAGAAACCTGCTGTGTATGACCCTTACGATCCGGCCTGTCTCCCTGACTACGACCGCGACTTCATTCAGCCCGATGAACTCGACCGATTCGAGAGGGCGCTGAATGCCCCAGAAGCCTCCCCATTGACAGCCATCAACGACTGGCGCCCTATCAATCAACGAGTCCGCAAGAATCGTGGCCGCCGCAAAACACCAAAGCGCAGCAAGGACGAAACGAGGGAAGGCGTGCTATATTCTGTTTTGAAATGGCCCTTCCTCTTCATTGTATTCGCATGGCTCATAGTACTGAGCTTTGGCTATGCTCTGGTGCGTGTTTACATAGTATTGTATGAGCAGTGGGTGACATGGCGGGGAAAGAGGGAAAGGCTGCGCCAGGAGCTATCTGCACAGAAAAACTATGCGGACTGGTTGAAAGCGGCTCAAGCATTGGACGTCCATCTCGGAACTGAAGAGTGGAAAAAGACAGACGAATACGCTTACTATGACCACCTCACTGTCAACAAGGTGGTATCGCAGCTGAAGCAGCTGAGGAAGAGTGTGGAATGGGAAATGGAGAATGGTCGGGTCGGCTCTAGCGAGGTACCTGCTATTGAAGATCTTCGAGCACTTCTAGAGGCTTGCGTCAAGAACAACTTCTCCGGTGTGGAAAATCCTCGAATATATAGCGAGACATATTCGGGAACAAAGGATCTGGTTCAGGAGTACATCGACGAGGTGCATGCATGCATACAGGTCATTTTGGACAGCAAACAGATTGACAAGGATGCCAAGTATGAACTTTTCAAACACCTCGATACAAACTTTGGACGCACCGCTCTTTGTCTCTCGGGTGGTGCTACATTCGCATACTACCACTTCGGCGTTGTAAGAGCGCTGCTAGATAATGATGTCCTCCCAGAAATCATAACTGGCACATCAGGCGGAGCACTGGTGGCGGGACTAGTCGCGACTCGGACAGATGATGAGCTGAAGCAACTGCTTGTTCCAGCTTTAGCACATCGGATTCGTGCATGCCATGAAGGGCTGACGACTTGGGTCCGCCGCTGGTGGCGGACTGGTGCTCGGTTCGATACTGTGGACTGGGCTCGTCAATGCGCCTGGTTCTGCAGGGGTTCAACGACCTTTCGTGAAGCTTACGAGCGGACGGGGCGCATCTTGAATGTCACCTGCGTGCCCTCGGATCCTCACTCACCGACTATTCTAGCCAATTATCTGACATGCCCCGATTGTGTCATATGGAGTGCCGTGCTTGCTTCGGCGGCTGTCCCAGGCATTTTAAACCCTGTTGTATTAATGACTAAAAAGCGTGATGGCACTCTCGCGCCTTATTCGTTCGGTCACAAATGGAAGGATGGTAGCCTGCGAACCGACATACCTATCAAAGCGTTGAACCTACATTTCAACGTCAACTTTACGATTGTATCCCAGGTGAGATTCCTTTCCTGCGTTTTGTTATTTGCCATTAACACTACCCTAGGTCAATCCCCACATCAACCTCTTCTTCTTCAGTTCTAGAGGGACCGTAGGGCGACCAGTCACACACCGCAAGGGCCGTGGTTGGCGCGGAGGCTTCCTCGGCACTGCAATCGAGCAGTACATCAAATTAGACCTCAACAAATGGCTTCGAGTTCTTCGGCATTTAGAGCTCCTCCCGCGACCTTTGGGCCAAGATTGGAGCGAGATTTGGTTGCAAAAGTTTAGTGGCACTGTAACTATCTGGCCAAAAACAATCCCCTCCGATTTTATCTACATTCTTTCCGATCCCAGCCCTGAAAGGCTCGCCCGCATGATACATGTCGGCCAACAGAGTACTTTCTCCAAAATCCAATTCATCCAAAACCGGCTCAAGATCGAGAATGCGATCATGAAAGGACTCCAAGAATCTCGAACGGGTGGACGTGCGATCTCCCCGATCCTGTCTCGTCGAGTTCGCAATCGGGAAAACCAACCTGCAGACTCTATGGTGGAGCGTTTAGACGAGAACCTTCCCGAGCGCGATGGATCTAGCTACAAGAGCGAGTCGCATTTTGGTGACTTGTCAGATAGCACCTCTCAATCACCCGGCTCATCACGTCCGCATACCCCCAGTTCCCGGCGGGGAAGCGTGATCGAGGAACTACGACGCCAGTCTGCCGTTTTCTTTGACGATCCAGACTCCTATCGGGACGAGGATGCCGTGGTCATCTGAGAAAATACAGGCGGCCCGAGCGGCTCTATCAAAGTTTATGGCTCAAACTAGGTTATTTCTGCTTCGGGGCACCTGCAGCCCTATCTTTCGTCATAATACTTCTCGCATATCCAACATCCAGTAATGAGAGGCGGCTTTTAACGGTATTGGTGGGCACTTTCGGATAATACACCCGTTGTCTCTGGATTGCATGTTTGCTTTTTTTGTTTCCCGCCTTACCCCCCCTTCATCGGCATAGCAAGGTGTCTTATGTCTTATTGATATGCATCTGATCGTTTTTGGCCTCGTATATAGTTTTGCCTCTGTTGCTCTTGATCATGTGCTTTGTTGCTCTCTCTTCTTTTTCTTATCAGAAGGGGCTATATTGTGTACATAGACAGCTTCAAGTGTAACATTAATTTCGGGGAGATATATTTTAATCATAGTACCTTAAGAATATCTGCCAAACTTTGTTAAAGCAAAGACCACCATCTGCTGGAATTCGGCTTGGCCGAGCGGGGGAGTATCAAAAGCGAGGTAGCTTCCGAGGGCCTCTCAACACTAGAAATCCAGGCATTCTGACATCAAATGAGTGCATGCGACCCTGGGCACTATGCCCCTTCCAGAAGACGTACCTTTGCTGGCAGTGCCTCAACTGTCATCTCTCAAGTGTCATCCGTAACCAGCCCCAACTGGCGCCCAAAGCGCCAGCGGTGAGACAAGCTAGGAAACCGAGTAATTCGAGTAGGAATATGAATGACCGAGTGCCTAGGTAGCTTCGAAGGCCAAAGCGCATCATGACAGCCAAAAGGGCTTACTAGCGCTAATCTATTTTGGGCTTTGATTAAAGTCGTTGGTTACGGCTCCCTGATTACCGCAATGTCCCTTCAAGTCACTGCCCTTTGATTCATTGTGGGGGACACTGACAGTAGGAAGTAGAGACTACCGAGATTGGGAGCGACGAACTGTCCAATTCCTAAATGCAAAACTTCAAAACTTCAATTCTCATCTTTTGATCATTCACTTTAGATATACATAGTTTGGCTACTTTCAGTCTAGGATTTTTACCTGCGCACCATGAGCGACCAACACCTTTTAACACTAGCAGCAAATATCGCGTTAACAATATATATGCATTTCCTGTAGACCCTGACACCCACAGATTTCAGTTTGACTGCCAGCTATTCAACTTTGTTCTTGGTCTTCACTATGAACATGTGTAGTGCAATTATATTGAAATCTATGGAAGTGTTTACGCAGGGTTCTGGTAGTAACAGCTAGCTGACAGCTTATGACTATCCGAATAAGGCTGGCTAAGAGTATCTGCTCAGCTACCAGATCTTCACTAAACGAGAGAGATAAGAACATCACAACTCTTTAGCGACATATTGAGAGCTGGATTGGCAAGTCATAAGGTCTTTCTAGGGGCTGTAGCTTACATCACATTATCTCTTAAGGATAGGGAGCTGTCGCTTGGGATAATTCATGAGAAGGCTGTAGGGAAGTAGCTAGAATAACCTGCAGAAACCAGCCGCTACTCTATCCCGCTCATTCATTCTTCCCCTTGACACCGTTGCATACCTGGTTTATCAATTTGAAGTCATATTTCACCTTGTATCCTCCGGGGTGATCGACCGCCGGAGCTTGCAGACTGTACCCATCTTGTATGCAAATTTGTAGTCCTCCTAGTATTCGTACCTATTATTGAATTCGGCATTGCCCAATTATTTCTCCTAGCGGAGCATCGCCAGGATTATATGTTCGGGCGGGCAGTGTTTCACAGACATGTGTGATGCTGGAGTGCGGACTACTGGTAGCTGGTAGCAAACGAGATATCTGTGTATTTGTTTTATGAACCATACCGGTTGGCTCTATAACATATCCACTGCATCAGTGGTCTAGTGGTTATGATGCTAGTCTTCCAGATTAGGAAATATTCCTTATCAAGTAAACTGGCGAGGGGGGTTCGATTCCCTCCTGATGCATTTATTTTTATTTTTCTATCAGATTTACAAATCCGTCTTTCCGTACATTTCGTTCTTTTTTACTTACTACAACCTGGAGAATGAGTGTCAGGGTGGATATCAGGCTTGAATCAACTAGTAGCCATTCTGTTAAGGAACGTTATTGAATTAATCTGGGCGAATTGGGCTGATGAACATCGTCGTACATCTTACAAAATAGATAAGCACTAGTCATCAAATTAGGCCGGCAACAGTTTGGCGTATACTATAGTAATGTCTACCGTGGTTCCTTTATAAGCTTGGTGTTAAATGTACTGGTGATCATTGGATCTCAAATAAATAGAAGAGGTCTTGATATCTTCTAAAGCTCTACCCCTATGTAGTCTAGTGTAAGCATATTAACAGGAACTATCTTTCTGCAACAAAAGCTCGAGCGACGTAGAATATCACTCTCTTCGTCGGATGTGAATGCCACCATGCCACCCAACCCATCCCTTCTCAGCCGGACCACGAAGAAGACAAATAGCCAGCGCCACCCCAATAAACGCTAGATTGACACTTCCTGACAAAATCCACCCCCCTTGACTGTAGAGACGATTCCCAACAGAAGTACCCATGAGCTGACCGCAGAACACGCCCATCATGTATCCCGTATTGATCCGATTTCGCGCCTTGGGCGCAACACTGTAGATCGCAACACGGTTGGCAACTTGCGTCATCTGTAGACCGAAATCCTGCAGCGCAGCCTGGATAATTGGGCCCGCGACAGTAAATGTCCCTGTATAGGTACCGACGCTGACGCCGGTGATCAGGATGCCGAAACTGACAAGGATGGAGAACTGCGGCACGAATTTGTCGATCATGTAGCGTGAGAAGAATGGGCCTAGGAACATAGGTGTAAGACCTGCTAGAGAGAATAGTCCGATTGTCAGGGTTGGGTAGTTGTAAGGGTCGCCGGATAGCAGGAAGGTGAGTGTTGTCCAGAAACTGGTGAATGTGGCTGAGAGGAAAAATCCCATGAGAGTTGCCTGAACAAGCACCGGGGATTTCCAGAAGTATCCGATGATGGAATATAGGATCTTGAAGTAGGAGATGTTGGTGTTTGTTGATGGATAGTCCGGCATGAACAGCCACAGAAGGGCGAAAATGAGGAATTGGAGGCCTAGCGATAGCCAATAGATATTTCGCCAGTACGAGTATTCTGCGACTATACCCGAGAGCAGGCGGGCAAAGAGAAGGCCCAGGACGAGTCCCGAAGACACGATTGATAGGGCTGTTGCACGACGAGCTGGGTGGACCAGATCTCCAACTAGAGGGAGCATGACTTGCTGCATTGATAATAAATTTCTTGTTCGGGCCAGAGCATTGGATATGCTTGCTTGGAACCACTTACTGGAGTAACAGTTGTGACCGAAGATAGATAACTCAGAACAAGGAATACCTTGAATGACTTGGTGATACATACACCAACCCACAATGCCGCAGTAACAAGCGTTAAGAGCAATACGAAGTGTCTCCTCCGAACCAAGTCACCGAGGGGACAAAGAAAGATTAATCCCGTCGCATATCCAGCCTGGCTGCAGGTCGGGATCAGTGAGGCTCGCTCATGCGAGACATCGAAGAATTGAGCAAGAACATCAAGGATGGGATGTGAATAGTATAGATTGGCGACCTGTATGATCATTAGCAATTGCTATGGTATATTTTGCTATGTCTCAGTGCTATACCGTGAAAGTTCCCGAGAATGCGAACAGGATATTCAAAGGCAAGCCGAATTTGATCGGATTCTCTGTATTCCATCGACATCGCGGCGGTGTCCATGAAACAGCATCGACAAAGCGTCTCCAATGCTTGCACTTCCCTATCGACTCTCCTGCCGTGCTTTGAACATTGACATCATGGCCTTTTTCGTCTTCATCAAACCCCTGGGCTGCGGGAGAATTGGAGTGTGCCGAGGTGATCGGCAATAGTTCTGGAGAACCTTCAATCGGAGAGCTGGAATGGTTTCCCACTCTTTGGGTGTTGTCCGCAGTCATTCCCTAGGGTTTAGGATATTGATTCTATGTGGCCGTATTCTCTTCTCTATCTCAATGACTCGATATCAATGACTCGATGACATCAACGAGGCCGAAAGACACGCATTAGGTTTAATATGAATTTATGCGAGGTAGGGCTGAACCAACTCGAAAAAAATTACGACTTCGACCTGCAGAGTCATTTTGAGCTAGCGATAAGCCACGGTGGTAAGGCGTAGTTATAGCTAACTATGTTGAGATGTTGATTAGCAAGCATTTTAATTTCAATTGCATTTCCGCTTGCATTTCCGTATTTCCCTCCCCACATTCTTGTAAACTTGATTTAGTTCGAACCCCTAAACTTCATTGTACCCCCCGTTTAATGTTTTTACTGGCTCAAAGGACGCCGAAGTGACTAGAGCGATATGTAATATGAACTGGGTGGTTGAAAGATACGAGGCAAATGCAACCCCATAATCTCTGCAGCGAATTCTCGTTATGGAATAAAGGAGAGGTATGCAGCTGCGAGCTCATTCCCTTTAGGATATGTTACTCAAGGTCATGAAGTAATGACCTCAGAGAAATAGTCTCATCTAGGGTACAACCCAACGTTAGAAGTTTCTATCTACAGAAGTACATACAGTAACTCCATGCATTAAAAGGAAATTCACAAGTCCTGGGCTTACACTCCCATCTTGATACATTCATGTGAAGGCTGGTTGAATATATTGGCTTATAAATTAACTTGGTAGTCTTCATTTTGAGGTTCCAATTCATATAAATACATTATAAGTAGTAGACAGCAGACATGAACTGATATCAAATGACAAGCCATTTTTCTGTAACGGTCTTTGCCGTCTGTACATTGCCGCTGAGAACGTGAATACACTGCAGCGCATAGGCGGCCTCGCGGGAGAAATCCTCAACGAAAGGCTGGCTAGTAGGCGATGAAGTCTTTTGGTGTTGGCCATCATCACCCATTACCACATCAGTACTATCTGTTGCAGGTGTCGGTTCTTGACGAGACTTTTGCTTAGCCTGTTCTTGAATCTGCTCGCCGAGATTTAACACCCGGTCGTACCCTTCGACAGCAAGATGGGCCAGACCAAGCGAGTGCCAGACACGAGCGAAATTGAATTCCATTTCTTGTTTTTCGGCTAGAAGAGTTCCCGGCTTCTGCCGAACTAGCCGGTATTCATGCATGAATGACAGTCCTTGCATGATAAGGTAGTGACGATTCTCGGACTGTCGTTTGAGAGAGTGATGGATGAATGAGAGTGCGATAGAGAGGAGTACGGCCGGGTTTTGGTCATCTATGGCGTATGCTCGGAAGAAATAGTTCAGGGCGGGATAGAAACTATTCCCAGAGTACAGCATGTGGCCATAGAGCACAAGAAGAGCGATGTCTAGCTCTTTCGCAGCGATGGGCTCACCGGCTTCATCCCGTGTGGATAGAGTGGCGCGTTCTTTCCAGACAGAATGCCGAATGGGTCGAGGCGTATCTTGCGGCATCGTAAAGTCTATTGCCTTGATTTGGCGAAGCATAAACTTCATGTTTCCGGAGGAATGGAAAAGGGATCGGTGAGGGTCGCCACATAGGTGGCCCAGCATAGAGAAGAGTCGATAGGTATCGGTGACAAACTGGTATTCTTTGATAAACCAACGGGCTTCATTAGCCAGTGTCTCTTCATCTCGTGCACGGAGAGCGCAGGCTGTAGAGGTGTTAGTGGATAACCACTTAGTACAGAATTGAATGAACTCACTGAACCAGCATACATGTATCAATCGGGATTTAGGCTTGGAGTGCAACCAGATGCTTGCAATCGCCGCAGAATCAAGGGTCTCATAGGCCTCTTCTGGTTCGCCTTGTTCTGTTACGAGTAGAGCATACTGCAGGAATATGTCAAGCCACTCATCAAATGGTATTCCATGGTAGTCGGTGGGAATGACGCCCTGCAAGGGCTCTTCCGAGACATCTCCTAATTGTAACATTAGCATGCTGTAGATGGAGGATGGACCCGAGTGACATACCTAGGGTTTCTTGAAGACGACCCGCCATTTGCTGCATTTCATCCATCATTGTGCCATTTTTTGTCTGGTTCTTGGATTTTATACCAGTTGAATATCCCCTGAAAGCAATACTTCGATCCATCGGATAGAATGCCCGATTGTTCCGGAAATCTCGCAATAGAGCATCGGCAATGTCCAGCCAATCTTCAATGGCCAAAGGGACACCGTCTTTCACCTGGGGATTCAACTCCAACAACTTTGCGTACAAGAATTGAATATCCTCAGTCCGAGTACCTTCACCAGCCTGCGCCCGTCCTTTGCCAGGAGCTGAAGGAGCTGCGTTCATGAGTGTTGCTGTATGTGTCGGTTTGGGTGCAATTTGTCGGAGGGGTTCTGATTCAGCCATCTTGAACTCTATGGCAAGCTGTTCGAGTCTGGTGTCCTTTCTTCTTCCACGGCTACGATTCTCCTGCCGGCCGATCAGGACTGCCTCGCCGACATATTTCATAGCTTGTTCGCTCATCCCGAGGCTCTCATATAGCTTCGCTAGTAATACTCGGGACTCCATATGACCGGCATCGTGTTCAGCGACGAGCAGATAACAGCTTTCAGCATCTTCCATTTTGCCTAACTGCATGCAGCAATCAGCCATGGCCATAAAGAAGCTGATATCAGCATGTTCGGCGGTCTGCTGGATGGGCGTATAGTATCGGAGTGCTTCTTCGAAGAGACCGGCTTGTTTCAGAGCATCTGCCACTTCCCTGAAAAGATCACCGTAGTCGAAGATCCGGGCTCCTTCGGAATCGTCTTCTGGGTTGAGCCATTCGAAGTGATGCTTATTGTATTAGTATTTTTATTCAAATCATTATCGTTATCCGGGATCAAACTCACCAATGCCTCGTTGTGATATTTATCGCCCGATTTCAGGCGGAAAATACCCATTTTTATCCGAAGCTCCAGCGGAAGACCAAGTCCATATGACTCTCGAGGCCACTGATCGGGCAGAAAACCATTGGTTTTGATCCGTCGAGGCGAATCATCAGCGTCCCATTCTCTGTCGTCATCCTCGTGGCCGTCCCATACTGAATCTTTTCCGCGACCTAGAAGCCAACGTGCAAGTATTCTCAAAGAAATAAGTCCTTCTTCGGGTTGATTGAGATAGCCAAACAGTTCAACATAGATGTTGAGATCCGACCAGGTGAAATCAGAGGCTTCGGGGTCGAGAGATAGATAGTGATCAATGCTGTCCGCATAATAATCTACTGCCTTTTGTACGTCATTGAGATCAATGTATGTCTCTGCGAGATGGCGCAGTGCTCTGGCACTGTGTGGGCAGTCCTTGAGTAGTCTCTCATACTCCGCTGCGGCTCGGCCATTGTGACCCAGCTCACGATAGATCGCTGCTCTCTGGAATCGAATGTTGGTATTGCCAGGGCTGACTTCGAGGATGCGGCTGTAACAATAAGCTACATCGTGCAATGCGGACTGTCGATTCTCTCCAGCACGATCCAAGATGAGTCGAGCAACTTTGACCCAGACACCGGGATCTTTCGGCCTCGTATGAGCTCCGTTGAATAGAGCTGCTAGGGCTTTATCATTTTCCCCTTGTGCCAGGAAGATCTCCGAGAGCAATGAATGGGCAGCAAACATTTCAGGATTAATCTGAATTGCTTGCATCACCAGATCAATGGCCCGTTCGTAGTCTCCATCAATGAAGGCAGAGGTAGCCCCCGAATGAAGATGTTTGAATTCCGGACTGGGCTCCAAGGGTTTACGCGGCCCTCTTTTGATGCCCTTTCCGCCGCGAGCGCCCCATCTTCCGGAAAAGCGACCACCTCCGCGACGGCGGCGCCTGCTGGCGGCTGAATGATCATCGTCATCATCCTCCGCTGGTTCATCTTCATCAGACTCACTGGAATTATGTTAACTAAAACCGGAGATACGGTGTCTTAGCTTACATACCTCTCGCTTTCGTCTCCGGATAAGGTAAAGTCCTCGTCCGACACGGCTTGCTCGCCTGGCACGGGAGGATATGATACTGGGGGATACCCCTGGCTGTCATATTCATCCGGGTCGAATCCATCAACATCTTGCTCTTCTTCGACCTCGCCTTGGCCTTCGTTGAGATCTTGAGGATATTGATTGATGCTTTGCCGTTGGATTTGTGGGTTTTGGTCCCCGAACAAACGAGGATCAATCACCGAGGCAAGCATGTCCCCAACGTCGAAAGATTGATCGTTTTGCCATGGATAGCGAACAGTTTCATCGATATCTGGATACGTCGACTGCGCCTCCTGCATCTCCTCATCCAGAGGAACCCCGTCCGGGTAATGCTGGGAACTCATAGCCAGTGACGATCCAAAGTTCAATAGGAAGTATTTTGCACTGCCGATAAGGCTATAGCTTGAGACAATTACCAGAAACCACCGAGGAAGCTCATTATCGGTATAGTTGGAGCGCGTTGAGTTTCAGGTCTGGGCTCGGCAGATATTCATAGTAACGTCTCCACTAGGCTGAAGAAAATATTCAGATTCGACCACGAGGAGCAGAATTCCCAGGAAAGAGTAGAAAATAGAGGTCCCTCAAGATTAAGAAGCAAGAGATATGGAGAAGTCAAGAAAGAATGTCGACCCTGAGGTTCTCCTCGGTGAACCCGTGATTTCGCGGCCTGAAACAGGAAAGCCTCTTCACCAAACTTCTTCATCCCCAACTTTCCTCATCTTCCTCTCCTCTCCTCTCTCTCTCTCCACCTAACCTCTTCTCTTTTCCCCCTTTTCTTTCCTTTTCCTCTTTCTTTGGGACTCAGTGGCTTGACTGTGTTTGACACACTATTGCTTCAAGTCTCAAATTCCTTTCGTTCCAGGCCTTAATTTTTTCTATCTCAGATTTCCGAGGTGCAGCCCACTGGACTGGTCTGTGCCATCATCTTGAACGAGAGATCTAGATCTTTTCAGCGTCGTCTGGTACCTTAGGATCTTAGCCTGGATCCTAGTCGAAGGTTATTTTTTTGATTTTATTTGTTACGCAAACTCAGCAGGTCCTGCAGGTGTTTTGCAGTAATCATTTCCCCCACTGTATTTACTAGTCATCCTCCCAACACGTCGCCCTAAACCATGGCCAGTCATATCATTGGCAATCGCAACAGCACTCCGGAAGCATCGAATTCAACTCTCCGTCCTCCATCCTCGTCGCGAAACCTCGGATCGCACCAGCTGCGGGCGTCGACAGACATGTCCGGGTTTCCTTCGCCGCTGTCCGCCCGAAGCATCCGTCCATCATCGGAGGTCTTTTTCAACCAACAAACCCAAGGTCAGAATACGACAGAAGATGCTTTGGACCGTGCCGCTCAACAATGGCTTGCGGACATTGATCAGTACGAAACTACATTGGAAGAAATGGCAGCTGCTACGCTTGATCAGGACTTCAAGGATGAACTCAGTGCCATCGAGCAATGGTTCCGTGTTCTAAGTGAAGCCGAGAGAACTGCGGCCCTATATGCCTTGCTGCAGCAGACCACCCAGGTGCAGATCCGGTTTTTCATTCAGGTCCTGCAGCAAATGTCTCAGGGTCACCCGATGTCCGGCCTGCTCTCCCCTGCCAACTTTGGCGAAAAAGGTATGACCAATTGCCGAAACTACCTTTGAGATGTAACTAACCTACTTTTCGTCGTGCAGATGCCATGTCTAGCCGTCTGAGCGACGCTATGTCGAAGCTTAATATGGACACCTCCCGGAACTCCCTCGGACGACCCCCGCCATCTCCTGGCGCGAAGCGCAACTCTGTCCTCGACCCTTCTACCATCAATGCGATGTTCCCGGATGCTGCTGCGGCCATTGCGAAGAAGAAGGCTGAATTCACCCAGCAAACTGGCAATGCACCTCCATCGAACCGCAATAGCGCAGTCTTCGATCGTGCCTCTTTCGTGGCCCCCACCATCTCGGCGCCTGACAACAATTCCGACGGCCTGGGTCAACAGCCTGGCTCTCCGTGGGCTCAGCGTGGTGTTTCAGACACGCAGCCTCCGATCGCTCGGCCCAAGTCATCCTCCGGACACCAGCCTATGGGCCAGTTCAGCCAGCCCTCGGGCATGCGCTCCCCTCTGCCTCAGACTGCTAATATTCCCGCCCCCGACATAGAGCCTCCTTTGCTTTCGCCATACAATGTGGGCAACCACAGCTGGGCGTCAATGACCAACACTCCGATGACTGCGACCTTCGGTCAGCAATCGCACCAGAACTCCAACACCCACGCAGATATGGTTGCTAATGCCACGGCAATGAAGCTGGCAGCTTTGTCGACGGTAAACAACCGCATCGCTCTGGATGACGCACGCAAATACCGCCGTGCTCGCTCCAATGATGGCCAGGGCAAGAACTCGCATGGGAACCCAATTCTCTCCCAGGGCTTGGCTAGTCCAGGCCTGGGTGGACAGCACTTGATGGCAGGTCAGCTTCTCAATAATCAGCAGCTGGCAGCCCTGCAGGCCCAACAACAGGCGGCTATGGCTGGCAGACGGTCTCGCCCAACATCGCCCGGCATTGCTATGCACGGTGGTGGCTTGACCCCGATGGGATTCACCTCACCGCAGAACAATGGATTCCTAGCCGCTTATGATCCCAACAACCCTCTTATGGGCAATGGCTTGGGCTCTCTGAACATTGGGCAGTTTGGTCTTGGTAGTGAAGGCTACCTGTCAGACCACTCGGAGGTTACACGAGGCCGCTCTCCGCGGGGTCGCCGGGGTAGCTCAAAGCCGCCTGAGGACCCCACAGACCCGGCTCTTCTGAAGGATATCCCCAGCTGGCTGCGATCCCTCAGGCTGCATAAGTATACCGATAACTTGAAGGACTTGCAATGGACGGAACTGGTCGAACTGGATGATAAGGCCCTGGAGGATCGCGGTGTCAATGCTTTGGGTGCACGCAACAAAATGCTAAAGGTCAGCGTTGCTTGATGTTTGATTCTGATCAGCCACTAACATTCTCTATCAGGTCTTTGAGCAGGTCAAGGAGGCCCGTGTTGATGGTAAATTCGAAAATCTGGTTTAATGTGATATTTGAATTTAAAGTCAGCGACATCATGGAACTGGAATTTTCTTTCTGCTATGTTTGCAGCATAATCAAGGACATGGGGATTTGGAATGTATCAAACGCTGCGATGTGAACGGATTCATGAGAAAGGCTCGGGATTATTGAACATTGGATTGGGGGGTAATAGTAGATATGAACATGAGTGATTTGATTTACGTTAAATACCTTCTTAATTGGTTATGCTGTTAAACGTAGTGTAGTCAATACTCGTCTGAAGCATTTAAAAGACCATGTGGTCCGTGCACTTCTAGAAACTCGCTGCCACTTCCGACCTCCATCAGTTCAAGCCGGAAGCTGCTGTGACCACCCTTCCACAAGACTATTTCCCGGTGCAACAATTTCATCATTATTGAAGGCAGAGGACCTGAAATCTTAGTCAAGCCCAGCAAACTTCTGCTTGAGACGTGATCACTACCGGCAACGAACATCGAGAGCCATAGCTCAACCTCTCAACCCAGACATCAATTACAACAAACCAGCGAACAAAAAGATACCAATCCAGCCAAAATGGCACCCACAAAGCAGGAACTCTCCCTGCTAATCACCCCTCTCGTACCCGAGGCCGTCCAGCACAACAACCGCGTATGACTATCCCACATCCTACCCAACCGCCCCTATCACGCACCATATGCATATATCCTACACCAATATCAGACCACATCTGTATCCTCCATTTTAAATGTATACCCAACTAACAAACCGGAAATAGGTCCTCTCCTCCCTCCACAGCCTAACCTCCTTCCTCCTCGGTCTGTCCGCCGGAATCCTAGCCCTCCAATCAGGCTACGGCTTCGCCTTCTACTTCCTCGGCACGATCCTGGTATCAGGGCTCTTCCACGCGGTTCTGATTCACCGCTCCGGTGGCGCAGGTGCCGGCTCGTTTTTCCCTGGTAGTACCCCTGGGGAGATCGAGGGTGTTATTGAAATGAATGAGAAGAGCAAGGCTGTGCGCATGCAGCTTGCTGGGAAGGCTGGTCCGAGGAAGATTATCCGCAAGGGTGCTTGGCGGGATGTTTGGTTTGGTGGTGGTGTTATGAGTGAGGCGCTTAGCGGGTTTGTTCTCGGGTGGGCTGGTGTTGGGGGTGTTTTGAGGTGAAAAGAGTATCAGCTTCTAGGGTCTTGGATTCTATCTCAAGCTGCGGGTGGATTTGATTGGGTTGTATATGCTCTGTACGAATTGATTTGTTCTACGCTTTCAATTGATACTTGGAAACTTTCTCTTACATGGGTTTTCCCTCCTAAAGCATGCGGAAAACCGACCGAAACATTACATTGCCATTACCTCTGATGGCAGATATCAAAGTCAAGACTATATCCCAAAGTCTTCAGCACATGTATAGATTGTCTTGAAAAGCAGCTAAAGACCCAAAAAAATACACCGAGTGCTAATTCATTACTCCTCATTCTCCGCAACCTCATCAACAACCTTCTCAAACTCCTCTAACACCTCCTTAGAAACACCATAAGTATACTCCACCGAAGGAAAAGCCCTACTCTTAACCTCCTCCCTATAAGCCTCAATCCCCCTCCTCGCCTCCCCCCAAACATCCGCATACGTCTTGACAAACTTCGGCAAGAACCTCCCCTCAGGGAAATTCCCTAACATATCAACCTGCACAAGCACCTGTCCAGAACACCCATTCCCAGACCCAATTCCAATAGTCGGCACGCTCAGTCGCCGCGTAATAATACTCGCAATCTCAGGCGGCACAGCCTCAATAAGAACCATACAAGCACCGGCTTTCTGCACAGCCAATGCATCCCGCAGCAGTTTCACAGCGCCCGCGGCTGACTTGCCCTGCACCCGGAACCCGCCTAGCGAGTGCTGCCGCTGCGGCGTTAGCCCGATGTGCGCCATGACGGGAATCCCTGCCTGCGAGATCTTGCGGATCGTAGACGCCATCTCCGCGCCGCCTTCGAGTTTCACGCCCTTCATCCCGCCCTCTTTCACCATCCGGATTGCGGATGTTAGTGCTTTTTCTGGGGTGGTTTCGTATGAGCCCATTGGTAGATCTGCGAACTATTGCGAGGTGAGATTTGGTCATTTGATTGGGCGTAGGTATTGCATGTATGTATGCATGTATGTATGCATGTATGGATATACTTACTGTGAAGGCGCTCTTGACAGCACGGTTTACGCTGCGGCAGTGGAGGAGCATCTCATCCATTGTTACCTCGTTTGTGTCTTCCATGCCCATTGCGACCATTGCGAGGCTGTCGCCTACGAGCACGATCTCCATTCCGGCTGTGTCCGCGACATAGCCGCTGGGGAAGTCGGATGCTGTAAGGACTGTGATGGGTTCGTTCTTTTTGTAGAGGTTTTGGATGGTTTGGATTGTTACTTTTTTGCGTGTGCTGGTGGTTGTTGAGCCCATTGGTGAGTGAGAGCTATATTGCGCGCATGTTTTAATTGGTGATTGGCGTGGAGGAGCGGCTAGGTTTCTGAAGTGTAGTGCTGGGCGTCTCAGGCAATTGACCAGTTTCAGAGACATTTTGAATTGGATAACTTTTACTAGATTTCTGTAGAAGGGGAATGAGATCTGAATAGAAGAAAAAGACCTGAGGTTGACGTTCTGGCGGATGCGGCGTACTTCGCAGTACTTGAACTATGGGGCCGAATTGAACCTCGGCCATCTATATGCCTCGCTGGGTGTGAACTCGTCTTTTATATTTTTTTTCTATTCGAGCGATATTGTTCTACAGTGCGGTATCCTATAACATTGGTTTTCTCTAACCTATAACTCATACTCACCTGGCCCAAGGCTTCTTAAGAAGAGTTGTGATTCAAGACATCTGATACCTAAACAGATCCGAGGGCTGGTTTGTTAATCATTGGTTACGCTGAGGGTGGAGATTTGAGGTAAGAGACTACACAGGCACAGGCCACTCAAGCGATGAGGTGGAATACATGTATTCACCAAGCGGAGTCTATCAGATATATATATCAAGAAGGGTATGTATCTCGTTAGGAAGAATTCAAAGAACCATGTCCATCGCAAAGAATCCATTTCTTCCCAGAACCAAAAGGGACAATAACCAAGACCCATGTAATCAAATCAACCCACACGAACGAGGGGAATAATGCTGAAAGAATACACCACAACAGGAGGATTTCCACGGTCAACGCCATGAAATATATCCAATATAGCCAGTGCTAAGTGACAAAAAGTACAGGGGGGGGGAAAATGGGAAATAAAAACATGAAAATCGTATTAACAGGTGAAATCGGGGTATATCAGATCAGACTCCAAGCCAGAGAGGAACAACTGAATCGATGCAAAATTGTAGCCAGCAAGCAAGAGACGCAGTGTAAATCGAAGAGCAAATGAAAGGTAAAAAAAATCACTCGATGTGTGGGATTTCCTCCGAAGAATTGGCAACGGCGCTTTGAAGAGCGCTGGTTAAGTCGATATGGAAGAAAGGCCGGTTCATGCCCTGCACGAGCGCAACCTTAGGACGACGCTGGTACGCCTTGCTGTCCGTGATATCACGATGGAACTTGTCCTCGCGGATGACCTCGGAGCTCTCGGATGCGGTCTCGATGCCGTCAGTCTCACACGCAGTTGTGTTCGTATCGGACTTGAGGCCGGATTCGATATCCGCATTCTTGTTGTGGGACTGGTTGGCAATGATTTCGGCGTGGGCAGCGGCTGAGGCGCTGCCTTCGATCTCGGCCACGCTGAAAATGGGTTTCCACCGGTGGAAGCCGCCATCGGTAGCGACGGGTGTCGGGTAACCGAAGCCTGCGGCAGCTAGGCCGCGCTTTGTCCAGCGGTTGTTGATGTGTGCGAAATGCCATTGCACGGTGCGGGGGGAGGCGTACATATCTAGCTGGTTGCGTACGTCGATCAGGTTCTGGATTGAGGTTACGTCGACATTGTTCACAGATGAGAAGTCCAGAATGACGGCTTGGAGGAGGGGCAAGTGTGAGTCGTCGTCGCTGCCTTCTTTGCCGCGGCGGGGACCAGCATCGTTCCAGGGGCGCTCACCGCGATTCCGGTAGGCGTGCGGGTTCGTCCGGCGGGTGTTCTTGAAGATAGTTGAAACCAGTGAATCAGTGTAGTGGTTGGCGTTGGGATAGTTGAAGCCTTCGTCAAAGCGGTAGATGAAGATACCCGGAAGGGGCTGCTCCACTTCGATATCCGGGTTGGAGCCATCGGTGTGGTCAATAGGAAGGAAAATAGTTCGGCGGTGGCGGTCCTCGTCGTCGGAGGGAGTCTTGTTAGTTCCGAACGATCCGTACTTTCCATCACCATCTAACAAGTGATCTCCGACAACGGAGTGGATGGTGACGCGGCCCAGGAACTGACCGCGGGCCTTGGCCACACGGAAAAGCAGAACTGCGACCGACACGCAGACTGTGCAGTAGATGCCATTTTCAATGGAAGTAAAAACAGTGACAAAGACACCAATGAAGAAAATAATTGCATCAAGCGGAGATACGCGCCAGAACTGGTAAACAGTGTTCGGGGGAGTGATCAGATCGCCGACAGCGTGGATAATGACACCAGCCAGAGAAGCTTTAGGGATGTAGAAGAAGACAGCGGGCAGGGCATAGATGGCCAAGAGCACCACGATCGCGGTAATGACACCGGCAAGGGGTGTCCGCACTCCAGCTTTAGACTTGATAGCTGTTCGAGAGAAAGACCCAGTGGCGGGGTAACCGCCGAGGAAAGGTCCAAGAAGGTTACTCACGCCAATGGCCACAAACTCTTGAGAAGGATTGATAGTGTAGTTGTTGACTCGGCCGAAGGACTTGGAAATGGCAATGTGCTCAATCAGAAGAACGATGACCGCAGCTGGAAGTTCGCCAGCGAAGGCTGAAATGATCTTACGATCCATAGTGGGCACGGCGGCCTGTTTGAATCCTCGAGGGACTTTCCCGAGGATCTTGAACGCTGGTTTATCCCTTCGGTGCAGGTTCGTGGCGGCACTAATCATAGTGTAGAACAAGATCACAAACACGGTCCGAAGAGTCGAGATAAAGAACCACATCTTGGCCTTAGCAGGCTGCTTTTTTGCGGCGTAAGTGCATCCTGAACGAATCATGTACAGCATTGCACAGGCAGTGACACCCATAGCAGCATCCAATGTCGAAGTGGGGAGGTATTTGAGGGTATTGATGATGATCATGTAGGTGGCACCGCGCGTACTAAATTTGGCCGTCTCGCCCAACATGGTCGGAACCTGTCCGGAGCAAATGTTCAGAGCCGAGCCGGTCATGAAGGCCGAAATAGCGGGGAGAGGAATGAAATCGACGATGAACCCGAGGCGCAGGAGTCCCAAACCTAGAACAATACCACCGCAAATGACAGCAAGGGCCGATGCAATCAAATGGGCCGGGTAATCTGGGTATTCTAACTGGACCTTGGTCACGATCGTTCCAGTAAGGGTTGACATGACGGCCACAGGCTATGAGATGAGGTTAACAATGATTTTTTGGTTTCAACCGGGCGCAGTATCACTCACCCCAATAGTAATATCCTTTGACGTAGCAAAGAACCAATAGATCAGAACTCCCATGAACGAGGAGTAGAGACCGAACTGTACCGGCAGTTCAGCCAGTTCAGCATAGGCCATACCTTGTGGCACAACGACCGCTCCAACGGTGATACCGGCAACCAGATCACCGAACAGCCATTGCAGGTTGTAGTTGGTAATCCATGTGAGGAAAGGGAACAGATTGAGGAAATATCTGGCTATTTGGGCTCCCGACGGGGTGACCTCGCGAAGCCAGTCGATGCTTGTCGGCTCGGGCTCGTTGTATGAGTATGTGTCGACGGTTCCCATAGAAAATGCAGATTCTCCTCTTGTGACGGTCTCATCGGTAGCACCCAGGGGGTCTCTATATGCGAGCCTGATACCGAGGACCTTGGCTAGAGAATGGCCAATCTTGGTATTGGTCTCGCTCCATTTTTTGGACATGGTCGCACTTGTACAGACCGGAGTTGACAATATCAAAAGCCGGGATTTGACGAGGCTTCCAGGACCGCTATGTGTGTCGACAGCGGGAACTTGGGAAGATGGAGACCCCAGTAATGTGGTGATGATCAAGAATATAAAAAGAAAATGTCAAATCAGACGATCATACACTTTCCATGGCACGACAGAAGAAATAAAGAATAAAGAACAAAGAAATAAAAACAAGGTTGGATGCGTGATTCGATCCCAAATGGCGCAATATCTAAGCTCCCCAGATTCAAATTAAGATTCGAAATTTTCCGCTTGGCTCGCTTGGAATGGACTTCAGGCAAGGGCTGCAGGGGTTAAACGAGGGCTAGACTTGCATAAAGTGCTTTTCGAGGTAGAGAATTCACAAGAAAAAGCAAAACCTGGCTGAAAGCGAGCCCACGTTGTTAAAAACCACGAATTTCACGCGGCAGCCGGGTCCACCGATGATCTTGCACATCCGCAAGTCCCACTCGGTCTGGTAGAAATGACGACGGGTCGTGGAGTATATCCGTTTTTTTTTTACCAGTCCGTGGTCGAGATGAGAAGGAAAATGGGATTTTATGTGCTGGTTGTTTTAGCACTATCACACAAAGCTGTTAGACTATTCATTGTTCTCATGAAATTCGCCTCACCTGGTAGCCCATGTCAATATAAATTCGACGAATATAAACGTCCCCCGAGGACTAAACCGGACAAGCTGTCGGTAGTGCCAAGTGGTCCTGGGTGACGAATGATAACGCGTCCTGATGAGGTTTGCGCCAAGAAGATCATCGGGTGGGACCCAGAGACCAATCACGCCCCGTTTAGAACACGCAATCTGGAGAAGAGATGGTGAAAGTGGAAAAATAGGTCCCACGCTTTGGTGGTACGTTCTCCGGTGGGTTTGGTGGTGTTTCAAGAATCTTCTTAGCTGATTAACTTTATTCCAGGCCGGGGCCACCGCCTTGAATATCACGTTTACCTAAGTGTACAGCTTCAACAGTGGTTTTTTAATGGAAAGACCTCGGGAGCAATATGTGTACAGCTCCACACTGACCTCGGGATCTAATTTATATTGCTCATCTGCCGCGTCCCTTCCACCCGTTACGGAGTGGTCCATTCATCTTTAATTCATTTGAGTCAAAGGTGTCGCGTGGGGTCCCGTTTGAGCTCGGCGCTACTCTATCTGTTAGGTGCATACTCCGGATGTAGGGGGAGCATGCACACAAAAGTTACGGAGTACTCCGTAGGCCCGTTGCCTCTTTGCATACGGAGGTAGTCACGCTATTTCTAAGCGACCAGCTTTCACAGGACCTTGTCAACCCAGTATGGAAATCCTTGGAATGAAGCCATATTCACGACTCTCCAACGGCCAAGATTTAAGGCATGGCTCGATGCTTACCTAGAATATGCAGGGCTTTTCCCCTGTCACTTGCAGACTTTTCATCCACTTTGTCAAGGTGCAATCAAGATCTAAATCACGTCATCGAGCTTTCTCGTCGGCCCGCGTCTAGCGGGATATTCTAAATAATAAAGTACTAAAGCGATACTCCGTACGGAGTACTGCCTCTTAGAGCTGCGCCCTTAACTCAAAACATGGCGCCACAAGGCTTTCAGACGTATCAACTATCTCTGTTTGCCTTTTCCACCTTGGTCGCTTGCTAAGTCTTCCTAGTGCATCCCTTGGCACTTTCGACCATATCACGCAAGACATTCCTGCCGCTACTCGGGTCACATAGCCGTATCCAAGACTTGTGGATATGACAGAGGTTTACAAGAGAAGAAACAGCCGACAGAAAGAGGCAAAAAGGAAATAATGTGGCGTTGTGCCATCCATCTGAGCCAGCTGACTCTAAAACATGGTTATGGTGGCATAACGTGCTCATGGGATTAAGGGTCTTCGCGCACAGAGTACATCATCCATTATTCTTGTGCTTCTCCTCGGAGATGCCCTTCGATTTCAGCCTCGTCTTGCCTAGACGGGAGGCGTCTGGCTTGTTTTATACGAGAACCTTGTCACATATATGAACTAGTGATTCGGTTGGTTAAATTGTGGGGCTTTAACTTTCTTCTTGCGTTCATTTCTCGCCCTCGTCAACATAGTCTCGTTATTCTCGCTCGGGATTCCGTATTCTTGGTCCCCGAGTCCCCTTTTCTGGAGATTTATTCCGAGCACGCCATAGAGAGGGTCATTTCATCTCCCTTGTGTCTGTGTGACTGTGTTGTATTTTTCTCAACCCCCTATACGGTCAGGGATATCATATCCCGGGTTACGCTTTGAAGGCAACGCGGTTCTGAGTTATACTTCCGAGTGGAAGAAGTTGATCCATATGCCTGCGTAGCCAAGGTGAAGCATTAAGGCATGCACTTGGTCGAGTAAGTAATATCCTGCAGTCACTCATCCTGAGATCCAGTGCTCTGCCCTCCATTATCCTTTTGTTTCCTACTCTCATCATACCGGCCATAACCATGAGCTAACCATTCTAGCTCCGTTACGCTTAGCGCCCAAGCGTGAGCTAAGGCCCTGTAGTTTGGATGTGGCGAGCTATACTTCCCACAAGGCGAAGAGGGAACGGAGTTATGACAAGATTGAGAATATTCGAAGCTCCCGAGAAAAACCACAGCTTTACGCATTCGCGCAAGCATCTGCACAGCTCGCTGCCATTAACGCATCCCATACCACATGAATTAGGATTGAGGATAGCAATCCCGTTCTAGGTTTAGGAAGATGCTCAAACTATCGTTCATGAACACGACGATCGAGTCCTCGGCAACACACCCACGGAAGTTGTGACGGAACCAACACATAACTGCGAGTACGGCGTTCACTTCATAGCACGCATGGGCCACGTACGCCGGGTTTCCGGTCACTTCTTCTATCATGTCAGAAGGTATACGTTACCCTAGACTTTGATTTTGCACCTACACAAGTGTGCATAGCCATGATGAAGGTGTGCCGAAAAGATGCTAGAAGGTACAGTCGGACGCTATCTCCGACATATCATGATAAAGTGCCTTCTTGTTCCTAGACTCTGGGACAGTCCCAGCCGTTTTACCCATCTTCCACTGCCCTTTTGGAATCCTGGTAAAATGGAATTCAGCCAGTAAGTCTGCACTGTAACTCCACTTTTGTAGGCTTCTTTTTTTCGTCAGTCTGGTAAAGCCAACTCAATGCTTTCGATCACCTCTCATCAAATTTGGAATCTCACGCTGATAGCACCATTGTGGATAAGCAATTGATTCCATGTGATAGCACTAACAACGATAATCAACGAGATATGGTAGTTTCAGTCCGTCATGGAGACTCATCGCTCTGGTTCAGACCACTACATCACTATTTTGAGGTAGTTACCTGGGGAGGACTCTGTTGCATCATCTGGTGAAAATTCCCTAGAGTAGTCAAGAATTATTGAAATGTAACGAAGGTAGAAGGTTACTAGAGACTAACCTCGCACCATACAGCAGAATGTGGAATAATTTACAGAAGGTCATCAAGGCGAGGCGGCGGACCCATGATCTTCCCCTCGCAGATCCAGATCGTCTGCTGACCGCGAAAGATTAAGGGGCCCGAGTTCCCCAGTCTCATACATTCGAATGAGTCCAAGAATATTGGTCCTATGGCGTTGCATTTTGGGAGCCGGATCTTCAAGGTATTTTCTAAGCTGCTCAATACGTTGCTGAGGCTCGATGACTAGGGGAATCGGACAGAATGGGCTTGGGTTGAATGGACGTGGGTTGACATCCTCTTGCTCGGCCACTTTGAAGACTTGATAACTGAGGACTTATTGACTATTTAGGTAATTCTATCGTTGGGGAGTAGACTGAAGAGGCTATCGAAAACACGGGAAAGCGTAGAGGGAAAGATAGAGTTAGAGCTGGCGATCACATGGACCCACCCACAATGTTGTACATATTACAACAGGCACGTGATGCAATGTGAGCTTTCGATGTTATTATCTGAACCGGGCTCCTACAATCTCGCGCTAGTTATGATGTAAGCGACATTTAAGTAACCTGTAGCACAACATGAATTTTTCCAGCTTCCTAAGTGTATGCGCGTATCGGTTAGTACATAGGAATTGCTCCGTGATCCGGAGCAATGCGCTGCGGTTGACCGACAGCAAAAAGACCACGAGCTTCAGAGGTATTCACCCCATCGAACGAGTATATTTTTGTATTCTTGAAACACCATGGGCCGGATTTTGCCGTGAGTATCTTTCTCATCAAGGTCGAATAAATTCCTACCACTGTTGATCCAGTAAGGTGTTGGTTATCTCGTCCGGAGAAGGAAGCTGACCCCATTGCCTCAAATAGGAAGAGTCCGGTATAATGAAACCCAGGGACACTGAAAACGAAGGCGTTCGCCGCATGGGGCCTTTTGTGGCCATAATGCCAGACCTAGCCGGTTGCAATAGTCCGTTGTAGGGAGTCAATATTTATGTGGTGTTTTCAGCGTCCACTTTATTTACACTTCTATATCACAAATTCAGAGTTAATGTTAGTAATAAAGCTTTCTTCTCTTTCACTTGAGCTAGTTTGAGAGTGAAATGTCGACGTTGTGCATATATTGGATTTATGTATCGAGTTGCTATATAAAACATACGTAATTCTACTGGTATCGGAGGTCCGCTGGTGGGTACGGAGTAATAATCGGTACTCCAGACTTACCACTTACTACATTGACTATTACGAGCAGGAACAACAATTTCGAAGAGAGAACGATTTTGCATTGAGCAACCATCTATTACGGCAGCTGCACAAATAGAGATAGCGGACAGGATTTCCGACAGCCACCCAACTACACAATTGTCTACGGCGACAACATATCGGTACTACTATCGCAGGTCGTATGAAGAGCATCTGTAATCTTGTCACAAGTTAGCAATTGTTTGCAAATTCAGTCAAGAGTGTCAAAAGTCAAAAGCATGTGTGAGTGTAAAGGCATGGCGTCATCAAAAAATTAGAGTGTTGTTGTTGCATTATTTTAATCTTCAGAGCGCCCCGGAGGGGGGCGTAAATGCTCGGGGTTAAAAATTTATAATCATCCGCCAGGGTGATGTGAGGTGTGCATGGGGTAGGAGAAAAAAAAAGAAAAGAATTATAAACTCACCAATTCTGTGAAAACGAACAATGGGCGTAGCTACGTCCATCATACGAGTCCTAGGTTTCCGAGGGAAATCCATTGCCAAGGCATGTTGTTTCATTCCCGGTCGCTATTTCAAGCGCCGGTTCAAGTAAATCTAATACATGGCATCCGCATCCTGTCGAGGAGGCGCTTAGTCGAAGAGACCGAAGCCCATGTCCTCATCGGACTCCTCTTCCTCCTCAGCGGGAGCTGCGGCGGCAGGGGCGTCACCACCAGAGGTGGCGGCGGCGGCAACAGGCGCAGCGGAGGCGTACGCATCGGGGTTGGCGATGCGGTCCTTGAGATCATCAATCTCGGGCCAGCTGTAGTCGGTGCTGACGGCGACAGCGAGGACCTTCTTATATCCGTTGATGAGGGAGTGGATAACGGAAGGCAGGGTGGGGTAGTTGGCAGCCAGGGAGACAGCGGTGATGGTAGCGATAGCCTGGGAGAAGGCGGCCAGGAGCTGCTCATCGGTGATGTCGAGAACCTCGGCGCCGAAGCACTGACCGTTCTCGTAGACCTGGGCGATGGTCATACCGTAGGTGAACGGAGAGATGTTCAGCAGGTTAAGGAGGGTGGCCTCGGAGGCACCGACCTTGCTGCCAGCCTCAACGAGCTTGAGGTCGGAAACAATCTCAATGGTACCACGGGCAATCTTGGTGGGGACACCGAGAGCCTGGAAGAAGGCGGTCTTACCGGGCTCCATACCAGTGTTACCAGCGGGAATCCACACATCATCGGGGGCGACGGCACCGGCACGAGCGGGGGCAGCGACACGGTTGGCAAGAATCTTAGTCTTGATGGACTTGAGATCACCGTTGGTGAAGATGAAACCAACGTTGCCACGGACGTGGGGAAGGAGACGCTCCCACTCGGGGTTCTCAGTGATGAAACCCTTGAGGGCACGACGAACCATGGTGTTCTTACCCATCAGGACGACGGCCTCGCCACGGAGAGCGATACGGATCTCGTGCATCTGCTGAGAGCTGACATTGTCAACTCCCACGATGAAGATGGTGCTGTACTCATCGAGACTATAACAGAAGTTTGTTAGAAATTTTGAATGCACTCAATTGCCAGGCACCATTGGAAAACTAACAGAGCACGCAGCTTCTCGAAGTAAGCAGACTTGGTTGCGGACTTGCCCCCCATTTCTTCTTGTTTTAAGTGAAGATAGGTTGTTTAAGGGAAAGCCTATTGTTGTGGTGGTTAATGAAAAAGAAGAAAAGAAGAGGTGTGCGGTTTGTGGGGAATCAATTTTGGTGGTGCGCTCGCTAGTGGGTCACGTGACCCCGAAAGTAGACCCGCCCATGATGGACAGACATGGCCGGAATTTGATCAGAGGGATCTCAGTAGCGATTACTGTTATTTGTTGTCTTCTTGACTATAATTAGTACGCAATTGGGATATTTGCGAGATCGTTGATCATTTCCACTCTGTGGATCAAAGGACTTCATCATGGCCGGTCTCCAACACCCATTCCAGTGTCTGCGATATGTCAACAGGCAGCCAGCAGGCCAATCGGATATCCTTATTGCCACTGCTGGATGCAATCTCTACTCTTACGATGCGTCCAGTGGTCAGCGTCTGGATGTGTGGCCTCAACCCGTAGATGCCAATGCGGGTGATAAAAGCTCTGACGCGGCTCCCGCATCTGAAAGCGAAGGCCCCCGAGAAAAGCGAAGGAAGCTGTCTTCACCCTCCGAGGAACAGAAAGATGCCAAATTGGAGTCGAATCCCAAGGATTCGAACAAGGACACTTCCAACTCCTGGACAAATATTCCTCTCTTGACTGTTGCCCACGGCAAATATGTAGTGATCATGACGTCCGAGGACAAATGTGTCCGAGTCCTGAGCTTGGATAACGAAGGCAAACTACAGCAATTGAGTGCTCGGTGAGTGGCTGTTTTTCTATCTGCAGGTTCGCCAAACTCATCATTTATAGTACAATGCCCAAGAAGCTCTCTGCACTTACTCTGACCCCCGATGAGAACAACATCTTAACGGGTGACAAATTCGGAGATGTGTACACTTTCCCACTCATTCCGAGTAAAGAGTACGTGAAGGTCCAGGCTCCAGCGAAACCGTATGAGCCAGCTGCCACAAACCTCACGGTGCACACGAAACGCAACCTTGAATCATTGGAGCAACAAATGCGACAAGCTGCTCTGTCGAAGGCCAACCAAGCAGAAAGAAAAGTGTTGAACTTCGAGCATCAAGTCATCATTGGTCACGTTTCGTTGTTGACGGAGCTAATCTCTGTTACCCGGCCTGCAGACTCGACCGTTCGCAAGCGGAGTTACATCCTGACTGGAGATCGTGATGAGCACATCCGTGTGTCTCGTGGTGTTCCCCAAGCGCATGTAATTGAGCAATTCTGCTTTGGTCACACTGCATTTGTCAGCAGTCTTTGCGTCCCTTCCTTTGAACCGAAAGTTCTCATCTCGGGCGGTGGCGACAACTATTTGCTTGTGTGGGACTGGCTCGAGAACCGGATTTTACAGAAGATCCAGCTTCCTGGGTCGGAGGGAGAGACTACGGTGCGCGGCATTTGGGATATCTCCCTTGCGCCTACGGCAGGCAATTCCGATTCTGTGAAGGCTATCTTTGTTGCACTTGATGGGTACGTTCTAACAACCATTGATGATTTACATTTGTCCTAACGTCGCGAGCAGGTCTTCATCACTTCTTTATTACACTCTCGAAAGTGACAACACGATGACTCACCAAGATACACTTCAGCTGTCAGGAAACGTTCTTGAACTCGTCGGTATTGATTCAAGAGGCTCTATCATTGTTGCCGTGGACACTTTGCGCGAACCCGATTCGACATGTGCTTGGAGGTCGTCTTCCCAGCCTCCTCTCGAGACATTCCGGCTCAATTCTGGAAAGTGGGTTCCTGTAGAGGACTCGATGGTCATCAAAATCAACTCCGAAGGCACCTCAAGTCTGCCTACGATACTTGATGAGAAACAGAAGAAAGAGCTCAATGATTCAATGTACAATTTGGGCAACCTGCGGAAGAGAGGTGATTACGACGAATAAAAGCATGCTTTTGATGAATGTACAGCAAATGATCAATTGAATTTCCAAATACATACGTAATGCAGCAATCTCCATTATGTCGAAGGAAGGGAAGGGGAAGCATAGCCGTAAAATTCGCTTCATCTAGATCAAAATATATATTCCTAGTAATGCTTTCACACATACCATTTGTTTCGACTGTCTCTAGCAAGACATAGGTTGACAAAGCCGCATGCGAGGGTCTCATATAGGACGTTGCTGAGATTGACCATGGTCTTTGGGTGTATATCTTTATTGGATTGGTTAGGGTATATGATTGCTTTTATATCTACCATTCCCACACCAATTTGACTAGTAAGTCAGAGTGTGCCCTGATAAGATGGAGGGCCCGAAGGGCTGCGACATTAATAATTCATCGCGATAGCCTAGACCTGCTGAAGATATCCCACGAAAGGTCCCACCTAATCGAACTCCAGTCGTAATACTTATGGTGGTTAGAAACAGGCTAGAGCGTATTTAAGCTCCCGGGAGCTCCGATGACCTGGCCTGTGAGCTCCGGGGTAACCATAGGGCTGTCGTGCTATGACCGTAGTGGCGGCAACAGGGTATTCTGGGGTAAAGTCTCAATTGATATTTGATAAAGAAGGACGGATAGATCAACCTCTGCAAGAACAAGTTGTCTAACAAGACAAGAGACAAAGAAGTACCGGTGATGACCAGTGGCGAAACACACAAACATGTTAATGGATTTGACACCTCGGGTTCCAGCTATATTCTGATGAACATGAAATACCTATGTATCGCCAATAGTTTATTTTAGCAAAAGAGACCTCGGGAAGAGACCGAACTTATGATGCTACGGGTATGAAGCGTTGTCACTATGTTTTCCGATAATCACGGGCCGCGGTACCCGGAGAACATTCTTAATCCCACTTCCCCCTCCATCACACTGCACTTGCATATTCCATCAGCACAATGCAGGAACAATTTGAGCCTTTGAAGAACGACTTGCTGCTGAGGGCTGCACGGGGTATGTTTACTCTGTATTTTAGTTTTGGTCACAGCTGACAAATCGCAGGTGAGAAGGTGGAGCGTCCTCCGATATGGGTTATGCGACAGGGTGAGTTAGACTGCACTACGTTCTCGAGGACAATTAATTGAGATTTCTCTTCTTATCAAACAGCTGGCCGATACCTTCCCGAATACCATGAGGCCAAGGGCGGCCGCGACTTCTTCGAATGCTGCCGCACACCCGAAATCGCATCGACCTTGACCCTCCAGCCCATTGAGCGTTATGAAGGCCTCATCGACGCCGCAATCATCTTTTCCGATATTCTAGTCATTCCTCAGGCCATGGGAATGGTCGTGGAGATGCTGGACAAGAAGGGACCTCATTTTCCCGCTCCACTCGACTCTCCGACTGACGGGCAGTACGAAAAGGTGATGGCGAAGAATGTGGATGTTAAAGCAGAGTTGGACTACGTCTATAAGGCAATTACCCTCACAAGACACAAGCTGAAGGGCCGGGTGCCGCTGATCGGCTTCTGTGGTGCACCATGGACCCTGCTGTGTTACATGGTCGAAGGCGGTGGCAGCAAGCTCTTCGTGCAGTCCAAGAAATGGATCTACAAGTACCCTACCGAGGCGCAGGCTCTTCTGCAGAAGATTGCTGAGATATGTGTGGAATATCTCGCGCTCCAGGTCGCCGCCGGCGCGCAGCTGGTGCAGGTCTTTGACTCATGGGCCGGGGAGCTGTCTCCCGCCTCGTTCAAGTCCTTCTCGCTTCCTTATCTGCGCCACATCTCCGCCAACCTGCCAAAGCGGCTGCAGGAGATGGGACTGGAGCCTGTGCCTATGACCGTCTTTGCTAAGGGTGCCTGGTACGCTCTGGATGACCTTTGCGATTCGGGCTACAATGTTGTCGGCTTGGACTGGCTGCACGATGCCGGTGATGCCATGCGTATTGCCAACGGTCGTGTCACCATCCAGGGCAATGCGGATCCTGGCATGCTTTACGGTGGGCCCCCTGCTATTACTGCCACTGTTGAGCCTATGATTGAGGGGTTCAAGAAGGGCAAGCAGGGATGGATCTGCAACTTGGGCCACGGTAGGTTGAACCTTATAATTTGACGCTGTTTGTCATTCAACTAATTGTTTCTCAACGCAGGTGTCACTCCCTTCGTCGACCCCGAGAACCTCAAGTTCTTCTTTGAAGAAATCCACCGCTTGACCGTATAATTGTGCCTTTCATGAATCTTAAAAGCGGTCGGCTTCTTCCCGACTCAGATCAAAAGTCTACATTGGATCTAAAAACACATTTTTTGGGCGTGGATATTTTCATTTCTCGGGTATTTAGGGCTATGATATATGCAGGCCTTATGAAATTAGACAGCGATATCCTCGTTCCTGTATAGCAGACACTACAGTTAGTATTGACGATCATGAAACAACCGAAACTCGACACCACTGCGAGCAGATGGCCGCTTTATGCATTGCGATAGACCGAGCACCAAACACAACATACCATAGCTCAGGCTTCTCCTTCATGAAGTTGGTCATCAATTCCTTGCACTCGGCATTATCCAAGACAACAACCTCCTTGCCCTTGTTGAGAAGAAGCTCCTCACCACCCATGAAGCTCTGATTCTCACCAATGACGACGCGCTTCACCTTGTAGAGGATACAAGCACCGGTACACATATCACAGGGCGAGAGGGTGGTGTACATAGTAGCACCCTCGTAAGCAGAGGCAGGAAGACGGCCAGAGTTTTCGAGGGCGGACATCTCGGCCTTGTGTGTGTGTTAGCGGTAGTCTATGAACGCTATAATATTGGGTCTGGATATAGATCGACAATTGATATCAATGCAGTATATCACACTATACTGACATGCAAGACAGCGCTTCCTTTTTGGACGCGCATATTGTGACCACGGCCAAGGATCTTTCCATCCTTCGAGACTAGGGCAGCACCGATTGGCACACCTCCCTCAGAGAGGCCCTGCTTCGCCTCTTCGACGGCAGCAATGAATCCAGGATCTTGTTCCATTTTGAAGTGTGTGGTAGGTGAGCTGGGTGTGAGCTACGAAGTCATGAGGGGCAAGATAAGAGAACTACGAGATACGGGAGCATAATCGGCATGATCGGAGGTTTCCGAACCCCTCTATGACGAAGGAACCGAGTGGACCTTGAAGAGCTTTTATTTCCCCCTCGCCTCTTGGCTTATCGATAAGAACTATGTGGCTGAAGGGTGGCTGTTAGCTCGATAGTGGCGAGGGGTTCGAGATTTCTGCATTGTTGAGTTTCTGGTACACAGGGATTGTACACAGGATACAATATGCAAGAACCATGTGAAATGTCGGCCATGAGGCCAATCAATCGCCAATTCTAACAGCCATTTGGTAGTGAGTGCGCTCGTTCCTTGGATGCGTGACATATACTCCGTTAGTCAGCGTAATAAAACAAAACATGGAAGCGCGGAGAAGACTTGCGAAATCCATCGAAGACCGCAGAATCGCGTGGAATCAGCGCTCGGGCCAATTCAGAATGTACATGGAAGCCACCAGAAGAGCTGAAGACGAAGAATAGCCCATATTGTAGAGCAAATTGTCGGTTCTGGACCGAAAAATTGTAAAATGGCCTCAAAGCGAGACAAAGGAAACGTAGTGGAAAACCGTCAAGTCTTAGTTGCTCTGGTAATTGAGTGGGTAATTTTACGAGTCTCATACGTCTAGGTAAAAAAAGTTACTCAGCCTTTTTTTTGGCTGCGACTATTGTTCAGATAAACCATCTCGCCCTTTCTCTTCCCTCCACTTTTCCATCTCTCCCCAGCCAGGACTTCAAATCACTGCAATTGTGGTCTGTTTGGCATTTCTCACATAACATCACTCTGAAACTTTCGCCTTTGTTCCCCTCTATTCTCCCGCTTCACTTCTGGATTCCAACCGGGAATCCCTAATATCGATATTCTTTCTTACGCCTCTGATTCCCCGCATACTTCACAATGGTCAAGGAAACCAAGTTCTATGACACCCTAGGGGTATGTTAAACTATTCAACCTACACTTGGCTGGTTCTCGAAACCGGTGTGATTCGTGCTTGAAATCTGACTCGGTGTTTCTTTCATTTAGGTCGCTCCCACTGCTACTGAGGCTCAGCTCAAAACTGCCTATAAGAAGGGTGCTCTCAAGTACCATCCTGGTATGTAACAACCCGGGAGACTCCAAAAGCATATTTAGGAAACATTCAGCTGACACCCCTTCGTCACATGAAGACAAGAACACCAACAACCCCGATGCCGCAGAGAAGTTCAAGGAACTGTCGCACGCCTACGAGACTCTTTGCGACCCGGAGAAGCGTCAAATCTATGATCAGCTCGGCGAGGAAGGCCTGGAGCACGGTGGTGGTGGCGGCGGCATGAACGCCGAGGACTTGTTCTCTCAATTCTTCGGCGGCGGCGGCGGCGGTCCCTTCGGTGGAATGTTCGGCGGCGGCATGCGTGACCAAGGCCCTAAGAAGGCCCGCACAATCCACCACGTGCACAAGGTGAACCTCGAGGATATCTACAAGGGCAAAGTATCCAAGTTGGCGCTCCAGAAGTCCGTCATCTGCAGTGCCTGTGATGGCCGCGGCGGAAAGGAAGGTGCTGTCAAGGAGTGCGTGGGCTGCAAAGGTAGCGGCATGAAGACGATGATGCGCCAGATGGGTCCCATGATCCAGCGCTTCCAGACCGTCTGCCCCGACTGCAACGGCGAGGGCGAGATCGTCCGTGATAAGGATCGCTGCAAGAAGTGTAACGGCAAGAAGACCGTCGTTGAGCGCAAGGTGCTTCACGTTCACGTCGACAAAGGTGTGCGCGATGGCCACAAGATTGAGTTCCGCGGCGAGGGTGACCAGATGCCTGGTGTCATGCCCGGTGATGTGGTGTTCGAGATTGAGCAGAAGCCCCACCCCCGCTTCCAGCGCAAGGGCGACGACCTGTTCTACCAGGCTGAGATCGACTTGCTTACCGCCCTTGCCGGCGGTGCCATTCACATTGAGCACCTTGATGACCGGTGGTTGACCGTGAACATTGTCCCTGGCGAGGTGATCGTTCCTGGTATGTGACTTGCCTTGCTTTTCCCCCACAAGCCTTGTGAAATTTGTTACTAACAATTCCTGTCAGATGCGATCAAGGTCATCCACGGCCAGGGTATGCCCTCGTTCCGCCACCACGACCATGGCAACCTATACATCAAGTTCGATGTCAAGTTCCCGAAGAGTGAGGAGCTCCACAACCTAGACCTCTTGGAGAAGGTCCTTCCTCCTCGCTCTGAGACGAACGTGCCCCCGACCGACGCTATGGTCGAGGATTTCGAGCTTGAGGACCCCGCGAACGAGCACGACCAGGCCCGTGCCCACGGCGCGGCCGCGACCGGCATGGACGAGGACGAAGACGATGTGCCCGGCGGTGCCGAGCGGGTGCAGTGCGCTTCGCAGTAAAAGGGTTTCGGAGATAATTTCCATGCCGTAAATGGGGGTTGACGCTAGGCCAATGATGAAGACTTCGCTTATGATACCATGTGAAGGGGCCCCTTTCCTTAACCCCGATTTAACGCGGGGAACCTGTTTGTTTCTTTATGCTTTGCAATGGCGTTTTCTCCGAAAACCTGGAAGATATCAATTTCTCTTTTTTTCTCTTTGTCTTCTCGGATTCCATTTCCCAATTTCTCCTGTAATCCTGTTTCACATCCCTCCATGCCTTGTTCAACTTTTTTTTTCCTCTTGCATACACGTTTCGGGTCCTTGATCCTTGCTTTTCCTATTGCTTTTTCACGTCTGTCGTCCATTTTATTTTTCCATGGGAACCGGGGTTTGTGTGGGGAGTTGCGCTGACAATGGGAAAGAGTCATGAATCAAAGATGCATGAGACGAGACCACGATCGCGGGCATGGCTCTTGCGAACGGATCCAAAAGGTTTCTGTTGCCCGTGCTAGCTTCGTCCTAGGACGAAGGTCTAGGATGGGCGCCGTTATCTTGATAGATTCGTGCTTTTTTTGTTAGCCTCGATAATGACCTTTGAATAGACATTGTATGTTTTCGTCCCAATGCATTTGCTCATCCTTTGGACGGTTTGTTTAGTATGAGATGTTGATAGTCGTATGTGTAAGTCGTAAGAGTGAAGAGGAGAAGGGGGGAGTGCGACGAGATAGCTTCCCTGGAAGTCCTCAAGGTCCTCTGCGGGACTTCCAAGGTTGTCCTGTGAACTTCGGTGGTAGGTATGTTGGCTAGTGTGCAATGGGAACTACGAAAGAGTGTCTGTCTCATGGCTGGAGCGATGAGTTGCTGTGGGCTATTCGGGCAAAAATCGAAAGACACTTCGGAGTACGTTCGTGACAGTTCCTCCTTACCTCGGCAACAATGCTACTGAGAGCCTCAGCATTCAGCTATCGAGCTAAACATTTGAATTTCACTTAGACGAATGCTCCGTGCTAAGACTGTCCTCATTGGCTCAATAGTCCCTGTCTACTAGTACCTCCGCTCCAGGAGAAATGATCACGGTACTGCGGCGGCTCCATGTATATAGAGCCCTGTGCTTTGATGATGAAGATTGAAACGGCTTCAGATTCTTGCATGGTGCAATCAGATATGAAGCCATCCCCCGCGCCACTGTCTCGGAATTCGAGGTGCTCGATCAGCGAGCTACGCGGAGGAAGAATTTACCTTGTATAGTCAAATTTACTTACTAGATTGCCTTTAAGAGTTTATGGAGAAGGCAACCGGTAGAAAGGAGCGAGTTTTCGAGGGACAAAATATTCCTCATTTTCTATCTTTCTTTCTATCTATCTTCCTCCCTGCATTTCCTTATTACCCCACGAACAAGCTGCTTGCTATAACTACCTGGCAACTACCTGGCCTTGATCACACGAAAATATCATTCTGGGCACCTTCAGATGGACGAACTCGTCATTAGTCTATCATTGCTGAAGAGTCGTCTGGAATGAACACATACCTGATTTCCAACCCCAAGCCGTGTTGTACATCGGGGTCTTGCCGTTGGGCACTACAACATTGTTTCCGGTTTGTTCTGCTCGAGTCAGTTAATGAAAAAAGAGCGACCAAAGATTCAAATATCTTACGGTTGAAAGCAATCATCTGTTTGGCGCCCTGGACACACTTGGTCGAGTCATCTTCGCAATAAGCCGCAACTTGAGCAGGTGCAACCGTCTTGGACGATGTCGAGCCCGTCACATTGCACTTGTAGCCAGCCATGTACCTAGTTCTCAAGTTAGCAGTCAAAACTTTACACTGTGACAACAGGGACTTGCATGTTAGGTTGTCCGCAGCCGTTCGGCACCTGCAGATGCGTTAGTTTATATCGTGATATCCTTGATTCATCCACTTACCCAGAGCCAAGCACAGGTGCAGCCGCCCTCAGGGCAGGCAGGAAGATCAGCCGGGACTTCATAGGTAGCGATACGTTTCCACGGGGTGCTTGAGATATAGGTTAGAACTTCAATCGTTTCACGCACCCCATCTCTTGAAAGATACTTACTGCTCCAGAACGGTGAAAACAGCCAAGTTGTCGATTGTGACATCGGCTAGGTCTGACTGATAGCTGATCGCAAACGCGGTACCAGCAGCCATGGATTGGTTGTTGGTATGCATTGCACCGTCATCCTGGATGCAGTCTGGCGGACTTCCGGGGCCTGCCCAGTCTTCTGGGTGGTCCTTTCCATCGGGCCAATCAGAAGCGTACTGTCCACCGTACGACAGTGTAGTCTGCGCCCGGTTATGGGCGAGCTCGACGGTGAAGCTCCCGCCAGCGGGAAGTTCGAGAACCTCGCCGTCCTGCGGCGGTGCTGCATCGCATCCACGATCGTGCTGGAACCACCAGTCCTCCTTGGCGAGGTTGTAAAGGGGGTTCACCGCTGTGTTGGTATTGAGGTTGACGGCGGAAAGATCAGGACCCCCAGCGCAGTACATGCCTTTGGTCCAGGCGACTGTGTGCGCCTGGGCAGTAGCAACCAGTGCTAAAACGGCGATGGGAAACATGGTGAAAAAAAGATAAGTCGAAGAAGATGAATGAAAGCTTGTGTTGGTGTTGCTGGGAACAGAGAACAAGATACAGCTGGCTACCCATCTTATATAGAAGGCAATCATGAGCTACGCGCCCCTATTCAATTGTTCACAACATTGTACATTGGTCCCTTGATAGTATGGTGTTTCAGACATTCTAGAAACTGCACCAAAGCGGTTATTGCTTTGGATGCTGATCATTTAGATGAAATCGGCCCCACATCATTAAATTGTTCGGAAGAAGAAAGTGGAGGCCAAGGGTTCAGTTTGACACTTCGCGAAAACGAAAACGACCCGAATGGGAATCTTCTCCTCGGGGTGGCCTTCTCAGTGTACAATCCCTAGAAGTAGAATAATGTATCTTTGGAGAAGAGACCCACGCCTAGAGAGACCTCGGCATGAATGAGACGATCGAATGTTGTCCCATAAGCTTCGATCTTAATATCTACGGCCCTGTAGCTTTCTTAATTGATCGTCTAATACTTGCAAGGTTAAATAATGAGTAAGAAAAGTATGAACCATCTCACCAGCCTTATTTACCCAACAAAAACGAAGAAAAAGCAAGCATTATAGTCTTGTGACATTGTCACAAGCATCGTCCGCCAGGCCCCGGCCCACCTGCCGGATCTTCGGCGAATCCTGTCAGCTTTTTAGGTATCCCCGGCGGACGATCTGTCTCGGGCGCTTCTCCAGGGACTACATATATCGTTCTGACGTATCATGATGGGGAAAAACATATTTACTTTTATAGCTTGTCCTATTCGGTAGAAGGTAAGAAAGCACATAGACTTGTAGTTAAGAGAATATGGAAGTTACCCAAGACCCTTAGACACTGAGGTCATGAATGGAGACGAAGGGGCAGCCTGAAACAGTCAGCATAGGAGAAGTCTTTCGAGAATCCACAACCATCCTACAATTTACACTCTTCTTTCATCGAATCCGGGCAGCCCTATGATCATCCCTGGAGCACCTAGGCTAGTCCGGAAAAGGCCGTTTTCTCGTTCTCATCGGAGTTAAAGCCAAAGATCTTGATTATTCCGATGCTTCAGTCGGTCTCTCCGTTTCTGTGACATAGATATGCACCACACAGCCCCCTCATATCTAACGTCGGTTCCTGTATAGGGGGTTCTTCCACTCATGTTCCCATGTGTAACTCCTCTCCTAATGTTTCATGCGCTATTAACTCGATTCGCGATTTCTTAGAAATAATGGGATACTCTTTATCCAGACTCGCCTTAACGAACTATTCGACCAGCAGCGCAAACGCATTCGCCGGTGGTTGAATCTCGGAACGATACATAGAGAGTTCGTTTTGATTATCATCTTCTCGCTTTCCAACCTGCCATGTCTATCGCTCTTTGTTCCATTATAGATCGGATGTTAACCCTAGTACCGGTACAACCGCGCTAGAGAGGAGTCGCAGACGTACGCGCCCGCCTAGCCCACGTAGTAACATGCTATTCTCGACCCACTACTCCGTACTCCTAGACTCCCTCCCCCGGTGCGCCACCGGTTATAAAGCATAAAAAAGTGCCGAGGGAATATAGACCCACACGAAGTGCAACGCGGAAAACGAAGAAGCCTATCAAACCCGCTGGAACGAATCCGTGGATATTTCTCAAGTTATCAGACCCGACCCTCTAGTCCTCGAAGACGAAGGGTTATCTGAGAATGCATATATTCCTCGTGTTCTTGAGTGATCCCTAGAGCGCGTAACAAATTATCCAGAGGGTGTCAGACAACAGCTTATCTTAACTACTAAATCACCGTCTTGAAAAAAAGAAAATAACATGAACAATCAATCACTTCATTATTTCTTTCCCACCGTTTTGTGGTCGGATTCTGAGACAATCAATTTTTGTCCAATCTCGCCCGTCGACCATTCATGATGTATCATTTTCGGTTCTATGGCCGGGGCTCTAGACCACTGCCTTCTGTTTAAATTGTTTTTCCAGATATTCATATTGATTTCTTACTGGGCCCTCTCCCTTTCGGGGACCTTGGCTATTCATAATGAGAAAGAGCTTTTTAGAATGCATGCATTTCCTACGGAGTACACCGGCAAGGCTAGTCTTTACATGGATATATTCTGTCAAGTCATGAACATCTCAAAGCTAAATATCTATGAAAGAGCTATGTCAGAGGCTCGTCCGATTCTTGAAACTGCTGGCTCCTAGTATGGCTTTCGCTAACCTCCAGGTCGTTGCTATGATCGTGCAGTGGCACTAGAAAGGCCGACGGCAGCCCCGGAAGCCCTGTGTGGACAAACCGAGTTAAAATTATATATGTTGCAGGATTTTCAAAGGATCGGTTCGTTAAAAGACAAACCGCGAACCTTGAGGCTTTCTAAGAAAAGGGTAAAAAGACTTGGCCAGTATAAATGAGAATAAGTTGGTCGAGAATAAGAGATCTCACTTGACCATATGGACAACTTTGTGGCTCCTTTTGGCACACCGCAGCGCAGAGCGTGACTTGAGATTGGAGAATTACTATACACACTCCCGGATTACTATTTACACATCCTTTTAAACTACTTCAAGTAAGGCCTTTCTTCTCCCTCTTTTGAAGACTCTTTTTTATCCATAAAGCCAGCACTCTCAACTACCCATTATTCGTATTTGTAGGATCACTATCATTTATTATGACAATAGCTTCATAAATCTAGCCGGCGCCGGTATCATGTGACAGCCTTTACTCTTTAGATTAGGGTAACACATAGTATTTAGTGATTGTGTAGATTACCTGATAGAACCTGATAGATTGCATGCCCAGCCAAAGGTGCCTGTAGAAAAACGGCCTTACCTGAAGTAGTTTAAAAGGGTGTGTAGCTAATAATTTGGGGGGAGGGGGGTAGATATATATTGTTGCTGAGATTGACCAATGAGTACTAGATAGAGGATCGCAAGGACCAGAGTCGTTAAACGGAGTATTCCTGCAGTCACCGAGAGGGTAGAGAGGAAGAAATAGACCTAGGCGGGTTTATAGAAGGAAGATAAAATGCGCACAGTGTTCCGGCATAAGTGCGAAACATATTCTCCTCATACTTAGACTTGCTACCAATCGACTGCACTCTATACCCAACGCCACACGGAGTCTCTTCACCAGTTTTCCCCTCCTAAAAAGAGGATGGGATAGAAAGAACGAAGTAAATGTTTTCCCTCAGACTTGATCCAATATCATTTGTTGTTCATGTGGTATATGGTGACAAAGTGTAGTGTCGAGATTACTTTCCAAGCCAAATTAGGCGACTACTGGATACCCTTTGGGCATTGATGGGACGTGACATGGGTATGTTGCAGGAGCCAGCACCAGCTTTTAAATTTGAGCTCTTGCCGCTTCATTGGCCGTTACTGGGGCAATCCCAGTCTTTCACTAGTTAAGTTTGATGTTTCCGTTTGTAAAGGGACCTGTGAATTTCCTTTTCGAGTTAGCTTAGCCTTTTGTGGTTTAGCGTCCTAGTAGCCGTCACGAGGTCCGCCGCTGATAACCTCCCCTTTGTTGCCTATTCCGTATATTGTACTCGTATCGGCCTTTTTAGAATCTGCAGGAAGTGAGCCAACCTCGAACGAAGAACGAGAGCCACCTCCTGCTGCTGAATTCCAAGACGAAATGACATGAGAAGAAGCAACCTACGGCAGCCTGACCAATTATGCCCCCAATCTGACCGAGATAGCCTGGGCCTAAGGGCTGAAGAAAGAGACGCGACAAAAGACGTAGTACAAAGGGCATTTACAAATTTTCTGAATATTGTATGAGGCACAAGCTCTTCATTCGAACTCTGAGTACGTGCTTTGACAGACGAGATCTCTTGTCAGACCAGGTAGTATAGCAAAGGAAAATGATTGAAGTATCTATCAGCTTTGGCCAAAAAAACCCCTCACAAAATTTCGCATCCAATTACGTCCGCTCCATCCACTGCTGCAGAACAGCAGCAACTTGCAAACTGTTCTTCTCCATGAACACCAGATGTCCATTTCCATGGATGCCGATATCCGCCAGCTGGAGATGTTCGGCCGGGACACCTGCCTGTTGCAGAAACCGGACTGTACACCAGTCATACGGCGCGTGGTAAGACGATTCGGTTGTCAGGACCAGGACGGGCACCTGAGCAAGATTGACGAGCTGTCTCGGTGCGGGGGAATCCGCCTGGATTACACAGTCGGAATACAGCGACGAGTTGGAAGGGATAACATGTTTCACGAGTTCGACCGGATCGACCACGGCGGGCGAATAGGTTAGGGGGATGTCGGTAAGCCCGTAGGCGCGCGTGGAGGAGTTGCTGAAGATGGCCTCCTGGAATGGAGGGCCGGTGGGTTCGATCGAGACGATGGAGTGAACGAGATCCGGGCGCACATCCGCTATGAGCCAGGGCATAAGTCCGCCCTGGGAGTGGGAGAGGAGGATGACTGGGGACCCGATGGTGTCAAGCAGGGCGGCGCCGGCGGCCTGGACGGTCGACTGCTGGTAGGTTGCTGAATTGAGGAACTCGACTGTCGAGGAATAGTAAGTGTCGAAATTCCGGTCGCCCATGACGCCAGTTCCGTTCCACTGGGTGTGCAGGGACGCTTGTGGCCAGAGGTTGTACAGTTTGGGTGCGGTAAAGCGCTGCTGCAACACCTCGGCACTGTAGGTACTCAGCGTTCCATTGCCAGGGAACCAGGCACTGCGGCCGCGGAAGGTTTGATCGATGATGTAGCATGCATATCCCTGAGAGAGGAAGTAAGACGCCCAGCCTTCTCCTCCGTCAGGCTTGTTGAGCCAATTCTGCCAGTATCACGGTTAACCTCTGGGAAGGGAGAGAATGGTTCAATGATACGTACGGTGCCTGTTTGAGCTTGTCCATGGATGAAGACAATTGGATATGGCTTGGTAACACCCGCGGCCGGTGTCAGTCTTTCCACGTACATCTGATCGGCAAAGACATGTTGGCCAGCATCATCCAGAATATATTGTCCTCCAACATACAAGTACGATCGCTGGGCTGGCACTTCACCGCACCAGCCTGAAGCCGCAACAATTGCCCAGATCAATAATAATCCTGTCTTGACATGCATCTTAAGGGGCTGGACAGGGGCCAACGAAGCGACAAGGATTATCAGTCAATTTATTTACGGATTTCCTCCGCGGTCGGCCTTCTTGTTGGCCCCCACGCGGGAACTAACAGAGAGATGGCGAGTTCACTCGTCAACCGCTGCGAAATTAATCCGTAATGGGTCCTGAATCCTTCGATGTTGGAATTCTTCTTATGAGTAATGCCTAGGAAATGGTTGGGGAGTGCTCCCTTTTGATGAAGTTCCCGTCGCTGTCTTGTTTGTCGCTTTTTTCCTTTCCCTCTTCCTAACCTGGGGTTTCAAAGGCCATGGATCCTACCCTCATCATTCTTTGGGTATTTACCTGGGTGGCAATTGGCTTAATTGTCCTTCGGCTGTTAGCGCGGAAGTTGAGAGGATACCAGTTCGTTCTAGGCGATTATTTCGCAATGGGAGCGATCCTCTGTGCCCTCATACGCCTTGCCCTGGTCCATGTTATTCTCATCTGGGGAACCAACAATGTGTCTAGTACGTTCAGACATACGCACGATTTTACCCTCGAGGACATCCGCCGTAGAGAGCTCGCGAGCAAATTTGTGCTCGCCAATCGAGTGTTCTATAATTCCTAGTACGTGAGTTCAATGGAATTCAAGGTCGGCAACTTCTCTTTCTCATATTCTTTTTAGTCTCTGGTTGCAAAAGTTGGTTCTGCTTGATACCTATCGGAGACTGCTCAGGCAGCTTCGCTGGGAGAAGGTCACGATGATATCCTATATTGCTATATTCGCAGCGACGTATGTAACCGTACAGACTGTGACTTTTACGGAGTGCGATCCATTCAATCATTACTGGGTCGTATTGCCAGATCCTGGTATTTCTTTCCCTTCTTCTAGTTACTATTTTATTTTCGTGTTTTGTTGAACGTTCTGACCAATGCAGGCATATGCTGCCAGGCACAGCTCCAATTGATCGTCCTCGGTATGCTTTCAGTCAAGAAATCGGGTCTATGTAATACCTCTAACATTCTAGTTTCCTCAGGTGTGTTGAATGTCATCACCGATCTTATGCTTATCGCCTTGCCGATTCCAATCCTGGTTCTGGTTAAACGATCCGTTGCTGAGTGAGTTTACCCATATCATCATATGAATTTCGTTGACGCATTCTCCTCTCTAGAAAAATCCAGCTAGCGGTGCTCTTCGCGGTCGGTCTCTTCATCGTCGCAATCACCATCGCTAGACTACCTCAAAACGCCAAAAATTCCACCGCGCAAGTGAACAGAACAACTTGGGCATCCATTGAGTTGCTCGCTGCCGCCATCGTAGCCAACGCCCCAGTTCTGTATGGACTTCTGAAGGGCCGGAGGCAAAGGTCCAAGTACGCCGCATCAGGAGCCGGATCGACTGGGCCGTCGTGGCAGGGACTTCAAAAGAGGTCGGCAAACGAGCTCGAATTCGAACTGCAACGGATAAGTCATGGTGGGGGAGGGCCTTGTCTCGGTTCAAAGATATCGTCCAGAAATTATTTGGAGATTGATGGCGGGAGTAGTCAGTCGTTGACTCGAAGCCTGGATAACTAGAGGAAAATTCCAAGTACAGAATAGAAGTTATAACAGAAAAGGATCCAAGCCGAGCTAATGGCATTATAGTTATTTGGTTTATCTGGAATTGCCCAGTGTAGCACTCAATGCTCAAATCTAGTTGGTCTTGCCCGTAGGTGAGAATCGCCCCTGTAATCTCATACTGATCCCCCTTTCGGCCTTATCCCAAAGGTAAGATTCGCAAAGACCCATTAAGCTAGGAAAACTTTCCCCTTTGCTCCCTGCTTTCCCTTCACTCTAAGTCTCGCACCGTAGATCCATATAAGGAAAGGCGCTGGTAAACCGAAGCCAATCATGATGAACGCTAAAGTGCTATTTCCCCATCCGTATCCAAGACGATCATATAGAGCCGGCGCGAATATAGGGAAGCAAAACCCGAAGATACTTCGCAAGAATTGACTGGAGGCATTCGCTGATGCCACGTACTCCCTGTAAGACTCTATGACATACTGCTGCATGGCTTGATTACTGAGAATCACACCACAGCCAAACACCGATGCTCCAATGTCGACGACGATCCACGGAGCCATTGCTTCCGCTGACCAGCCATACCATAATAGACCGGCGATCAGGAAAATAATCCCTGGGAACATCAAGGGAATTCGATATTCAGGTGCAGTCTGTCCTCGTTTGTGTGTCAGATACTTCCAGAGCCAGTCGGTGATGCGAGCGCCACCTTGAGAGGCGACGGTATAGCCGAGAACAATAGCGACATAATGAACGCCACTGATCAACACCGATTGATGATATCTCTTTGTCCAGAGGGAGGCAAAGCTGGTGAGGACAAGGAAGAGAACGCCATAGTTGTAGGCGAGAAAGATAGCCATGATTTGAATAGTCGGCTGAGTTGCCAGCATCCAACACGGGTGCGCGAGACTATAGCAGAGCTTCCTTGCCAGTGGTTGATTGTGAACATCAGTCTCGGTATGAAAAGGCCTGCCTGTCTCCTTCTGTAATTTGATGGCCTTTCGATGAAGCAACAATCGATGATAAGTTTCCGGAAAGAAAAAGAATGCATAGATAACCAAAGCCGCATCGAAGATGGAAACAACCCAGAATAGCCATCTCCATCCGATTTTTGTCGTGATGATACCGCCGAGGATAGGGCCGACAGCCGGACCCAACAAGGGCACGAAAGTTGCGATCGCATAAGAATGGCCGCGCTGCTCCGCACGCCAACAGTCTGCCAGGACCGGGGCTGTGGTTGCGAACTCTGTACTGGCTCCCAGACCACTCAGGATCCGACCAGCCAGTAAAAGGCCCCTGGTGTGAGCAAAGCCGCAGACCGTGTTCCACAGTATATACCAGGTCGAAGACAAGATCCATACCCATCGACGACCGAACACTTCAGCCAAGGGAGCGAGAACCATCGGTCCAAAGGCAAAGGCAAGCACGAAGATTGAGACCACCATGTTGGCTTCGCTCTCACTGATGTTGAGGTCGTTACCAATATTGCCCAGGGCGGGTGCCAGCATGGATGCACTGATAAGGGTCACCATGCCCCCCATGGAGCACAGCAAAGTGATGGCCAATCGCTTGGAAAGGGACCAATTGAATGGACATTCGGGATCGTCTGGACCTTTCCATTCTACCAGTAATTCGTCGCTTGCAGGATCGGGATCGGTGTGTATCCGTGCTTCGCTCAGCTCGGATGTACTTGGTTTTTCCATTTCGTTTGATCATCAATATGATATTAATAGATGCAATGAAAAGCAAAATCAATGCTATCTACGAAAAGACAGAAGACGGGGAAAGCAACGATTAAGGCTAATTTATGCTACGGAGTACCTGGTCTGACTCGGTCCTAACGAACAAAGAATAGTCTTCCAAAAGTGCAGGGGTTAGCACTCATTCCCGTTCCTTCCGGATCGTCTGTTGTCCAAAATGCAAGAGACACCTGATCTAATCCATCTAATCTGATCCGGGACTTGGGCCCCTAAGCTAACTGTTGAGGTGCATGGCTGCCTGATGCATCCCTGCTAGATCCCTGTCATCTATAACTATCTTTGCCACTAGCAGAATATGGAAGCTTACTGAACATACCAAAAATATTCTTGCTTTGATTGGCTCCCTGCAGGTTGGAGGAAAGACACCTCGGAGAGATACCGTCGCTGCTTTTCGAAGGACAGTGCCGGAGGTTTGAGATACGACCAGAATCATGTCGGTCCTCTTCTCTCGAACAGCATGGCTCGCCAGGCCTTCAAATATTTGGATACCGGATTATGGACATGATTCTAGACAAAAATTTGGACGGATATTGTGTTGGAGAGCTAGGCCAAATGCCCTGATATTTTGACGCTAGAGCTCCAGCGAAAGGAATCGCCTACAATAATAGCCTTCTTACTGATTGTCCTCTGAGATTTCAATCAACCATAAGCATAATATTTCAAATGGGAAATACTCTGATATCCGTAAGTATACTGTTGAGCATATTTCGATCACTTTACTGGATATCAGATGGAATTTCCGAAGCTCTCCTTCCCTTTCGCGGAAGAATATATTATAAAATACGCCTCTACTACTACTGGCATATACAAATATGCAAAGGTCACAGCCTCTCTCGGGCCCGGTTCCTACAGGACATGTGATATGAATTGTATGGTAGAAAGTGCCTGGAATATGCCTAGGAGACGTTAGATCTGCCTTTATGTTCTAGGAAATAGACCGTGATGAACGACGCCTTATCCGTGAAGTCTTCGAGAAATTCCGTGAATTCAATACTTTTGAAACGCTAATGTAAGCTTATGGAAATGTGATATTACCCCTAGAGTCCTGGACCTTAATGGGAGAACAATGCTCGTGCCTATACCAGGGAATAGATTTGGATTTGGGTATCTAAAAAACTATAGACAAATTAGATTCAAGATAACACAGATGTCGCATTCAATGCATTCAATCCAAGTGGTATACAACTGCAAAACATGAGGTCAACACAGGGTGCCCTGAGCATACATAAACAAACTACTCACTCCCTCGGGCATGCAACGGCCCGGACAAATCAGCCGAAACGGCAAAGAACATTTCTACAATGGTTTATCCACGCCCGGGTCAAAATATAACCAGAAAGAAAAAGAAGACACGAAAATAGATGGGGAGAAGCTACGCCCCATCCTCATTGCTCCGCCCAAACCGGCCTCCAAAACCACCGAGATCGCGGCGGAAGAATTTGCCAATGTTCTTCAGGTTCTCGTTGAGATTTCCTGTGGTGCTTTCTGTTGGCGTGTGTATGGGATTAGATTGTAGGCCGGAGCTGGCCAGGGAAGGGGACAAGGTGCCTGATGGGCTGGCCACGCCAGATGTAGTAGCCCCAGCCACACTAGGACCCACGCTCAGATTGGGGTTTCCGAAGCGGTCGACACCGTCTTTGGCAGCGGACATAATGGCAGAGCCGAGCATGGAGGCGTCAAAACGCGATGGCATGGCCGCGGCGGCACTGCCTAGACCCAAGCCTTGGGATACGGAGCCAGTGGTGGTAGTAGATGGCCCTTGGAGAGCGGCGAGTATTGGATTGCTCTGTTGGAGGCTGGATGCATAGCGATCTGATGCACGGTGAAGATTGAATAGCTCTACAAGGTGATTTTGATCTTGGCGGCTGCGGATGCCTTTGAGATCGAGGATTTTGCGGAAGTTGTTGTTGTTGCGGTCAGCAATGTGGATGAGGTATGCTTGCACAAGAGCTTCCGGTGGTGACGGCCGGACCTGGAGGGTTTTTAGGAGAGTTTCGATTTTGAAGAAGCTGCTGTTCACACGCTTGACAAAGCCGGCGGGCGCTGGAGCGGGTAGCAGGGATGAGAGGCCGCTTTTGAGAGTATACGAGTCGAGAAGCATCTATGAATGGAGTTAGTAAGATAAGCGATTACATCACAGAGGGGGCATCCATACCTGTTCTGCGCCAGTTTCTGAAAGAGGCCTGCATTGGAAGACATTGCTAATGAACTGGCTCGATATGAGCTCCACCAGATGATCGGAGAAGGCGCGCGCATATTGGTGCTTATGCAACAATTGTAAAATTCCAGTTGCCTTCTCCTTCGTCCGGGAGAGCATCTCGCCCATATACGCGCTCTGATCACTGACTGCCTCAATTTTAGACCAAGGTGTATTACGCATTTCGCGCCAGGAAGGCTCGAGATCAACTTCGACTTGGCGCACAAGGCCTCGTACTGCAGCGGACGCAATGCCCATGAAAGAGTCCGCCTGACTTTGCAGATCCACGGATTGCTTCAGATTCTCATCCAATCTACCCCTAATCTTCTCTTCCAGTTGGGAGCAAGTCGTATAGCAGTAATCAGCAGTGTTCAAGACTGTGACGTAATCTTCTACCGATGGGACCCTAGACGGCGTGTGAAGTGTTGGTCGTTCACTTATATAATTGAGAAGGACCTCCTGGGCATATCGGTCCAGATATTTGGCGAACACCTTGGCCAGCTCGGCTAGACTGCCACCGGTTGAAAGCTTGGCACATTGTTGCAAAGCGTGCCGATAGAAAGCAAAAAGCTCAGTCGAAGATGAAATCACAATATGCGAGTTGAACTCCTCGTCCGGTACTTTGAGAGGTTGCTGGCGGTATTTCGGTAGAAGGGTTGCGAGTTGCTTGTCTTGAGCCTCGACCCAGACACTGAGATATGGCTCGAAGGCTTCGGAAATTGACTCTTTGAATACAGGCGGGTCGGAAGAGGCAAATGTATCAACAGATACACGCGACGAAGGGGCGAAGCGGCGCTCAAGAGAATGCTCGAAATCGAGCGTCTCTTGCAAGCACGAGAGGAGCAAATTGACATCGATCGTCTGCCCGCTGCGCACAGATCGGGATAAGATACCCTTAAAATCATCCCGTGTGCCCTCGCAGAAGACATTGGCCAACACCTCATTTACCCTCCACGAAGCCGGGAAGATGGCCGCATTCTCTTCGTCATATATCTTCAATATGCGCCGGAACCATGAATATCGGCGGGAGATGTTATCCAAAGATCCAGCCTCCTCATTGTTCCGGAAGACCTGCCGGTATTCGCGGAGCTGTGTATTGCAATACCAAGTCACCAGTCGGGACCGTGCGTGTTCACCCAGAGCATCTGCGACTAAACACGACTCCGCGAGCATCGCGCGCTTCGAGCCTACCTCCCCCTTAGCGAAGGCCAGCTCGAAGTCCTCACAGACCTGCTCTTGGAGGTCTCGTTGTATGTCCGCGACATTCCGACTGAGCATTGCGATTTGGTCAATCGATCGGTACGACTTGAAATGGGCCATGAGCTGAATGACAGCTTGGAGTAGCTGTGCACATTCTCCATACTGTCGCGTCCGACTGAGAGCTTGGAGCTGGTCATACGCCGTAGTCAGCATTTGCAGGCGCTTAAGGGCCGTCATCGATAATGTAAGGTTCTTCTTTGCGTTGTCTAATTGCTTTATGTCCGCTGTCATGTCGGTAATTGCCTGCTCGGTCTTCAATGCGCGCTCACGCACGTCATCGATCTTCTTGAACAGCTCCGACAGATCGTCTTTAGCTGCCTGGATTCGTTCCACGCTACCGGCATTGGAGGTGACCTGCTCCTCCACCAGCATGCCGATGTCATCGTCCAGCTCATCTTCGCATTTGTTCAGGGCGTCGGCGATCTGAGAAACGGAGGAGAGGGTGGATGGATGGGAGAAAACGGCATTCAAGTGTTCAATCGGATCGTAGTCCACTGGATGTACTCCTATGTCAGCATGTACAACAGTAAGAACGATATGTCAATTGTTCCGCACCCGCATCCAAGGCGTCGAGGCTTGGTTCCTCGTTTGGCGACATATGGCCGGTGGTTGTGGCAGTGATCGTCATTCCATCAGCCTACCAGAATCATCCTGCCCTTGGTCTCAACTTGCTTTTTGTGAGGCCAATGCGGAATTCGTGGGAGGGAGAAGTTGAATGGGGGATGTTGATCGCGGCCCGCATGGCTCTAGCGCGCCAGCTTGGCATCTTCCGCAACCACCGCAAGCCTCACAGGGCTGGTTTGTTATGCATTTATTTACAGAGACAAAACTTGTGATTCTGAAGTTTATGGTTCGTTACTTATATCATGAGTAATAAATTAGAAGAGAAGATTCATTTCATTGGTTTTTTTGGGGTTTTCATAAAGTTTCTGGCCCAGTGGCCCATGTCCATAATTTGGTATCAAACCAGTGCCATTCGCCCAAGCCATGCAAGTAAAAAAAAGTATGGTCACATCAGATACATTAGGTTCCACAGAGCCACTCCCGAGATAAAACGGACTAGCTAACAACAATGGAAATAGGAGTGGACGTGGAAGGTTTCAATGAAACCAGAGAACAGTGGAAGCTCACGCCGGAGCAATAAAAGCGGTGGGAGGAAGTGCGTTGGTTGCCTGTTAGAGAGTATCGTTAGTTATCATTCCTTGGCAAATCGAAGGACTATCCCTGCTTACCTTGAGCTGCTCAAAATTCTTCCAAGCAAGCTCGACATTCCAACCATTACCCGCGAGGGCCATCTCTGAGTATTCGAAAGTCATGCCCGACTTGGCACTCATCTGAGTGATCATCTGCTCCTGCTGGAGCTGGATGTCGGACTTTCCAGGTCGGGGCAGACCGTATCCTTCAGCAACATTGCCACCTGGGGCAGCTGCGGGGACTGCGGGAGGTGTAGGTGCCGCAGTGGGAACAGGAACCGGAGCTGCAACCTGGGGGATTTGGGAAAGTGCCTGGATCTCAGGGGACCACGCCTCATGTCCACCATAAGCGCGCAGGCAGAAAATCTCGCTGACAACTCGGATGCCACCGGGAGTGTTACCGGGGCCAAGAATAAAGGTTCGATCGAAGCTGCGGATCTCAATCTTGCCACCAACGCTCTCCTCAAGTTGTCCATGCACCATGAGGGAGAGGCCACCGACGCCAGTGGGGCTCTGTCCAGTGGGGTCGGGGAGATGAGGGACTGGGTGGCATTCAATAAGCCATTGCTCTGCCTTTGCGATAAGGTCAGGGTGGCGAGTGGGCGGGAGCGAATTGAAAACTTCACGGATTTTCTCAACGCCCTTGAAGGATCGTGACATTCGTGCGGAAAGGTGGCTGATCTTGTCAAGATTTCGGCTTTTTCTGATGTATTCACCCCAACCTGCCGTCTCGGTCTGAGTGGCCCGGGGAGCCGTGGTGTTTACATTCAACGAGAAAGTGGACTCATCATCGTAGACACTGCTGACGAGGCTGTTGCGATCGTTATCATATCCAGGGAAGAAAGCACGAACGAAATTCTCGCCGACTTGAGATTCGTCAATGAAGTGAGGAGGCAATACGGGAATCGGTGTCTTCTTCTGAGCGGCGACTTCCTCCGGGGTTCGTACTTGGACGTTGTTCAAAGTTTGCAGTTTGGGATACCACTTGAGCATAGTGTCCTTGAAAGTCGGGTCGGAACTGATCTCGTTTTCAGTCAAGTCGAGGAAAACCAGGTTGCGGAACTTCCACCGCCATCCGATCATCGCTTGCGAATTTTTGATGTTGTTTTTTGAGAGGTCTAAGTGTTGGATATCGGGGAAAGACTGTGCGAGGGTTGTCACAGAGCTGATGTTGCTGAGATTGTTTTCCGCCAGGCTGACACTTTCGACCGCTTCACGTCGTTCAGCTACAGTCTTGAAGCCCATTTCCCAGACCTTCATGAGAGCAGGGAAGAACTTGGACTTTGTAGAGACGTTGTGGAAGATTCCCATCGCTTGCAGATCGGGGTCGTCCAGCAGCTTCGATAAGTCAAGTAGCTTGGTAGCAGGGAAGAAGCGTTTGCCGAGGATAGTTGTCATCTTAGTCTTGGTATCGGCGGTCGAGCCAGGAACGGGGTCGGCTGCGGCCAGTTCCTGATCAAGTGCGGTGGCAGCGGTGTATTCTTCAACAGTAACATGGGCTCCGGCAAACACATTGTTGTTGATTCGAAGCATGTGACCCGCCAGATCAGGTCGAACAAAGGCCACGAGAGTGTCACCTTCAGTGCGCGACTAATTTGAAAGTTAGAAAGGTGCGAAGGGACCTTGAAAAACCATGGCCACCCAAAGGGAAAGACACTAGAAAGTCCAAAATGTGTCGATCGTCGGTTTGTAGGAGGACCGTCCTCGAGAACAAGAGGACCGGGGACGTCGAGAATCGATGTTGGTGACCGCTATTGCGAACGAGGGACATACCTTTGTAATCTTTGCGCGGGGTCCGGATTTGATGAATGAGTTCATGCGTCGTTCAAGGAACGCAATGAGGCTCTCAAGGCCGCCATCGCGGTTGCTTGCCGCCTTGCTTGATTTCCATCCTCGGACACTAAACTGTTCCAGATCGCCGCCCGTTTTTTTGTTGCCACTTAGAACGTTTGCTTGGCCGTCGTTGCTGTGAAGCGCTCTTTCAAACAGATCCGAATCCCTGTGCTTGGTGCGAGCCTGGGCCCGGTTGCTGATTCCTGTAGCTCGGCCGCCTACGCCTGTGCCGGCGGCACGGCCACCCAAGGCAGATTTCTCAGCACGGGTTCTCTTTGCACGCGCACTGCCCGAATCCATATCCATGTCGCCATCCCGGTCGGTGCGAGTAGGGCCCCGCTTGCGGATTCCCCCGCGATCATTGCCGCCGCGGCGAGACTTCATGCTCTTCATCGTGGTTGGAGGAGATATTTGAGAGATTGGTGGGGTATCGGAGGTTGTGGCAAAGGGAGAAAAGTTGAAAGAAAGCTGAAACGACCCAGGTGAAGCGAGCAGCGCGCTATGCGCCTCAGATCAGGCAGATGTAAGTGATTCGCATGTGAGGAAATCGCAATGGAAATGTGACTTGGGAAGGTGAGAGGTAAAGAAAAAGCAAACTGAAAAGACTGGTGAATAGGGGGGCTGCAGATTATGTAGTGCAGCTGCAGGACAATAAGAAAGTGACAGTGAATGACCTAAGAACAATAGGACCGCGAATAAGTAAAGTGAGTTCAAAGAAAAAGTGACGATTGGCACGTGATGAGGCGGCATTGTCTGTTACTAGGCCTAATTGGGAGATGACTCATCTTCTTGTTCTGTGTTGACCAATCACATGCTGTCGTCTGGCCTCACGCTCCTCATACATCCATCGGCCCTGCAAGTATGCCTGGCTACTTGAGGCTTCAAATTGGCCTTGCTCTTGTCTCTATTGTCAGGTGCTTGGAATACTCAATCGCATTAAGTTTGAATTGATCACGGACTCTATTGTTGGTATGGATGCCTTCCCTATTTTCTTTACTCTGTTGTGTTTGTTTGGTGGTCTCCCTCACTAATAGAGCTTGCGCGTCCAATGACCTAGCTGACCTATTCGCGTTATCTTTCTTACAGGCATTTAACATACAGTTGCGATCCACAAACCATTGCCTGGCCTTTGCGCTCCATCTTATGGTCGTCAATTGACCGGCGAGATGTCTGCAAAGTCGCGATTCACGAGGCTAGACGCCTTCGCCAAGACTGTTGAAGATGCTCGTATTCGAACGAACTCCGGAGGTGTCATTACAATTGCTTCGTTGTTGATTGTTATATGGCTGGTATGGGGTGAATGGGCCGACTACCGAAGAGTTGTGGTGCTGCCGGAGCTCGTCGTCGATAAATCGCGAGGTATGAATAGAGTTTGGGCTCGATCGGACCCACGATGGACCTGCAGAAGATAAAATGCATAGGGCAAGGTCGGCAAGGTCGCTAACGATAAAACTTTGTTGCGCAGGAGAGCGAATGGAGATTCACTTGAACATGACCTTCCCTCGACTGCCATGTGAACTGTTGACTTTGGACGTGATGGATGTCTCTGGTGAACAGCAGGTCGGCGTTGCTCATGGCGTGAGCAAAGTCCGCCTAAGCCCACGCGATGAAGGCGGCAAAGTGATTGATGTCCAGGCTTTGGACCTGTAAGTGCCTGTTCTTCCACCCCGAAATCCTTCACACCGTGATCGCAACCTCATTATCTTCCTTCCCCAGACACTCTCCATCAGAAGCTGCGAAGCATCTGGCACCCGACTACTGTGGTGAATGCGGTGGAGCAACACCTCCCCCGAATGTTATCAAACCGGGATGCTGTACTACTTGTGAGGAAGTGCGTGAAGCCTACGCCGAGAAGCAATGGGCCTTCGGCGATGGCAGCAACATCGAGCAATGCAAGCGCGAAGGATATGCCGAGAAACTCGCCGAGCAGCGCCGTGAGGGATGTCGGATCGAGGGTGTGCTGAAGGTCAACAAGGTCGTGGGTAACTTCCACATTGCACCAGGCCGCAGCTTCACCACTGGTAACATGCATGTCCACGATTTGGACGCCTACATCGCGCCTAACGCGGGCCCGGCGGACCAGCACACAATGTCCCACTTGATCCACGAGCTTCGCTTCGGGCCCAAGCTCCCCGCTGAGCTCGCAGGCCGCTGGGGGTGGTCTGACCACCACCACACCAACCCACTTGACGATACCAAGCAGGAGACCGACGAGCCCGCTTACAACTTCATGTACTTTGTCAAGGTTGTCTCGACGTCCTACTTACCGTTAGGCTGGGATCCTCAGTTCTCGACCTCCATACACAACGCCTACGACAGTGCGCCTCTTGGCTCCCACGGCCTCGCATATGGTGCTCAGGGTAGTATTGAAGCTCACCAGTACTCGGTAACCTCGCACAAGCGTCCTCTTATCGGTGGAAATGATGCTGCGGAGGGCCACAAGGAGCGCGTACATGCCGGCGGCGGTATTCCAGGAGTCTTCTTCAACTACGATATCTCTCCTATGAAAGTTGTCAACCGTGAGGCTCGCCCGAAGACTTTCACTAACTTCCTTACTGGTGTCTGTGCTATCATTGGTGGTACGCTGACTGTCGCTGCTGCTTTGGACCGCGGTCTGTATGAAGGTGCTATGCGCGTCAAGAAACTGCATTCGAGCTAGATGTCAAAATACAGGATTTACGAAACATCTCTTTGCATGGGATGATTTATCCTTGAGCTAGGAGAGATAGTTGAAGCATCGTGGAAGCGGGGAAGCTGGCACTTGTGGCGTTCTTGAGATACCTTTATAACTGTTTTGCCATTGCGCTATTTTGGGCTAAGAGTGACTATTCATCTATCAATAACGAATGTGATTGAGAAGTACATTTTTTGCAATTCGCAACTACCATACAACATAACTATGGGCAGCATGCACTGTTTGTATTACTAGCACGTGACGTGGCCCACCTTCCTCTTTCAGAAGTATACAACTTCTCCAGGTTTTGGCATGGAAGTTATCAACCCTGTTCTTTTTCTGTCTCTGATATGTCCATGCGTTAATTGCTTGGAATTAGTCCTTATTCCTCTGCTTTTAGTGCTGCCTCTTGTGCGCCGTATCTAGACAGTCCCCTCTTTCGTCGAGGCTTAAGGTTCTTGGTGCCGGTAATCCAACCGTACAGATGGCATTGGAACGCTCCCTCTTGCCTGACGCCATCGCGTATCTGCTATTCAAATCTATATTTTAAAAGGAAGCAGAACCGACTTGTTGATGGTACATCTCAAAGCTACAATGTAAGAGTAGGACTCATGAAATAACACATCTATTCAATATAGGCATCTGACAACTATACAACTATACAAAGACTGCAAGCACACCTACCCCCCAACCGAAGCCCTAGCCCGACTAGCCCTCCTACTCTCAGTATTTCTCTCTCGATCAGCCGCAAGCTGCTGCGCAAATTTACTCTTGGCCCTAATATCCGGACCCTTCCAGTAGAACACATAAATCGGAATCAAGACCAAGAACCCCACACAGCCCAGCAGCGTACTCGCCCACTGGAGATGATACCTCTTCCCAATATTCTGGTACATGGGCGTGGAGTACATGGTCGCGATACCAGCTAGGAAGTCTCGCGCAAAGCCATTACCACCTGTTGCAGACGCAGAGTAAGGCCCGTACGCCGCAACCATGTAGTCTATCGTCGCCATGTAGATTGCATAGTTTGCCATTGCGATCAGGCAGGCGAAGATGCACGGCGCGATCCATGGGATTGGCGGGCCGGTTGATGTCCAGGCGAAACCGAGGAGGCCGATGGGCTCGAGGGGTGCAATGAAGAGGAGAAGGAGGAGACGGCGCTCGGCGAGACGGCTGGCTGTACCGTGATGGCGTCGCGTCTGGATTTGCCGGTGAATATCGGGCAGATAAATTACGTATGCTATTACGTAGCCGATTAGGATTGAGGCAAAGGTTAGACCGATGGCTAGGACGCTGAATGACCATTGTGCGAAGACTAGTGCGAAGGACTCGGTGAAGACGAAGATTAAAGCGTCGGAGAAACCCGACAGCAGGGAGAGGAAAAGGACGATTGGCTCGCGGATGAACATCTCGAATGGCCGGATCCAGATCCGTAGTACGTCGTGAAAGTCTAGGCGTGGGGTTTTCAGTTCGTTCGGGCCCCAGATATCCTCTCCGTTCTTACGACGCCGTTTCGCTTCACGGTCGATTAGAATTGTCGTGCGTGTTTCGGGCACGATGAAGAAGTGGAGGATCTGGGTTACACCTCCGACGATCAATTGCATCCAGAATACCCAGTGCCATGAGAGCCATTGGCCTATCATACCGCCGAAGAAGGGTCCGACGGTTGACCCGCCTACGGACGAGAGAACAACAAAGGCTACCGCGTAGCCTTGATCGTCGGCTTCCCACATATCAGCTGTCATACCGAGGGTGACTGAGCCTCCGGCAGAGCTGAGACCGCCGAGGATACGGCATACGACGATTGTGCCATAGTTTGGTGCGAGGGCGCATGGGATTTGCCAAATGTTCACGAAAAATAGTGAGAGCTGCATGATGGGCCAGCGGCCGAATTCCTCGCTCCATGGTGCCCACAGCTCACATCCGAATGCATATGCAACCAGAAATACACACTGTCCGACTCGTGCGGCTTGTTCGCTGATATGGAATTCTTCCGTCAGACCGGGAACGGCGTTAGAGTAGACGCCTGTGTTGAAGTTCATGGACATTTGAACCGCAAAGATAACGGAGAGAATCATCCATTTCTTCCATGTTGGGAAGCAGAAGCCGAGCTTTTCGTAACAGCCATCTTCTGTGAGCTCGGGCTTGCCGCCGGTACGCAGCTTGGGTTTGTCTTCTTGGCTTGCTGTATCGGAGTTGGAGGCATATTCAGCGTGGGTGTCGACACCCCGTCCTGGTTCGGTCTTATTTGCTTGTGGGCTGGCTTCATCCTTGAAGCTTGATGCTTCGGGTTTTTCGGGGACTGAAGGGTGCATTCGGGCAGTTGATTAAAGTCTATTGTATAGATATTGGGTCCACAACGGTACATAGGGAATGAATAAAGAACTGGCTTATTCTATGCATGCAAATTGCACAGCAGATGATATCAATGTGGCTTTTGACATGGATAGAAGTGGCACACATTGCCCTCATATACCTGGGATGGCGACCCTAGCCGTCCGACACTATCATTAGGATCTATGTACTTATATACAAGCGAGGTCCGGTATCCAATAATATCCAACCATCTCCAGGGTAAATCCACTAAACCTGGGGAAAACCTGTTCCCCAGTATTCCAATGTTCTCCATTACGTCATTAGAGCCCTCGGGGTTACGTCAAATGTCAGTCTCTATATTCAATCATATGTTTCGTTGATGTCCAATTCATAGATAAGACTGGGGGCTAGGTGGAGAAAGTGCTGTCATATGTAGGGTGTTCTCCTTATTAGTCTCATTGGATTCATCGGAATGATCTATATAAAATGGGACTGTATAAATCATTTATTCCTGCAAGAATGGTTGATAGCACGGCAATAAGTGTATTATAACATAATTATACTCTCTACACCCGTTGTACCTGACTATCATCCAAGGGACTATGGTAGACATTCATGGTACGGTTACGTCACACCAGATAGACTACACAGTGCAGACCAGCATAGCCCGATCTTGGGGCATAAACCAATTAAGGACGCTCGGCTATGTTTCTATATCAAAATGATTGTCATCATGCGATGTACTCCGTAGATACAGCTACTTGATCCTGATTGGCAACTGGGTTCCCTGATCAGGCCGGTTTTGCGCTGACCTTCCGGGCTTACTATCATTGTATGAACTGTGTGTGTGGAGCGCGGAATTGATATGGCGAACTGATAGGGCGTAGAACGATGGTGGCGAGATTTGAAGAGAAACATGATTCGAGTACCAGATACATATTCCAGTTGTAAAGTCGATCTTGAAAGTGTCATGCTGTTTGATTGAGTTCAGAAAATATGATTTACAGTCTTTTCGATTTCCCATCTTTTATATCACTGCAACTAACGTCTACGATGTACGTACATACCTCTTACTACTACAGAATGCTTACTTCAGAGAACAATAGAAAGAATGCAGATATGGAAAGGAAAAATAGTACCTGGTTGGGTATCGTATCTATGATCAATCTATACCGTGTACATACAGGCCACATATTCCACGAGTCTGATCTACGTGCTGAAAAAAAAAGTGCGAATAAAATGTAAAGGCAAGGACCCCGATATAATGATCAGTAAGCAAGCGATTCGCATGAAAAATCAGGGACGATCCCACCACGCCCATCTGGAACTCCGATTGGATGCGTGATGCAAAGAAGCAATGAGAGATAAAGAAAAGATAATGAGTGATGTTGGAGTATGAAAGGAGAAAGCGTGAAAGATGAACGCGTTGGAAGCCAGATGCAAAGGTTGATAGATATGCAGGAATGGCGAGTTGAACAGAATAGAAGATGATGCTGCTAATAACATGCAGGGAATAAGTTGTTGAAAAATTGAAAGGAAAGTCGAGGTGGTGAGAAAATGATGGGTCAGGCCCGAGGGAAGGAGCCGGTCTATTTAGCATGGCTGTAGTACCTCGGTTCTTGGGAATACTGGTCTTGTGGATAGCTAGGCGGTGTTTGAGGGGACAGCTGTCCGTACCAGGACGATCGACGGGGTTCGTCGGGACGGATTGTCTGGTTCAGAGCATCCCATGTGCGGCTGGCAACCGGAATGTTGTACATGGACTCGTGGCGACCATGTTGAGATGGATACACAGAGCCAGCCTGTTGGGTCTGCATCTGTTGAGGTGAAAATGGCGGCGAGAACGGCGGCGAAAATGGCGCCGAAAACTGCTGAGGCGCGTACTGCTGCTGCTGCATCATTTGTTGCTGACGATGGGCAATGGCCTGTTGAACCGCCTGGTTCGACATCCCCTCCCTTATTTCACGCTTTTCGCGCTCCCGAGCATCGATGTGCGAGACAAGGCCCATGGGGCTTACTGGCGCCTGTGGTTTTCGGTTCTCATTCGACATATTGAAAAATGAAGAGCCAGTCATGCGGGCAACGTGCTCCTGTTCACGGGCGGAAAGATTGATTGAAGCATCGTTGTAATTAAGGATACCCTGAGCACCACGAGACGAAGGTCGATAGTTGGGATCTCGCTGAGGGTTCATGGGCGAATTGGAACGGGCATTATATGTCCAGTCGCCAGATACCGGGCGTTGCACTGACATGGGATTAGAAGGGGTACGATTGTGGACATGCAGCGGAGGACTAGGTGCCGCCCGTTGCTGCACGTACTGCTCCGGGGTGAGACCTCCACCTGGAGTGACAGGGCGACTGGAAGCCATTCCAGGCTGCCACAGCATGCTGCGTCGATATTCTTCCCGACTGGAGGGCCGCGCATTAGCCTGATCGATTGCTTGAGTCGGAACCGAAATTTTGGTCCCCGACGAATCATTACGTTGATGCATTGTTCTTCTCAGGGTATCTGATGTGGATGGGCGCCTGGTAGTAGGCATATATGTCATAGTTGGGCCGAAGTCAACAGTGGGAATATCTGGGTTCGAGGTCGGAGGCTTATCCACAGTATAGTGAGCATCGCCAATGACATAATCTTTAACTGTTGGGACTCCTACAGTCTTCATGACACCCATTCTGGGTTTGGTGGATGCGACGGATTTCTTGCTGTAGACAGAACCGTGCGTGCTAGCATAGTCAGGCGAGACTGTCGATGCATCATCATAAATGCTGTCGTCCTCGTTTCCGTTTCTGTTTCCAACAGATGAAGTTGGGGATGGAAGATGAGGCGCAATTTTATTCAGCGCATCTTCATCAAGGGTATGGCGAAGATCATCATAACTCGGTTCGTCTGGTGACTCTGGCTCTGTCGCGATAATGATTTGCTGAGGGAGTGGCTTGCGTCGCACAGTTTTGTTGGAGTCAATTTGCATCCGTTGGGGGGAGTACTGCTGGGGAGAAGACCGATGTGGGCTGCCAGTACTAGGTGTGATCGGGCGATGCTCAGGAACTGAGGGAGGTCGAACCGGAAGTGCAAGACCGATATCCTCATCACTCGAGGAAGTTGCAAGAGAGTTTGCGGACACAATCGGTGCAGGCTTATCGACGCCGCTGGATGTCCTATCCTGGGGCTGTTGGTTCTGCGTGATCTGTGCCTGGTGGCTTTTCCATGCAGCACCGGCGGCTGCCGCGCTCAACCCCATGGTTCCGACCGATGTGAGTTGGGAAAGTGTTGCGTGAGACATCCGGTTATTTGCCAACCTCTGCTCCGAAGAAGCCTCTGGCCGGTTAGTGGGCATTTCTCTGGGTCCGTGGGAAAATGGCGGTGGATTTTCGACAGGAGCCGGTGGGGTACGTGGGGGAAGCTGCTCTTCAACTGGCGGGCCTCGGAGGCGGGCGATATTTGGTTCGCTTCCGGAACTGGTACTCTCAGCGATGGGATCGAACGCTGAAACACCACGGTGCGTCAGATCTTGAGCAGAAGATTGAGGTGAGCTCTCGAGTAGATACTCATGGCCTATCCGGGAGCCAGTGTTGAAGCCCGTGTTATCAGAAACCGGGCGGTTGCCATACACAACGGGTGAGTCCTCTTTTTGAGGAACTTCATGAATGATAGCCTCAGTGGAATGGTTGAACTCGGATTTGTGGTCGAGACCAGCAAACTGGCGGCGATTATGGTCCAGTGGGATATCACTGTGTCGGCCAGACATCGAGCGATAGCGAGGTCTCACGCTGTTGACACTATTGGTTCTGCTCCTGCCAGATGAAATTCGATGCTGTGTTGCCTCTTTGAGCTGTTTTCTCCACTGAGCTTCGCTCCATTCTTGGCTTCCCGGGGTTTGAAGAAGATTGGAAATGTCCAGCATATCAAGATAGCCGTACCGTCGCTCCTTGGGGAAGGCAAACATGATGCTCTTGATGTGATTAGTGTCTGCCACCAGGCGAGTAGGACGGCCATAAAGATTGAAGGTGTCGAACGTCGGGAAAAGGAAGCGCAGCATCATTTCGAATCCAGAAACCGCAGGATGTGGCTCAGGCATGACAAAAACAAGTCCCTCCGAAGAAGAATCAGGCGAATGTGTGGTAATCCGTCCTTCCAACTTCACGAGGGTAGATGCATCAATTATAGCCTTAGATTGCGGATAAATCGCATATGCCGAGTAAACCTGAGTTACCGTTGCAATGGGAGTCACCTTTTTCGTTTTCTTCGTCTCGTAGAACTTGATGTTTCCAGTAACCGGTATTGACAAGCGGTCATATGCCGATTTCTTCATGATTTTCCGCGCTTTGTGGAGCTCTTTTTCATCTGGCGGGCAGATCACAAACCAGCACCGTCTCCACGGGGTTCCTGCTCCAAATCGTACACGCGCCCAATCTTCGTACTTGAATTTGGTGGGTGCCAGGATGGAGTTGATTCCGTTGAGTGTTCTGCCTTTCGCTGCAATCAAAGAACCGGTATACGCTTCATACAAAGATGTGTGTTCGAACATGGCGAGACGAATCGCCGCAGTCCATTGGGTCAATGAGTTAAAAGAATTGAAATGCAAGAGGTACCGATTTTTGCCAGCGGAAGAAAGGCTGAGTACGTTCTTCAATGGTTCTACGGCTCCATTTTGAATCGGAAGAGTTTCAATCTGCGAGGTTCATGATTAGTATATGTCTGACGATTCTGACAGGTAAGGCTTACCATCTTAAGAGACGCATCGGCCAAATTGATAAAGGTGGCGGGAACCTCTTCTCCACCGGCTGCGTCCAGCGCAGCGCCGTCCCATAGTGAAAGAACAGTGCCAACCAGCTGTGCGTAGCATTCCACCCATTGTCGATCACCACAAGGCCGTCCATCTGCCACGTGTTAGCCCACCTTGCCCCGCAATGCACCAAGGCCAACGATCACTCACGAGAATCCAGATCATTCAATTTTAAAAAGTATCCTTCATGATATAGCTTGTTCGTGTGGATATTGAGGAACGAAAAGATTGGCGACAGCTCCGGTGGGGTATCGTCCGCCTGGTGCATGAGAGGCGGGTTCCGTGAGAAGATCATAGATGCCGGTCGCGAGGCATTTCCGCCTCTTGGTCCAGAGCTCACAGGGGATAATTCGGGGGGAGGGGATGGTGTATCGGGAGGGGTATGCCATTGTGGTGAATCGGACGGAGTTACGTTGGCCACGTTGGCCACTGGCGTAACGTGGCTCGACAATTTTTTGCTCTCTTTACCAGAAGCATGATTCTTTGAACCTCCAAAACTAAATAGAAACGAGCGGACTAGTTTGACGCAAGGGAGAGTCAATAACGGGCTCTAGTGTAATTCCCGGCATACCCGGAGGGGATCGACTTACCACGCGAACGACCCATGACGTCGGAACGTGAAGTGCGGACAAGAAACCGAGTCGTCTCTTGAGTATTACCCCTCACTGCGTTAGACTGTGAAACGTCTTGAAAGTAAGGAGAGAGACTGGGGCGTGGTGGGATTTAAAAGGAAACTGTCCGAGGCAGGTCGATTGCGCTGAACGAGAGACTGTCAAATAGCGACTGCGCCTAGACCAAATTCGGTGAAGTAAAGATCAATCCATAGAATCCACGCGAGGGTGAACCTGGAAGAATAAGAATGAAAAGAACGAGTGGTTGGGTTGGAGTTTAGGGAAATCGAGCTTCTCTGCCAAGGAAGATGACGTTACAAGCCGAATACGTCTTCGCTAATCACCGGGATCAACGGGACCTTTTTTTTATTTTCCAACAAAAGAGAGGTGGAGGAATGGAATATGGAATAATAGGGAGGTTTGAAGAGAAGAGATAGAAAAGAAGACCAAGAACTACTGTGGATCATTGGGGGCAAGTCCCGGAGGCGAAGAGCAGACCTTCCAACAACACTGCACGCTACACCAATGATATACTAATTATCTCGTGCGACACTTAAAAACTGAAGCCAAGCCAATTTCTGCTTTGTTTTTTTTTTCTCTTTGCCCTGAGACCTTGGACAAAGGGTTTTCATTGGTGTTATCCCCTTGGATTATCGGTGGAGAGACAACCCGACTATAAGTGGACTAGTGTTGCATGGGTGGATAAATATAGGATGTCTTATGTTAGAACTACGGAGCACAGAGTAGTTACGGTGCAGAATATTAGTACAAGGCAACTATGTTATTATTCCCCTGAGTTATACAACATAAGTCTGAATATCTCCTTTTCCAATTTCCCCCTTAATTCTATAAGACTTCCCATTGTGGTCAAGGCTGGAATCCCCGCTACTGGGTCTAATGAGGACAGCCGGAAGTGAACTTGGCTTGGCACATTCTGCCCATTGACTCTTACACGTTGCCTTCCTTGCCTTTCCTATGGGTCCGCATGAACACGCACGTCTTTTCACCGATTTAATTCAATCCTCAACTACAGAGTACGTACAATTTAACTAACATCTTTTCGAATAAACTTGGACCAAATTAGTTGTATATCACTAGTCAGTTTGTACCTGTGTATAATAATACGGTCCTCCGTACTCCGTACAATATCTAGCCTAGGGTATATATAGCCGGTCGCAGTCTTGGCACTCAAATCCAGGATTTTCTGACCTGCAGCAAAGGATCAGCATGGCCCCCATGGAGGTCCGACCAACGCGTCATAGCTACTTAAAAAAATGCAGATCAGCCATGTGGCAGGGATCTACGGAGTAGAGGTGCGATTCTTTTTCATCTTTACCCCGCTCTATACAACAACCGTGAAAGTGTTGGTGGGGTTCCACGTTTAATATCGCCCGTTGGGGAAATAAGGTTATTTCTAGGTTATTCACACTTTCCCTTTTTCGTATGGATAATACGAGGCTCTCTATAAAAATCAGTGGAGTATCCTGCATCGCTGGGTTATGCATCTTCAGAGAACTTAGACCATATAAAAATGCCACGTTTCTCTACCTCTGAGTCAGGACGGTAGCTATACCAAACTTGATGATACTGTCAGGTGTCATTCTCTGGGAAGGTGCGTGACGGTCTGCCAGCCCAAAGAAGGTCTTTCCGAGTGACACTGATCGTCTCTTAAGGTTCAAGTACAAATCATTTCCACTAATAAAATGTCGTGGGCATACCCGGTACATCTTCACACCATTGGTCATTCCCAAATCCATAGACAGCATCCAGACCATCTGATCTAGATCCAGGATAAGGCTACTGTGAGAGTCACACTGATAATGCCTGGTATCACCGTTTCGCATCTGAGAAGACACACCTGACATTTGGATTAAGAACTTGGATAATTAGCCATCCTGCAGCGGAGATAGATCATAAACAAAGGCCACTTACCGATTTGTTGGACATCCGCGCGAAACGAAGATCTCAACTCATATAGTTGTCTTTCTAAGGGTTTCATATTAATTTCTAGTATTGCAGCACGCGAGGAATTCAAGAACCTTGTGAAGTTGGACCTTGAGCTTGGACCTACATTAGCTTCGGATTTGGAAAGCAGACTCCTACACTCCGTCCCAAATCCGCGTTAGATGCAGATGACAAAAGCTCCTGGTCGGATTTCGGAAGCAATGTCCGCTCATCTCTACACCCAAAGGGCCGGCTCTGGGATATAGATGCAGTGCATTTATAATCAACATTTGAAACAACATAACTAGTTATGACTCTCCTATATTAGTATCTTGATCCAGTAGTTATCAAATCCTTCACGAACAGCCCTTGTCTAGATCCACTGCCTTAGAATGGCCGAAACAAATCCTTCCACTCTGGAAAAACAGGATGGCGCCGAGATCATTGCCTCCAGCGATGATATAGAGCTCACGCGCCAATATCCTTCAGGCCTGGCTGTCACTCTCATCTTGACATCAGTTACGCTGGCTTATTTTCTATTCTTCCTGGACCTTGCTGTCATTTCGACGGCCACTCCAGCCATTACCTCCCAGTTTGACTCTGGTGGATGTCGGTTGGTAAGTACATACTGATACACTTGTCTAGGCCACAACCGCTGATCGTTTTGTCCTTTTTTTTGAGAGATGCTGACTATCTTGTCTATCTAGGTATGGCGGCGCCTACCAGCTTGGAAGTGCAGCATTCCAACCCTTAACCGGCAAGATTTACAGCCGGTTTTCCATCAAGGTATGTCTTGGTCTATATTGATTCGGAGCAACATATCGTGGCTACGAGGAGAGTAAGTTCTAACAATACCATCGTACAGTGGACCTTTCTAGTCTTCTTCATCATCTTCGAGGTTGGGTCTGCTATATGCGGAGCCGCGCATTCGTCGGCCATGTTCATCATTGGTCGTGTTATCGCGGGTATTGGGTCTGCTGGGGTGGCCAACGGCGCAGTGACAACCATCTCCGCTGTCCTCCCAACACAGAAACAGGCGCTTTTTATGGTGGTCAACTGTTGGTTCTTATTGGGAAAATTGGCTTTTTTAGAATTAATCTTGTCCGGACAATTTATACAGGATCTCATATTACTCTTTTGTCACATTCTTCGCTGCACCACAGTAAATTATTCGATATGGTTAAGGGATCCGCATTCACACCTGGGCATGCGAATAATAAAGATACTGACATATTGATCTCTGGAACTAATCTGCTGTAACTTTCTACACACCGCCTGAGGTGCGGCGGTTCGCCTGGTCATGGATGCACCTGGGACTGAGCACGGGTATCCTCCATGAGCACGTATATTCTTTCTACTAGTGCCTCTGACCTCCTTTGATATGTATCCTTATCTTGATCGATAAGAAATACCAAGGTGAGAGAATTGGTTATGTAGCGAGAGAGTAACTATCGTACGCACAGCGATGCCAGGAAAAATCGCAGTAGTAGGGTATATTGCAGAAATATATAATTAATATCCTGTGCCGTCTTGATTTAAGTCTATACAAGACACTAGTTATCATGCATCACTATGCTAGAGCGTTACAACAAGCTTCTTTCTCGAGACACCCTTTCTCTGGAGATGGAGTGCTTCTTGAATCTTGTCCAGCCCCTTGCCCACAACATACGGGGGAGGAGCTGGCACAAACTGGCCCTGTTCAAGTGCCTGCGGCAGGAAATCCATGTAGATACGAGAGACGACACTATCGGGGTCAACTAAGCCATCGACGAGGATGAATTTGGCTTCCACCCCGGTCCTGATGCGCGTCCCAGTCGATTTAATCATGCCACCCATCATGCCCATCAAGTATGTACCTTTGCCAACAAATGTCATGAGCTTCTCGGCAGGTATGATGGCGCCGGCCACGGCAATGAATTTCCGGGTGAGTTTTGGATCATGCCTCTTCATAACCGCGGTGCATGCCTCGACGGCACCATTGCCAACTGTGTAGGCGCCGACCAGCTCGTGACCCTTTAGAGCCCCGAGGAGGTCCTTGACCAACCTTTTGCTCTTGTAATCGAAGACTAGGGTGGCACCGAGACCCTTGACATAGTCAAAGTTCTTGGGAGATGACGTAGACAAGACTTGGTAGCCAGCGGCCACAGCAAGCTGTACGGCGTTGCTACCAACGCTCGAAGCGCCACCGGTGATGATGACGGTGCGTGGCGAGCCTGACTTGCCCACAGCGTTGGTGGGTGCTGGGGTCTGAGGCATGTCGAGACCCAGATAATCCGGGTGGAAGAGGCCGTACGCCGCAGTTCCGAGGCCGAGTCCCAAGACACAGGCCTGTTCATCGGTGATTCCGGGTGGAATTGGCGTCAACATGTTCTGCCGCATTACTGTATAGAGCTGGAAAGCTCCTTCGGCCGGCAGGTTGACCTCTTTCGCAATGGCCGCAGCACTACCGCAGACTCGGTCGCCCACGCGGAAACGCTTCACATTAGGGCCGACCTCAACGATCTCACCAGCAACATCAGTGCCGAAGATGAAGGGATACTTGATATACCCAGCAAGCGCTGGGCCAATGTACTGTAAAACCCAGTCGAAAGGGTTAATGGCCACGGCGGAGTTCTTCACTACGACCTGGCCTGAGTCGGGCCGGGTGTAGGGCGCGTCGCCGACTTTGAATGGCAGAGCTTTCTTTGCAGGGATCCAAGCCGCCTGATTCAGTGGTACCATATCTGTGAAGGGACGAGGCGGATGTGCAAAATGAAGCAGCACTAATTAGGCAGGTCGATGTGTATAGGCGGAGGTTGAAAAAAGCGAAACAAGCGAAAGCCTTCAGCGAATATATATGCTCGCCATGACAGTGATGCGGAGCTCTAAAGGGTTCAGGAGTTGCAAGGCGACTGCATACAATGGTCGGAATTTGCGCGGTATTCAGGTTCATGTCCGGGGGTCCAGTTGAAGTCCGATTGAAATCCGGTTGAAGTCCGGTTGAGGCCTGGAGGTATTACGCCGAATCGGATAGTTCATTGTACCTTTACCCTCCAAGATCCCAGTCATAAAAAGACGAGGGCTGATGCTACGGTGTCTGAAAGGCTATATCGATTATTAGTGTTGGAATTGGATTTCATTTTGAAGCTAATCCTTCGTGAATTGAATTTGTCAAGTCAAAATATCAAATCAACACGCTGTCGAGGAATAGGGAAATTGAAGAAAAGCCCATGGATAGCATCAAAACGCTAGATAATCATCACATCGTACAAATGTCCTTCATCATTTTTCCATCGCATGGTAAACATAAACAGCGTCAACCAGTGCCGTTTGATGACGATTGGGTATTAAAGAATCAATATGCTCTCCTTGGTGGAGAATCGTCTGCCATCAAATAATCAGAATCCAAGCCCGGCTGGATTGGGAGATAGGACGAATCGTTCGACTGTGAGCCGAAAGCAGCATCCGAGGAGTGATCTCCTGTCGCATAGGATTGTCGGTAGTAGGACCGATCATCCTGATCATATCCAAGACCATACATACCCAGCGAGTTGACTCCAGAGCTGATTTCATCAGTAAGCAATGCACGCTGCATGAAGAGGTTCTGGACCTCATCTTCGGTGCAGCTGTGTTTGGTGGTCATGTGGACCCACAAATCGTAGTTGCGATGGAAACGATGTGGGCACGAGTCGGGGAAAAAGCAAGCAATCTGTCGACCTGTTTCTTCGGCGTAGCCTTGGCCTGTGAGGGCAGAAAGAGTGGAAACGGAATCCTGCCCCGGCTTGTTGCTCGTCTTTTTCGCTTGGCGCCGTTTCCTGGCATTCGGGAGACCCAGGTGCGAAGTACGGATGTGGTCTTCGAGTGTCAGCTTGTTGCCATAGCGCTTGCCGCAACCGATGCCGTCCCATCCTTCCAGCTTGTTGGACTTTGAAAGATCCGTTTCGCCGCAGACAAACCGCTTTTCCCCTTGGTGTACTGTGCGAATATGGACTGTCAAGTTGCCTTGCTTGGTGAAGCTACGCCCGCATTCAGGGACGGTGCAGTGAAAGATCTTTCGTTCTTCAAGAGTGACATTGCCATGGGCTATCTCGAGGTGTTGCCGCAGCCCCCGTGCTGTGGAACAGACCAATGGACACTCAGGGCATGAGGGAGGGTGAACAATCTGAATGTGCTTTTGTAAACTGGCATACGTGGGGAATGATACATCCTGTCTTGTATCGTCGTCGGCCATATCTGATGATTGAGCTTTCATCTTTTCGGCACATTCTGCGCAAGTGAATCGTTTCTCGGAATGAACCCTCCTCTGGTGGGTCCGTAGATTACCAGCCTTGTCAAAAGCCATGTTGCATTTTTCCTTGGTGGTAGGGTCCACGTGATCACATGGAAATGGCTTCTGGTTCAAGTGGACAACCATGACATGTTTCTGTAGCGTCGAGTGCTTCCGGAATGTCTCGTCGCAAGGTGGATACTCGGTACAGCGGTACTTGTCGTGTCCATCGTGTGTAGCAAGGTGCCGGCGAAGCCGTGATCCGTTCACAAAGCTCTTCCCACAACCCCGATAGTCGCAAACGTAGTCTCGAATATCTGTATGAGCACTCTTGACATGCTGTTGAAGATGGGAAGGGCGTAAGAATGTCTTGTCGCAGTCCTCAACTTCACACTTGAAGATTCTTTCGTTATTGTGTGACCGGATATGCTCCTGGAGTCGAGCTGGACGATTGAAAGCCTTATCGCAGCCCTCGAACGGACAAGATAGAGTTTTGAGCTCGGATGGGTAAACCTGTCGGGAGGAGGTAGCCGAGAATGGGGTCGCTGGAGATTCGTCCATGTCTTCGCTCTTTGAGCTTGGAGTACTGGGAGCCGAGTATTCGGCATCGGAATGAGTCTCCTCATAGATCAGGTCTGTAAAATGGTTAGCAATTGGATCACTTTATCGGACGTTATCTGCGGACGTAAACTTACCGGAATTGTCAAGAGCATTATCCTTCTGATGCCGTTTGAGGGTTTTGATTCCCTCCGATGAGGCCTTTCGTTTCATGGCCATCATGAGACGCCCTGGAAAGGACGATTGAGAAGGGAAAAGTATTTCAAGGCATGAGCAAGTTCGGACGTCAATGCCAAAATACTATTTTTTTATTTTTGCCAGAAAGGCGGTGACGGTCAACACAGAGGAAGTTTTTCCGCTCCCAAGAATTTTAGCATCAAATCCCACCTCGACCCCCGAGTTGTCTCTCATACCTCTGGGTCTTTCATCGCTCGCTTCGGTCTACAAACAGTTCGCTCCTTTTGCAGATTTAACTGTCATTATGTCTGACTACGGCCACGACGACGACGTTGAAGAGACGTAAGCTACCCTTCACCAGATTGCCCAGGGACTAGGCGCAAAGGAGCGTTGCTTCTATTTTGCCTCCTGGAAGCTTCACAGTGTGTTCGCGTATACTTGTATAGACCCAATTTCTAACAATGTGGTGTGCGCAGCTTCGACTACGAGCCCGGCGAGGATGTGTTCGATGAGGAGCCGGAGGAGCAAGAGGGCCTCGAGGGCGAAGACGCGGTTGGGGGAGATGACTATGCGGCCACCAACGGCGAAAATGTCGTTGTCTCTGGCGATCCAAATGCTGGATACGCAGGAAAAGTGCTGGAGCAGTCGCGCGAGAAGAAAGTACCCAATGACCAGCGCACCACTACCCCGTACTTGACTAAGTACGAGCGCGCGCGTGTTCTTGGTACCCGTGCCCTGCAAATCAGGTACGTTGCTTTTGGTGCAAACGATTGCGCAATTGTTATGTTAGATTGAGCTTGTTGACATTTGGCATAGTATGAACGCCCCCGTTCTTGTCGACCTCGAGGGTGAAACCGATCCCCTCCAGATCGCCATGAAGGAATTGAACCAGAAAAAGATTCCCCTGATCATTCGCCGATACCTGCCCGATGGATGGTAAGCAATATCTTGTCAAACATGATTGGTGGGCCAGGTCTAACAATGTTCGACTTTAGGTATGAGGATTGGACATGTGAGGAGCTGTTGTAATGGTCAAACCGGTATCAACTGTTCTCTATCAACCGCTGTCTACAGAGATGTTCTATATTTTTTGCTTTTTTTCAGCATAGCGTTTGGAGTTCTGGGATTCGAAGAACCCGTCAAAAAAAAGAGACTTGAATGTCCTTGATAAAACATGGACACCAATGAGGCTTTGTACATGAATCTAGAACGGGAAAAAAAAACATATCTAAAAATAATTTGATCTGTTTATCTTCCTGCAGGTAGAAGCAATTATAGCGGCCACGTGAGTATTGTCAGGTTTCAATGATATACTTCATGCTTTCTTTGTATACTGCAAGTTACAATTTTGATATCAACATATGGATGCACTTGATAAGATATTTGGAGTCACTCACCTATTACCTGCATTGCAGGCACGTCCGCCTGTAGGATCATCCTCTCGACGAAAAACAAGTTCGGCTATTCTCGATGTTACATCTGACTTGGCTTGGTGCATTGACCTCACTGGTGACCAGGTCAGTTTCGACCGATTTGCCGTCAGAAAGGGTATTTACTTGATTAACAAAGGCTATAGTATGTTATTTCAATGAATCTTCAGTAGATATAACATATTCAAGTCGAGCTATATCTCATATCTAGAGAAAGCCCGGTTATCTTCCTTATATCTCTGCCGATCTCGGGGGGGCCCGCCCTATACCCCAACCCCGCTTGGTTTGGGGTTTATAATCAACTGGAAAGAGTTTTATATCATTGATCGTCATTTTCCTGACCATTGCACAGCTAGGACTACATTGTACAGGCTCTCACCTGTGAGGGGCATTGATTTGATACATGAAACAACATGGAGTCAACTAACTCAGATATAGAGCAAAAAGTACTCGCTGATCCTTCGGCTACTTGCGACGAGAATGTCAACTCCAATATATCACATTCTCCAGAGGAAGAGCTTGAGTTGACATTCGACACGGGCCTGAATACATGGCTCCAAGCTTTGGGCTCATTCTTCCTTTTCTTCAATTCATGGTAAGTATACATAGGTCCTTCAATATAAAGATCCTATTGTTAATGCGTTGAAACAGGGGAATCATCAATACATGGGGAGCATATCAAACCTATTATGAGCGAGATTTGCTCGCTGGTACTTCATCATCAACCATTGCCTGGATTGGATCGCTGCAGTCATTCCTTCTGATGATGATTGGAGTCATTACAGGTCCACTGTTTGATGCCGGCTATTTTCGATCCCTCCTTATCACCGCTGCAGTCATGTTGCCTTTTGGCTTGATGATGACCAGTCTTGCCACTAAATACTGGCAACTGATTCTTTCCCAGGGTGTTTGTGTTGGACTCGCAGCAGGCTGTCTTTTCGTGCCCTCCGTTGCCATCTTGCCGCAGTACTTCCACCGTAAGAGAGGACTAGCCAATGGCTTAGCTGCCAGTGGGAGCAGTATCGGTGGTGTGGTTTACCCAATCATGTTCGATCAGATGCAGAAGAAAGTCGGTTTTGCCTGGGCTACCCGATCGCTTGGGTTCGTCTGCTTTGGCACTATTTGTTTTTCTATTAGCATCATGCGCTCGCGCTTCCAGCCAAAGGAGAAACGAAAGCTCTACCAGTTGTCTGCTCTCAAGGAGCCGGCCTTTACTGTCTTTGCCATTGCCATGTTCATGGGCTTCTTGGGTTTCTACAATTTTCTTTTCTATGTGCAGTCCTACGCAATTGAGACAGGCATTGTAGACTCGAACCTAGGATTCTACCTACTCTCCATGCTAAACGCCGCCTCCACCTTCGGCCGTATTGCGCCTAACTTCATCGCCGATCACGTTGGCCCCTTGAATATGCTCACGCCCGCTGTGACCATCACTTCCATCCTAGCCTTTGTCTGGATCCGTGTTCACACCTTACCTGGCATCATCATCCTTGCCGTCTTCTACGGCTTCTTCTCGGGTGGCTTTGTGTCTCTGCCACCTGTGGTCATGGCAAGCATGACGCCGGACGTGCGCAATCTGGGCACTCGCTTGGGTATGGTCTTTGCTATCACTTCCATAGGTCTGTTGATCGGTACCCCCATCGGTGGTGCAATCCTGGCCGATACAAACCAATTCCTTGGAGTTCAGCTTTTCACTGCGTGCTGTCTCGCTACCTCTACGGTTCTCATGACCTGTGTTAGGCTTCTGCGCTCGGGTCTTAGGTTCCATGCCAAGGTTTGACCATTGGCTGCCGCCTGGTGAAATATATTGCGAGATATACCCACCACCCAGAGGATTCGGCCTTGTCCCGGCTATTTCTTCACACGCACACACATGTTGAACAACGATATATGCCATCATCTTGAACTTTGCATATTGCATTACCTCCCAAGTGGGAGACACAGCGCACTTCATGTTGTACTTAGACGAAAATGGCAACAATAATACGTCTGATTTTGTACAAGAAAATATCCATCAAAACCCCAGCCTCCATTCCATGGGAGCCCCTCGAAAGCAAGGGGAAATATAGTAACAATGACACTCATGGCTGCTTTAATAACCACAGAAACAAATATGCTTTACATCACATCCTCCGGCCCCACAGGGAAGTTCTCACCGTTCTCTCTCACGTGCTCAAGCTTCTTATCTCGACTGCATGGCTTGCGCATATCGAACGCATCTTCCCCAGTCTCTGACATCCCCGATGGATCATCGCTATAATAATTGACCACCCGCCGGAAGACAGAGTACCTGTAAATACACGTCAACCATTAATTCGGCATGCACATATCTATACCGCTACACTTACCCCATTCCTTTGTACATCTCATATGCAACTTTATTTCCGGCACGGACGTAGAGATCCACAAACCAGGCGTCATTGCTGTCAGATCCTCGCTCGAGCTGTTCAGTCAACCTGCGTGCAAATCCGAGACGGCGCCAGGCCGGGGCAACGGTCAGGACTGTGATGTGTCCATGCCATGGTGTGTAGTGCTCGGAGTGGCGCATTGCTGGGTGCTGCTCTTCGAGCTTTCCCATAACTAAAAAGGAACATGTCAGCAATATCCATGAGACTAAGAAGAATGTGCCAAGCTAGAGCTAGAATTCAACATACTGTAACCTACAATGCCGGCTTCATGGTCCTTCACAGCGCTGAACAATGAGGGCCATTTGTTCAGGTAGTTCAGGTAGAAGCCGATATCATAATTCTCAGTGAGCGGGTCGAGGTTTGTAAGGTTAAGGTTTAGCAGGTCCAATGGGGACATGCGTTCAATAGAACTCATCTTGATATCGGGAAATATGAGTGTGATAATGTGGGGTTTGATGCTCTTTTTTGCCGGGCGGTGATAAATGGTAGTCGGCGGTGAGGTTGAAGTTGGATTGTTATGATACCCCTCCTACATTCTGGTGATGCAGTCACTCCTTAGTTGAAAAGTCGGTCTTTTAACGCGTTCTGTGATCGCAATTTGGTCTTTGTTCCATTGCTACTGTGCTATATATTGACGGGATCGGAGATATCGGAACATCCAATTGGGCGTCCTAATCAACAACTATTGCTCGCCTGCAGCTAGACTACAACCGCTCGTTCCTTTTCTCTGGCTATATTGCCTCGACCAGTTCTCCAGCTTGCCAGTGAAGCTTCCACCAGGAGTTCCCGCGTGATACCTCCATACGAACCAATGCCCCCTCCTCCGCCTCCCCTGAAACTCCCACACCGCTACCCATCGGCCACAGACGACTCACCTATCTCCCCCAGGACTGGGAATACTTTTGCAATTGCAAGCCCCCGATCACCGCAGGCACCTCGATTACCTGCACCTCCATCTCCTGCCGCGTCCCACCATAACTCTAACGCCATGAGTGGGTCCCGTAGAGAGTCCGGGGATTTCTCTGCGGCCGCTGATGCAGGCGGCGGAGGACTAGGAAACCTGGCCGATGAGCTAGCCGATGCATGGGGAGAAGAGGAAGATGGATATGGATATGCGTCAGGCCAGGAAGCTAGCCGTGCGGGGTCACAACAGATGGGTCACAGCGATGGAGAAGATATGTATATGCAATCAATTCACAGCGTGCGCTCGCGGTCACCATCCATCTCACCAGAAAGAGATTCACTCCATCCATCAAGGAGCAAACACCGTGCCAATCATTTGCGGCAGCACCGCCGGCAGGAGTCGCAATATGATGGCTCGGATTATGGGCCTGACTCGGATCTAGAGGCGGCGGATATATCCCCCGCCTTGGAGAGCCAAATGGCTGAGATTGAGAGTCTCGTTCGGCGGGGTATAGAGAATAATGGAAGTGAAAACGACCATGTCATTCAGCGCACGGTCGAGTCCTTGAAGGATCTTGGTGGGCAGAGTGGCATTGAGAACAGTGCCATGAGGTAAATTCACCAAGTATAACGCAATTCCACCGATTTCAATAGCTAATCTCCAATCGCAGACTTATCACCGCTCATTCCTCGATCACATCACATCTCACCCACCAAACCCGCGCCCTCCAATCCCTCGTCCACCCACTCCTCTTTTCTCCATTCCCCCTCCTTTCCGAAGACGCCATCGACTCCCTCCTGCCCCTTATCGATGAGGGATTATTGCCAAATCTTCCATACCCCTTCCCTGAACACCAAGACTCTCAATCAACAACCCCCCAGTCCTCCGCACACAATCCCCTAGCCTCTCTCCAAGCCCTCATCTCGCAAACGGCAGATATCACACATACACTTCGCGGCTTGAGCGATACCCTCTACGAATCAAGACAATTGACTGCAACGGCTTCCCGCCGATTACGCTCTGCGCGAGAACTCGTCGCTGACATCCGGCGGGAAGAAGAGAGCCGCGAAGAAGGTTCGCGGTGGATCGAGCGCGGCGAGTGGGACCGTCGGCTCAAAGACCGGGAGGCTGGCAAGGTCTGTGGTGATGTAGTTAGTGGCTTTGAGGCTGTCTGCGGGGAATGGCGGGAGAAGCTATTTGGAGTTAATGCCGAAGTGGCTGCTGCATAGATTCGATGTTGATGTTCATGACTGGATCATTTTTTGCGATTCTGTTTCTGTTTCCTCGGGTCAGGACTCGGAATTTAGACTGCTGTCTTTTATTTTCTTATTCTCTTGTCAGATATCCATATTGATGTTTACTATATCATCATTCATAAAGTTCATTGAGAGAGCTTCCCAGGTTATATACTCAAAAGCTTGAATGAAATCGTGATACCATGCATTCAATCCGCTTCATAGACTCATGCTTTCTATTTTATTCTTGACCTCGAAATTCATTAAAAAATGTACCCGTTTCTAGATGCATGCCTGTATGCAACCTGTACCTGTGCCGGGCTAGTGCTGTCGTCGAGGGTAAGCATCGGCTTAACTCCGCCATTGTCCGTAGATAGAAAGAAAGAGAACTGTCGAAAACTTCTACAAGATCACCAAATTGTAGCAAAAATCTAGGAAAAGATTATATCATATTCCAAGCGAACTGAAAGACAGAACTGGGGCCCCCATTAACAAGTTACGGGGTGAACATGGGTGAATGATACACGAAATATGCAGAAGGGTCATGAGAATTGCGCCAAAAAGAGAAGAGCTTGGATACACTTTTTAACTGGAAAGTCGTAGCTCGGTCGTTTACTGCTGCTGCTTCCATCTAGGGACCCACTTGCCACCAGCGGCGGGCTTGGATTCCGAAGCGGGAGCAGGAGACTGAGAAGAAGATTCGCGGGGTTGACGGGGCGCCCAGCGCTCGGTGGGGGCCTCACGGGGCAGAGTGTCGCGGGATTCACGAGGCTCGCGGGGAGCAGGTGGAGGGGGTGCGGATCCAGCGCTGGGGACGGCACCGGTGCGCAGGTGAGGAGGAACGTATCCACCCTTGCGGAGAGGGGCGGGCTCTTCACGGACGGGGCCGCGAACGGGGACACGGAGAGGCTCACGAGCGGGCTCGGATGGGACACCACCGGCTTCCTTGGCGGCTTGACGTTCTCTCCAGGTGGACGGGACTCCAGTACGTGGGGCGACATTGAGACGGGGTGCGGTTCGTTCGAGTGGCTCTTCGAATCCACTCTTACGGGCTGCGCGGCGGGCTTCGGCTTCGGCCTCCCGCTGTGCCTGCTTCATAGCAATCTCGTCCAATTTACTATATGTCAAGTTAGTACTTAGGTTTGAAGTGAAATCAAAGTAGGGGAATACTGACGCTCGCTCTTCCTCACGCTTGGCCTTCTCCTCGGCCATGACACGACGGCGCTCCTCCTCGCGGGCGATGCGCTCCTGCTCCTCACGCTCGGCACGCTCCTGCTCCTCTCGCCGACGAGCCTCCTCTTCCTCACGCTCCTGCTTCTCGCGGCGGCGGCGTTCCTGAACCTCCTTGATGCGCTGCTTCTTCTTGGCCTCGAACTCGCGCTCGGCGGCCTTGCGACGCTTTTCGAACTCCTCGTGGCGCTTCTCAGAAACCTCTCTGCGGAAGTTGCTGAACTGGGGAACCAGACGACCCAGACGGTGTTTGAGGATAACGGCCTCGGTGTGCTTCTCCTTAGACTCGCGCATTTCATCAGCGACCTGCTTCTCGTAAAGCTCCCTGTCGTGCTTCTTCTGGGCATCGTAATCGGCGGAAATGTACTTGAGTTCCTCGCGACGGAAGGCACGCTCCAAGTGGTCAATACGCTTAGCAGTGGTACGAATACGGTCGTTCAGCTCGTTCTTCTCTTTCTCAAGCTGAGCCAGCTTCATAGCACGCAGGCGGTTGGCATCAAGCTCGTCAAGGTCGATCTCGCTGACGTCAATACCCTTAACACCAGTCTTGAGCTCCTCGAGCTGCTTCTTCAGCTCCTCCTGGCGAATGCGATCCTGCTCATCCTTCATACGCTTGAGCTCACGATCACGCTGCTCATCGGCCAGACGCTGCTTCTCAGCATCCTGGAGTTGCTGAGCACGGACACGCTTGCGAGTCTCTTCCTCGCGCTGCTTCCGCTGCAAAGCATCGGTAGCGGCTTCCTTCTTCTTGTCGATAAGAACACGACGGGCGAGGGTCTCCTCGTGCTCCTGAGTGGCACCAGCAATGGCGCGGGCCTGAGCAGTCTGCTTGGCTTGGAGACGAGCCTGGTTGTAGGAGGGATCGACGTACATACAGGTGATGTGGAGGGTCTTGGCGAGACGGGCAACCTGGAAACGGGCAATCTCGGCGGGGGTGTGCTGCAGACGCTGGACAGAGCCAAACTCACTCTCAGCCGAGCCAGCGCTGCTGCCGGCGTGGGTGGCCTTGGAGGAAGAGAAGACATCGGAGTCGAATGTCAGGACGCCGGAGATGTGATCAACTCGGATAGCGAGGTCACCCTTCTTGCAACCGTTCATGATGAACTTCTCAATCATAGCGGGGGTGATCTGGAAAGGAGCGGGGAACTGGGCAAGCTCGTAGACGAACTTGAGCTCAACGGATTCGTAAACCTGGGACAGCTGCTGGAACAGACGGGTGAGAATGACCTGCTGCAGAGGCACAACGTACTTCTCCATTTCAGGGTCGGCGCCGATCTGCTTCAGGATGGGGGTAATCTTCTTGCAGATGGACAGAGGGTGGAAGTCAACCTCCAGGATGTTGTACAACTCGCGGATCTCAGGGCGCACACGGCGGAGCAGACCCTTGTTGAGAGCATCGCGGAAGAGCACAGTACGGGTGGGCGAGGTGGCCATGCCGAGAAGGTTAGTGAGACGGGTGTTCTTGTTCTTGCGAGCCTCGTCCACATCGACCAGGGCGCCGCGGGAACGGGAAGTGCTGATAACGGGGATGGAGAGAGCGGAGAGCAAGACAAAGGACGCGGCCTTGGTCATCTCGAGCTCGGTCACCGACGGGTTTTCCTTCTTGGAGCTCTGGCCGCTGGCCAGGGCCACTGAAGAAAGACGGAGAAGGTTGTAGTAGCGGTTGTAAGCGGCGGCGTGGAAGAGGTAGTTTTCGCTAACAAGGAAAATGCGAGCGAGCTTCTCGTAGTAGTTGGCCATCATAATGTTCTTGGCGGGGCGCTTGCTGAGGTTCAACAGAGTGTGGATATCCTCAATGCTGCGGAAAGCCTCCTGCCACAGCTCCAACTCAACGGCGACGTTCAACTGCTGGAAGCGGGTGTCAAGGTGACGCTGCAGAGTGTCGGCGTCGCTCAGGTTGATGGCGTGCATCTGCGAAGAGTACTTGGCGGCATTCTGCACATGGTTGCGCAGGAGCTCACACAAGCGGCGGAACTCGGTCTTACGGGCGTACTTCTGGCAGAACTTGAAGGCCTGCAGGGCAGTCGACTGGTACATTATCTCGAGACGGGCATTGTTCTTCAGGATCTCGAGGACGGTGCGGTAGGTCTCCCACAGGAACTTGAGCCAAGGGGTGACGACGGCGCGGTCGGTACGGTCGCGAGACTGTTCACCGGAGACGGTTGCAAGGAGGATGGTCTCGGGGGTCTCGATGGCCTCCAAATCCTCAACGTTGGCGGAAGGAGCGGCGGACTCGAGAGTCGACTGGATCTCGTCGGCCTTGGCCTGTGCCTCGGTGACCTTCTGCTCGGCGAGTTCGATGAACTTCTTAAGAACAACCTGCAGATGGAAGAAATCCTAGGTTAGTGACAAAACACTTTTTTTCGTCTTTTTTTTTTTTTTATGGCGATCATCAACACGAACCTCGATAGTGCCGACATTGGTATTCTGAGCGATGTTCTTGTACTGGTAAAGACCATCCTTGGCGGCCTTGCCCTTGCGAAGGTCGACAGACAGCTCAACGAACAGGAGCATCACCGGCTCGAGGGAGGCGATGGGGCTGCTACGGGTGCGCTTGGAGGTGACATGTTCGTGGAGGACAGTCAAGGCGGCGGGAGCCTGGCCGACGGCGATGAGTTCTTGAGCCCTCTGTGCAAGATATAATCATTAGCAACCGATGCATCTTATAAACCATGACGACAGCGACGGCGACGCTTACCTTGAGGACATTCTCAGGTTTAATATGCGGAGGAGGCGGCATGATGGGTGGATGCCCCTTGGGAAAGGATCAAAGGTGACTGATAAGAAATTAAAAAATGGACAAAAAAAGTTGGGTGAAGCCAGCGACACACACGGGCAGGGAATAAGGCGATAGACTGCCACGCGAATACCCGATAACGAGGGGAAGATTCACAATGTGCGTGTTGAGGCCAGAGCAAAAATTGGATCCCGCCAATGTTCCCACTTCGCGTTAAGCGATGACGATCACGTGTTATGGCCTGAGGCAGACATCGAACTTGGGTCTGTACATAGTCAGACACCTGTCATATTTGACGACTGCGCATATTGTGATTATGTTTTCTTACTGGTTGACTGCAATATCCCAAGACATGTAACTCGGTAAATATTACAATTCCAACCATCTCATTCCGAGCCCGACAAACGTACATAATCCAGAGTTCAAACAGGAAGTACTCGGTACAAGTTAAGTACTGTATCCACCTAGAAAACATGAGTAGTCCTCCCACTCATGCCAAGTACCGGGTACCTCCCCTCCCAATAATATCCCCCGTAACGTGTAAGGGAAAAAAAGGGAAACCCACGGACCTGCCCATCTCCTCAGGAAAATCCCCTCTGAACACATTCATTTGTCCATTCTCTCTCTTACTCGAACCCGACTCCTTCACCTTCTTTTGTTCCTCTTCCTCTGTGTCCGGCGTCTTGGCCCCCTGATTACCCGGCCCCCCCCCCTAACCTAATTCTTACGCCCTTGGAACACCTGCCGATCCAAAAACCCCCTCTCCCCCCTTTCTCCCATTCGCGCTTCTTCCACAGCTCAACTCGTCACGATGGCTCCCTACGAACTTCGCTCCGGGGGTGATGTCAAGAACAAGAAGCAGAGTGTCGCCGACTTGAAATATCGTCGGTTGACCGAGCTCAATGGTCGTCTAAAGGAGGATCTGGACCGTCCACGGGTCAAGGTCTCCGAGGCAGCGCTTTCGTCCGTTTGACCCTTCCTATGTTGTAAAAGCAAACAATTAACACTTTCGACAGTCTTATCAGCTACTGCAACAACACTCGCGACTTCATGGTTCCATCCGTATGGGGACAGGTATGCGACCGGCTTCTTCCACATCGCGCGCGCCCATTCAAACTAACCACTTCATGTCCTAGGTCGACAAGCGCGAGGATCCCTATGCTCCTCAGCAACAGGGGGGCTGCTGCACCGTCATGTAATGCACTCACGACGGGAGTTTTTCGCCATGATCTTTCGATTTCGACTTCGCTCTCCTTTTTTCTTTTTTTCTCTTCTACTTAATTCCGGTCCCATTCACGACCACCCCCTTGGACCCGAACAAAGCATTGCGATTGCTCGCGCGGACAAAGATGTCGGCCTGAAAGAATCGTCTGCTGGTCTTGCACGAAACCTTCCACGCCTCCGGGGATCAAGTCCCGTTGTGTTTTGTCGCCCTTTTCGCCCCCGGTCCTCTTTTTCCTTCAAACTCTGCAGACAGTGCACTTGACGATGCACTTGTTGCGCCTTTTTTTCTTCTCTGAATTTCACCATTACCCTTTCTCGCTGCTTTTATTTGGAATCGGCATTATCTTTTCTTTTCTTTTCCTTTTTTTCCCTTTCACTTTCTCCTATGTATCCTTTTCTTACGGTTTCTCTTCAAATCTTCAAAAAGCCTCTATCTATGTTCCATTCAGGGCGTGAGAGTTGCCATTCATGTATCATAGATTCGCATGACCAATACCATACCGATCTAATCGAATCTGCGCTATTTTTGTGTACTTTGGTCCCAAATTCCGGCAATCGCGGCTGGGATGCCCCGGTAGTCGGGTTCAGCCCTCGGTTGTTTCGGCCTTTTCTGGCTTAAATTGGCAATTTGGAAGTCATGCATAGTACTTTGGTATACAACACATGAATCAATAAGGCATTATTCCAATCTAGCACATGTAACATGCAATCGTGAAGCAAGGATCTGATATAACACAATCAGCCCATCCCCGCTGACATCATCCAAATTCCCATCCATCCCGAGACATCGACTTGAACGTACCACAATCACCCGAACGCTCCAAATAACATCCTCAGCATCAAACCTTCAAAATTCCACGATGACCGAATCTGCATCGACCCCGTTAGACTCAACCCCCAATAATAGCGACAAAATCGCACCCGCCAACGTCCATCTCCCCCGCATCTCAATCCAGTTCTGCACACAGTGCCGGTGGATGCTCCGCGCCGCATACGTACGTTGTTATCTTTTCTATTTGACCTATCATATTAAAGATATTTGCGTTCTATCTTTTCTTAGGCGGGGGTGAAGTGTGATTGGTTACTTTTGTATTGCATACCATATATATCAGACTCGATATCGTCGTCACTGTCAACACCATGACGGTGAACATAATATACAGACCAAGCCAAAACCAGAACCAATACTAACGTAAGAAATCAACAGTTCGCTCAAGAACTTCTCTCGACATTCAGTACAGACCTCGGCGAAGTCGCCCTCGTTCCGAAAACCGGCGGCGTGTTCACGGTGACGATATGGCATGGTACCGTGAATGACGGGGAGATCACGACGCAGGAGACGATTTTGTGGGATCGGAAGCGGGATGGCGGTTTTCCTGGTATGTTTTCTTCCTTTTGTTTTATCATTTATTACTGCATGCATGTTCGTCTATGTATTCGTTTATATGTTGTTGACCATTCCTTCCTCTCCTCAGAAGTCAAAGCGCTCAAGTCACTTGTGCGGAATGTTATAGCTCCTGATAGAGACTTGGGACACACGGATCGGGCGTTAAAGAAGCAGCAGGACGAGCAGAAGGAAGTGAAAGAGGAGGAAAAGAGTGAGGGTAAGGCGGGTTGTGAGGATTGCCAGTAGGTATTCGGTATCGTTTTGCTTGTTATCCACATACAATTCATTTTTAGATCGCGCTAGCATAAATGCTGGATCCATATATGCTACTTGGGACATAACTACATATCTTACAATCATTATAAGCCACTGTACACATCACATTCATTATCGCGCAGAGCGGAAGAGTCTAACAAGAGTCAATGTAGAAAAAAAAAGAAAGAGAGAAAAGAACGAAACACAAGAGATCAAGTATAGGGGAGAAAGAGAAAAGAATATCCGAGATTGTGAAGGATCCCGAATATCGAGTCAAGAAAACCCCAGTAGGAGATCAAACGCCGGCCGATCACCGAACTCTATGAAGAAATAACCGCCCGAAATATCACACAATGGTGGAGTAGAATGAAGAAAAAGGGATGAAGGAAGGTGTAGGTAAGGATGAAAGAAAACAGACATTCGTGGTCATCACACAGGAGTAGGTGGGCGAGCCCGATGCAAATAATCAGATGCTAGATGTAGCGGGACACCAATCCCAGTATCCATTGAGAGGAAATGATAAAAGCGTGACTCTCAGCCCCAGAAGGAGGAGAGTAGAGTAAAACATGCAACTTCTCTTGTCTTTATGCTGTAATTGCTCAGACAAGCTTTGCACTTGCTTTCGTGTCCGAGACAAACTCAGACGTCCAGCAGAATGTAAGAAGGTATCGTTAACGACTTTGTAGAGTCGTGACCAGGAGAGCCAATGCGGTGGGAAAAGAAAGCCCATTGACCGGCTTCTTCGACTGGTCGAGTCGTGAATTCATGGAACACCAGTGTGGTCTCAAGCCTCATTGCAAAACGAAATGTTCATAAGACCATGGCAGCATTATAGACAGCTAGGGATGGTCCAAGCCTAACCAGGATAGCAAGATTCATGTCTCATCAGGGACCTCGTGCGAATGGTTACGACGCTTCCAAAAAGCAAGTCGAAGCCGACTCCGCCGCTTAGGCAGTCTATGAGTAACATGAGAGTCATCCGCTGGAGGGGGTTCATTTTTGATGCTTTCGCCAGTAGTCGTCGAGTGGGTCGTGCTGCGGGTCCCAGGGGCTCCAAGTCTGGAGAAGTCTTTGCTGGTGCCATCTTCGGATCGAGCTTGACTACGAGCGATAGAATTGCGGCCGGGGCTGAAACCGCCTGCTGATAAACCTGAAGGATACACGTCCGCTGTGCTGGGACGTGTGCTATTGTCCTCAGGTCCTCCAATATCACTTGGCGCGGCGCTTTCACCGGAGCCTCGCTTTTCGTCGCCGCTATCCACAGCTAAAAAGCTCGAGGCATTAGTTGTGGGAGATATAGGTGTCATGGTGTTGCTGTAGGTGCTTTGCGTCCTTGTACAACTATTGCGATTAGAGCCCGTGCGGGCAGACGAGCTGTGCTGCGCATGGTGGCGTTCGGAGTCGCGCTGAGAACAATGTGAAAGACCTTGGCGGGAGCTGCTTGGTCTCTCGGCAGCCCCGAAAGTATGGCCACGCCCCACTGGTGAATTACCATTACCGTAGACCGAGTTGGCGTACAAAACGGCGGCTAAAACAGCGGGATCGTCGGTAACAGGACTTGCTTCTGTGAGAGGGCTATGCAGCTGTGTCGAGATAGACCCATGAGCAGACTCTGGGGCTCCTGGGATGGAGAAATGAGAAAGGTCCGGCAGGGCATTAGAAGATTTCCGAGATGAGAGGTCAGCCACTGGTGAGAGGTGACTTCCTGTAATCTCGATCTGAGGACCTGAAGTATCTGGCGACACAACTGGTTCAATGGTGTTTTCGTTGTATCCACCAAAGTCTGGATATTCGACTCTATCCGCTGCGCCATCTCCCGAATGGAAGCGCTGCTTATCAGGAGGTGCAGGGCTATGGGAGCGAGGCGAAACCGTGATCTCGGGCCGTTTCTCAATCGGAAGACCTTGCTTCTTCAGCTCTTCGTTGGCAAGTTCTTGCCACTTTGCCTGATTGCGAAGGATATGGTCCGTAGCGAACTGCAATTGGGGCAGAAGGTCGGAAATGCCTTCAAAGAGCGGGAGGGCGAATATCGACATGAATCCAATTTGACCAGTAGCCAGTTTGTAGACGTTCCCTAATTCGGGCGGCCCGCCAAATAGTGCGGTTTCCATTCCAACCTCTCTTTCCATCTCGCCCTGGTTAGCAAATTCCTCTTGCAGGATTTGCGTCCACTTCTTTGCAACTTCCCACGGTCGAGCCACGTTACTGATGTCGGCACATTTGATCAGTAATCCACAAATGAGAGTCTTGTACATGTCGACGTCTTGCGGCTTCCAGCCATCGACAGATTGGTTGTTTTCGTAGAACTTTTCTTGGAATGAGCCCATTCGCTGCATGAATTTCTGGTGCACCCCCATGTCTGTGGCCAGGATCGAGCTGATAAGGAGCTTTCGCAGCTGATTGTCCTTGAATACCGCAGGCCAGTGCCGACGCAAAATCTGGGAAAAGGCGGCGCAGTGGAACGCCTCCAAGACGGAATTGTCATTGTAGAGTTGAGCAAGAGGTGCGTTGAGTTTGACGAGGAAAAAATTGTTGACGCCTGGATGGCCAACGTCATGACCAATGGCCGCGATAAGGAGGGTCAGGGCGTCGAATGGTGTGAGAAGGGAGGTGATGGGAGTTTCGGGGACAGGGGATTGACCAATTGATTGATATGGAGGCAAGGCGCCAATGTGGAGCAAGAAGCAAAAGACGGATTGCAGTACATCAATCGCATGGCGGAAATTGTGGTAAAGCACGAAGGAGTTATAGGCGGCGCGGCAGCTGAGAAGGAAAGTTTGCAATTCATCGGGGGTCAACCGCCAGGGGTCCAGTCCTGGCATAGTGAAAGCATGTTGGATCATCTCACAAGCGCCAAAGACCAGTTCATCCTCGGTGAACTCGTGAGCGCAGAACTTCCATTTGCCAACCTCTGCTTTGACAATAGGGATACGCGCGGGATCAATGTTGAGATCCTGCTCTTGGAATTCATCATGTATGACTTCTTCTGGGTTGCAAATTCCTTTCATGAGCTTTGAAACCATGGCTTCTCTGAGATAAGAATATGGCTGCTCATCATGCACGCCGACCCAAGAAAGTTTTCGTTGCTTTCTCCGCGCGAGGAACCGGGACATCTCTCTCTGAGCCGCTTTACGGGTACGGTATGCATGAACCACAAGCCCTTGGATGCGCGACCGATCTAGCGGGGTGGTTAAGACATCCATAGCACCGGCATCAAGACAGCGGGCAATTTGCTTGTGCTCCACCGTGAGAGGTCCTTGAGAATCCGGATGACTGGTCGGGCCGGCAGGCGCATTGTTAGGGGCATCGGGAGTAGGAAGGCGCAAAATAGCAATCGGGATGACCAGATTTGGCCCTTCTTGGGCTTGAATATCGTTCGAGACTCCTGACAGAAGGGACAGCCCCCGTGCTTCGTCGGACTGCGTTGAAAATGTGAAAGTGCGGTGGATGGAGCCCGGCGAAGGAGGAGCATTGTCTGCCCATGAAGCGCGACTGGCTTTTCGACGAGCCAGGTTCGACTCTTCGCCGCTAAAGTCAACCTCGAAGAATGCGAAAATCGGGTTGCATTCGCTACCCGCCCGGTCGCTGAGCTCAGCCAGCTTCGTTGCAAAGGAGGAACCGTTGTGGCAGAGATAGACTGCAAAACCCGGGAGTAATTAGCAAATCTTCAAACGCAGCGCAGTCTGTAGAACCTACCTTGTTTGCACACTAACAATAGCTGCTCCACATCGGCTTGCAGGGCCTCCGGTTCTTCGGGTGTCGCGAAGGAACCCGCGCACGATTTGGTTGAACTATCGATGGAATTCCTGCGCACCCATCTCTCCGACCGCACTCGGTCATCGATGTAGAGGCCCGCGCAATCCACGCGGTCCACCATGGTGTTAGAAGGTTAAGAACGACCCCCGATCAGGGCTTGCTGGAATCAGAAGACCGACAAGAACGCAATCGGAGTGAAGAAAAAGGAAAGGAGTCGGTCGGAGCGGTCCTGGCTCGCATATGGCTCATATGACGAAGACCAGGAGAATGGTAGCAGGTACGAGTGACGAGGGCGGTTATGAGAGGTGAAAAGGGAAGGAAAAAAACGAGCGGCTGGAATGAGGGTTATGGGAGGTCGGGAAGAATCCGAATGAATCGGCACAAAGAAAGTCGGGGAAGGAATGGCAGGAGTCGGCAAGCCAGCTCTCAGTTCACCGAATCGAACAATGGAGTTGTCTGCTGCAGCGAGGCAGTCCGAGTCGCGTTATGGACTGGAGGTTCCGAGACAACCCCCAGAGCCTAGACTTGTCCTAGACTTGTCGCACTAGACAGATCGAGCGCGCAACCCACTTTTTCTGCCCCGGCGTCAGATTCGGCAGAGCGATGGGATGAGAGCGACACGTGAGTTGGTCGAGGACGAAGGGGGTTCAATTGGTGAAAGAACACAAAAGGGAGAGGCGGGAGAGGACGTCAATTCGACATGGTGTGGTGTATGCGTGTAGCGTGTAGCGGTGAGATAAACAAAGAAAAGATGAAAAGGGAAGTGAAATAAAGAAGTTGGTAAAAAGAGCAAAAACACCCAAAGCTGAGGACAAGTGGAGGGGCGAACACGGGGAAGGGGCTTCTTTCCTCCTTCCAGAAGGCCTTGGGGCGGGACGGGATGATCCTCAGGTAATCTTGGTCTTGGGTACATGCGTGGGTAGGTATTGGATTAGAGGTGGCGTCTGGGATGTTTAGTGGTCGCTCTTTACTCTATTCGACGCACAATCCTCATCTCTCGCCTCTATCGCCGTCTATTCCTCTATACCATCGCTTCTGGTGGCAGAGCCTCCGATCGTAACCAGTGGGCCCAATGACGCCTCTGTTCTTTTTTCCTTCTTTCTAGAAGGTCTGTGGGTTAGTCAGCGCAGATTCCGTAACACAATACAGGGTCGGGTAGCTAAGTATGCAGTCGACCTAGTTATCTCCATCGCTTCTGTTATCTGCAGATATTACTGACATGGATGTAGGTAATTGTAGTATACATACAGAATTGCTACCATATATCAAGTATTTGATACTGCTTTCAAGTACTCTCTTGTAAATGTACATACAATTAATACACTGCCATCCACTGCAGAATCGAAAAAAGCAACGAAAAAGAAAAGAAAAGAAAAGAAAAAAGTGGATAAGATGGGCCCATTCGGGGCCAAATCGGACGGAAGACGAGATAATCCGAGGTGATCTCATCGATTGGTCTCCACTTGCAGAAATGGATCACCTGCACGAGGACAATTGCATGCATTCACCTTTAACTTGACACGGCGTTGGTTATTGATCATCGAGTAGAATATCGAACAGACGAACATATGCACACGATACAAATCGCATGGAGGGGCCTCCATGACTAATATGGCTGTGTAGCTTTACCTAATCTCCATGTCATCCACGGTTCAGTTGCTTATAGCTTCCATGTGATTGGAAGGGAATTCCGGCCAATCAACGACACGAGGGATAGCTGCATGCATGCCCAGGTACTTTTGAACAGCTACACGTTCCAGTGACATGTGGATGTAGTTATGAATAGAGTACAATACTTAGCAAAATATACCAGACATGTACATACTCCGTCCGTGTTCTTTTCTTTTTTTTTTTTGTAAATGGGGTGGGGTTCTCTACTTTGTCGATCTCTTGGCTATGCCTATTAGCTTATCTACATATTGTACAGACCACTCCGGACATAATATTCCATTCCTCATATGCTCAACGTGATGCAACTACTCAAAAACACAAATAATCTTCCCCTTAGTAGTGTTACTCTCAAGTAACTTATGCGCCTCCTCAATGCCCTCAAACGGAAACACCTTCTCCACAAAAACCTTAAACGTCCCATCACAGAACCGTGGCAACGCGTGCTCAACCAGCGTATCCCGCAATTTCCGCTGGTACTCGAGATCCCGACTGCGCAGCGTGCTCCCCTCAACCCGCACCCGCTTATACAGCAACGGCGCAATATTCACACCGTCAGGCAACTTGCCGCCGCCCATAAGGCCCAGCAAGACAATGCGACTGTCGCGCGCCGCCACGTCCAAGTTACCCTGGAAATACGTCGCGCCGATGAAATCAATGGTGAGGTTAACGCCCGCGCCGGACGTCGCGGACTGGATCTCCGCCGCCCAGTCTTGGGTTCTGTAGTTGAAGGCTTTCGTTACGCCGAGTTCTTTTTCTAGGAAGTCGATTTTCTCTTGCGAGCCGGCCGTTGCGTAGATGGCTTTTGCGCCGGCCGCTTTCGCGAGCTGGATACCGGAGATCGAGACGGATGATGCGCCTGCGTGCCAGAGGACGCTTTGGCCTGCTTGGAATTCGCCGATTAGGAAGAGGGCTTGCGAGGCTGTCATCCAGGTCTGGAATGTTGGTTAGAGTGTGTTTTTTTCTTCCTTTTTTAAGATCCATGATTGGATTGCGGGTGCACGCACCTCCGGGACTCCAGCTGCTTCTTCCCATGAAAGCTCTTTAGGCTTGTGTACGAGCATATGAGCGGAGACAGAGATGTACTCTGCGTAGGCGCCGCCGTATGCAAGTCCGAACACTTCATCGCCGATTTTGAAGTCCTCGTGCCCGTCTGACCCGAAGCTCTCGATCACGCCGGAGAACTCTACGCCCAGGGTTGGGGGTGCTTGGGGTGGGACGGGGTATAGGCCCTCGCGCTGAAGCAGGTCCATGCGATTCAGTCCGAAGGCCCGGATCTTGACGATGGCCTCGCCTGCTGCGGCGGTGGGCTTGGCGATCTGGTCGACGAAGAGGTTTGTCGCCGGGCCCTTGCCGCCCTTGATGCCTAGAGTCTGTTAGTTTGGGGTTCGACATTGGATAGAGTATTTGAGGTGTGCATATAGAGGAAAGGGAGTGAATAGTGTAAGGAAGTGAAGTAGATGGGTTGATGTATGATCCTCCATGCTTCCAAAAGTGTAGATGATATCAGGTGGGGAAATATTCTTCAACCCCGCGTTCACTTACCGATGGCTCGCATGGTGTCGCTCATTTTGAGTGATGTTTAAAAGTGTTCAGTCAGTGTTTTCTATGCAAATATCCAGAAGATCTATTTTATATCCCCTGAAGCTAACAGTTATGACGATGACCGCATTTGATCGGCATTTGTCAGCATCGCCAGCTTCCGAGGTCGGTTTTAATCCATGCCGGACAACCGAGTGGATAATGTACGAGTGTTGAAGAATCAAAAAGAGAATGTAGATCATAGCAATGTTGAACAATTCATCTAGCTGGAAAAAATGGGTAATGGTAATATCAATCATAAAGTGGCCAGTCCTACTCCATGCAATCCGTGATTTTCGACACATCAAGCCACCCAACCGCTCCATAACAGACTCCACGGAATTTTCCCAGGTGCCGTAATTCAAGACGCCAGAAAAAAAAAGCACATAAGAATGAAGACACCATAAAGTGTGAAAGATGGTGGCCGATAGGTGGTCTACCGGCTATACTGGCTCGGGATCTCCGTAGCTGACAGGGAAAGAAAAACAAAGAGAAAACACAGCAGAAAAGAGAACCCAACCGCGGACACAGTTTTGTTCATGTGACGCCGGGGCATGCATATGCAGTAGCGGTAAAAGCAAAGAGAAAAAGGACACAGGTCACTATCATACAACTCGATTATGAGCACTTGTGTGGGGGGATATCGTTATGAGAGAAGGTTCTTCAGCGATGGGCTTGCGCTAGCTCCAGTCCCTGGCGCTGTGCCGTTAACCCCAGAGTGCCGACTGGTTGGCGGACCGCCCATCAGGGAAGGTGGTGTATCTTCCGGTCGAGTGGGAGGAGTGGCGGTGGGTCCCCGCTGGTCAATGCGTGCCTGCGTCACTGGTGGTGAGTGAGAGGGGGCTCCTACCGCACGCTCAACAGAGTACATGCGAGGAGGTGGACCGCCGTTGAGAGCGCTCAGCGAGGTCTGGGGAGATCGGCTGATCGTCGTCGCTTGCACAATTGGAGGGGATGCGGACGCTGCATATGACCGCGGCGGTGGCTGCGAAAGATGCGGCGAGCGAGCCGGCACAGGACCATATGGACTTTGGTGAGTGGAATACTGTGGCGGCGGAGGTCCCGAAGGTCCAGCGCTGGTATAGTGCTGAGGTAGTGGTCCTGCGGGATGGGGTGGCGGGTAGTTATTCATGTGATGGGGAGGTGGCTGCGCCGGGGGATAAGGAGATGGCGACATGCCGTTGCGAATACCGATGTCCGGGGTGTGACGCTGCTCGTATGGCCCAGTGTATCCTGGTCCAGGAAGACCGTTGGGTTGGTGAGCGGGAGGCATCGGCCGCCCAAGCACACCATTAGGGGGAGGATGCGGGTGCGGGTGTGGATGTGGGTGTGGCAAGAATGCATGGCCTGGATGACCGGGATGACCAGGATGACCGGGCATTCGTGAAGTGGGCAGCATGGGACGTTGAGCAGAGTAAGGCGAAGGCCGTTGGTCGGGCGTGGGCTCTGGCACAGGTGGAGGAGGCGCCGGATTCTTCAAGTGGCATTTATGACATTCGTATGCCATTTCGGAAGGATCTCCATTTTGTTGAAGAAAGGGACTTTGGGACGGATGATGAGGGTGTGCCGAGCCATTGGCCATGGGAGGTCGTCGCCCAATGGCCCACCACCTGGGACTAAAGCCGGTGGCACAACGAACGCATTTGCGGTTGGTCTCCACGCCAGAAGCAACCGGCCGCGGTGCAACATGATTGTCGGTATCAATGTCCATGGGATCTCCAGCCACTTCCTCAACCGGTTGAACTTTGTGGGTATCCCTGGAAGCCGGCGCAGTACTCGTTGAAGCCCGGCGGTTGACATTGGTGGAAGAGTGTGGCGCAGCTCCAGCAGATTGGTGCATGTAGGCCGCTTTGCGAACGGTTCCAGTAAGGGAGAGGTCGGCCTGCTTGTAGGTCTGGGCGAACAATTGCAGAGCGTTTAGATGATGCTGGTTTGTCTGCTCACCGATTTCGTGCAGAACAGTCGGCACATGGTGATTTGGACAGTAAACAGCAGGTGTCGCTGCTCCAATATCTTCGCCGAGACGAATAGTTCGCATGCTGTCGCGGCGTGAGCTCTTGACGGGTGTGACATCGAAGCCGAACCGGTAGCGTGCTTGGAAAGCACAGCCCACGTGGAAGTGAGCATTGCAGCCAGCAAAGCTACATGGCACACAAGCACCCTTATTTGACTTGCAAACCTTACACGTCTCGCGCCAACGCTCCTTGGGAATAGATCCGAATCCTTCTGCAGGCTCAAGCTCCTCTGCATCGCCGTACTTCAACTCCGGGGTCCACAAGGTGCAAAGCACGTGGGCCCAGTTGTTGCCTGCAGTACGCTTCAGGGGCTCCCGGGGACCGATGGGCTTCCCAACGGCCTCCTGTCGCTGGCGATAGAGTTTAATCGCCTCGGCAACCATCTCCTTCTCCATCCGCTCCTTTTCCTTATCACGCTCAGTCTTCTTCCGGGAGTTGTTCTTAGGCGTCTCCATAAGATCGTGTTCGGTCCATGACACTGGGCAGAGAACGCATGTGTAGTTTGTAGAAATCGAGGGCGTGCGGTCGTTGGAGCACATATCACACAGCCACTTGCTGCTGGGGCGCGAATCCCGCACACCGTAGCAATTGCGATGGACCGTAAGACGGCAATCCCGACATGAAAGGTGCTCTTCACCCGAAGGTTCTATTTGATTGCAGATTGAACAGGGAAGGGTCTTGGCCTTTGGCGGGTCAGGAACAATCGGTGGAGCTTCCACCACTTTCTCGGGGACCGTCTTCTTCTTCGGCATAGGTTCAACGGATGTTGCGGTTGAAGGTGCGGGCGTCTCTTTGGCCTTCTTTTTCGTCGGTTCCACTTTTCCTTCCACTTTCCCTTCCGGCTTTCCTTCCATCAAGAGTCGAGGGTTTGTATCAAGCGGAATGCCCATTGCAGTAGCCGTAGTTGCCGTAGCAGGAGTGATGACGAACGGAGTTTCGGTAGCTACAATCAGTTGCGCAAGCATTTCCTCGTCGATGCGGCGTCGCCATGACTTGTTACCGCTGCTTGCAATCCTCTTTGCAACCTCGTCAACATCCTCAAATTGAATCCCGTACTTCCGCCATAGGAGGGCGCAGCGAAGACAGAGCGCAACGGTGAGCATAGGGCCCTTGTCTTTCTTGTTTGAGGGCTCGGACGGAACCATGGTGCCGGGTGGGACTAGGGGCGCACGGCGCCACTGTCGCGAATGGCGAACGGAGCAGAACTTGCAATGGAATCCACGCTTCTGGACAATGGCTTTCTCGGAGTCAAAGGCGGAATCATCCTGATCATCGGCCACGTCGTCGAGGAGTTTAGATGAAACTACGCTATGGCGGCGTACCTCCTTCTTGCCACGTCTGCCTTCATAACTGCCCCAAATCTTCCGGCCGCTGGCGGTCTTCTTCCACATGTAGTAGAAGCGGACGATCTGATAAATATGAACAGTCTTGACGTGCTTCATGATATTGCGCCATTCAGATCCATACTTGGCGACACCTTGTTCGAACAGCTTGAGTTCTTCCGGTCGTATGTGGGGCTCCTTAAGATCCTTGTACTTGTTGGTTTTCTTTAGCTTAGCAAGGGCAGCCTGAACATCAAATTTCTCAGAGTAAAGGAGCGCAAGGGCCCTGTCGAGGAAGTTCGTGCTGTATTTCTCAACCCCAATACCAGGAGCCAGTTCCTTGGCTTGACGCATGTAGTCGTCGACGAACTTTTCTCGATCTGCAAGGCTTAAATGGGAGCCAGGTGCGTCATCGTCGCCGCGGGCGGGGATCTGATCAGAAGTGGGCATTTTGAATTGAAGTTCGGCCGTACGCGTCGGCTTTCCATTGATTATGATCGGTTCATCCTGACCACGATGCACATAGCCCACTGGCTCATCTTGAACCCACTTCGGTCGGTTTGCCCTTTCGTGCTTTGCGGCTTCCATTGCTGCCTGTGCATCCTTCGAAAGCTTTCCATCCTTTTTGCCGGGAACCTTTGATTTCTTCTTCGTCTCAAGGGGTTTGACGTACTCAACTGGACGGCCTGGCCAAGCAGGAACCACTGCCTGGTGCCGAGTTCCTAGACGTGAGCTGGCTCGGGGGTAAATTCGATCGTCGTAGTCCAGAGCATCCTCCACGCGGCAGTGAATACCCAGATATCGGTAAGGCCACATTTTGGCCTGCGCGATCTGCTCCGCGGTTGCGGGTTGGGGCATGAAATCTTCCTCAGCTGCGGGGGTGCTGGCGGAGGTACCGTTTGCTACGCCATTCGCAACAATATTGGGATCTTCTTCCTCCTCTTCTTCCATGACCACATCATCGCCATCTGTTCGGGTGCCGCCGGTTAATGGTGTATTGCGTGCCTCGAGTTTACGTTCCTGGGCGCGACTGCAAGCGGCACAAGCCCAAGCAAAGCCTCGAGCGGGCTTCTTTGTCAAGGCGGGTCGCACACAATGCATGTGATATGTTGAGTTGCAAACTGCGCAGTCGACTGATTCCGAGGTGGCGGCGTATAAATGGCATCGCTTGCAAGTCTTGACGGCACCCGTCAATTCTTTCCCCTTGCCGATCTCGACCAGAATGAATTTCCAGCGTTCGTCGAGGACTTTCTTGACGTTTCCCGGAACATTAATGATATCTTTAGTCGGAATGACGTCGTAAAGACGATGGATATATCGGTCGAACATTTTGTCGTACCAGAAACAATTCCTCGTCTTCTTGTAACAACCCAGGTCCTCAATCTCTGACACGTGTCGAATATCACACTTGCCGCGTAGTGAAGAAAGAGGACAGGTGTCGGAGTGCATTGAAGCAAAAAGAAACCGAGTGTCGGGAGAATGGCGCTGGATATCCCGTGGGCGGTAATACCAGTTGACTCTCATTGCCTCGATCAAGCCACCCGGCTTGGTTTTGGATGGCAGAAATTCCATGATGCGGGCTAGATAATATGGCTCACCCGGAGGTTCGCAAATTAAATAAACATGGTCTATAAAAATGGTTAGTCTCAGCATAATCACTTTTGACGGAAGTGGGGGCTAACCATTGACGGCAAAAGTGGTGCCATCATCGGCTATTAATTGGCCATCCTGCAAATAGGGCCCAGAGTTTTCGAAACTCATCATGTTGGTGAAATAACCCCCTTCCGAATCGCCGGGAGGGGAGGTGAAGACTTTCTTGACGGCACCACCCGAGTTGGGGGTTGAGTTTGGCGTGCTGGCGGGCTGTTTGCGTTTTCTCAAATTAGATCCATTCACATCATCCGGTCTGGCGGAAAATGAAGAAGTGCCCGGAATGGCATCTTTTGCCGATCCATTTGCGCTCTGACCATTGGTCAGGCTCTTTCGTGGTTGCGCCGACGAGGTCTTCTCGTCAAGATTAGCGCCGTTTACAATGTTGTTGAGTGCCACGCCACTATTTCTTTTGGCGGACTTGGAGTTTGGAGCTGAGAGATCGATGTCCGCGTCCAGGTCACGGTCCTCGGCGTAATTTGGCCGAGGGGCATTACGACCTCTCGATCGCGTGCCATACGCGGTGGCGGAGCCGTTGGCCGAATCGGCCACTGCCTCCGGAGAGTTGGGAGCGGTCATTGAGTGAGCTCCTTAGTCATCCACGGGCAAATGAAGGTTGAAGGGGGAAGAAGATGATAGAAGTGAAAATATAAAGCCCAGAGGAAGCTGTGGCGGGTGATTAGTGGGAACCCGTAGCCGTTGGAACTTTAGAAAACGGGGGAAGAGGACACGCTCAATGGAAGAATGCAAGCTGAAAGTGGGAAAGGCGAAAATCTCAAAATACGGGTAAGTGGGCAGATATGGGATTCACCGGTACAGACGAAGAACTTCACAAGGGGAGTTGCAAAGGGGAAAAGCGAAATGAAGTGGGAAAGACAAAGAGTGGACCGTGTCAGATCTTATTTCTCTGCAGGGGTGAAGGGTGTTTCCGATATCAAGAAGCGTGAAAGAACAACATTGATAGGGGACCTCTTCCAGCTAACAATAGAAGGGGAGAATGGGGAAGAATAGGGAACTGACCGAAAATGAATAGAAGTGGCAAAATGGATTGAGATGAATAGGGGAGAACCGAAGAATAGAAGAGAAGAATAGAAGAAATGCGTGAAGAGGAGAAGAGAGAAGAGTAGAGAGAGAAGAGTAGATAGAGTGGAGGGAGGGATGGGTCGGGAGAAGCGGGTCAAAAGTGATTTAGCGGCAAAAAAAAGACGATATAGCCCAACGGGGAATGGGGAAGGGGGAGAAGAAGAGAAGGAAAACGGGAAAAAAGCAAAAGTGTCGAGGATCCCGAACTTGGCCCCTAGTCCCAATATGTTAATATGACGGATCCCTAAGGACAAGCCCTGGGGAACCAAAACCTCATTTGGACCTCCCTTGCTCGATCTACTGGATATTTCGATTGCACGTCCGGCCGTACACTATATACAGGAATGCTGGTATGCGGAACCGTGTCTAACCAGCACGTTTCGTCAAAGGGGATGTTATATGGAGGTCTAGTTTGGCTAGTTGGAGCTCGATCTAAGAGAGTCGCTGGGGACTGATATTGGAAAAATACCAGGAATACATGGCCAGTACCCTTCTTATTTGCTATTTGGGCTATTTTGGTGATTTTTCCCCGTTCGCCTGACCCTGTGCGACCAAACACACCGGGATTGGCTACGCATCTCGGGAGAGGCAAAAGGGGGAATCATCTATAAATTCGTGTACATGAGGATAGGGTGGGTCCTGAGGCGCGATGGTCGGATAGAAGTCTATGGATTGGGAATACACAGGGCACGACTAAGTATCAGAGTATCAGGGTAATCATAATATAGGTAATTTAAACTTCTCTCCAATGACGATCGATGCCGCCGAGAACTAGCCGAGGACCGTGAAGGTCTGAACTCTTTGGGTATAACGTGCCGGCCTACTCCGTTGGGAAATCCACCCGGACAATTTCAATTTATGGGAATATACAACATGAGATGTGTGTGCTGTGCAAAGGCGTGTTGGTGTTAGGGTTGGCGTGAGATCAGGTGTCAGATGTATCTGGGAGATATATGCGGCGATCAGACCTCTGAACGACCGAGATCCAACTCATCCCGACCATGACAGTGATCATCTGTACGGGTGGCTTGAAAGGGGTTCTCTCTTAGTATCAAGCTTGACATGAAACGTTGCTGGTGACTTTTTCCAGGGGAAACGGGGAAATAAAGTAGACAGATTGGGATATATATCACATTCCATGCATGGTGACTGAATTCCATGTTATCGTCATACAATACTGAAACCTCCAATCTTGCTAGTCTTGCTAATCCTGCTAATCCTGCTAATCCTAATGCATAGGTGGGTGGTACGCGCGACTCATGATACAGTCGTTATGACGCCTCCCCCCCGATCGGGTCTCAGATTCTGTACTTGATGGCACTTTTCTCTTTTTCCCCCCGCGCCAGTCTATGTCAATATGCATGCAATTCCATATATTCGTGGATGTTGTATGTTGCAGGTTCCAAGGATGCCACGATGTCTTCTAGCCGCATTGAGGCAAATCCATCACCGTTGGCCCCAGATCGTCAGCCGACCCTCTCGGCTCCGACGACACACGAGAATTGCGCCAATCGTTCCTAGGCATCCGTTGACACGTATGGGGCTACGAATATCCGGTTTTGGTCATTGTGCGTTTCTACAACGTACTTGTGGACAATAATCAGGGCTTCAGGGCTTGGAAGACGGCATCCACCTAAGCCTCCACAGAAGTACGATCTCGTACAAGGTTGGTCTAGTCCCCGAGCAAGGGACTCCAGGGTTGCTATATCGGAACTACAGTTCAATCATGCAGAGCACGGGAGCATGGAGCATGAAAGCATGCAATACGAGTAATAATCCCGTAATGCACACATTATTGGAAACGCGGCGATCATCGATGTCTAGGAACATCAAGTTAGACCTGACTGGCCCAGCCCCGGGGGGATCTGAGTGGATGACATAGCCGCTGATATAATCTACTGTGCCTCAGGCAGCAACGATGAACAGTAAGCCGGTACGAGAACGGAGTACGGAGTAGATGACCTTGGGAAAACAACAAACCTTGAAAAACATGGCAAACAACATCAAATTTTAAAACGTAAACATTCCAAATCGAGAGATGGTCACTTTTAATTAAAGACAAACATCCCCTCCCTCAACATATGGATCCATCTGTCTTTCGGCATGTCGACAACGGGTCATCAAGTTCAGTCTCGCGGATTCCAGACTTCCATCGATCTCGTCCGTCGACAAGCGTATCATGTAGCGCCCGTGGCAGGACAGAAACGACCCCCGACAGAGCCAACAGAGCAGGTTCTCAATATCCCGCCCGGTCCAGTCGTAAAACAAGCTACTTTCCCTCGTCAAAATGTCAATCCAGACACCATATTGGAATCAGCTCCGCTACAGTCTGCCCGAGATCTGCTAATCGCCCCCGTCCCTCGCTTTACTGCCAGCAAGATTCATCTTGGCGCGGGCGCGCGCGCGGAGCCAACCTCGGATGATCCTCCAAAAGCTGTGGCACCGACTGCCCCACCTTCTAGTCAGAACCCCCTGCTCTCTCTGTCTAACCCAAAGTATGGACTGCCGCCCACTCTCACGGCAAATTTTGCCGCCCTCGGTGTTAAGAGTATTTATCCGTGGCAGGCATCTTGTCTGCTAGCCAGGGGCTTACTCTTCGGTGAACGTCATTTGGTTTACACGGCACCGACGGGCGGTGGCAAGTCCCTCGTTGCGGATGTTCTGCTGTTGAAACGCATTATCGAAAATCCAGGGCGCAAAGCGCTGTTGGTTTTGCCTTATGTTGCTTTGGTTCAAGAGAAGCTCAAGTGGATACGTCGCATTGTGCAAGATGTAGAAAGAAATATCCCAGATGATGAAGATGACTCCAAATTTCCTTGCAGGCGATGGAATAAATTGCACAAGAACATCAGAGTGACGGGCTTCTTTGGCGGAAGTCGGACGACAGCCACTTGGGCTGATACTGATATTGCCGTTTGTACGATAGAGAAGGTGTGTACGATTAACATTCAGTGTTGCTTGCAGAGCTCTGATATTTATCCTCTTAGGCCAATTCGTTGATAAACAGCGCCATCGAAGAATGTAACATTGGAGACCTGGGAGTCGTGGTTCTCGACGAGTTACACATGCTTGATGACGAACACCGCGGCTATCTCTTGGAATTGATGGTCACGAAGTTGCTGTTATTACAGCAGGACACCCAGATTATTGGGATGAGTGCTACACTTTCCGTGAGTCTATGATTCAACTCTTCGGTGGACTGCTCTAACAGGTGTACAGAACACCGAAGTGCTGGCACAATGGATGAACGCCAAGTTCTACATCTCCACATACAAGCCAATTCCTATTGACGAATACTTGGTATACGAAAATGGAATCTACCCAGCCGCAACCTCGCGGCAATTGTTCCAGACGGCGTCCAAGCTGACTGCAGCGGCGTCCCTACACGATACCATTCCTCCACACCGAATCATTAAACCTTCTACCTTCAAGCAGCTCAGCAACCCTGCCACAAATGCCATGGTAGCGCTGGCAGTCGAAACTGCAACAGCTGGGTTTGGGACCTTGGTCTTTTGTGGCAGCCGTAACGCATGCCAAATTCACGCTGCGACTATCGGTGAAGCGATGCCGCCAGCGGAGCCGGAAGAATTAAATAAACGACTCGACCTTCTCGCGGAATTGCGAAGCCTCCCTTGTGGATTGGACCCGGCCTTGGAGACACCAATCATCAGAGGGACAGGGTTTCACAGTTAGTACCGATATCTATGAAAGCCCATGGGGCCAGTTCCCACTCTTACTAATAACCACTTAGATGCTGGAATGACCACCGAAGAGCGGGAGCTAATTGCACAGGCCTATGACCAGGGTGTGATCAAAGTCCTCGTAGCCACGTGCAGTCTTGCCGCTGGTGTAAACCTCCCGGCGAGACGAGTTATCATCAATGGTGCGCGCATGGGGCGTGAACTAGTAGGTCCGGCTATGTTGTAGGTATCTTCTTCTCGGGGGAAAGAATGTAAGCTGACAAGAATAGTCGTCAAATGTGTGGTCGTGCTGGCCGTAAAGGCAAGGATGCCGCCGGCGAAACCTATCTCATCTGCGTGAAAGCCGATATGCAGGCTGTCTGCGATCTTTTGGACGCTGATATGCCAGCTATTGAGAGCTGCCTGGCACCTGAGAAAAGAGGCCTCAAGCGGTATGTATCTTGTCCTACTCTATTCATTGCTCCTGAATCATTCGCTCACACCCCAAAGGGCCTTACTCGAAGCCGTGGCAACGGGGCTGGTATCCGGCTGCGACGCGATCAAGGAATATGTTCGGTGCACGCTTCTCTACCAAACATTGGACAAGAAGATTGCATACAGCATCATGAAATCCGCTCTTCAGGAACTAATGGACGAAGACCTTCTTATTCTCCGAAACGACGAATCCTACGAAGCCACACCATTAGGACAGGCAATCGTGGCCTCGTCATTTTCGCCCGAAGACGGCCTGTTCGTTCACGAAGAGCTGAAACGAGCATTACGGGCCTTTGTCATGGACGGTGACATGCACATCTTCTACATGTTCACTCCGCTCCAAACAGCCATGAACACCCCCGTTGACTGGCAAATCTTCCGCGATCAACTAGACAGGCTAGATGAGAGCGGTCTCCGGGCTCTACGATTAGTTGGAGTCCAACCAGGTTTCGTCAACACAATGTACGTCTTCCCTTCCCCCTGCTACCCCATTGCTCTTACAGAGCTCCTACACATATCGCAAACGATTTCGCACACACCCTCAAAACAAACCAGACCAGACCAAACTAACATTACCATCTCCCAGGGTCCAATCAGGCGCCTCCCTAAAGGAAACAACCGCAGCCGAGATAAAACAAGCACGCATCTACTGCCGCGTCTACACAGCCTTCCAACTCCGCGATCTGAGCAACGAAGTCCCCATATCAACAATAGCCCAACGCTACAACATCCCCCGCGGTTCAGTTCAGAGTTTGGCACAGCAGTGCCACGGCTTCGCCGCCGGCATGGTCAAATTTTGTCAGCGTATGAATTGGGGCATGATGGCAGCCGTCTTGGATCATATGCGCGATAGACTTGAGGCTGGCGCGCGCGCGGATCTGCTCGAGATGGCCCAGGTCACTTTTGTTAAGAGTTGGACGGCGCGTTTGCTTAGGGATAATGGGTTTAAGAATTTGAGGGCATTGGCGGAGGCTGAGCCGAAGGATTTGGTTCCTGTTCTTATGATGGTGGGTTTTTGGTCTTTTTTGGGTTATCTCGAAGAGGGTTGCTGGGCTATGCATGTGTGTGATCATCTTCTAACGTGTCTCTGATGTGTTTAGGCCAATCCTCGCAAAGCGCAGAAAAGTCAGCTCTACCCGACAGAGACGGAGAGGTATGCTGCGAAATTGCTGGCCAAGGCTGAGACGATCATTGCGCATGCGATCAAGATCTGGGGTATGTTGTACTTTGTAGAGAATTTGTTTCCGTATATACTGACGGGTCTATTTTATTTGTATAGAGCGAGAGATGCAGTTGGAGGTGGAGGAATGAATATCACGGTTTTTGGCATTGCATAGATTAGGTAGAAGCGTTGCATATCTTCCATGGCGTTGGGAGTAGTATGATACAATTCAACCCTCGCTTAGCGCCTATACCACATCCTCGTCACCTGGGTCCTCCGCATTTTCTTCTGGAGAAGAAAAATTCCCTGCAGAAGGGCCTCTGCAGTCGGCGGACATCCAGGCACATAAATATCCACAGGCACGATGCGGTCCACACCACGTACAACATTGTAGCTGTAGTGGTAATATCCTCCGCCGTTGGCGCAACTGCCCATGCTAATCACCCATCGAGGCTCGGGCATCTGATCATATAGCTGTCTCACTGCCGGAGCCATCTTGTTGACTACCGTACCGGCCACAATCATGACATCGGCCTGCCGTGGCGAGGCACGGAAAATAATGCCCAGTCGGTCCTGATCGTAGCGTGGCATTGAGGTATGCATCATTTCAATTCCACAGCAGGCCAATCCAAATGATAAAGGCCAAAGGGAGCCTTGTCTTCCCCAGTTAACTAATTCATCTGCCTTTGCCCTAGGTAGAAGAATGTTAGAACTATAGATCAGTCGGATTGAATCAGTATCGAACTTACAGAAGATACCCAGACGCTCCATCTTTCTGGCTTTTGAATGGTACGGGTGCAGATGTAGAGCTACCAGGTTCTGAAGATGTGTGTAGGTATCGCGTCGTTGCGGTGGTGGGCAAGCAACACCATTGCTTCGGATTGGAGCGACGGAGCATAGTTCGAGAGGATATATTTGAAAGCTTCTTTAGTAGCTAGCTTGAATAATTTGCTGGTTTGAGAAGTAAGGTGTAAAAAGTAATCCCTCCCTGGAGACTTTTTATACTTCTTCTATGTTGGTGTTGAGCATCCAATGAGAGGGTAGATATCAATAGGTAGCCAATCAGATCTGTCTAAATTCGGCGACTTTGTGGGTCCGCGCTCACCAACTTCGCCGAAATCAAGACGCCGAACTTAATACAGTCGGACAATTGCCTTTCACAACTATTAAATGCCGCGCAGCAGTCCAGCCAAAGTCGCTTGTCGTCTGTGTCATGACCGGCGGGTCAAATGTGACCGCAGTGAAGGCGTCGCGTGTTCCAACTGCCGGAATGCCCGGCGCCAATGTGAGTTGATTATATCTCGTCGCGGACGGTAGGAAGTTGAACCAAGACCAAAGCCATCATACTAGGACTAATTCGGATTCAGGAGACGAAGGCTTCCGCTCCTATCCACTCAAGCAGACTTGGGCAGGGATCTTTCAGAGACCTCCCGCAATGTGCCGTATGAAGGACTAACGAGTTCCAACTCCCCTTTGCCCACTCATGCTCAAGATGATGGAGATGAGCAACGGCAAGAGCCATGCTTCCCGGCCCTTGGGCCAAGTGGGAAAACGCCATATGTTGGAGATTCTTCTAATCTCAACTATCTGATCCAACAATTTGGAAATCCTTTCGGCGGTACGACGGATGTTCGCCCACTTCAGGACCACCTCCACGGGGCAATGCTAGCCCGGTTGGGTAGGCCGACGACGCAGGAAATCGAAAGGCTTCACATATCTACTCTTGAGCGAATCAAAAACCAAGGGGCATTTGATCTCCCGTCACAGGAGACGAGCCAGGCCCTTCTCGACGCTTACTTCCATTTCTCACTTGCTGCACTGCCTATTCTTGATAAGTCAAGATTTCTTGCCACTCTCGAGGAAGGCAAACCTTCACATTTGCTCTTGAATGCTATCTACCTCGCTGCCACTATATATTGCTCGGATTCTGTCATTGCAGGTGCTGGATTTGTGTCCCGATACGCTGCAAGCCTTACTTTCTACCAAAGAGCCAAATCTCTCTATGATGCTGGATATGAAACCGATGCGATCGTGACGATTCAATCGACATTTCTTATGTGCTATTGGTGGAATGGTCTTCTAGAACACAAAGACCCTTGGTACTGGGTTGGTATCTCTGTGGGGATGGCACAGGCTTTAGGACTACATCGAATGTGAGTCTACCCACCCTCCAATAGGACCTAAGGGCAACTGATCAGTATTCTAGAAAGTCATATATCCGTCTCGAAGAGAAAGAACGAAGATTATGGCGAAGATTGTGGTGGATGGTATACGTCGGTCATTGCTCAACAAAGCCCCGGCTCTATTACGGTCTAATTTTCTAAACTAGGCCATGGACATAAATCTGTCTATGCTTCTCGATCGTCCCCCACACGTGCAAGGAAGACTTTGCAATGTTCCCCCTCTGTCGGAAGCAGACTTTGACCAAGTCAGTGGGTCTCAAGTGACATACCTCACTGAGGCAAATACCTTCGCGATAAATGCTGTGCAACTAGCTCGGACAGGTTCAACATCCATCATCATATTTCTGAATGCATTTCATCGCTGATACATATTACAGTGGACCGCTTCTTCACTATAAAATTTGACGAAGATAGTGGTCATTCACAAGATATCTGTTTAGAGCAAATTTCGTTGTGCTCTTCATCCCTTCCCCCGGAATTCAAGTCGTTGTCGACAAGTAGCAGCAAGTGGGCTATATTGACTCAGATATTATACCAGTAAGTTGGCTTCCAAATGGCTCTTCATAAAATCTCCATTCTGATCCTGAATCTATAGGGAATACCGGCTAGTTTTGCATCGGAGCAACCCGAGGTTTTCTCTCAATACCGGACCAGGCACTCCGACATTCGAGATATGTACAGAGATCTCCAACATGCTGGAAATACTCATGGCAAGTGATCTTCTCTATGCAGCCGCAGCTAGCATGTACGTTGTCTCCATAATAAGGCGCCCGGGGCGGTTTTGCTAAAGCCTTCGCAGAATTGCGCCTGTGTTGTCTGTGCTCTCAATATATATAGTCAACATCCACAGAGGGGATACTGGTGTCCGAATGATTTCACAGCACCGCGCCCAGTTATGCATGCTGATACTTGACAAGTTGCAAGATCGGTTCCCGGTACTTGCGGCCTTCTATCCGATTTATGAATCCCTGCTTAGGCGACACTCTGCAGGTGTGCAGACGCAAGACGGCGCAAGGGTAACAGAGCACCCAACAAAAGGATCCTCGATGCGGAATGGAGCGAGTCAACTTGATAACGAAAACAACCTTGGTAGTATCCACCGCACTGCAGGCTTATTTGATCAAGTTCCGCAAGACGGCATGGGCGTGGTGTTCCCTTTCTCATTCCCATTTGGGAACCTGTTCGAAGATGTCTTTCTGAACTCACCTTCTCAGCCTACAGCTTATTGTGAAGATGACATATCTTACCATGAGTGATATTGCTAATTCATGGACGCGTTTTGGGTCGTCACTCGCTTATGAGATACGTTGATTACCTAGTTAGCCCCTGGAGTATTATCGTAATTTACAACATCTACAAAACGAAAGCAAAGAGATCAAAAGCTAGGCAGTAATCGAGTGCCATCCTCACACTATTTGCAATGGCATGTATGCGATTTGTACAAGATTTACAATCCCCCCAACGCCCCAACCCAAAAGCTACCAGTAGATACAAACGTAAGAGGAACCTAGCCTATGAGCAGTGAAGGAGGTGGTCAACCCAAAAAGAAATAGAGAACGGTTCGGTTCTTCTTTTCCCAAACCAAGAGTTCTACAATTCGCCATGCCCGCCGTGCTGAGGCTCGCCCTCGGATCCCGGCGCAGCCAGAAACCCGCCTTCCCGCACGCGCAGCGCGAAGTTAATTAAAATGATTACGACGAGTCCGATGCTGACGAATGTTGGACCCCAGCGCTCGTAGTAGACGCGTTTGACGTCACGGCGCTTGCGGATCTTGTCGACGCGCCAGATGTACAGGAAAAGACTGTAGATGAGGGCGCCCGCGGCGAGGATGGTGAACGCCCAGGAGGAGATGAGGGTCGCGAAATCGGTGCCGAAGTTGAGGAGGGTTGCGGCGATACCGCCGAGGATAATGGAAAATTCTAACCAGGAGAGGAAGGTTCGCTCGGCAGCGAAGTAGACCTTTGGTTCCACGCGGACGGGAACGAAGATGCCTATTTTTTTGCGAAGTGTGTTAGTTTGGGGAGTTGTTGCACGAGATGCATGGAGATGACTTACGTTTGCCCGGGGGAGCCTGGAATCGCTGTAGGGTCCGTCGGTGGTTACCCAGAACAGCGATGCCACGCTGTTCGGGGGGAGGCAGGGTTGTTGGACGAGGGCGGGGGATTATCGCCTTAAGACCCTGTGCGACAGCGTGACCAGCCCGAGAGAGATAGTATTTGGCCAATTTCTGCGCGTAGTACACCCCTCCTACGCGACGAGCTTCTTCGAGTTCATCGGAGTATACCGATTCGTCATCCGAGTCGTACAATGGGTAATCTTCGTCGCCGGGCAAGGGCTGAGCGGCGATACGTTCTTCGATATCCAGTTCGTTACCATTGGTCTCAAACAATCCGTTTTGATGCTCGGTGGCGTGTTCGTTCGGGGGCGTGTCTTGCGCACTCGGCGTTTCGTCATCATCAGAATCTTCCTCATTGGCGGATATTGAGGTGCTTGCCGGCGGTCTGTGGATACCGAATTGGCGAGTCGCAGGCTTGCGGATGTCTACATCCATTTGTGGGAACCAGAATGGAAGCAGGTCGATACGAGTAGGGAACATGGTCGCTGTTCCGTGGATGAACTTGCTGAATTTCGGGACTGCCTCAACCAAGTGACTGGCAGTCAAATCCCGAATCCACTGGGGAGGTTCCTGGCCTGCCTGCGTCTGCAGTTTTACCTCCAGTACGGCATAGGGGAACCGGTCGATATCCTCGGGAGGCAGCTGGGAGAATGGGAAGTCGACTCCGATATCCATACGACGCCAGTTGTTCCCCGACCGTTGACGGCCGTCCATATTATCCTCTCGGATCATGGTCAGTTCCGTGTCGAGAGAGATTCGAACACGAGCATCACCTGGCAGCTGGAATGCAGTACGATGATAAAATGTGCGAGTGACAGGCACCAAGCGGCGGGTAATGACGCGGTACTGAATCTCGCGAGCCAATTGCTCCAAATCATCAATCTCCGACGGGCTCTTCTTACCCTCCCGGCGCATCTTGTCGAAGATCCGCTCAACCGTCATCCGGCCGTCGAGATAGGCATTGACGTACTTCTCCTTGAGTACGAAGCGCGCCTTGACGGATTTTTCTCCCGTCCAATCCTCGCGGTGAGTTTTTCGCTCCACGAAAATCTGGTCACTTTCCATCCCACCGTACCAACGCAGTCGAATTGCCTCGGCGCCTTCTGTTTTCTTCAGACGACCCTGATATAGTTCCCAAGTGTCCGTGTTGTCAAAGTAGACGGAGGAGATGGCCGTGTCCTTCTCCTCGAAGTCCTTGCTGGCATTGAAGACCAACACTGGCAGGTGCTTCAAGATCACCAGCTTCAACTCCGTAATATTATCCCGGTGCACCCAATACTTGGTGGTCTGACGCACAAAGTTCTGTTGCGTACCACCAGCGGACGCGTCACCTTTGACCGGGTTACCCTTGGTCCGGACGAGGTCATACAGCTTGGATAGTTTAACCACAAAGGCGTCGTAGTTATCCTTGAAGAAAGGCTTGGCCTTGAGACGTGTCGCAAAAACTGGCTTGAGGTACCATTGTGTTTCTTTCTGTGCAATTGTTAGCGAATTGAGGGGGCAACCTGGAAGGAAAACCTACGTCATGCTTCTTGATGATCTTCTGGAAACCCGTGTAGTTCAACTGAGTGAATTTGGCCAAGTCATGAACATCAGCAATGATATCACTGAGCACCTGCTCAAGCATCAAGAAATCTGCATCAGTGGGCGCGGCGCGCGCAGTTCGAACACTCTGGCGACGGGAATCGGCCGAGCTGTCCAAACGGGAGACGACATCGTTCACCGCGAGCTCGCTTTCTTGAATGCGGGCAACAATCTCCTCGCTCTTGCGCTTCTGAAATAAGAAAACCTTCTCTAGTTCACTCTCCAGCAAGGAGACAAAGTTCGTCTCATCGTCCTCGGTCCATTCTTTGCGGGCGGGCTTGGTGTTATCGGACGTTGGCTCGTCGACGAAGTCGGTCTTCAGAGCTTTCTTGAGGTCGTCATAGGCAATGTAGTAAGGATAGTATTCCTTTATCATGGAAGAACGGAGATATTCGCCGAATCTAAGAAACAATTGAGTCAGTACAAAGGCGGGAGTGGAATTGGCTGGAAGAGAGCGTAGGGATTCGATACCTCATGGTGGGCAGGGAGAATTGTGAGGGGGGTCTGGGTTTATCCCAAGCTCATGACGAGAAAAAGAAAGAGAAAGAGAAAGAGAAAGAAGAAATAAAAAAGACGTGAAGAGGCAGGGAGAGGCCAAATTCGGAGAGTTCAGCTTATCCGAAGAAAGAAAGTCAAAAGAGGTTATAATGGACCCCCGAACTCGGCTAGTCCGATGACTAGCGGGTGACGGCCCCATCGTGTCCTCCAAGTGGGTGTGGTCATAGTCGAGGCGATAGAATATGGCATCAATCGTTTAAATGGCGGGGGGAGTTTAACCTGGTAGATAGCTGAGGAATGGCATTGGAATATTCTATTTGGCAGTAGTGAGTTCAAAATATCATCAACTTGCTATATACTGGTGGTTACAAGGAGCACGATCGTGGCGATCGAGATGTACTTCTGGTAATCTTGGTATGGTAACGTGGTATCCGCAATACAGACACCCCTTGGTGACGTGAACAGTCCGGCCAGTCACGGGCGCACGTGGGACGTTGGTGTCTTCCTCGTCTTTCTCTCTGTTGACCTCTCTTGATCTTCCAATGCTCAGGATTGCTCTATTCTCTCGGGCTATTCCCAGGCTCTACTATTATTATTCACAATCTACAGAATTGAAACCTACACTGTTTAATCTTAAACGTGCTTTCCACTTTCTTTTTCAATCCCCATTGCAGATGGACAAGGATATCAGTCGCCATCTGCAAGATGATCGAGCCCCACACCCGGGGTCTAGCCAGATGCATGTGATTTCTCACTTTTCCACATGTCTTAGTCTCTAACAAAGCTAGCAACTTTGGGAAACTCATGAGATTGGAAAATACTATTATGATCAATCTACAATATATAACAGTTCCGGGGCCGAATCCCATAGCATTACCCATAAAAACACCAACGCCAGAACACCCTCAGTCAAACATGACATGCAGCCTAACCTATCATCGTATCACCTATCATCATATCGTGGATCATCACAGCCACCTAGGCCATGCTCATAGCCGCCCGACGGATACTGCGACGAGCACCTTCACCGAAAATATTCACGGAGCCCTCCGCCTCCAGTGATCGCAGCGCATCACCGAACTGGTTGTGGTCGAGTCTGAGGTCGCTCTGCTCGCTCACATCGCGATACAGGTCGGTCCAGCGGACTGCACCACCACTCACACCGCCACGTTCATCAAGGCGGGCCAGCACCGCCTTCTTCAGGTCGTCACGAAGACGACGGTCAGAGGCGCTGCTACCTTCGGTCAGAAGACCCATGTCGATGAGACCGGTACGGGAATCGGTGGCGGCCTGCTTGATGGCCGAGCGGATGAGACGCACGGATTCTTCAACATCGCCGACGGTGACTTCGGGTGACAGACGCATGCGTGCGTGCGCCTCTGAAAGTCGGATCATCGACTCGAGCTGTCGAGTGGTGGCAGTAATACGGCGCTCTTGGGCGCGAATATCATCACCTAGCTGGCGCATAGCCACGTAGGCATCGGTGAGTGCAGCACCGGCAGCGGGGGTGATTTTAGGATGGCAGTTGGTCTTGGCGTATGTAATGTAGGCTGTAAGGAATTCGATAGGCTAGATAGAACGGTTAGAAATCTCGCGGATTGATGGTCCAGGGAAATGGTACTCACCAGAATCTCCTGTGAGCTGGCATTCTCGGGGTTATCCTCTAGATACATGCCGACCAAATGCTTGGCCAGGCGACGATCTTCAGTCTCGTCAACACGGTCAAGGACCAGGTATACCAGATCGAAACGAGAGAGCAGAGTAGGCGGCAGATCAATGTTCTGCGGAACAGACAGTTTAGGATTGTACCTACTGCCAATGGGGTTGGCAGAGGCCAGGATGGATGTTCGGGCGTTCAGCGTAGTAATAATACCCGCCTTAGCGATAGAAATGGTCTGCTGTTCCATGACTTCGTGAAGGACGGATCGTGTGGATTCGTTCATCTTGTCGAACTCATCAATACAACAGACACCACCATCGGATAGAACCAAGGCACCGGATTCGAGAACCATCTGGCGAGTGTCCGGGTCGCGGGTCACGTAGGCAGTTAAACCAACAGCCGACGAGCCCTTGCCACTGGTATAGACACCGCGCGGGGCGATTTTGTGGACATAGCGCAGTAGTTGAGACTTGGAGGTCGAGGGGTCACCACACAGAAGAACGTTGATGTCACCACGGTAGCGTGGGTTACCTCCCTTGTGAAAGGTCTTGTTAGTGCCTCCAAACATCTGTAGCAAGATACCTTTCTTCACGTCGTCCATCTCGTAGATGCTGGGAGCCAGGGAACGAGACAACAGGTCGTAGATGTCAGAACGAGAGGCAGTCTGCTTGATCTTCTCTTCTTCTTCCGCTGAGATTTTGCGCGCCTGATCTGCCTCTGCCGCCTGCTCAGACATTTCTTGCCCGACTGTGGACATGTCAATGCCCATCTTCTTCCGGTCAAATTTCTGCACATGAAGAACATCGATGTACGTCTTGAAGAGGGACTTCTGCGAGCGCTGACGAGCGTTGACACGCATGGGACTGCACCGGAAAATACCGGTCACCTCCACACGGTCACCGGCCTTGCAAACATCAACTAGCTCATCATAGACACACAAAGACACCGAGTGAGGAGTCTGGCCATCAGGAATGTTGTCTGGGGTTTCCTGGAGCTTGACAACTTGCTTGTCACCGAAGGTGCAGCGGTTGTGAAGGAGCTGCATTGAGTTCTTCTCTTTGCAAGAGTCTCGAGGGCAGACCGTGGGCTCCGCGATTCTACCACGATCAATATCGACCTGCACACCATAGCTGCAAGCGCTGCATCGGAAGAAGGCTTCTCTCATATCGGGGATGATGGGAGTAGCACGAATGACCAAGCCCTTGATGCTGATCAGCTTGTCCATATCGGCTGGGTCGAGATCACGCATGTTCACGGTCTGATCCAGACCGAAGGGAAGAACCTTGAAGGTCATTGCCTCCACTTCACCAACTAGATCCGGCACATCGACAGTCGGAATCACATTGTCCGAAGTGAGGATGGGCTGGCCACGTCGGTCACGAGGCTGAGCAGCGCGTTGGCTCTCTGACCGAAGAACGTCCATTTCCTTGAGGGCAAGATCGACCATTACATCCTTCAGAGCTTGATCCATAAGAGGGATGATTTCTTGCGGATATGCGGAAAGTTGATGCCACAACTTGCGGGTCAATGGGTATGCCTTCAGGTTAGCAGCATCGAGATTGAATGTGTTCACACCGAGTCGTCGCATGTTGTTACACATGGTGATGCACTCATGTCTCTCTGCTAATTCTCCCATAAGTCTGGTTTCGTCCTCGGAAACACCGTCAGCCCAGAGGCGGTATTTTGTGGCGAAATTATACAGGAAGTTTTTGAATGCCGACATTGAATCGATGATCGAGATATTGGTGCCCCAGATCACACGAGTGGAGTTTCCAGCCATGGCTTCAGCCTCGGAGGTGCCGGGGTTGATATTCGAGAAAGTGGCATCAGAGCGAGGCATGGTCTCACCTGTGGGCATTCCATTGGCGTCAACGAACACACGGTTACGGCGACCGGAAGTAGACCCAAAGCCACCAGAATGCAAATCGCTGCGACGAGGACCTCCTCGTCGGCCCTGGCCTCCCGGTGACACAAATAATCCGCTGCTAGCGGTGCTCAATGCATCGGACCGGATGTCGGAACGGATATCAGATCGACCGAAGCCTCGAGTTGGGCTAGAACTTGGAATATAATGAATAGGAGAAGAGTCTGCTAGGCGGTTAGGAATCTATATTGGAAAAACAAAACGTGCTGCTCTGCTAAACCCAAATTCGTACCTCTCACACCGGGGTTGCCCCGCGGGGTTCTGTCGCCATCGTCTACCGTTGAGCTGGCATCGGCCATGCGTTCGTCTGGGGTCTCGGCATTGTTATTTCCCTTGATCGGTGATGATTGGAAAAAAATGGGGGACGAAGAGGGTACGGCTCCCTCAGCTAATGGACGTCTCGAGGCACGGGGAGTTGCTTGAAAAGTCGGACTGCTAGGGGGCTCCTGTCGGGACGAAGAATTGGGCGATGCAGTTGAATTTTTTGAGGACCGACCGCTCCGTCTTTGTGCTGGTGACGACATGGTGGATATGAATTAATGTGCTGATACCAGACGATGATCAGGTGGGTTGGTGGTCTATGGGATACAAGTGAAGAAAGGGAGAGCAAAAAGCTGTGGGCGGAACGCGGTTTCTGCCACCGTGGACGCGACCGACGTGTTAAGTGGTTTCCTCTTTCGGCCGACGTGTTTTACCTCCAGCCACATGGAGTTCCTGACCCTGCGGCTGGTGAATTTCCAGAATTACATAATGCACTGCCACATCAGTGGACCTTCAACTCAGGGGCCAATCACCGCTCTTTCCCTTTTTTTCTCCCCACCAAAAGCTTCAATACTACCGTAGTAGGCGTGCGCATTCATTATGTATGGACGTTGTCATAGATGGAAAAAAAAGGAGCTATTCCTTGGTATAAATATAGATCACATTTTGAGGCGCCCGGTTACACAAAGCAATCTTTGTTCTCCTTCCACTAGAATCTATCTAAAGCCGCCGTGACTTCTTGGACTGTTTCACCTAGCGCCTGATGTCATTGTATCCTCGATCGGCGCTCCCACGATTCCTCCAATCATCCCTGTTCATCAACGTCCCAATTTCTTGATATCATACCGCCAGCTCAGTCCTCGCGCCACTCACCTCATTAACCAAGAGATTATTCAAAGACCAAATTCGACGTTATTGGCTCTTGTCCCCCACAGCTGAGCAGGTTGGCGCCCTACTTCTGCGCAAGTGGATTTCTCTTTGTGATTTTTATTCTCTTATCAGAGTGCTCCTTCTTATTCAACCCCTCAATCCACAGGCGATTACTTTCGACATCCGTCGGTACATAAAACGAGATACCGTGATGCTTCTTGCCGTGACAGTTTCTTCGGTACCCCTTTTAGCGTCCTAGTCCCCATTTTCCTCGGCCATACCCGAGCTGATCGCCATGACTTCGGGCTTGGAGGAGGCGCTGGAACACACTGGCGGCCACGGCCGAACCGCTGAAGGTGTCTCGATCTCGACCTTCCTGGCGTCGCTGGCGACGGCCATCGTTGTTTTCGTTGTTGAATTTCTCCTCTTTCTGTTACTAAAGGGTAAATTAAGTCGTATATAGTAAGTCCCCTGAACCCACCGGGAAGGAGAACGTGGACATTGAACTGACCAAACTTGATATCCAGTCAACCGCGAACCTATCTGGTACCAGACAGAGAACGCACAACCCCATCACCGCCAGGCCTCTTCCGTTGGATTGTGCCTGTTTTTCGTACATCCAGCTCGGAATTCATCCAGAAATGTGGCCTAGATGCATACTTCTTCCTGCGCTATCTGCGCATGCTTCTGAAGATCTTCCTTCCTCTGGGCCTCGTGATATTGCCTGTTCTACTCCCAATCAACCGGGCTGGTGGCAAGGGCCAGACATATGAAAATGGTACCTCGGGCGCTAGATATTCTGTCACTGGTCTGGACCAGTTAGCATGGGGCAACGTAACCCCCGAGCACACGAGTCGGTACTGGGCTCACTTGGTCATGGCCGTGATTGCTATTATCTATGTCTGTGCTGTGTTTTTTGATGAACTTCGAAATTACATTCGCCTACGACAGGCCTACTTGACGTCTCCCCAGCATCGACTCCGTGCTTCTGCTACCACCGTGCTCGTTACTTCTATTCCACCCGATTGGCTTACCACGGATGCCCTTGACAGGCTTTTCGATGTTTTCCCTGGAGGCGTGCGAAATATCTGGCTCAATCGCAACTTCGACGACTTGAACGAGAAAGTGAAAGCACGAAACCACCTTGCTCTCAAGCTTGAAAGCGCCGAGACAGATTTGATTGCAAAATGCAAAAAGGCCCAGCTCAAAAAGGCCAAGGCGGAGGCAAAGAAGGCCGGCGAGAGTCAATCAAGTGCAGAGAAAAAAGAGCAAAAGGCGGCCGACAAACAATCATCCCAGATGGCTATGGGTCCTGGTGTCAGCTCTGGTAATCCTCATCAGGCCCACACAGTACAAGAGATGCTCCACAGAAAACCCCAAGAGAAACGGTCTGAGGACGGACCTCGAATGTTTGACCCTGCTCTTGCGGCTGCCGGGGCGGTTGGCCAAGGGGTAGGGAAACTGGGCAAGACAGTGATTGGAGGCTTCAAGAAGCCCTTATCTCGAACTGGGGGCTTCGTTGCAACTACAGACAACATCGTTCCGCCTCGTTCAAACAACGCCTCAGGTCCCGGTCATTCTGAAACCCCAGACATTCATCCGCCTCGTGCAAACATTTCTCCAGTCCCAGGTCCTCTTGACTCCGGCAGTCAATCTGATATAAAACCCGCCAAACCCGTGGGGCTGCGGCGAAGTCAGCACTTGAGTTTGAACTTAGGTCGACCCATAGGATCGGACTCAGGGCAGAATACAGTCCAGGATTCCACCATGTGCAGCGATCCGCCGAAACCACCATTCTGGAGACGAATCTCGTCTCATACTAAATCGCAGGGTGTACGCGAGGCTGACCAATATCCACTGACTGCACCTGAAACGCCTGCAACCCATCGTGATTTCGAGAAATCCGAGAATGAGAAACACGAACATAGTCGAAAGGAGGGAGACAAAGTAGAAGGGGAAAGATACCCCATCGCCTATAACGAGAATTTCGAAAATGAAGACTACGGAGAGCCTCTGTGGAAACAATACATTCGGCCGAAGGACCGAGATACTATGCGCCTACCCATATTTGGCTGGAGTTGGATGCCTTCGATCTGGCTTTTAGGGGAAAAGGTTGACACCATCGATTATTGTCGAAAGGAGCTTGCTCGTCTGAATCTGGAGATCGAAGTCGATCAACAGCACCCCGAGGGGTTCCCTCTAATGAACTCGGCCTTCATTCAGTTCAATCACCAAGTCGCTGCCCACATGGCTTGTCAAGCTGTCAGCCACCATCTCCCCAAGCAAATGGCACCCCGAGTCGTGGAAATATCTCCTGATGATGTGATTTGGGATAATATGTCGATCAAATGGTGGGAACGTTACCTGCGTTCCTTCGGTATCATTACACTAGTTTGTGCCATGGTCGTTGGGTGGGCGTTCCCGGTCGCCTTCACCGGACTACTGTCACAGTTGGCATACCTGGAGGGTGCATTTCCGTGGCTTGCCTGGCTTGGCAAGCTACCAGACTGGTTCATTTCTGCCATCCAGGGTATTCTTCCTGCGCTGTGTTTAGCGATTTTGATGGCGCTGCTCCCTCTCATCCTTCGCTTTTTGAGCCGCACGCAAGGCCTTTTCACCGGCATGTCCATCGAGCTCACTGTCCAGAACTATTATTTTGCATTCCTCTTTGTCCAATTGTTCCTGGTCGTCACCATCGCTTCCAGTTTCTCGACGATCATTGAGAATGTCACCGATGTGACCAGCTGGCCACAACTCCTAGCAGTGAACATCCCGAAGTCTAGTAACTACTTCTTCTCTTACATGATTCTACAAGCCATGTCTGTGAGCGCTGGCGCCCTTGTACAAATCTTTGGCCTGGTGAGCTGGTTCATTCTAGCTCCAATTCTGGACTCTACTGCCCGGAAGAAGTGGGCACGAACAACAAACCTCAATCAGATGCAATGGGGTACATTCTTTCCTGTCTATACCACCCTAGCTTCTATTGGTAAGTCGTCTCATCTTTTTGCTAGAATCCGTTGACTGACATTTTTCAAGGTTTGATCTACTGTGTGATCGCACCTCTGATTCTAATTTTCAACGTGATCACCTTCGGCCTGTTCTGGTTCGTCTATCGCTACAACACACTCTATGTAACTAAGTTCCGATTTGACACCGGTGGCCTTCTTTTCCCCCGAGCTATTAATCAGCTATTCACGGGAATCTACGTTATGGAAGTCTGCCTAATCGGCTTGTTCTTCTTGGTTCGGAATGCGGATGACGAGGTCGCCTGCAAGGGACAGGCAATTTGCATGATCGTTGTTCTAGTTTTGACGGCGGGTTACCAGATTCTTCTTAACGATGCGTTTAGTCCACTGATCCGGTATCTGCCCATTACCTTGGAAGATGATGCTGTTCGACGTGACGATGAGTTTCGTCGTGCTCAGCACGCTCGCCTCGGTCTCACTCTTGACGACGATGATGACGGGGATGGTGATATCGAGCACTCTCTCGCTAAGCGTGAACAAGAAGAGCGCCAACACGGAAAGGAGATAAAGGAGATGCAAGAAGACATCGAGCTGAAATCTCTGGAGACCAATTTCACAAATCAGAAGCGACAAAACTCGGATATCTTGTCAGCACCCAAGCTTGGTGACAAACGTCCATCATGGGCCTCCAGCTCATCAAACCGGAAATCTAAGTATTTCGGTCAGAACTCAGCAACCTCCACACCGACACTACGTGATTTGCGGGAAAAGATGGCCCAAGACACTGAGGCCCAGGCACCAGCCCCTAACGCAGTTGGCCAAGCCCTCTTTGCTGGTATCCACGACGAATTAGAGGATCTTACTCCCGATGAGCGTGACCAGCTGGTGCAACGTGCCTTCCAGCACGAGGCCCTTCGCGCCAAGCGGCCTGTCATCTGGATTCCGCGTGACGATCTGGGCGTAAGTGATGACGAAGTGTACCGAACACAACGGTTTAGCAAACATATCTGGATCAGCAATGAGTACCAGGCGCTAGACGGCAAGTGTCGGACGATCTTCAGTCGCAGTCCTCCGGATTTCTCAGAGGTGGATTTGATTCAGCTGTGATAACATTTGTACATTGTTCCTTTCAGCCATTATTTAGCATTTTAAAGCGTCGTATTCAGTCATAGACATCCAATGTCCTTTTTTTTAATATCCTTTCCATGGAATCATCCAATATCTCCCTTAATCCATGAATTTGCACAGGGGCAGTCTATAATTATCCACAACCCAGTAAGCCCGGCGCACACCCTCCCACTCACCGTCTAACTTGGGTACGGCAATCTCCTCCCACTGCACATCAAAGCCAGCTTCGAAAAGATCCATCTCCGCCACCTTCTGGTAGACATCATATGAGATCTGACGATCGGCACCCATACCATTAAAGAATCCCCACCGACCCTCCTGCTCCAGCAATCCAATAACCTGCTCAGAGAAGAAGTCCCGGAAATCACTATATGACTCCGCAAAGGTATCGTAGTAGATAGCATCGAACGTCTCTCCAGCCGCCACAAGGTTAGGAAGAATATCCTGCCAGCGACCCTGGTGGATAACAACACCGGGCTTAGTATCCCACCCGCGTCGCTTCATCTCTGCAACGACCTCCTCGTGCGCTTCGACGATGTGATGCACAGCCGGCCCTTGCTCCTGGAAGAATCCGTCCACAATGCCCATCCCGTGACCGATGTTCAGGACTTTCAAGCCAGGCATCGGGAGCAGTGCTATCGCGGACTTGCGCATGATGTCGCTTTCCCAGCGCATCATCACGCCGTTCTGGTCTGCGTCCAGGATTCGGTCGTTTTGGATGTTCAGGCGCGACTCTAGATACTGCGAGTTGGATACTTCGGGGTTGGCCGGGGTGGATGTGGTTTCTGTCGTGGGTTCGGCGGATGCATCGACGAGTTCTGGTGCTGTCTCAGCCTCGGTCTCGCCTTCCTCCTCCTCTTCGTCACCATCGGATAGCTCTTCGTACGCATCGAGGCGGTTCATCAACAACTCTGCGCGGACACCTGCGTCGACAATCAGCTCGTACAGTTCGAGAGCGCCAATGCGGCCCGCGATACAGCCGGGTGTCTCGTTGTTCGCGTCTAGATCATTCCAGATAGCGCCCTCCTGTAGGAGAAACTTGACTGTCTCCACTGCTGATTTCACGGTCTCGGCGTCCAGACCATTAGGATTGGAGTCTGAGCCATTAACTGTCTCTGTATCGGGCTCGCAGGCGGCGATTGCGGCGTGCAGAGGTGTGAAGCCGGTCTCGGTGTCTTTAACGTTTGCAGCGTCTGGCAGCACAGACTGGGTGCGGAGGAGGCGGCGCAGCTTGGACTGGTCATGCTGCGATGCGGCGAGGAGAATCTCTTGCACGTCGAGGTCGATGTCGACCTCGGTAAGGTGCACTGGGGTATCGTCGGTGATTTCGGGCATGACCTTAGGTCTGTTAGCGGGGTTTTGCGAAGAGTAATTCCAAAAAGAAAAAGAAAAATCATTTTAGCTGGTTTTTCCAACTGATACTCACGAATTAGAGATGACACTTGCTAGTCAATGCTAGTCAAGTGTGTTGAACTATTTTCAAACTAAAGTGGCCCCTCCGAATCCGAAAAATCGTCTCGCCGCCTTTGTCCCCGCATCCTAGAGGTCTAGCTCAGGGTCTACACTACTTGCAAAGAATTACTATGTTTCAAGGAGACTTGAAAGAAGATAGAGAAGAGACCACATTCAGATGCTTGGTAATCCAGCTATTTGTACAATAATTCACATCCCTCCACGCAGCGCCATTAAGTATCAAGCGGAATGAAATTATTTGCCCTCTTCGCTGTGGGCGTTGACATTGAGGCCCAATCCTTGGCTGTCCAGGTAGAGCTTGTTCTTGCCACCGTTGTCGTGCAGGATCTGAGCAATTTGGCGAGCATTCTCGATCTTTCGGAGCTCGATGTAACTCTTGCTCTTCTTGATGGCGTCACCAATAAGCTCGGCGGAGCGGGCCTCACCCTGTGCGCGGACAATGAAGGCCTGCTTTTCTTGGCGGGCCTTGTCGACCATGAATGCAGCACGCTGAGCGTCTTGCTGTGCGACCTGCTTGGCCTCAACTGCGGCTGTGAACTCGGGAGAGAAGGTCAAGTGCTGTGTGGAGATGGCATGTTAGAAGCCGTTTGGGCTAGAGGTAGGGGATGAGGTACGTACTGTCAAGGACACATCATCTAGAGCAATGTTGAAACGGGCAGCTCGGCGAGCCAGGTTGTCCCGCACCAGACGAGCAACGTTCTCACGCTGTGTGATCAACTGGCTGGCATTGAATTGAGCAACAACGCTCTTCAGCACTTCGTTGACGATTGAAGGCAGAACCCGCTCATCGAAGTCTTGTCCAAGAGTTCGATATATCTGGGGTAGAGCATCGACACGGGGTCTAGATAGGACACGGCAGGTGATGTTCACCATCTGCAAGTCCTTCGTACCGGTGAGAGAAGGGATGCTGCGAGGTTTCGCACGAACATCGTAGATAATTGGGGTCTCGAACCAAGGAATTTGGAAGTGTGTTCCTAAGGTCATACAAATGTGAGAGAGAGCTTCTTGTCTGGCTAGTGAATTTTCATACCTTCGTTGTAGATTTCCTTCTGGACACCACCGAAGCGCGAGTACTTGATAGCACGGTGACCACCGTCCACTGAAAACTAGTCAGAAATTTGATCTCTTGAGCATATGACTATAGCATACCGTTAAACAGAGCATTTGACGCGACATAGGTACCAAGACCGGCCAGAACAAGAGTTCCGACGAGTCCCACGCCTCCGCGGCCACCACCGGATGGAAGGCCGCCACCGAAGCCAGCCTTACGTTTCGACAGCATAAGCTGCAGGCGCTCCCAAGCCTCTCGTTGATTTTGAGTCATGATGTGAGTAAGTGCGCGGAAATGATTGGAGATAGATGAAGACTGACTAGGTATGATGCTCGAGCGGATGAGGTGAGGTTCTGGGCGGTGGGCGAAAGTCGGGCAGAATCAGCGTTTCTTGCTTGCATCGACGACTTCTTCGCTTTCTCACTGGCATCTCATTTCCTATCGCACTCATGGCGCCCGATCGGACTGGGAAGAGTGTATTTCTGGGGAATATTCCCTACAGTATGTAACCGTGGCTGCATTTCTAACCTGCGCAATACTGATCTTTCTTTAGACCTCACCGAGGAACAAGTCAAAGATATCCTCAGCACGGCCGGTACCGTTACAAAGTTCCGGTTGATGATGAACCCCGAGACCGGCAAGCCCAAAGGATATGGATTTGCAGATTTTGCAGACGCCGACGCCGCTGCCTCGGCGGTGCGCAACCTCAACGATCACGAAGTCATGGGCCGCAAGATCCGTGTTGATTGGCCTCACAACAACGAGAAAGATTCCGTACCCCCAGATTACTCGCAGCAGTCGCAACCAATGATGAACCAAGATACCACACAGCAGCAACAAATTACAGGCTCAGCACCACTGCCTCCTCTACCCCCAGGCGTGGAACTCCCGCCTCAGATCGACTGCCCCAACGCCATCTCCCATACTCTCGCATCCCTCCCACCAAATCAATTGCTCGATGTTTTGACACAAATGAAATCTCTTGCGGTTGCCGACCCGGCACGTGCCACTGAACTGCTGCGCCAAGCGCCTCAGCTCGCCTATGCCGTCTTCCAGGCTTTACTCCTCATGAATCTGGTCGAATACCAGCTGCTTGGTTCTATCGTCGAACAGGCCGCCCAGCCCCCCCAAGTTGTTCAGCAGCCAACCCCTCAACAATATCAACAGTATGGTGTTCCTGGTCAGATCTCTACACCGCCTGTCACCGGCACTCCTTTCGCCCCTCCCCCGATTCAACCTGCCGCCCCGATGCACGGCCAGGAGGAACTGCTTCAGCAAGTCCTCAGCATGCCCCAGGCTGCTATTGATGCTTTGCCTCCCATGGAAAGAAGCCAGATCATGCTGTTACGCCAGCAATTGATGCAGGGTGGCATGCGGTAGGGTATTATCCTCTCTTGATTCTGCATATCGATTCAGATTTGTGGCTTGCTCATCGAGAGCGAGCATGACATGGCCAATGTTTTTTTGTTCTCATTTTCTTATGCCACTGTACTAGGCGAATGGGTGGCGTAAAGGGGTTGTCAATTTTTTTCTCGTTGATTTGCATACCAGGTCAAACTCAAGGTCTGCCTTCAAAATAGTAACAGAATGATATCTTGATGCTCTCAGTCCTGTCATTTCTACAATCAACGTTAAACTTGCCGTCTCTTTGGAGTGGTTATCTATGCCTCAACCCGTGGACATACTTGACGCGTTTGTCGGTGACGGGGAAAGCCTCTAGGGTTACCTCCCCATTTATGGGATTGACTAAGCTGCATGGTAAGATAGAAAATTCATTCTCTCGCAATGGCTGGCAGCCGTTTTATAGTGATGTTTCGGCAAATCCTACCTGTGCACTCCGTACATCATTTCAACTTTCGGTGGATAACTGCCAACCCATCAATTAACCGTTCGACACCGGCATAATTCGTAATCTCAATTGCAAAATTTACCGCAAAGAAGGCATCGATATCAATATCTGATTGTATATAATAGAGGCGTATGAGCTCATTCACACTCCGATACATATAATCGTTTACCATAATATCTTCACTGCCTATACTATAGCCACAAACTGTGTCACTTCAGATAGATCAAAGAAAGGACAAATAATAGGAAACTAGCATATCTCGTCCTAAGAAAGCAAAAAGTTAGCCGACAAATAAGTGATAGCATTTATGTTTTGAAGCTCTTGCTTGTCAAGCTATATAGATTATACCTTTCACCAAGAGATACATTGGCTTCCGCTAAAAATAATGTCCGTTGATAACATATAGACCGTTCCCATTATATCCACAAGAGATAGGTGGTTATCTGCATAGTACATGAACTTAGTAAAGACAGCAATAGTTCACTTTGTGGCTTCAGTCTTTGATTGGGACTTGATCTCCATATGCATTACTAACCCATTTGGATTGCGGTAACATTAGTTTGATGGCGGCTGATATTCTGGTAAAACAGGACAGGCCAATGATAAATGGCGTGCAAAGACCACCCTCACACAACTTGAGAGTACTGCCCAAGTGAAGTAGATATATTCGTCAGTGCCAGCGTCTCCCTCACTCAGCACGGGGATGAGTCACGTCCCATGCAGGTACCTATTTAGTTCAAGCATAGCTTGATTGTCGTCTCGCAGTAGTATATCTAAGCGCAGGTGTATCTCTCAGCGCAGGTTGATCCAGGTCGCCCGGGTCGCCGTCACATGCTGTCGTGCTGAATCGGGCGAGAGCTACCAGGATTCCTAGGGCGGTCGTGTATATAGCTCACCGTCGCATAAAAGTGCCTACATATTCAGGTGGGGGTAGCCAGATCGTTGTCTCGGCGTCGCGCAGAAAGCTGCTTTTCTGTCTCGTTTTCACTCTGGTTCTTCTTCTTCTTCTTCTTCTCCTCCTCCCCCCTTTCACCTTTTCACACAGTCACTGCTCCACCTATCATTTCACATATTGGTGGTTTGCTTTGTGCCTGAACCGGTAGCCAAGGCCATCAAGTAGCTGTCTCGGCTTTTTCTCAGCGTGTTTTTTTTGTCTGGTTTGCTAGTATCATCTGAAATCCTGACCACCTCAAATTCCTCAGTACCTACAGGGCACAACATGGTGTCCGATGGGGTTCCTGAGCAACAGTTGGGGGATGGTTTGGCAATGGATGATCAGGAGCCTAGGGACGGGGCCGATGAGATTCCTGAGCTGCGGCGGGGATGCACGATCACTCGGGGTCGGTATCTAGCCAATGACCTCCCGCCTCTGCATACACTGACAGATATTTTTGCTGACATGGCCTCAAAGGCCCTGGAAATTGGATTCGAGAATGTCCTCATTCGGCTCGGCAGTCGACCACTTCGAGTGGCGACAATGTGCTCAGGAACGGAAGCCCCGCTTCTAGCCCTGGAATTGATACAGGCGGGTAAGTACAGCAGTGCAGTATTTGTTTTTCTTTTCTTTTCCATCTCCTACTGTCGGTCGTTTGTTGTCTTCACGTTGAGATTCATGTTGTGGCTGGTTCCATAGTTGAGGTCTTGTCCCGCTTCTAAGTCACATGTTTCCTTCCTTGCCCTAACTTCCATGTCATGATGGCTTTTGCCTGGTATTGAGTTTCATCATATTCCAGTGACTTAGTCTGACCTCTCTCACTTTCCGCTTGGTGCTTTTTGGAATATGACCATGGAGCAATTGCTAATATTACCTTGATAGGTTTGGCAGAGTCCCAACAACTTCGGATCTTGCACGCTTTCAGCTGTGAGATTGTTCCATTCAAGCAATCATACATTGAGCGGAACTTCCGCCCCCCTCTCCTCTTTCGTGATATTACCGAACTTGGAGGAGACAAGGCGTAAGTACCCCATCCATCTCCCTCTGACATGACTCTCATACTGACTTTGATTTTCAAGGCGGACTGCCTACGGGTCATTGGAATCAATTCCCGGTAACCTCGACATATTGGTTGCAGGAACTGCCTGTGTCGACTTCTCTACGTTGAATAACCGCCAGAAGACGCTGCAGCAAGGCGGCGAGTCGGGAGCAACGTTCGACGGTCTTTTGCGGTATGCGAAGAGATATCGACCCCGTATGGTCGTTCAGGAAAATGTTCGGAATGCGCCCTGGGATCAGATGAAGGAGAAATGGGAAGAGCTAGGGTACATGTCCGTTTGTGTCAATGTCGACACGAAGCATTACTACATCCCGCAGACACGCGAGCGCGGGTACATGGTGGTTATCGACAAGCGCCGCTTGGAAGCCGCGGGCCTGCTTGGAGGGACCATGGACCAAAATGACATTAAAATTGTCACTCAACGCGTTCGTGACCTTGCTAATCGTTTCAAACGGCCAGCGAGTGCACCGGTGGGTTTGTTCTTGATGAATGATGACGATCGCCGACTCGAGCTCATCGAAATGAGAGCCCGCCTTGAGTCCCGAAGCGAAAACAGCTGGGATCAGTACCAGATTCGTCACCAACGGCACCGGGATGAACTGGAACTAGGTAGCGAGAGGCCAATCACTCGATCCTTGCCTGGGATTAATGAACTGAAGGCACCGGATTTCTATTGGCATCGTTTCTGGAAGACACAGACGGAGAGAGTGTGGGAGACCGTGGATATGAATTTCTTGAAGAAGATGCTTCAAGATTATGACATGAACTTCAAGGAGTAAGTTCAATCATTTTCACTTCAGGAATTGTACTAACAATTCACTTCACAGGCGTTGGATCGATCTATCTCAGGGTGTCGATCGAGGGAATGACAGTCTTGCCGGGTCTGGAGTCGCGGGGTGCCTGACGCCGAAGGGCATGCCATTTGTGACTACCCGCGGGGGCCCCGTATCTGGCACGGAGGCTCTTTCACTGCAAGGACTGCCCCTCGATCGAATGTTACTCACGAGAGAAACTCAAGCCGATTTGATGGATATGGCAGGAAATGCAATGACAAGTACGGTAGTGTGTGCAATCATGCTGGCAGGTCTGATAGCTGTGCATAAGATTCTTGACGACGGTGAGGAAGGTTCAACCAATTCTGGTGAAGCGGAGGCCAAGTCCCTTCTCGTGCCCAGCGAGGCCCACAGCCTCGTGAGAAGTAATCTCCAAATCGTTCAAACCCCTCTCATCGACCATACTGTTCTCAAAGCCAAGGCAGCGAGCAGCGTTCTGTGCTGCTCCTGCGAGAGACAGACTGGGGTTCAAGATTCAATTTATAGTTGCACACTGTGCGGACATACCGCTTGCAAATCCTGTCGTGGAAATCCGACGCATTCGTATTCACATGCTTCCCTACTTTCTCGACAAAAGCCGTCTGAATTTATAGCGAATTTGAAGGCACTTGTTCCAATGAAGCTTGTGCTGTCTGATCTGTCCGACTTGGATTTCGAGAGGTTTAGATCCCTTTACCACATCACCAACCTCCCCAAATTCTGGCACGACTTCATTATGTGCGTCAAGGAGGCTGTGAATGATGTCTTTCGATTTTTTGAGATTAAGCGTGGAAGAAAATGGCGAGTGGTTTATGACGGCACGCATTCCAGCTTGTACCTTGATATCGGTCCGGACTCCCTCCAGTGGCTCTTGTACGCGAAGCCCCCCAAGTCCGCGAATATGAGAAGCGTCATCCGAGAAGTGCTAGCCAAGCCAATTGCCAGAATGTGTCCAACTTCTGGGTCGCTTGTCAAGGGTACATGGGAAATTTGTTCACCAGTTAGCACCCCAATTTCTCTTCAGATTTCTGGCAGAGGATACCAAGTTCGATCATTCCAATCAGAGTGTGGGCTTAAAGCTGCTAGATTTGTTGATGGAAAAGTCTGGGACAGTATTTTCGTTGAAGGCTCAGATCAAAATGTCGCAGCTCTTGATTTCGACGTCCGAGGAATGTACCAATTCCTTCCTGATTGTGGAACAGCCCTTGGTGCATTGTACAGAAGAAAAGCTACAGTCCATGCACCCCGAATCTTCCTATTCCTTGACCCAACAAAGATTGGACCAGCACATGAAGATGCCTGTGTGTTTGCTCTTGAACACGGCCGCCTTCCGGGATATGATGTGAGAATGACGATCGCCGAGTTATCTTCAAGTTGGACATCATTGAATGTCACCATGAATTCGCAAGATGTGAAAGCTTTCTGTCGTCGATGGGCCAAGGTCCCCGAGGCACATCTGAGCCAATGTCCCGCCGAGCAGATTACCCTCTACACATTGCAACAAGGAATCCAAGTCTCGATTGAAAACCAGCGCTGTCATGATGCTTGTATAACTCTCACCTCGCTGTCAGCAACGACAGCGATTCTCAACCTGCCCGACGCAAATTCCGATTGGCAAGCCTGGAATCCCGAGGTATCTATGAGAGAATTGAGAGGTCTCGCCTGGTTGTTCCCGAAGATTGCTGCGTGGTCTGACTTTCAAGACTGGAACGAAATTATCCTTCCAGAATGTTCAGACGTCAACCATCATGCAAATGGTAATTGCAATACCTGCAACCCACCCACCCCCAGTATCCTTTGGGGCCGGGACAAAAGAGACCGAATCATCCCATACGAGAACCCTCAGGACGCTGCCGTCTACGAGCGTGCCATCAAAAACCGACCCTCGCCATTTTTGGTCTTTAGACGAATCAACGAGCATGGAGATGCTGAACTGCGCTTCACTCTCAATGTGCAAGCTTTGACTCATCAGGCACATGGAAAATTGGTTGGTGAGGCAAGCTATGAGAGAGTAACATATCGCTGGCGACTTCTCCCTCATGCGTACGACATGAGTCAAAAACCCCCTAGCATTTTTACTTTGAGAAGCAACGACAACGATAGTCTTTCGCCACAACCTCCTAATTTCAAATTCCAGCTTCGTGATGAACAGCTTCGATCATTGAGCTGGATGATTTCACAAGAAGCAGAAGAAATAGAACCATTCATGGAAGAGGAAGTTGAAGAATCCATTCTCCCCTTAATGCCATGGCGTGCCGAAGTCAAAGCGACGATGCCAAGAGTTGTTCGCGGTGGCGTGCTAGCTGACGAAGTTGGATACGGCAAGACGGCTGTTATTCTTGGTCTTATTGACGCGCAGTATGAAAGCGACTGCAAACCCCCTGAAGAGAACGGGCTGATCTCGACAAAAGCAACCCTGATCATCGTCCCTAGCAACGTCTTCAAACAGTGGGTTTCGGAAACCAAGAAGTTCCTCGGAGGAAAATACAAAGTTTTGGTAATATCATCGATCAGCAAGATCACCATCCGGGAAGTCGAAGATGCAGATATCGTGATTTTGTCATGGAGTATCCTAGCCAACGATGCATACTACAGCCGACTTCAACAATTTACCGGAACACCCCAAGCTCCCGCAAAATCGAGCGGAGGAACAGGTCGAAATTTCGATAGCTGGTTTCACGACGCTCGTGCTTCCTTGCGGGAGTCTATTGACGTGTTGAGAACACAAGGGTCTGAGGCAATGCTCCAGCAATTGGAAGTCAGACGTCGCCGAGTTCAAAAGACACAGGCCGAATTTACTTACGTGCCCTCTCGACGCCTGCGCGGTCAGGCATTTGCCGATGCTAATAATGATCGTGTCAAATGCAATGCGGGAGAAGAAGGAGATTTGGATTCTGATTCTGACTCGGGTTTTGAGGACTTTGGCGCATCTGATGCGACACACTCCACCGGAGTGGGCCAGTGCAAGCGGAGGCACAGTAAGAAGTCGGTGGAAGGTCCAGGAGTCAAGCGACAAAAACGCTCATTGACAGACTCGACCGAAGTGACCGATGACGGAAAGAAACTTGGAGTCAAATCAACTGCAGTGAAAGATGACCGCAAAGATTTTGATATCAAAAAGACCGCCGAACATGACTGGCGCACTGTCAAAGCTGCATTTCTTCATGCTTTCAACTTCAACCGATTGGTTATCGATGAATACACATATGCCGGGGAAGAAAGACAGGCTTCCCTGCTCTCATTGCAGGCACGCTCCAAATGGATCCTTTCTGGAACGCCAGCTCTTCGTGAATTTGCTGACATCAAGAGTGTTGCGCGTTACCTTGGCTTACAGCTTGGTGTGGACGACGATGGCGATTGCGACAAGCCGACGCAGAACAGCAGACTACGAAACATCCGGAAGAACCACACAGCTGTTGAGGCATTCCAATATTACCAGGCCCCTCGCAGCAACGCCTGGTACCAAAACCGCCGAGAGCATGCCCAAAACTTCCTTGACCGGTTTGCGCGTCAGAACATCGCCCGCATCACACATATCCCGTTGATAACAAGCCTTGTCGTCACCGAACAGTCGCCTGCTGAAAAGACAGCGTACGATATCTTGTTCCAAGCTGTCAAGGAAAATAAGAGACGGATCCCTGGCCCCTTGAGCACCATTCTATCCAAGAGCCAGTTCCCCCAAGAGGCTCTCATCATGTCTTGCGTCACAAGTCAAATCGGACAACCTCCATGGAACCTCGAGAAGTGCCAAAAAGGCTCGCGGAATGACAAAAAGAAATCCACTGAGATCTGGACTAAAGTGGACTTGATCACGCGACAGGCAGCGATTGTTTGGTATCGCGAAATGAACAATACCGATCCCAACAACTGGCAAAACGCCCTAAATGGTGTTGCTAAAATTGATTTTGGGGACGCGGAACTCAACAAAAGATTTAAACAGCTCTTAAAGGACATCATTCGCTCATACAGCGAGTGGAAACTCGCCGAACAACACCGGCCAATTGAAGATTTGCTCCAACAGCGATTACAAAAGATCCAGAATGCGAAGGCTGGCAATATGGCGACTGGAAGACGTCCTCCCAGAGCCACAGAATATGGAGGAACCATGGACGCATTTTCCAATTCGGTTTGGACCGCTGTCGAAAAAGCCTTGTCCGCTGATGTCACCTCTCTTTTGAAACAGGTCCTCGAGATTGACCGGGAATACCGATTCTACGAACATCTAGTGAGGATCCAAACCATTGGAATTCCACCATGTCAGAAATGTGACCGCGATCTACGAGAAAAAGAAGACGTCAACGTCCTTAAAACCTGCGGTCATGTCCTCTGCAAAAGTTGTATTGCCGCCGCAACCGCCGAATCACGCAAACCCTGCCCCATCATTGGATGTGGTAGCCAAATTTTCCAATCCAAGATCGTGCCCGGTGAAATCCTTGTCAGTGAAGATCAAGAAATCCAGAGCACCAAGCTGAACAAGCTTGTTGAGATCATTCGCAATGTCCCAGAGGAAGAGCTTGTCATCATCTTTGTGCAAATCAACCACCTGTTATCCGTGGCATCGAATGCCCTCAAGGCTGCGAACATCGACCACCGCATGGTCACACAGACCAACTTGAAGGGAATCGATGAGTTCGCTGAGTCACCAAAACTTAGAAAGGGCATGACCCAACCACCTTCCAGGCCCAAGGCTTTGATCTTGAATCTCGGAAACTCCATGGCAGCTGGATTGTAAGTTATCTCTCTCTGCTATTATCTGTTATTCTTCTTTGAAACATTACTAATATGATATAAAGGAACCTTCAATGCGCAAACCACGTTATCTTCTTGTCGCCATATTTCGCCCCCTCTGACCATGACTATGAGGCGGGTATGACCCAGGCAATCGGACGTGCACGGCGATTCGGACAGGAACGCGACGTCCATGTCTATCATTTGCTGGTGAAGAACACATACGAAGTCAACATCTTCCAGAAGGCTCAATCAAGCAAACTCGTTGAGCGTCAAGGTGTCCTAGCTTTGGTCCCAGAAGGAGCAGTATCACCAGACGACATCAGATACGAAGGGGAGGAGCTGCCAGAGTAGGATGGCCCCGAGGGGTTGCTTGCAGGTGCCACTTATGCGGTTGGACTTTATGTCGCTATGACTGTCATGATGAGGGCTTTTTTTTGGCTCGTGTTAGGAATTCCTGTTCAACAAGGTGGACACGGGTGTTTGTTGTTTGATACATACATACAGCTCATGTAAAAGTAAACGTTTGTGTACACAGATACTCTATCTAAATTTCACCTGCTGTATGAATTATCGCCCCGTCTACCAAGGAATAATTTTGTGGATTAGAGCACATGTTATGAAACATGATTGCATAAACTAGCTGGGCGGCTAGATATACATGAACAACGTATAGCCTAGTAGGGAGTTAAGCATTTTGATAAAGACAAATTTATATAGCCCTAACTCAGCCAGAGGAGGTCGAGGGTGGATATCTCAATATGATATCATTATCCTCATACAACTAACAAGAACTAGCAATATCACACGTACTTACTTATCTACAAGCTCAATAGCCAGTGTAAGAAGAGGAAATGGAAAAAAAATCTGCGATTTGGTCCTGCCGATATTCCACCGTGACTGGGCCAGATCTGCATCCGGGCTCCGATCACTCCAGTAAGAACCAGGAACAAACGTACTGTACATGATATGATGTAGACAGAAAAAAAAATTCGGACGCCTCAAGAGTGATTATGATTCAGGGCGCCGAAGGGCGAAGGCGCGGTGGCCTCTAATCATTCCCCAAGTTGACCATAGTGTGACCGCAGTGCCCTACAGCGAGCGGGTTTGCGCATGCATTCGAAAAAAACACAACCATTATAATATCCTCCCCATCCGGAATTGACCCACGGCAATGAAGAGCTCTTTTTAATAATTCTTCTTCTTTGTGCTTTTCTATTGCTTGGGCGCGGCGTCCAATGCGTTGTCCTTGCGCATCATCGTTTCTGGGTGCCACACAGGCACGTCTGTCAGGTTGGTCAAGCCGGCGCTGTTCTCACAGCTATGGCGACCACTCACCGGGCCCGGGGTAGGAATCTTAGAGTCGGCACCGGTTGCAGTGGCAGAGTCCTTGAGGGCTGTCAGGATGTTCTTGATGGACTCCGGAGTCAGATCCTCATAGTAGTCATCGTTAATCTGGACCATGGGGGCGTTGACGCAAGCGCCCAGGCATTCGACCTCGATATATGTGAAGAGGCCATCCTCGGTGGTGTGGCCGGGGCTGATCCCGAGGTGTTCGGTAATGGCATTGACAATGGCAGTACTACCACAGCCGCCGAGCTGGCATGGAGTCTGGAAGATTGCGAATTAGGAATAGCAGGAAATAGTGTTGTTTTCAGGTGCTTACGGTGGTGCAGATCTGCACAAAGTACTTGCCAACAGGCTCGCGATTGTACATGGTGTAGAAGGTCGCAACCTCGTAAACGCGCATTGGGGGCATCTCGAGCATGCGAGCGACTTCGTTCATGACGCTGATGCTGGTAAAGCCGTGTTGGCGCTGGCCGAGATCGAGCAGGGGCATGACAGCAGCCTTCTTGTACTGCGGGGGGTAGCGTTTGAGGATCTCATCGGCGAGTGTGAGGTTCTGCTCGGAAAACTTGAACGGGAGGGTCGGGTTGTTGTTGGGCTTGTTACGGTGCTATTAGAGACAATTATAGTCAGTATATAAGTTTTTAATCCCCCAATCTTGCGACGTAATCGGCGCTTGAAGCACAAGAGAGGTGGAACGGAATACGCACCACCGAAAGGGAGTCGCTGAACCGTTGCGAACCGGCGGAGAAGGCTCTGTATTGGGGTTTGGGGAGCTGGTGAACCAACTGGCGGCCGACCCGCGGGACGGAGAAGAGTTTAGAGGCCATCACGGGCGATAAGTGAGGGTCAATTGGGGGGAGATGAGGTTGGGGGATGGAGGAGAAGTCAAGTTGACGAGGCGTTTTACTCGGGGTGGGCCCTGGGCAAATCAGCATCCAGGGATTACTACCGCCTTACCAACCCGTTATCATACAATTGCTCTTGAAGACAGCCAACACAACGCTCATGTTTTTAGACAATGATACTCTCCAATTGTTTTATTGGACTCAGAATCCTTGAAATTTACTTGTGAAACTGATCATTGCAGAACCAGATAACTATCGTCCCAGTCGCATCACCTTATTGTGCCGTGTTCCACCAACCACATCTTCAGTCACGCAACTAAACGTTCTCCATCTTATAAACCTCATAAGCAACCTCCTCATACGGGTGCACCAGGATCAAAGCATCGACTGCATTCAGCATAATGCTCCGACCAAGACACATAATCTCGACTCTGACCTCCTCGCACCGTTCCAAAGCACCGACAGCCCCGACCGCCGGGTCTGCGCCCTCATTAGGCAGAAATTGGCCTGTGCCAACAGTTTGGAAACAGCATTTCGTGTATTTTCCACCTGGGAATGACCCTGCACCTGTGGCGAAGATGGCTTCTTTACAGTGCTCCACGTTGGCAGTCGGAACAAAAAAGACGAGCTTGTAGCGGTCTGGAGTGGAGGTGGACATTTTGTGTCTTGGGTGTATGTTCCTCTGTCTGTGGCTTCGTTTGAAGATATCAAGTAGTCGTACGCTTTGCTGCGGGGTTGTTATTGATTTGGTTCCTGCGAAGCACGATGCTAGCCGCAGGGTATAGGGTATCTGGGATCGTAGTCGGGGCCGTAAAATAGACCTCGTGAGGCTCCAGGTACCACGGGGGATGTTTGGGGGCATGAAATACTGTTGTGCAGGGCTGACGGTCAGATAACAAGTGCAAGTGAGGGCAAGTGAGGAGTCGTCCAGATATGGGCCCAAACGAGGCCTGATTTACAAGGCATCGATTATTATTACTCTACTCCGTATGCTGTCTTCCAAGGTACTCAGCTAATTCAGAAGGGAATGAGAATGAACATTCAACTTTCTATTCGCTTGGTATATACTTCAGTTGAAAATAGTATAAAAAGTGTTGAAACACAGGGTATCAGATGCACCGCTCACGCCCACGCCCACCACAGCCAACAACTCGAACAGAAACAAATACACCGACAATGCGAATTTATACAGCAATATCATGCACAGATGTGTACTTTTTGACATGCGCCTCGACACTGGCCAACATCTCCGCCTTGCGCGAATTCTCAACCCAGCTCCCCTGGATACTATTCTCCGCAATGATCTTCCACTCGAGCACACTCAGGTGGAAAGCCTCCTGCACAGCGCAGTAGTTATCAAGAATATAACCACCAAAATAAGCAGGATCATCACTGTTGATCGAGAACTTGACTCCAGCCTCCAAGAACCGACGAATAGGCAACTCCTTCACAGAAGTGACACAGCGCAGCCGCACATTCGACAATGGGCAGACGGTAAGTAAGATACCCTCACGCGCAACACGCCGCATCAACTCCTCGTCTTCAATCAGCCGGATACCGTGATCGATACGCTGGGCACCAAGCTCAAGCGCCGTGCTGATATAAGTCGGATCACCTTCCTCGCCGGCATGCGCCGTGAGCGGGATATTCTTCTGTGCGGCTGACGCATAGATCTCGCGGAACATGTCTTTCGGCGGACCGACTTCCGAGGAAGACCAGCCGAGTCCAGTCACTTTGCCAGACTCAAAGTTCTTGTGAGCCAGGAACTCCTCGTAGACTTTTTCGGCTGATGAGACGGGGAGATGCCGCACGAAACAAAGGATTAATCCTGTGCTTAGGCCGAGCTCGGTCTCGGCGCGCTTGCACCCCTTGGAGAAGCCTGTGACGATTGTATCGTATGGTACACCGCGGCTTTCGTGTACCTGTGGGTCGAAAAAGACCTCTGCGTGGTGGACGCCGTCTGCGTGCGCCTTTTGGAAGTATGCCCACGCGAGGTCGGCGAAGTCTTCTTCCTTGCGGAGGACGGCCATACCTTCAAAGTAGAAGTGTAGGAAGTCGTCCAGGTTACTAAAGTGCTCATAGCGTTTCTTGAGTGTCTCGACCGAGGTATAAACTGGGTCGGTCGGCAAGGTGATACCATTGCGCGCCGCGAGCTCGAAGATGAGTTCTGGCTCCAGGGTGCCCTCCAAATGGACGTGGTGCTCGCATTTAGGGAGGCCTTCGAGGAACTCGTGCAAAGGGGATTGACACATTGTTGCGGGTTGCAGTGAGTAAGGTTCCTTGGAATTGAGGATTTTTCTAGATCAATGCGGGACGAGATATAAGCGCCGGACGAGTTTGCTTTTTCCCCCGCTGGTGTCTCAGGTTATCATGGTTCTTCATTTTCGTGACACAGCTGTTTTCTATCACTTTTTAATCCCAAAATTTAGTCTGTTGATAAGCTTTTGCCCCGGAGGTCTCCGAATTCCACGTCATATGAAGATCAACAGGACCCAGATGTCTACCAAATAGGTAAGTCCAAGAGGTTCCAATCATAATCCTCTATACATGTGCACTCCGTGCACATAAAACGTGAACGATATGTAATATTGTATGTTAAAATATATTTGAGTCTAATATGCACACTTTTCAAACCTCTATCTAAACCCCGAAAAGAAAAACCTGGGCTCTATCCACAGGGCTAAATCCGCATTTCAGCACCAGCAGCCTTTCGTAGCCTGTTCATGACAGCGGCGGCCAGGTCACCCTCGTGGTCTGAGATGCCTTCCACGTAGATAACATCGACATTAAGCTCATCCAACGCGCGCAGGGCGGCAAAGAGGCCATGCGCGATGGAGACTGTATCTGAGCCAAGATGGTAATCATATGCCATCTTCGTGCGGGTACAGGAGTTTCCATTCTCCGGCACAGGGATCGGGAAACTGACAATGTTCTCGATGGCAGAAGACACAGGGTTCATGGTACTGGCGATGTCATCTTCCGAAGCGAGCCCCAGGCCGAGCTGCCAGTTCCGCGTGCGGATAATACCAATTTTGTGTGCGCCAATGGCTGTGTCTTTCAAGTCCTTTTGAACATGCTTCATCACTCCGGCTGGGTTGGATGTCGAATCGAAGAGTACGACTCGTGCTTTTGGCGAGTAGTGGCGGTACTTCATGCCCGGTGCGCGTGGCACTTCTTTCACGTCTAGCGTGCCGTCTTTGTAGCCGAGTGCTACATTTTCCCATCCTTCGCATTTCCGAATTTCATCGATGCCGACACCGCCGGGGCGTAGAATCGCCGGTGGGTCGCATAAGCCGTCCACGACGGTGCTTTCAACGCCAACACCGGATGCCCCACCATCGAGAATCAACTCAATGCGGTCTTTAAGATCGTGGTATACGTGCTGCGCGGTTGTGGGGGATGGTTTCGTGGACGCATTGGCAGATGGCGCGGCGAGTGGGCGATCTGTTACGTGGATGAGTAGACGCGCCAGTGGAGAAGAGGGCATGCGGACGCCGAATGTGGTCAGGTTGGAGGTGACCTCTGGCGCCAATATGGATCCGGATGGGTTAGGTAAAATTATGGTCAGTGGGCCGGGCCAGAATCTGTCGATCAGAGGTTTGTAGATTGAAGGGAGGGCCATTGGCGGCATTCTGGTTGATTTGGGGCTGCCTTGGGAGGTAGGATTAAGCAAACGCTCAAGCATGTGCAGTGAGTCGACATGAACGATCAACGGGTTGTCCGAGGGTCGCTGTTTGGCTCGGTAGATTCCCTGGACAGAAGAACTGCGCGTGGCATCGGCTCCTAGGCCATATACAGTCTCGGTAGGAAAGGCAACGGGGATGTCACTGCATCGGAGAAGTTTGGCAGCTTCTTCGATGGCCTGGGACTCAGGCGTATTTTGGCTGCGCTCCTTCTCCCACCATTCCGACAGAGATAAATCGCCAGGCCCTTGGCTGAGCCGTTGGACGGGCACAACCCGCGTATGTATAGACATATTGGTCAAGAATCTGGCACAACTGCGCTGACAGTGGCCGGCAAAAGCGCGAGTGAAAAGCAACGTGGTGTTTGAGAAGACCTCAATGACGCACCATTCGGGTACACACTATCAGACCAGGGACGAAACGATGCCTGAAAAGGCCGGGCTCTAGTTGCGTGGGGCAAATTTTCTTCTATTGAAAGTAGAATGAGAGGTCGTCTCAGCGTACACGTTCGGCTGTCATTCTGCACAATCTCGTCTGAAGCGATGAGAGCCGGAAGATCGCAAGAAAATCGCTTCGGGTCATGACGTCGGATGACTCAGCGCATTAGAAACAGGGGGCCTGTCACATCGACAATGATAATATTGGCAACACATATGGAATAGAAGTTATCCATGAGTATATGAGGTTAAAATAAGTATATATATGAGCGAGTTGAAGCGGTATTGAGGCAGATCAGCAGTCTTGAAGAGACCAGGCTTGATATTATACATGGGCTTGACCCAATGATAATATCTTGTATATCCTGGTTGAATTGAATACAGACCTCTGACATATGCGCTCTCTGATGCATACACAAGACCCAATCATTTCTTCTTGCCCTTACCACCTCCTCTGCCACCTCCGCCTCCACCTCCACCCTTTCCACCTTTGCCCTTGCCCTTATCGCCGCCGCCGCCGCCGCTTCCAGCTCCTGCAGTCATGATGCGCACCTTGCCCACAACCATAGTGTTGATAATCTCTGTATCCTTCCAGCCCTTGATGAGCTCTCCTTCCCGTTCCCGAAGACGCTCAGCATCGACACGAGAGATCCCGACATCTTCGGCATGCTCCTTCTTGACCTTCCCGGTGGTAGTCTCGGACACCCACCGACCAATGATCTCCTTGACGGCCTTCCCCTTCTTCACGGAGCCCGGCTGTATCTTGACTTTGTATTTGTAGCGTCCAAGTGCAGCCCATGGGGCACATACAGGAATAGCAGCAATAATTTCGTCATCTGTAGTTGGTGTACCCACCAATGCTGGAATCCAAGTGAGATCCGCAGCCTCGGCGGCAGCCGTCTCCTCGTTGTAATCGTCCGTTCCACTTTCTGTGAAATGGGCTTGACGTTTGCGCTCGGCTTCGGCAGCACGCTCATGCTGGGCCCGTCGTCGTTGCCTCTGCGCCTCAGCCTCTCGTTCACGCTGCTCCTTAGCTTCAGCTGCCTTGGCCGCCTTTGCAGCTTTGCCCTTATTGGCACCCACCAACCGAAGAGCAAGTTCTCGCTCATCATCGTCTTGATGAGCATACTTGGCAGCAGCGCGCTTGTCCTTCGCTCGCTTGCCGCGAGTGGGGGCGATCCGTGGTGCAGGTTGTTTCTGGTCAAGAGGCTTGCCTTGGCCTAAGGCACGTTGCTCTCGAGTGTTCACATTCCGTTCTTCATTTTGCTCGGGCACAGAATTTAGACCTGCTGCTGGTGTAGCTTCTTCTCCCTGGTCTTCTGCAACTTCTTTCTCCGGCTCATCCTTCGGTTCTTCTTCCGGCTCAGACTCAGACTCCAATTTTTGAGTTTGCTGAGTAATCGAGAGTTCAGAATTACCTCGCTGGAGAGGATTTCTAGTGGCGGCTTTCTCATCTTCGTCCTCCTCTTCAGATTCCGCATCTTCCTTCTCTGCGTCTTCGGTAGCTTCTTCGGTGGCTTCTTCTGTAGCTTTTTCGGTAGCCTCTTTGGTAGCCTCAGTCTCATCTGCAGAAGCTATAGCGGTAGCGGCGTTTGGAACGTCAGGTGTGTCAAATCGCTGCTTATGGTTCCGAACACTTTCCTGGCTAATTTGAAACATAATACCAAATCCAAGTACCAGCTGCGATGGGGCCAAGAAGTTCTTCTCTCCCTTGATTTGGAAAACACCCGTGGGCATGATTCCGCTACCATTCTCGGCGATTTTCGATACCTGGTGGGCATGTGTCCACCAAGCAGACATGACAGCTTTGGAATCCCAAGCAGTGGAAGTGGCGACACAAAGGTTGCCGGCTTGAGACAGTGTGCTTGGAGAGATTGGTGCGTCTGCACTGCCCGCTCGGTTCTTGACCACGATTGGCGTCGCACCTTCGAGGTCAGCGTGCACAAATATATCGCCCTTGGACAAATAACGACGGTAGAGCAGTTCGCTCTGCATAGCATCACGTGCACTACTAGGATTAGTAGATCTCATAAAACGATGTTGTATAGAGCCACGTACCCTATAACCAAGTAACCCTCCGAAGAAATGAAAAAGATAAATTTCTCGAACCAGAATGGCGTCCGAGCCTGTCGAAGAACTTGCTTTTCTTTCTTCAAGCCTCGCTTAAGGTCGGTCGTCACCTTCTTCTCATGACTCTTCAGTGCCTTCGCAGACGACTGGGTTGTCCTTTGCTCCTTCTCCGACGCTTGCTTCTTCTGGTCATAATACTGCGATGCGTTCGCCCATGGGCTCAGACTAAGGTCAATGTCAATGGTTAATAGATTTGACTCCCGTTCCGCACGACCTTTCTCTTGCTCTGCTTCGTTATCTGAGTCGGAGTCTGATTCATCACTGCTAGAAAACTCCTCGTCTTCATCCTCATCGTCACCCTCTCCAAGAAGTAGAGTGATCGTGTTCTCGTAAAGTTTGAGGGGCAACTTGATGGTTTGCGCCACTGGATTGCCGCGATCTTGTTCCATCTCAATCAAGCGCGCAATTTCACCCCAGTCCATTCCCTGGGCCACGAGCCCATTGACAGCATCCATTGCCTCCTGGACTCGGTAAACATTGTCCTGAATAGCATCCGCTTTACGGATGTGAAGTTCTTGTACGGTCTTGAGCTCATCAATCCGCTTCTTGTGCTCTGATCGCACGGATTCGAGCTTCTTTTTGGCTGCCTCTTCGCGCTCTGTCAATCGTGACTCGAGACGCTGAGATTCAAGAGATGAGAAGTACTCGTCGACTGTGTCATTGAAGCGCTCAAACTCCAAGATCTTTATTCCTGGTTTGTTTTCAAACTGTCGAGGTTTGAAAGGGTGAAAGTCCTCGTAGAGCAGGCCCGGGGCCTTTGACGATGTCTCTCCTTCCGGGATGGGTCGCGTGTCTTCTTTCGCAACAATGTAGCCCGGATGGCTGCCGCCAGAATCAAAGCTGTTGGAAATCCGCTGCGCTTCTTCTAGTACTTCTTTCACGGTCTGCAACAGATCTTGGCTCCCAAGGACTTGATCCAGTGGCGTTGTAGTATCAAATTCCTTGATCGCAAAGACGTGGTCTAGAAGCAAGGGAGGGTATTCAGGGAAGCCTTGCGACAATGCCTTGCGCAACACATCCGTTCCCTTTTTTTTGAACTTTTTTGGTGCATCTCCCTCTTGGGCAGAAAGCCCCTGTGCATTTTCGAGTGTTTGCAAAACCCGATTCGCTGTGATGTCCGGAACCCCATCATAGTTCTGCTTATTAGACACAGTGTACTTGAGTCCGGCCTTGATCTCTTCCTGACCAACACCGGCGGGAACTTGGCGAAAGAAAGCAATAATGTTGTATTCGCGGTCTGTCAAGATAATGTTACCACCGGCGAAGAATTCAAGGAAGAGATGGTATGCGCCATCGCTGAAAGAGAAGTCAATGATGCGATCGGTTCCGATTTGGGTGATACCTGTAATCCGACGAGACTTCAGGTACTTTCGGAGACGGGTCACAAAGGGCGATGGTGTGGTTGCCGCGGTTCGCGAATATTGGGTGACATGAGTACGAAAACCGGAGTCAATGATGAGTTGGCGTCGATGGTCCGGCTTGGCGAGTTTGAAAAGAAATATACGCTAATAGGAATATATAATCAGCTCGGTGTCCTTCCATGGCAATAGAGAAATGAATTGAGCGTACCGAGGACAGGTCGTAGATGTTGGACACTCGGAGGTTGACACACTCCGATGCCAATTCCTTCGTGATGACCTGGGGCTGTTAGTGTGATAACTTCTTCGCAACATATTTGAAGATACCTTGACGTCTAAAGATGAGAATCTCTGCTTCATAACTGTGTTTGTGAAGAGAAAAGGAATTTTTGAGGGTGACGTATGCGGGGCTGGCGTGGGCTAGCTCTACAACCATGCGAGTTAATACTGCCAGGCAGAAAAATGTACATCTACCCCACTCACCTGTGATAGGTATGTAGATCTCAAATACCGCGTAAATGTGTAGACTTGTACCTCTGAGTTATAGTCAGATTTCTCAATGCATGGATACAAAGGAAAAATATCGTATATTAGGAGAAATATAGGAGATTGAATATCTTCACGTATTCGATCAAGGCGGAACACTTGGCGGTGTACAAAATCCAACCAATCATAGTCTAGTATTCGCTCTCGGGGTCCTAATTCGGAATAGTGGGAATAGCGGCCATCGCGTATGATTTATATACTTCAGCTCTTCTATGGGTGTAAAAAGGGAAGTGAGAGAATGGCAGGACGGAAGACTCTCGTATCCTCATCTCATACACTAAGCATTGGTATGCGGCTGATCTTCTGAGAATTGGTGAGGACAATGTCAGGGGACTATCAACAATAGACTGACTGGTTCATCTGCAGAAACAGTTACCTTTCGATGAAAATACCCCTCGTGTTGTTGTTTGACCTACTAAGTACCTCTGGTTGTCTCAGTTTCTTGCTCTGAGGATGAAATATCCCCGGAATATCCCGAGCATAGAAACATCAAATGGAATGTTTTCACTCCTGTCATTAGCCTGAAATCAAAATACCGTTGAATAACGATTAAGCAAGCCAGCAGTCTCTGAAACGAAAGCTATGCAGTAGTGGAGCCTGCCGTAGGTCGTTCGGAGAAATCAAGCAACATGCATAAATATATATTGGAGCTCTACAGTCGATAGTATTCCCATAAATAAAGCCGCTCATAATCTAACGAATCAATAATGATGTCCTATTTAGGATTGTGGCCGTTTCAAAAGAATCTCCCTAGGCGACCAGCTTCGAGAGTATCAAAAAAATCAACGACTCGATAATAAATAGACGTGGTATTCAATCGATTATCTCGTGTTGTAACCTTAGCATTTTCAAACATTCCAATGAAGTCCCATTCCACGGATCACCTAGACACCGGGTTTGTTGATGCTGAGATACCGATTTGACGAAGAATGTACTGTCTCTCCTATCACTATACAGATATATTAACTATTGATAAACCGAGCAAGCCCGTCCTGTGTTCATCGACTCCTCCACTTCCATACTCCAAATCTTCTATCATTATACCACTACTCAACCCACGTTTCGCATCAACCCAACATGAAGCTCACTATCTTCTTCCCGCTGGCTGCTTTCCTGTCATTGACTGTCGCTGATCCTCTGGATGATGCCAGTCCCTGCCTTGTATGTGCCTTGCCAGTGTATGACTTGACTCAGAAGACTGACCGACTATTCTTATTTTGAACAGATTCGTTGTCTCAACGAAGCCTCTGCAGTAGCAGGCTGTATCTCCTCTGTTGACTACAAATGCACTTGCCCAAGCCCCGCGTTCAAGGATACGCTCGGTACCTGTTTGAAGGTTTCTTGCACCCCGGCAGACGTGACAGGTAAACTTCTCCTTACACATTGCGCTTTGGTTTCTATTGGTTTCTCGATCAGTCTTTATGGGAGTATTGCGGAGCGAAGCGAAGCAATTATAATTGTTTGAAAACTTCGGCTAATTGCTTTCTTTTAGTTGCTGGCGAATTGCATAAGGCACGCTGTGGTGGATCGCCGCCTCAGTAAGGAGATCATATATACTTTGATATCCATATGATCGAAGATGGATATAGTGGGTTGAAAGAATGAATGAGCCTTGATTTTCAATTCCTAATCGCAGACGTAAACCTGATCTAGTAGTTACTACTAGTCATAATGCTAGTGGTGTATGCAGTTGCGTAATCCCCTTGGAATATATACTAGATCCCTAGGTGTTAGAACCCCTCGAGGACCCTGGGAAGGGGTCCCCCGGAAGGGCCCGCGGAGGGAACGCCTCGAAAGGAGATCATGTGACCGGGCGCTCTCTCCTACTGGGTCGAAAAAAATAGAAATCCAGTCGGTGAAAAAGTAATCGCTGAGAAACGGCAGAATAGATCCAGCCGGCAGAAAAAAAAAACCAATCATCTAAGCCTAATGCGGGTAGACAATAGTATCATTAACCAATCATATTCTTTCATGCCATCGCGATAGATCTATACAGTAGCCAGACCTTCGCACCTTTCTCTCGGCCATGACACCCTACCTATTTATTATTATGGATTCTAAACTATATTCTTAATGTCGGTATATACGCCCTATATATATATTTCGCTCGTATACGAATCGAGAGATCCAATCGAGAGCGGGCGCGAAAGTGGTCTAAAGTAGTGGTACAGAGGAAGAAGAAGATACGTGGGGAAGAAAAACAAATAACGTAGTTTGTATGGGACGAAATAAGTCGGAACATTGTTTATTTATATTTGGCGGCCTGAAAAAAGAGCAGTTAGCGTTTCGCTCCGCACAACTAGATATCTGGAGGCCTGAGCCGCCAAGATCCCTAGTCCAGACCCCGATAAAACCTCGCAACTAGCACAGTGACAGTCGTATAGCCCAACTACGGCTTGCTCTTCACTCACGTCTAGGGCTTGTAGCCTACCCACGGGAGAACAGGCATGAGGAGAGCGTCTATTCCCGATGAAACTCAGTAAGACGGTTTGAGGGTGATCTTTGTTGCTTCGAACTGTAGGATTATTTACTAGATCTACAACATAGTTTATGGTTCAAGGTACTAAGCCTATATGGGAAATACATAGAAAATACATACGTCAGGTACTAGACATGATAATGCCATATAAGCGGCAGACTATTTTCTCCATATCCTTTGAATTCGCGATGATTTGAATGATCTATGGTAAAGCTCTTCATTTTCCAGTTTGAATTTTCCTTCGATATATTCTATAATACAAATAGATAGAATATCGAGTGATTTTCTAGTAAAAGTGTGGAAAATTAGATGTTTAGATGAGAGGTGGTAAATGGATCGCCGCCCCAGTTTTCTGCCACTCCACCTCTCAGAACCTCGTCGCCTATTCGTTCTTTCTTCACTTGAACTCCACTTCGCTCAGATCTCGATATCCACAATGGAGCCACACTATCAAGACAGCGGCGACTCCGTTACTAGCTCCACCATCTCACCGACCTTGCGTAAAGATATCAACCTTACGAACCGATTATCCGCTTTACTTGATGCTGCTCGAAATGAAGATCTGACGTCCGAGTTGCAGATCCTTCCCACAACAGAACCTCGTGAAGTGTTGAGCCGGGTTCTATCGCTGAGCTCCGTCATCTCTACAGCCTCATCGTTCGCATTTTTCAACACTGTACAGCAGACATCTTCTATTTGGTTTCGCAGTATCGGCTTTGGCCAATGTGGAATTGTCTTCGAACGGCCCGGTCGTGCTTATGTGATAAAAATCGCCCGTCCGTCATTCGAAAATGCCCTTTGGGTAGATTTTCAAGCCCACTTGGCAGTGTACCAGGCCTTCAAAGACCAGCAGACCGCTGAAGTACGGGTTCCCGAAATTTTCTCATATGTCCCGAAAACGAACGATCAATGGTGGGACTCGCATATTGATCTTTTTCACGGATCACATCTCTCTTTCCCTCTACCGGCAATGGCATTAATCACCGAACGAATACTGCCACTACCCAAACTTGCTCGACAAGCTCTGATAGAAGCCTATTGTCCCGTATCGTCGCAACTCGCTGTTAGCTCTCACGAAACCAACCGTGATTGCTTAGCGCGTATCTATCTTGGCCGTCGCCGAGGTACATATGACCTGCCCTCACGCAATTTTACCTTAAGGAACTTTAACTTATGCCTAGACCAAATGATCGAGCTAAATCTACCAATCCAGAGCTACGCTAAAGCTATCGGAGAGGCTTTAGCAATTATGCATTGGTCAGCAAATGTCGATTGTTACGACGTTGAATTCGTGCTAGGCAGCGAAGCGGAGACCGCATATACCCAGAATATTTGTCGTTCGTTAGGGCTTAGCGCAAAGGAGGTTATAAAAATGCCTCCTCACTCAGACATTGATGGAATGATACGTGTCAACTTTCGCCGCCGAACCACTCGTATATGGGTTCTCGACTATAATTTGTGCAATCTATGGGAAGAACGCCTGGCACTGGAAAAGCCAGATGACTTGATAGCGCATCTTGTGACCTCCTTTTTCGAAAACGACCCATACTACCCTCGCCCATCGGAAGAATCTGAACCCGAGAAATCCCTCTGGTTCACGTTCAGCTCGACATACCTTGAGGTAGCAGCAAGGCTACTGTCAGCTCCAGGAAAAGATCCACGGATCGGGTCGCTTCCCCGAAAGTTCGTCGATGCTTGTGTGTCAGGACAGTCGGAAATTTTAGCGCACCGAAATTGATGCCGGGATGTTGTCGCGCTTGTTGCGCCTGCTGCGTCGGGAAGAGTCCTCTCCGTGGTTTTCTTGCTTGCTAGGAACAGTCCAATGATACAAACTTGCAATAGCTGAATGAATTAAGCCTCTCACACTTGACATTAAAATCGAATTAGTTCGGTAAAATTTTTTTGACGCTTGATAGCCGGATAATTCAGCCTATAGTATCACTATCAAAGAGTCAATATCCTGTATGATGGGGCTGATGCTGCAATCTTGGTGACGTGACCCCATGTTCCTGCTGATCGTTGAACAAAGCCCACTATGGAGTTGGGTCTAGACTTTTGCTAGTTTTGCCAGATTAACTGGTACCCACCAGACGACTGCACCTCGCAGATCCGTGCATGATCGGAAAAGTAGAAATGTTGCCTACTCCAGGGCTGGCAACTAAAAGATTACAGCCTACGGTACTGCCTAGGTAGGTTAACAATTCTACGAGTGCAATATAGGCGAGCAAATGATAAAACCCCTAAAAGAACTCCATCATTGCGATTGCACGAGATTGATATCAAGATGAATGGACAAGGTCAAGGCAATAAGAACTTTCAACTATTTTCGTTCTGAACTTCATTCTGATCAACCATCAACATTTAAGCGACGTTCTCGACGTTCTCGTAGGCAACGGGGAAACGCTTCATGTTGTGCTCAATGGTACCGTGACCACGGAGGAACTGAACGTAGGCACCGTCCTGGCGGAGCTTGCCCGCATCGCGGAGCTCGAGGTACTCCTCGCGGCGGACGGGGGTGAAGCCCCAGTTCTTGGAGACAATGATCTTTTGGCGACCGGGGAACTTGTACTGGGAACGGCGGAGGGCCTCAAGAGCGGTAGCACGGTGGGCGTCACGGGTGCGGACGGACAGAATAATCTGGCCAATGTTCACACGGGCGACGAGACCCTGGGGCTTACCGAAGGCACCACGCATACCGGTCTGCAGACGATCGGCACCAGCGCAAGACAACATCTTGTTGATACGGACGACGTGGAAGGGGTGCACACGGACGCGCAGGTGGAAACCTTCCTTACCGGCGATCTTGACAAGGTACCTATTGAGAGTCATATGAGAATGTGTCCATGCATGTCAGGCGAGAGATATGGGAGCGGATCGAGTAACGTACTTGTTGGCGCAAATACGGGCGGCTTCGAGAGCCTCGGAGGACAGCTGCTCGTACTCGTTGGAAACCAAGTGGATGCAGGTGGGGAAGTCATCCACGTTGGCCTTCTTACGACCAAGATCGAAGATACGAATCTTAGGGTCGGGAACACCACGGTTGAACCGGGACTTAGGGTAAGGCTAGATGTTGAAGACTGATGTCAGCGAAAAATGCGGATCTTAAAAAAATAAAAAATCGCCCCCAAATCCCACAACCAGTGCCACACATATCTCGCCTCAGGATAGAGGTGCTATTTCGGTCATGGCGAGGTGGTTGTTGGCGATGTATTGATGCACACTCCCCACAACCAAGGTAACCCGCACAAATCTTAAAAGCTCGCGAAATCGAAATCGGCACGCACCTTGTTCTTGCAGTAGCGGTAACATCTCGCGGGACGACGGGCCATTTTGAGTGTTGGAAGGGTGGTGATGGCACTTCCTGCGAACTGGGTATAGGTTGTCGGTGGTTGTCGAGGGTTCGGAAGGAGAAAGAGAAAGAGGGTTTCGCTGAGGTCACGGGTCTTGATTTCCAAGCAGGACTGTGGCAAAAGGGTTTAACCCTATTAATGCCTTAGTCCTCAGGCCGCAGATCAGGCTCCAGCTCCACATTTTCGATTGGTCGATACGTTTCCCCACTAATCCCGTTTCGGTCCTCTTTTATCTGATAAAATGGATCCTGCTCTCTTCGATGCATCTCTGTTGTATGTATTGTCATCTTATGTCCTCATACCTATAGCTCGCTCAAGAAGCTAAAAATATACCAGCTCGACACAAAGACACAGTCACAGTCCTTTATTAGGTGTAGCTAAGGAAATGCTCTCGACCTAGTCTCAAGCCTTTGATCCACAAGCTTATCCTTTTATGTACGGATTACATTTTGATAAATAAGTTGATGCCGATTGATACATACATTGTATTCAAGGCTATGAAATTGAACACCGGTGTACTCAATACTTTGGTTAATCATGATACACGGGGAGCTGGGTCCGACACATTTCTTTCCTTCCTCAGGTATGATATATAGCGAGGTAAAAGAGGACAACACCTCAATGAGCTGAAATCCAAAGTACAGATATAGCGGATATTTAGGAAACAGTGCTCAACTATGGAATTGGAAGTCCAATCGCTTATTTCCCTGATCAGTGGTGGTGCTCAGATAAGTTGCCCTCTCCTCTGGTGTCAATTTATCCCATTGAGCCTTCTTCCATTGGTTCCTGCGCATGTAGTATACCTTTGCCAGGACATATGCAACCATAGTAGCGACGTTGATAGCGATGAGTTGTGAGTTTCCACGGCGGTACAGTGGCTTATCATCACTGCGGTAGATGTTCGAGGATGCAATCCCAGAAAGTTGGATGGTCACGTTGTAGAGCGCCGCACTAATACTTCGAGTTCGCACAGTATTACTGAGGCGTGAGCACCAGCCAACATGTGCTGCATGCGGGTTGGGCCAGCCCAGTAGTATGAAACTAGCTGCGTACAAACCCCAGCTTGATAGCGATCCAGTCGATTTGTAAAGGACGATGAGAAGCGGGAGATTCCAGACCTGAGTGAGAAGACCGACAATGGAGATTTCCTGCAAACGCTCAGTCAACTCGGTCACAAGCACCAAATTGATGGAGGCGAAAACAGTGACGGGAATTGTCAGCAAGGTGGTGTGGAAGGTGCTAAATCCAATCGATTTCAGTGAAAGCGTCAGATAAGTTTTCGGTGGCGCTGTGGGTATTTCGAAAAGCATTCCAATGATGTAAATCGGCCACAAGTCGTAGTCCATCAAGCTCTGCCACAACATGCGGAGGGAAAGGGCCTGGCGATTGTGCATGTCGCCCTTGGATGGATCATCTCGCAACACCCGATTCACAATGATCTTCTCTTCTTTTTCGGTGAAGTATCCCTTAGGGTTCCACCAAGTCTTTGTCTGGGTAGGGCCCGGTACTAAGAATAAGAAACTGAGGAACCCTATTACAAGACTAATGAGTGCCTCGATGAGAAACAGCCATCGCCAACCTTCGCGGCCATCCACACCGCGCATGTGAAGAACACCATAGGCGATGAATGAGGCAATAACGCCTGACATGGAATCAACGAACCAAAACAACGCAAGACGGAACGGCATCTCAGACTTGGTATAGAAGTATGAGAGGTACAGGACTGCATCTGGGATGAAGCCACCCATGAAGAGGCCAATGAAGAAGCGACATGCGAAGAAACCAGAGCGACCTTGCATAAAGAATTGGCCTCCGGATGCTAAGCTCCACAGGATGATCTGAAAGGGAATCCAACGGTCTGGACCCAACCTCTTTCCAAGCATCTGAGACGGTACCTCAGCGATGAGAAAGCCGATACGATACATGTTTTGCGCGTTGTTATAGTCGTTGGTGGTGATCTTCAGATCGTCGAGCAGGTTATCAGCCGCGGCATTGCCCAGATTTCCTCGATCGAGATTGAGTCCAAAGAACATGACAAGAATCCACAAGAAAATCCTCCAATCGGTCTTGCGGCGCACCGAGAGCTCTTCACGGTGAGTCCATCTTTCTTCCGGATCGAATCTATGAAGATTCTCGTAGTCCGGACGGGGTTGGTAAAATTGTGCCAACAGAGGATCATCGAACACACTTCGAACTGTTGCAATAGAGTCTGGGTCGACTTTCCGTTTTCGAGAGAAAAGTGCAGCAAACAGCGAGAGGGACTCGCGTTGCTCCTCTGGCTCAGCAAGGGCTGTCACCACAAAACCGTCTTTGTGATGATGATTGTCATTCTGAGGCTCAGAATCCGATGATGGAAGCTCTTTGGAAACTGTCGATGCCATGGCTATTTTTGGCGCCTGAGTCGAAACTCAACAACAAGACAGAGAGTACTGGATTTAAAGATATTCATTGAGATAGAACACTTTATATCAAATAAAATGAAGAACAACACCAATATCAATCCGAATCAGACTGCAGGGTGCAAAATGCGTGCTCAAGTCTATGCATGATGCCATTTATGCTAGCGGAGGAACTCCCAACGGAGAGATAGTGAATTCCTCCTAGTGAATTGAAAAGGACGCTATAATGGTCTCAATAATACCTGGTGATTCAAAGATAGCTGTCGTTGATGAATGAAAACAAGCCTTGCAATTTAGCCGATATTTTTGCGCCATGATTGCGCCTGATGGCATCAATCTTTGCCAAGTCCAGTCAACTAGCGGTGGGAGCCTTGAATTGTATTTGCTCAGATTGGTGGAAAAACTTGTCTTATAATAACGTGCATATCTATCTAGCGTCTTGGATTTCTATCAGAATTAAGGGTCCCAACGCCACTGTCAACATCAGCACTCCCTCCCGAGTCGGTCTTCATGGGACCTTCACCTCACGGCATCGTTAATTAACCGACCCGAGTGCTGGCTATGAAGTATTACTCTAATGACTCCATGCGAGGGGTTCTGTTCTATTATTCGGTGTAATTTTGCACTGAGGCTAAACTAAGTACTAAATTAGGGAGGGATGACAGTGTTTCTTGACCTATCCAAATACCGAGCTTGATCATTAAAAACGTAGAAAGATACTACTAGATATCATCGTTAAGTCTTGGGAGAATCTGTCCTCTTTGCTACGGATAATTTATTTTCTCTTCTTCTATCTACGTTGACTAAAGATACCCCCCTCCACAGCCTCGCGCATACCAAACATCACTGCGACGCCAGAGAACACACTCCGTAGACCAAATGGGATTGTCTCAATCAGCGCATACTCGACTCGATAAGCTGTCACCTAGAAGCTTCCCCAGTAATGCAAATCATAATCTACACCACCTGGGCGCCACAGAGGAGCTGGAGTATAGACCGGAATAGGAGATGCAGCTGTGAAGAAATTAGTTATCTGATAGCACAAGAAGAACACAAGAAGCGGAAAGAGAGCTTACTTCCATAACCTGTACTAGGCACAGCCCACGTAGGAGTTGCGGGGGCCTGCCAGTCAGTTGGGGATGCTGTAATGGTGTAGGTGCTGGTATAAGGCGATGGGGATTCTCCGTCGCCGAGGGACTTGATACCACTATTTGGCCCGTAGCTGTCATCCCCAATGCCAAAGATGTTGCTGATCTTGTTTACAACCGAAGTACCCGATTCTGTCCACACGGTGAAATCTTCGACAGTGACATTAGTAGCGTATGTGAGATCATTCACAATGAGGTAAAGTGGAGGACGCTTCACTCCATCGGCAACAGAGCCTGACAAAATTTGTAAGAATACTGCTAGAACTAGCATTTGTCAATGACTTACCAGAGAAATTTCGGAAAACCAGGTTACTCAATGCAACAGCACTGGTGTCGGGCTCAAACGTATTCTGCCAGTATTGGTTGATATCCAAGCCATAAAGACTGCCTAGAGAGCGGAAATTCGAAAAAGTGATGTTTGTAACGTAGCCCGATCCACCAGGATATGTTTTGATGAAGGCTATGTTGTTGCCTTGGATAATGCTGATATTGCGTGCTTCCTACTGCAATGTTAGCGCTTGGTGGGATATCTGTCGGTTGAAACTGACGATGTTCGATATTTCAGCAGATACATTCAGACTGCCAATGGATATACCGGAGCCTGCTTGATTGCACACCAGGTTCTCAACCAAAGCATGATGGGAAGGACTTTTCACGGAAACACATTCATCACGATTGGTAACCTAGAATGATAAGTTGAGGTGAAATATGAAGAGCACGACTTGAGACGCTTACCTCGCTGTCGTGAATCCAATAATTTGTTCCAATAGCATCAATGCCATCATAACTGCCCAGGTTTCCTCCCCGAATGGTTAAATGGTAGGCTTCGACATTGACGGCAAAGTCCAAGATAATGTGAAACTTGGGGCTGTCGACTAGAATCAAGTCATGGACCGAGGCGTTGGTCGGAGAGATCAAACGCACCAAGCGTGGGCGATCCGTGCTGGAATTTATGTATTAGCTTCACAACATCTCATACAATGGTCTGTAACTTACTTGTTGAGATTTCGGTAGAGATAACCCTGTCCTTGAAAGGCACCTTTGCCATTGGAAGAATAGAACTCGAAATCCACAGCTGTTTTGTCAACATTAAGCTCCAAAGATATCTGGAAATGTGAGCTCACCATTGACAATGACGAGCACATCTAATAAAAATTTAGAATCACCCTCCCCGTTGATGGTTGCATTGATGATCTCTGTGCCTGCAAACCCTTGGAGTATCAACTCACGCGCGATATTCCAGTCGCCACCATATGCAGCTGTGATCAGACCATCCAACTGGAATGCCCAATTTGTGCCATTGCTGAGAGTCACACCTCGCTCGATCAAATACTCTCCTTCGGGTACAATCAATCGGCTACCCGGATGTTTGCGAACGCATTCCGAGAAAACTGTCTCCAATGCAGTGGATATGTCAGTCTTGTTATCAGCTACAGCGCCATAATCAAGAATGTTGCATTCGACTGTTTTATCATGAAGGTCGGTTGTTGGACCCACGGGGCCGATGAGTTGGCCAGCGGTGATACGCAACAACGGTAGGAGAAGCAAATTGGTGAATTTCATCGTGACGAATATGTTCTCGATGTCTTTTCACTCTCAGTTCTACCTTGTTGTATTTCTAGTTAGAGGCCTGGTTTTAGTAGCCGCATTGTTTCAAGTACAATTAGTCTGTATAGGGTCTTCAGTCCGTTCAACACAATATCCTTCATGAAAGACGCCATAATTCCTCCATCCACTAGTATCCCCCACGATTCGCGATTGGCAAGTGAGGCAAATTCACTGAGATGATTCAGTCGGATAATATCATCACATTATGCGTGATTTATTTCCAAGTCAAGTAGGCTAATATACCTCTGTCAAAAAAGTGGGTTGTTTGAGATGTTAGTACAATTAACAAAGAGCTCTGCGGATGACAACATTTGGAATTCCTAATTGATAACTAACTAACCAGTTACGGAGTAACTAGTCAATAAGACTAAGCATTGGTAAGCATCGTATTCAACCTCGGCAGTGGGTATTTACTAGCAATCACATCATCTTGGTGTCAGCTCGCGCCCACTGCAAGTCTAACGAAGATGAGGCTAGTTTCAAACGTAAATCCACCAATGACAAATATCTTTCTAGTCAGTTAGTATCCTCTCTCTATTTCCCCTCCAAAGAAGCTGCCCGGAAAGCTTTCACTTGATTTACCAAGTCATCATGGCAAGCAGAAAGAATGTACTATTGTTGGTGGCTGATGATCTTGGTAAGCAACTCGGTTGTTACGGGACACCAACTATCAAGACACCCAATATCGATCATCTCGCTGCGGAAGGTACCAAATTTGAATATGCCTTTGCAAGCACCGCGTCCTGTAGTGGCAGCCGCTCCGTCATATATACAGGCCTGCACACCCACCAGAACGGCCAGTACGGACTTGCCAGTCACCGACATCATTTTGTCACGTTTGATCATGTCGAAACTGCACCACAGCTGCTGAATCAGAGCGGATATAGGACAGGCATTCTGGGAAAGATTCACGTCGGACCGGTGGCAGTTTATCCCTGGGAGGTCACCAAGGAGAGTGAAACGAGGGATGTGGCTGTGATCGCTGATCAAGCCAATGACTTCTTCCAAGAGTCTCTGGCAGATGAAAGGCCTTTCTTCTTGACGATCGGTTTCCACGATCCACATCGCGATCGCACACGAGGTGGATTTGGCAATGACCAAGAATACGACCCCCGTATCAAAAAGGGCTCATACAATAGCGATCTGGTCGAGATTCCACCCTTTGTCAACGACTCTCCCGGTGTCCGTGCCGAGTTGGCTGAGTACTATAACTCAATTCATCGCCTGGACCAAGGGATCGGTTTTGTGTTGAATGCCCTCAAGGAGGCTGGCTTGACTGAGTCAACTCTCGTCATCTTCATCAGCGACAACGGCCCACCTTTCATCAACTCCAAGACAACTCTTTTCGATGCAGGAGTGCGATTGCCTCTTATTATCAAACATCCAGATGTTCAGCCAGCAGTCAACTCTGACATGGTCTCATACGTCGATATCCTCCCAACCGTGCTTGACTATGTTGGCCATCCGGGCGTAGTGGACCCAGCAAAGAAGCGGCTTGGACGCTCGTTGCTTCCGATACTCGGAACAAATGCCAAAATATCGGAGTGGAACCAAGTTTTCGGCTCGCATACTTTCCACGAAGTCACAAACTACTGGCCGACGCGGTTCATTCGGGATCGACGATACAAATACCACAGAAACCTCGCATGGCGCCTAGACTTTCCATTTGCGGCTGACATCTATGGGTCTCTTTCTTGGGAAGATATTCGGAACTCGTCAGACAGCGAGATTATGATCGGGAAGAGAAAGCTCAAGGATTACTTTTTCCGCGCACCAGAAGAACTGTATGATTTGGAGAACGATCCAAATGAGGTGGTCAATCTTGTCAAAGACCCGAAACATGCTACTATACTCGATGATCTGAGGACGAGACTGGAAACATGGCAACGACGGACAGAGGACCCTTGGCTGTACCGGGATGGAGTATCGACGTGGTTTGTGAAATACCATTTCCCAGCCGGTTTGAAAATCCCAGACCGTTTGGACTTTGATGCGGATCAACCAGGCAATCAGAACCAGAAGTCGTTCTCGGGGAATGTACCATGGGGTGCTGACGTTGATCAAGTTAAGGAGGACACAGTAGCTTAGAAAAGAAGTCAAATGTCTACATACTTAGAGTTTTCGTCCACCTTGCTTCTGTCATAGTCATACATATATATCGTTCAGATTTATGATGCTGGGAAACTACGGTGACTTGATACCTGTTGATTCTCACGGGCCAGAGGATTACAGGAGGGCGAACCTCTCCTTTTTGAGATGACAGACAATTATAGATGTGCCGGTGACTTGGGGAAATCCAAGGAAACCCAGCTCGTATTGCCCTCCCTGCCAGAACCAGGATTGAATTCGTTGAGAATGCACATAGGAACATCCTAGGATTCCTACCTGGGTATTTCAAGATCATCAGATTTTTGGGTCACCTGACATTTTCAGGAGTCGTTGCCTGACCGCTAGGGGTTGGGAGTCTGCAGGTGATACCCAACTTGAGATTGCGATCATTAGTCCACGTTGTTAAACTTTGCGATAACAGAAGTGACTCATATGGTTGCCCGAGAGATGATGCCTAGGGTCTTGACAAGCATTATGCATCTGAACGTAGTATACGGATACCTCCGTACTCGAACTCGGACTCCCTTACAACATCTGTTGTAGTGACAAGGTGCGCAGGTGCAGTGGAGAAGTGTCAACTACCGCTGTGGAGATGGAATTACATTATTCCGATACAAAGCCTCCAAAGCCTCAGGCATCCATCCCCTTTTCGCCTGTACGGCTTCTTTCATGAGCCCGCGCCATCTCAATAGGCCAGTCGAACTGGTGAAACAATAAAAACAATTCACTTTGCCTCCTTATTTCACTGAATTTCCCCTTGAGACCTCTCTTTTCCTCTTTCAGAAAGTCCTTACTCTCGTATTGCTCCAAGCCGTTGCGTATTTTTAGATACAGTAAGGGGATCCGCATTCCCCAGGACAACTCTGATTCGAAGGTCTGCAACCAGCACTTTTCTCAATTCCTTTCTCATTCCGACTTTCACGCTGTTTCCGATGAATCTCCAATTCCGAACAACCATGTGGCACGCAATCAATCTGTGACAGCTTTCAACCACATTCTTGGCCGTTGAATCTTCCCATACAAGCGCTCTCCACAAGGTGTCCACTAGGTTTTGACCGCTCCTAATCACACTTGCAACCCTGAAATCTTCTTTTCATTTTCCCAATTGAAGGATAATAGGGGGCTATATTCGTTTTGTTTTCTTATACATTCATCAGCGGACTGTCAAGGGACGTTTCATCATGTCAGCACCGCCTCGAAAGCCTGGAACTCCCGGCAGTTCCAGCAAATCATCAACCGCAGATCCGCACTCCAACAACGGGTCCGCACGAGGGCACGCACGCTCACCCAGCGCAACCAGCCTTAACCGTTCCCCTTCTTTAAGAGGTTCGACTCCCGTATCAGCCCGCGCAGCTGCGAGAAAACCTGGCCGTTCCAATCTCAGCATGTCAAACGTACCACGAGTTTCCAACGACCCCTCCGAAGAAGAGGCGCGGGCTCAGAATGCCGCCCTCATCGAGGAACTGCGGGAACAACTACAAAAGGCCGAAACTGCGTCTGAACAATACCAAAAGCAGCTCGGCGTTCTGCAAATGCGCCTCGACGAAGCGATCAGTGAACAAACCAAGTTGGAGGACCAGGCTCATGAGCGAGACAGTCGGATTGAGGCTCTTAACAGTGAAATTCGGGACCAGGGTCGTCAGATCCGGGATCTGGAACAGAACCACGAGGCGGAGCGGAACGCTATGCTCCAGGACAAAGAACAGCAGACTAGTCGGGAGGAGGAAATGCAGGCCACTATTCAACGGTTGAAGGACTCGATGGCACAGAAGGACATGCGCATGAACGCAGAAGGGGATCGTAACCAAGTCTCTCGATCTTGTAAGACACTCATGCTCCTACAATCGTCGATGTTGAGATTCAAAGACTGACTTCGGCTATAGCAAGCTTCCGCAATCGATCTTCTCCGGACGTGGATGGTCAATTTGCGCCCTCCTCGCACATCGAGCGGAGCCCGTCCCGCAACAACTCTACACTTCTCCTCCAGAAAGACAAACTCATCGAGTCATTACGCCTCGAACTGGCCGAATCACAGATCAAACTCGTCGAGATGGAGAACGGTGGCGGCCGTCAGCGAGAACTAGAGAAGGAATTGCTCGAGGCCCGCGTGGCAAATGCTCGCTTGATGGAAGACAATGAAAGCTATCAACTTCTTCTCAGCGAGAAGACTCTTACCGGGGACTTTGCCAAGGGCGATTTCATGCGAGATGCCAACCCCAAGGAGTCGGCAGGAGGACTGGGGTCCTTGGCAGATGAGCTTGAATCTGTAGATGAGGCGCCCGAAACCGATACTGCCCACCAACCGGACGCAGAGGTCAAGGCTTTGAAAGACCAGAACAAAGCCCTGACGCTTTATATAGAGCGTATTATCAGCAGACTGCTTATGCATGACGGATTTGAGCATATTCTGGACCGGAACGAAGATGATGAAACCTCTACGAAGACCGGGGGCAGTGAAAAGGAACTCCCCCCTATCCCCTCGGACAAAGATGACGATTCGTCACAAAGTTTCATACAACGAGCGAAGTCGGTTGTTGGTGGTCAAAATTCCCGCCCTTCAACCCAACCTCGATCGCGTCCAACCAGCATGATGCCTCCACCGCATACCGCACTGAATAACCCCAATGAGAACCCCAACACTGCGCCAAGTATTCCCTTCCGTACGCAGTCTGTGAGAGCATCCACCCACCGTCGCAGTCGCTCGGAACAAGTCGACCCAAGCGCCGCGAGTGTCGTTGGTCACATGTACCGCGGCGGGCGCAACTCCGGCGGCCCTATCAGCCCGACTGCAATGGGCCCTGGATCCCGCCAAAGTATGTTCTCCGGAGCAGCAAGCTATATATCTAGCATGAGCCGTGCACCCTCCATGTCCAGCCAGCCAGAGCGGATTGGTCGCAGCAGCTCCCCCAGTGTGACAAGCGATCCTCACGGAGACACAGCCTCCACTGGGGCTACCTCCAGCACTCCTCGATCCAGTGGCGGCATGAACAACTACACTGGAGCAGTGATGCAACAGGACAAGTTGCGCCCTCTACGCCTTGTCAGCGAGACCGCTAGAGTCAAGGAGGAGGAGGAAGCGGCACGTAAGAAGGCGAACCGCGCGAGCTGGATTCCGTGGTTGAATCGCGCCGGCGATGAACCAGCGCCGCAGTAGGCCTTGTTCTCCGGGCAGTATGATTTGATGTGATCTTAACCTGGTCCTTGACCATATTTTTTTAACATACCCATACCCCCTATGATGCACATAACGCAATTCATGTCTTGAAATGTTTGCCTATATTTCAAGGTCCCCGATTTCTCATGTTTCCTTTAACGCGACCTGATCATGATGTTTCCCATGCGATGTGGTTTCGAAAGGAGTCCCATACATTATGGCCTTTATCTTGATATATATTATTCCCCATGTATCCTTCACAATGATGTATTTCCACTCATTTAAGTCATATCCACAATCCCCAATCTTGAGGTGTATATCTTATTCTATTATTCCGTTGTAGTATTGGGGCTAACGAATTGGCTGGTTATATTGTTCACAATATCATTATCGTACCGATAATGGACGAGTAATCGAAGCCGACTGAGTCCTAGTACCAAGTCAGAGATGAATCAGTGTGTTTTCATTCCAAGGTTCCCACTTCCGCTGAGGTCACTGTATAGAGCTCGAAGACGGAACAACATTAGTGCGTCTCCGCCTCCGGCCAGATTGGCGGTTGAGAGCATCAACAAGCACAAGGACAGTATTTCCCCAATTGCTCCCAACGCATCAATACTCACCATGCCTGGCTCCCTCTCCCTCTTCTCCGTAAATGCGGTTCTCGTCATGTCCGCTGACGATGGGTCCCGCATCTACGCAAAGTACTTCTCGGCACCACACCCCCCCGCCGGCGCTGCACCGAACTCGACTGACTACCCCGGTGCCAACCCCTACCCTACCGTGAAGGAGCAGCGCTCTTTCGAGAAGGGCCTTCTTGAGAAGACCAACAAGTCCGCAAGCGATGTCATCCTTTACGATAACCGCATTGTGGTCTTCAAGATGGAGAGCGACGTCATGCTTTACGTTGTTGGAAGTGCCGACGAGAACGAGGTCCTGCTCTACAATGTTGTACTGTCACTACGAGATGCTCTGGGGATTTTATTCAAGTATGTCAAGTTTTGATCCTAATTCGAGGAATTTGGTCGATGCTAACAGCATCGCTCATCAGGGGCGCAACCGACAAGCGCACTATCGTCGAGAACTATGACCTCCTCTCCCTGGCCATTGACGAGACTATCGACGACGGAATCATCCTCGAGACTGACCCGGTCATGATCGCTTCGCGTGTCAGCCGCGCACCGGCTGCGGATGCACCCAATATGAAAAATATCGATCTCACGGAACAAGGTCTAATGAACGCCTGGGAGTTCGGCAAGCGGCGTCTTGCAGAGGGATTGAGACAGATGTAAATGGGACACATAATTTTGTCTTGCATTGGAGGGCTACGATGTGTTTTCGCCCTCATTGGAGCATTTCTTGATTGTTGTTTCTTTTTTTCTTTCACCCGCTTTTCTTCCTGGCTGGTCCTGGCGCGTTATGGCTTTTCCTTTGGTTGTCTGCCCGACTTGGTAGTTTCCAGGCATCGATGACATACACCTGCTTCTTTTATTCTAGCATCCTACAAAAGGTCTTGGCTACATCATTGTGTTATGTTCGATATTGACAATGTTGGGCCGGGACACCTCATAATTATGATCCTATGTTCGAGATACTTATATTTGCAATGGGGAAATCAATAAACTCGTCATTGCTGAAACATTAGCCTGCGGACTGGCCTGTATCCTTCTCTCTTCAAGTCGTGATCCAAGCTTAGACAGCTTTGCACTGTATTATTGACTTGCGTTAGGTGACCATTTGTCTGAATCTACTCAATCAAGTGGAAGAACCGGGCTGTCTTTCGGCAGAGTCAACCTCAATGATTTCTTTATCAACCCTTCCCAGAGCAAGATCACCAGGAGTCCATCCTTCCTCATCAATAGCATTGGGGTCTACATTTCCGTGATCAATGAAGTGCTATGACAGCAGCAAAATGACCATTCATGCTAGCCAGATACAAAGGTGAGTCCCATTATAACGGGGATCTCAGGAAATAGGGTTGACAACCGTAAGTAGAAAAATGTCGATTGACGTACGTCCATTCATTGCAACTCGATGCAAACTCCAACACAGGGAGTCCCGTGAGTTGACATCGAGCTTGTCGGTATCAAGCGACTGGACTATGTGCATTTGCGTGGATCGATATAGTAGCTGTGGGTACGAACCCTCGAACACAATCATGTCATTCATCTTTATGCGCTCTAAACGGACCTGGATCATTGCCGTGTGTCCTTCTCTTGCAGCAAGATGAAGTGCGTCCAGAGTCATACTTCTGGCGATGTAATTTTTCGGAATCAAGCAAATTTTGATCGAAGTATATCGCTTCTTACATGGGATAGGTACATCGATGGAGATCGGTTCGAAACCGTTATCATCACAGATAACGCCAGCTTGCAGTACCCCAATATCACGAAGGAGTACATCAAGTGCCTTACGCGTTCGGTCACCCGAGAAGCATATCTCTTCGTGGTCCGTCCAATCGAGGACGGGACCGCAAGGAGGGAGCCAGGGTTGTTTCAACATCAAGATGCCGAGATCGAGCGCATCGGCGAAAGTACAAGGACTTATTCCGTGCAGAGCTCCTTTTGCGGATCACAATCATAGCTTCCTGCCTTCGTTATTGTTCGAAACAAGGGTAACATTCGCTCAGGCAATCCAAGAGTCTGAGTATAACTTGTGTATGGCTTCGGGGAGGTATGCCAATTGTCAAGTTTGGCCCAATTCGGCTGCCGTATCCACCCGGGACGTCTATTACAAAGCAATGAGGTCATTGATCAGATTACAAAGCATCCATACTCCAGGTAGGTAACTATATCTACGGACTAGCCCAGCCCTATCTAGCCTTAGGATTTTTTTTGGCTGTTCTCGTAAGATAATTTCCTGAACTATGGACCCACTTACTACAAATGAATGGAGGGTCGAACAACAGACAGGGTTTGATGGTCTCCATTTCCGCAAAAATGTTCCTATTCGGGACTTGGGCCCAAACGATGTTCTAGTTCGATGTACGCGACAATCCATCCGACAGTTGATTGCAAATAATACTAACCTTGGCGCTCTGGTAGTCTACGCTGCTTCAATCAATTACCGAGACTTGGTTATAGCAACAGTATGTTCAGGACGAGAGCCGCGACACCGGGGGTTACCCATTTAACTCGTACAGGGTGAATATCGCTACCCGACCAACGCCAATGTTATTCCGGGATCTGATGGAGCCGGTACGGTGGAGGCAACCGGATCGCGAGTGTCTCGTTTCCATGTTGGAGATAAGGTTGTCACGCTGTTTAACCAGGGCCACCATGCTGGGCCCCTTGACCAGCGCTCCATGCAGACTGCGCTTGGTGGTCTTCTAGACGGGACGTTTCGACAGCGCGGTGTGTTCTCTGAGGAGGGTCTGGTGGCTATGCCGTCGAACCTTAGCTTCCTAGAAGCCAGCACTTTGACTTGCGCAGGCCTCACGGCGTGGAATGCACTCTTCGGTAGCGTTGATCACCCTCTTCAACCTGGTGATGTTGTTTTGACCCAAGGATCCGGTGGAGTTAGTCTTTTTGGAATTCAGGTAAACCAACTGCGACGACTGCTCAAGGGATTCCGCTGAATAGCTGACTTGCGTGTTCCCTTTAGTTCGCAAAAGCCGCGGGCGCGACCGTCATCGCGACTACTTCCTCTGACGTGAAAGCCGCACGATTGAAGAAGCTGGGTGCGGACCATGTCATTAACTACAAAACTACGACGGATTGGGGAAAGATGGCTAAAAGCCTTACACCTGAAAAGGCGGGTGTCTCTCACATTCTCGAGGTCGGCGGACCGGGTACGCTGAGACAGGTATGAAATCATGGTCCTTGATTCAATCACACCCCGAACAATCCACTAACATCTCTATATAGTCCCTGGCGGCTATCAAAATCGCCGGCCTGATTACGGGCATTGGTTACGTTAGTAAATCCGGGGACCAGCCTACTCTGCTGGAGTCATTTAGCGCCAAGTGCACTATTCAAAGCATTGTAGTGGGCTCGCGCGCTCAGTTTGAGCAAATGAATCGTGCAGTCGAGGCGCATAACATTCATCCCGTGATGGATCATAAAACCTTCACACTCGAGCATCTCAAAAGTGCATACCAGTATATGTCGGACCAAAGTCATTTTGGGAAAGTCGGGATAAAGATTCACTAAATGTTGGTCAATTTGCGAGGATATAAACTATGGCCGCTAGGGTACTCCACAGGGGAACCATGATCGTGAGACATCCATGATTGATTGGATAAGATGGAATGTTTAGCAAGCAGGAGGATGAAAGCGCAGGATCTAAAGTGAAAACAAACCGCGATCTTCCTTTTTACCTTTATATCTTTACATCAGCACATCCAACCTGTCGATCACGGACATATGCTTATCGCTATTCAGGGGGATGTTTCATTCAAGCCATTTTCATTTATATCAGCGAGAGAGATGATCTCCATCGATAATGATGCACCGAGTGGGGAAACATTTGCGGAGAATTGCACATTATCAATGACAATTTGACCTTCAACTACATATTGTACATGCATCACCGCAGAGATAGTCCATCCCAATAGGAAAGTGACCGCGCACCGTCGAAACAGGCAGTTTTCCGCTATCGGCGATCTACTGATCCACTTCCCCCGCCGACTGCTGTACAAGACTTTCCTCGTTCAATCACCAAAAGATGGCAGATTCACCTCGAGAAGGTGTACACGAGTCCATTACCCATACGCGCTCATTCACAGGGTGTGCCACAGTAAGTCTGCTGATCTCATTGAGTCGTGATAAATTATGATGCATTTCTAACCTACCATATAGTGTCGAAATAGACATGTTAAATGCGACGAAGGACGTCCAGAATGTTCAATGTGCCAATATTTTGGCCTAGTTTGCGGAGGATACAAGAAAGATATCTTCTTTGATTCTGAGAGCTCACGCAATCATGGAGTCCGGTTTCGTCGACCATTATCTACAGTGAAGGAAAGAGAACGCATGAGTCAGTGGCTTGTCTCAAGTGCTCCTCCAAAGAACACTCTTCGGATTCTATCCCAAATCGATGAAGAATGCGAAAGAGCAACTATTTCAGATGAGTTCGAGATCCACCAAGGTCCGTTCGGGGCGTTTAGATCGAACCAAGGCCAAGAGATAATGTCTCATGATCCAGCTATGAACGACCATGGAGAGACACAGTCCAGTTCTCCGGAAGATGTGGTTCTATTCAGTAATCCGTGCCTCGCCTCGTCCGATATGCTTCTGTCGCCTTGGTCTCAGTCCTTAGCAAATTTCACTTTTGATCAACCGGAGCATGTTCCCAGTCCGCCTTCCCCGGTATGTCTAGACGCCATGATAGATCAAGATTCCGTGGAAGACGATCCAATACCCCATGGATATTTAGCCACATCATGTGTTCCAGATCAATCTTGCAATCATCCAATATCACCCAGCTTTTTCACTTCCTCCATGGGTACCACAAAAGCCGTGCCTCAAGATGCCGTGTTCCTTCTCAAGCACTATGCTTCAGCTGTAATTAGCCTGATGACGCCCCTGCGACACTCTAAAACCCCCTGGCACATTCTTTTCATACCTCACACCAAGAGCTGCCTCGCTGGCTTGGTCCTTGGGGATAATATGAGTGATGCCAGTTTGTGTGCCTTCTACGGAACATTAGCCATAAGTGCATTCAGCCTTGGGGGAGTCTCTCGATCCCAAACATGGAGCGAGAAGGCCATCATTTACAAGCAGAAAGCCCAGCAACATGCAAGAATGATGCTCATGACCGCCTACAATTTTCCGAAAGTAGCCAAATACAAGTCAATATTGATGGCATTGCTCACCATGGTCCAAGTGACGATGTTCTCAGGGAACCGAAGGCAATCGGAATATTATTTTTTGGAAACTGAAAAGTTCATTCGTTTAAGAGGCCTTCCGCGCAAAAAGTCTCGAAAAGTACGCTTACTACATCACTGCTATGTATTCGAACGTATCATTCATGAGAGTGTCTTCATTTGTGGAGCGAACTCAAGACAGCGTCATCACGTTCACGCAGCTATTGAAACTAGCGGGCTTGGAAACTACAGCCTTGACAGTCTGTCATTTCGCCTATCGGGCTGGAAGAATCTAGACCAAGAAATGCTGAGAGTGCGTGGGCAGGAGGAAGGCGAGAATGATCTGCATCTTGAAAGGCCTGGCTTCTGGTCTAACACTCTCTACCCGGAGATATTTGGTATCCCCGAACCCTGGGTTCTTCTTCTATCCCAAGTCATCCGACTAGGGAAGGAAAAGGACGCAGCAGAAGGAGATGACGCATCGAACTGCATCAGCTTAAAAGAGTTTAGCAGCCGGGCGAAGACTCTCGAGGACTACATCAACAAGCTGCCATTACCCAGCCTGGAAAATATCCACTCTGAATCCGACCACGGAATCATAGAAAATATGCTCAATGCCATGCAGAATGCACTAGCAATATATTTCTACCGTCGAATCCACGACGTGGATGCTTCCTTGCTACAGCAAAAGGTCGTTGGCGTGTTGGATCATCTACTACGCTGTGAGAACACGGATTCTACTGTAGTACATGGCTCAGCAGGATTCATCTGGCCTGCTTTTATTGCGGCCTGTGAGGCCGAGGAACCATTGGTTCAGGCATCATTCTCCGACTGGTTTGTGCACTCGGCACGCCGTAGTGGCTTGTCTTGTTTTACTGAAACATTGGCCAATATCCAACGGATTTGGCAGGAGAAGACTGGTGCTAACGGGAAGAGTGTCACTTGGTTGGATTTAATGAAAGGCTCTATGCCATTACATCAGATATTTTGATTTCCAATGTGACACTATGGGCACTGAATGAGTCTATAATCTAGTTTATTAATGACCAGTGACCATTACTGTATTTGATTACTGCGCTATGAAATCTGCTCTCGAATCTAAGGTGGCAATCAGCTGCAACACCATCGCACTGAACATATCTATAAGCAGCGTTACGTGTTTCTACACTATGTAACCCATACAGTATAGGAAAGCAGGTCCGGGATGCTTTGTCACGCGTAGGTTGCACGGCTATCATCAGATGCGAGTTAGGCAAGTCTCCGCGACAACCCCACATGTATCAAAATAGGCTCTTTGGAGAATGATGCTGAGCTCTCATCGCTGTCTATTCAAGTCTTTCCGTGGGAAACTACATAAACCATCAATATTCAGTTTCTCTGTTCCATTTACCCACCATCACCATTCCCGCTACGCACATCAACAGACCAACCAAGTATCCTAAGCCCCGCAAACCACCTTAAATGGATGTATCTGGAATTGCCCTTATCACAGGTGCCGCCTCAGGCATTGGCCGCGCCTGTGCAAAGACATTCGCCAGAGATGGCGCCTCGGGAATCGCCCTACTCGACATCGACTCTGAAGCCCTGGAAGCTGTGAAAGCCGAGATCGAAGAACAACACCACAGACTAGGGTTGAAGCCATGCCGGGTCATCACCTACCCCACCAATGTAACAGATGAGAGCCGCGTCAACCAGGTGGTCCAAGAAGTCGCGACGACATTCGGCCGACTCGACTACGTCGTCAACGCAGCCGGAATCGCAATGAAGCATGCAGGCGGAGCTGCATTCTGCGAGACGTCGGATTGGGAGCGTATCTTGAACGTTAACCTCACGGGTACATTCTTCGTTTTGCGAGCTGCTGCCAAGATCATGTTGAAGCAGGAGCCTATCCGGTCTTCGATTGATGGCAGGCCACTGCAGCGGGGGTCAATTGTCAACTTCTCGTCTATCCAGGGAGTCGCTGGGATTGCGATGTCGACTGCCTACACTGCGACAAAGCATGCAGTTATTGGTTTGACGAGGACTGCCTCAGAGGATTATGCGAAGGATGGGCTGCGCATCAATGCCATCTGTCCTGGGTATACCGAGACCCCGTTGACGACCAAGTCGCCCCAGATCTTCGCGGCTATGCAGGAGAAAGTTGCTAATGCGGTTCCAATGGAGCGTATGGGTCGGCCGGAGGAGATCGCCGACGGTGTTGTCTACTTGAGTGGTGGACGGGCTTCTTTTGTTACTGGAACGGCTTTATTTGTGGATGGTGGGTACACCCAGCGATGAGTTGTCAGCATTTGTTTATATGAATAAGATCTGCAATAATCAAGTTACTCTCTTTGATATTCTCACAAAATCATGCGCCAATAGAGACACGCGGTAGTCTTTTTCCCTGCGCGGTTCGGCGGTGATGTCACCACCGACAATGTCGCATCGACCGGTTTCTGGCTTCGCTTTCCAATATTTTTAGAACATGATTTGGCCAATCAGTTATTTTCTGAATATAATCAATTGATGCATTCATATTAGATGAGGAGTTCCTCTATCCCAGGCCGTTAGCAGCTCAAGTATGACCATGTCCAGGAGACTGGTCACCTCTTATATTCTCAACATTCGTCTTCAATCCTCAGTTTCTCAATTTAGTCATTCACATATCTTTCGAGTTACTTCCAGGAGTTTAATTCAGAAAGAACGGCATTTCACGAACCAGGCGAGCCTCGCCAGACGTTCATTTCGCAAACAACACATATCTGCCTGTTACAATTCCAAGTCACATCAAAAAGCAAATATGAACACTCACCGAGTCCCAATGACTCCTCAGCGTGTGGATGCCCCGCTCACAAACTTCGCTACCTTTCTTGTTCTCTCCGTGACCGACAAGTCCAATGCCATTGAGAACGTGCGCTCTGCACTGGCAGGCGTGGACGGCCTAGCCAAAAATGTATCCATCCGCGACCTCAGCGCCCAATTTGCGTGCACTGTCGGCATTGGAAGTGAAATCTGGGATCGTCTCACGGGTCTTCCCCGACCCTCAGAGCTGCACCCTTTCCGTGAGGTCAAAGGCGAAAAACATACCGCGGTCTCGACCGCCGGTGATCTGCTTTTCCACATTCGCTCGGAGCGCAGAGATATCTGCTTTGAATTCGAGCGGCAACTATTGGACCAACTCGGCGATTCGGTCTCCGTCGTCGATGAGACCATCGGTTTTCGTTACTTTGATGTCCGGGATCTCCTTGGCTTTGTGGATGGTACGGCTAATCCGGTTGGACTGGCAGTTCCGGCTTCCGTTTTAGTTGCAGAGGAAGATACAGCTGCCGCGGGTGGCAGCTATATCGTTGTACAGAAGTACACTCATGATCTACCTGGATGGAAAGATCTCTCGACGGAACAGCAGGAAAGGATTATCGGCCGCACCAAAATAGATAATATTGAGCTAGATGATGCCAAGTCGGGTCAGCGCTCTCACAAAACACTCACGACGGTTGAAGATGAGTATGGGAATGAGCATGATATTCTTCGTGATAATATGCCATTTGGATCTCCTGGTTCTGGCGAGTTTGGGACTTACTTCATAGGCTATACTCGTCGTCTTTGGGTGATTGAAAGAATGATGGAGCGTATGTTTATTGGAGATCCTCCAGGCCTGCATGATCGTATCCTTGATTTCTCGAAGCCGCTTACTGGGACGACATTCTTTGCTCCTTCCGCCAGTTTATTGTCTAGTCTGGGATCTGACTGAGTTGGTTCGTTCTGATTGTGGGGGCAGTGTAAACAATACGTTCAATGGTGATTGATGATAGGAACAAGATTGTCGGCCGCCCCAGGGCAGCCTTCAGATCGTTTCACAATGCTTTACTTAGATATGAATGAATTAATCTAAATGATAAACGTGACCAAAGTACCACAAATTCCATACTGACTGGTGGTTATTATTCCAAAATTGCAGTACTTACTATACCGCTTAAGTGGAAATAATCAGAGATTCTATATTACAGTTGATTAAAGAAGTATAGGATCCGTAGCCCGGGTACGGGCCCAACCTGATCTGGTACTCCCTATTGTACTCCGTATAGCTGGCTGGTATACCGAGAGAAATGAGGTAGAAAGGATGCGGAGAGAGATGAATTCATTTTGATGGGGTACGGCGGGCAGAACTACCCGGAGGCGGTAGGAGAGAATAAGCCAATAAAACAACACAAAACAGCCCGAAGGCGGTCTAAACACCATAATGTTCAACAAACTCGTGCAAGCCCATTCATCCATTAGTGAAGTGATTTATATCAAAGCTTGGAAATTGACAGTTGAGCAAATGCCAAACCTTTCCAACCCGCTGCTTTAGACTCAGCGCATCTTCGGCGATACTCTACCGCACTCCCACTGTACCTCGCAACACTTCGAACAGTCTTCCCCTTCACATTTGTATTAACCCCCGTCATCCAGCTGTCGATTTCGTTTGACAAAGCACCTTTGCTGCATTCAACAACGTGTTCTGTCCATGCATTCACAGCTTCTCCCGTCGGCTCTACGTAGGAGTAGTTGTTGTCTTTGCAGTGCTGTAGGAGATCTGAAATAACCTCCACGGCGTGCTCGATAGTCCGGGGAGCATTGCCAAATGGTTGGTGAGGACCCAGGACCATGAACATGTTGGGCATATCGCAAGCCGTCATACCCAAGTATGTACGGGGCCGGTGATCAACCCAAATTGCCTGCTCGCCTTGCTTGGTATTGCTAGAGCCGAGAAGAGGGCGACCGTTTCTCCCTGTCCAATCAATGGAGCTGAATGCACCGGTAATGGCGTCAAAACCCGTTGCATAGATCAAAATATCCAATTGATGCTCTTTGCCATCAGATGTGATGATGCCATTCTTTGTGACTCTCTCAATTGGCGTTTTCTTGAGATCAACAAGGTGGACATTAGGCTGGTTAAATGCCTCAAAGTATCCACTCTCGAGAGGGACACGTCGGGTGCCGAAACCATGATCTTTGGGAATCATGCTGTCAGCAACCTCGGGATCATGTATTCTGGCTCGAATTTTGCTGGCCATGAAATCGGAGTACAGTTTGTTTGCTTCACGGTTGTTGTATGTATCGCTGAATGTGCCTAGCCATTTGGCAAAACCGGGCTTTGCATATATATCTTCCCAAAGCTTCAACCGCTCTTCTGCAGACACTTCCAGGGACTTCCGCGGGTCGGCTTGGTGCATGAAGCAGCTGGGTGTTGTGGCGCAGAGTTGGAACACGGCACCGTAGTTTTTGCGGTGCTGCTCCATCTGCTCGGGACTAATCACCTCGTTCCGTAGGGGCGCAGACCAATTTGCCGTGCGTTGGAAAACACTCAATGATCTGATGCTTGGTTCTTTTGAGATCGCTGTGATGGTTTGGATTCCCGTTGCGCCGGTGCCGATGACACCCACCCGCTTGTTGGCCAGATCATGCCTCATGTCAAAGTCTTTGGGCCACCGGGAGGTATGAAATGCCTTTCCTTGGAACATTTCAATATCTGGAATGGCAGGAAGCGTCGGGGTTGAGAGGAAACCCATGCAGCTGACGAAGAAACGGGTTCGGTGATTGGTGCCGACCTCGTCGCGAAACAGCCAAGTATTGTTCTTATCCTGCCAAACGGCTTTCTTAACTCGAGTGTTAAGTTGGATATTCTTGTAAAGATTGTGTTTGTCGCAGACATGTTCAATATAACGGAGCACGTCTGACTGGGTGGAGAAGGACTCCTCCCAGGTCCATTCGTTCAAGAGGTCTTTGTCCCACGAGTATGCGTAGGATAGTGATTCGGTGTCAACTCGTGCTCCAGGGTAGCGGTTGCAATACCAAGTTCCTCCAACATTATCGGCTGCCTCCAGAACTCCAACGCGCCACGATGGAAAGCGCTTTCGGAAGTTTTGTAGTGCGCAGATACCAGAAAGACCGGCACCGATGATAAGGACATCGTACTGCTGTTCTGTGATCTCGATGGATCCCATAGTGTAAGATTGTCAGCGGGGAATCAAGATAAGGAATATCTGTCTTGTCGTTCATCCAGGTCTTCAGCGACTCTCGTGATGATCTTTATAGGATTACATTGTGAGACCAGAGTTCCTGGTGGAGCTGCAATATGTGGGACAACATTCCGAGTGTAAAAAGGTTCTCAGGCTTTCGCGGTGACTTTCCTCTTCCAATATGCCAATGCCACTTCTCAATGCAGCTGTTGACGTCTTATCAAGCCACTAGCCCCTGCACTAGGCCGAAAATGGTAGAAACCTTATCCTTATCTTCCCCGCACTGGATATGTCACGTGTCGAGGACGCTTTACTATTTTGGCATGGGATGGCCCCACTTCCAAGCCAAGGCCATAGCGCAAAATATTTAATGAGCGAGCCGTGTTAGGCTGAGGCCGGCCGCCGTAAGATGCACCATGTATAGTACTATATCTGTCGATGTAATATTACGTCTCAGAGTCCTATGAATATCCATGGAGACCGGTGGTGGAACTGTACAAATCATGTGGGGACGGCCCCCTCTACTTTAATTTTCCTGGATCTCTCTACTTGGTGGACATTAAAAGACATGAAATCCTCTGCTTTTTATATAAATTTTATGCTGTCGAACGAGATGCTCAATATTATGGACGGCTAGATCTAGTGACTCGGTAATATGGATTGTATACCGAACGATATCATAGAGTGGCCTGTAATTGGGCTTGGGCTTTTTTTCTACAGGCCTTTGTTCTTTCTTAGTATCTCGAATATAATCTCGGATACCCTATACTGAATCTTCTTTAAAGGCGAATCACCTCTTCTAATTATATCAGTATATATATAGAACGGTCATTAAGTTCTATTAGATTCGGATTAAACAGTGGAGTCAAGAGGCTATCGGTTGGGTCGAATAGTAGAATACCGGTCTAATAAGTCGACTCTAGCCACCTCACATAACAGGTACCTACAATTCATATGTAAACTACTAACAAAATTAAGTCACTTTCGTCACGACTTTTATCATCAACTCTTTATTATCAACTGCTTCATCTTTATCACTAATGAGTTAAACCCTATAGGAATCAGGTAGGATATACGATTTTTCTGGTCAAAACGCATGTCATTCCACTATATAAGATAGAAGCGAGCAGGAAATATGGCTGTATTCTTGGTCCCACCTAATTATGAAGGGTATGTACGTACGCATCAGTGGATGATAATAGAGCATGTGACCAAGTACCAAGGTTTGTTGTCGCTTTCAACTCGTCCCTCCCCAACCTTTCTCACTTTCACTTACCAACCTTTTCATCATCATTCTGCACTTCTACCTCTCATGGAATCACTGACCGTTCAGCGATCCTGGTTCCCTAGTGGACTAGATGAAGGCGACAGGATCACCCTCGATAAGCCTAGACCTTCGGAATGGGTGATCGGCAAACTGGTCAATAAGCATAGCTACCAATCTGACCTGATGTGCGTTCGCTCTTACGCGTGTGTTCAGTTCGAATGCCACAATGCTACCGATGAGCAACAAGGATTTATGCGTATTTATGTCCAAGTTCCACATGTTGGTTATGAGCACGCAGACCAAGCTACCCGCGCTCAAGAAGCAACCGAATTCACACCCCCCGAGCTAAATGCATACAAATATCTCACTCGATATGCCTCACAAAATACGCCCCACCTCCTAGCATAGAAAGAAAGCACTCAAGATACCGGAGGACCAGTCCCTCGAGGGCATATCACGTGGATTGTTTGGGAGAAGGTGCCTGGAAAATCGCTAGGAGACCGTAGATATGCCTCTATATTCTGGGATATGGATCGCGAGGAACGAGATCGTGTGCGCGAGGCCTTCCTTGAACAGTTTCCGTGAGTTAACCACCTTTCAAATACTCCTTGAAACGCTAATATGATTGTTAGTAAACTTATGAAGATGGGAAATTTCCCTGACAGTGCTGGCCCTTCTAATTTTGTCTGGGATAAGGAGACCGGTGCGCTGTATGTTATTGTTCTTATAATCCTATGAGTTTAACTAACGTTATGGATATAGTTATTTCGTTAGTTTCCGAGATTCGATGCCATTCAAGGCCAAAGGAACTTTCGGTAAAGAGTGGTGGCCAGAGTTTGATCTTGCTAAGCCCCCTCAGAGACATTACCAGATGGAAAGACACTACAACGGTGATGTCTCGGCGTGGAAGCTTTGATTTCGATAATAATACATTTTCTAGGGCTACTTCAAACAAACCGAACCTATCACCATCATCATCCTCAACTTCATCCGAAATCACAAGGGCAATACGAAGGAGTCTCTCGAGAGGCTCACCACTACCGCACCAGTAATGCACGGGTGTAGGATTAGTGGCGCAGCAACTTTGACCTGACATATCATCAAAACATCGATAGTGAAGATATGGTCAGTCGGATAAAGTGGAGAAGTGAAGACGTGAAGAACGGAATTGGCCTTTCTAGAAGCTCTTCTCCTCTCACACAACACCACTCTCTTCATACAATCCCCTAAACTTGTTGGGTGCGGGTCGTGCGGAAACCTTTGCGGTAGAACTGTACGTAGTAAAAAGACATGCATTTCGATCAGAAAAAAGTAATACTGGGACAGTGGTCTAGCCTAATTAAGAGAGGTCGCTCTTGGCACTCCATTTTCAATATGAGTGCCATTTATTATGGTATCGCTACTGTAAAAAGCACAGCCTTTGAATAGCCCCAGCCACATGGTACTTCTATGGTTGGTCCTTTAACGGAAATATATAGGTTCATGACAAGACTGCATGCTGTATGTCCGAGTTGCAATATATGAAGAGAAGAGACCGAGAATAACAACACCATAACCCACAAATATAAACAAAAAGCGAATGAAACCAGAAATTACTCGTTCTGTAAATGACGATGGAATAGTATGCAAGTATGCAGCCCATATACAGCAAGCGACGCCCCAAAAAACATTGTCATCTACCCACTCCGATGGATGCATCATGTGCTCTGCGAGTATGAAGGTGTTCACACCTCACCCCAGGTGCCAAGCCCAGCTCCAACACCGATGACACTATTGCTTTCGCTGCCACCAATGTCCCAATAGTTCCGGCTAGAACTTGTCATCGTCCGCCGGCTGGAAATAGCTGAGAGTTTGGCACTCTGGCTGGCACAACTGGAGCCAGGCCGCCGATGCGGTCGTACGATTGGCGAGGAGACGCCCGCTGTGTTTGATACACCGGAGAATTGTGATGCGCGACGGGCCTGGGTTTGTGATCGGGAGTGGGCTCGCGCCACGAGTGGGTGATGTTGCCGGATGATGGCGGCTCGGCGGGATGCGTCTTGCGCGCGGCGCGGTGGGGCTGGTGTGTGCGCTTCGTTGGGCATATAACCTCGGCGGCTGAAGCGGTTGCGGAGGTAGCGGAATACCATCATTACATCGAGTCCGCTTTCCCAATACTCGGATTCGTGTTGAAGCTTTATTGATTCGGAGAGTTGGTCAGATCGCTTTGGATCGTCATCTTCAATTCCCCATTGTGCTTCGTGCTCCCGATTCGAGTCTCGGAGTGTGGGCATGAAGTGCGGTGATAGCATGGAATCACCAGTTGCGTCAGGGACGGTTGATGCGGTCGACTCGGCAGGTCTCTGAGAAATTCCGCTTTCTGCTAGGCGATTGAGAGACATCCCCGCATATTCGGCGGATATGTCTTTAGTCATCTGATAATAGGTGGTAAATGCCCCGGGGTGTTCACAAAGTTGATGAACAAGGATTCCCAGCTCATGGGCGATCGTTTGAAGTACCTTTGTCTGCCAGAGTGGCGAATAGCTGAATTCTGGCTCTGGTTCACGAGCTAGTACCGTTTCCATGTCTAGTGAATCTTCCTGCGAGGGAGGTTGCGCGTCCAGCGGCAACGACTCACCAAAGATCACGGAGAGCAAGGAATCATCAATCCCGATGAGGTCACGGATCACCGTTCGTGTGATGCGGCGCCAGAAAGACTCTTCATCCTCCGAGGCATCTTTCGACAGTGATATGTCCCGTGAGAGCACCTCAGATACACGACTTTGTGGGCTAGGATCAACCGAATGACGACGGCTCGATCGGCTGGTCAGACTAGTCCGCCTCTGTCGGGTTTCTCGTTCGATTTCTTGCAATAGAGCCCGGCTCTGGTCCATGCGCCATTCTTCGATTCGCTGCCACCGTTCTCGCTCGACACTTGTCTCGCCCTCCTCGACAGTATCCAGATACCTTTGCACACTCGAGTGACTGTGATGCTGGATATGGCCGTACGAAGGCCGTTGGGGGTTGTATTGCTCATGATGCCACAGCTGATCCTGGACTGCCTGACTCGAGGCCTGGAAACTGCCTAACCCATCATGGGCCGGGAGCATGGCAGGCGGCCCCTGATCGAACCGTGTTGGGGAAACCGGGGCTAGGTCTGGTACTCGAAAAGCGTGCAGTCCATCGTCTAGGCTGTCTAGTTCGGTTCCATCTTCGTCCAGTTGGTCGTCGAGGGCGTTCTCGTCATCGGCTTCTCCCTCGGCGCCGAATCCAGATCGTGTTGCAGCAAAGGAGCCGAAGTCACTCAGCCGAGAAGCACCTACAGTACGCGTGCGATCGGTTGAAGTGGTGTGTGTCCGAGCGGTCGGGGAGAATAGGACCCATTGTGCGGTGTCGTCATCGCGCTGTTCCGACAAGGAGGAGGGGATCTCGAGAGTAGGTGGCGGAGGCGTTGAATAGGAAGTTCTACGGCGGGGGACGTGTGTTGGGACCTGGAAGGCCATCTTGTTGATTTGATCGTAGCTGAAGTAGATCGATAGTACGATAAGAGGGTTTGATGGTGGATCCAGAGATAGGGGGAGTTCAGGCCGTTCAAGCACGGATTATAGGCATTAAACTATGTGAAGGAGGTTGGTATAAATAAGAGGAAATAAGAAAGGGGGAATAGAAAGAGTCCAAGTCCAAAAACAAGAAAGGACAGGCTTGGAAGAGTGTCCTGGTGATGTGAGGGAGGAGATTAGCTGATAAGCGGGAAGATGGGCCCGCGGGAGCCCGAAACGCCCTGGGATCGGCCGGTGATCTGCCAATGATGCAACCGGTATCGGAATGGTGAGACCTGTTGTTTGTACGTTCTGTATTGCGCGTAGAAGAGGTCATAAGATAATGTAGAGACATGTTGAGGATATTACAATATTACCTGGGTACGTAGGAGTGATCCTAGTGCCTGAAGTATGACAGGTGCCTCGACTATAACAGAATCAGATCACTGGTCAACCCCCTCTAGGTTCAAATTCTTTAGTCAGCTTGCCTCTGAATCAACTTCCTTTATAAAGTAGAGTACCCCGTAACTAGGAAGTATTGTTGTTGTCGCCACTTGGCCAGATGCCCGATAATCACCTGATCTGTTGTTATCCATTGGGTCACATGTCTTTCAGAGGTATTATGCGAGCAGCGGCCTTGGCTGAAATCGGGGTTTTTGTCTCAAGGTAGCTGATCATGATAGAGACAGACGGAGAGAGAGGAGAAACGCGAAGTTGGGTAGTATCTTCGCTCACGGGGTATATATTAGACTACTATAATATAGCATCTCGCGATCAATCTTTCCCAGCCAAGGCCTCTCCGACCCAATCCATCTGCACGGCACTGACGCCACGCGCATAACTACGGTTGGTGAATACAAATTCGTTGTACATGATTGCCTCGACCTTTTTGCCGTAAAGCACACTAGATGGGTGAATGGCGACGGTTTGGTTTCCAACGATCGTACGATAACTGCCATCGGGCACGAGACGAGCCGTATTGGTCGCGAATCCAGCTAGGAAGCTCTGAAGAATGAGGATGGGCGAGGGCTCGTGTAGTGAGGTATTGTTCAGGGCTTCGTTAGTGAGCAGCTTGGCTTGTCGGCACTGGGTACGGAGTTGTTTGCGGACATCCTGATATGTTTTTCGTTAGTTTTGTATGACTGCCGTCCAATCATGTACTACTTACCATGACTGATTGCATCGCCCGGTGGGATACCAGGTGTCGCTCTGCCCATGCCTTACGGTCGGCGTGTTCAGCGGCATACACACGAACGGTCGTCAGCATTGTGAGGTGGTCACCCTCGCGCCGGTACAGATCACGGCGGGCTGCTTCTGCTGCCTCCTTTTTTTCTTCTGAGGTGGTGTTCAAGAAGATGTTTTCCACACTCAGACATGAAATAATATCAATGACATCTAGCAAACATTCATGCCCATTTTCGGCAGCTGCCAATAGCACACGTCCTAGAGTTGGGGTCAAGGGTAGCTTGGCAATATGGAGGCCGACGGCGCTGATCTTTCCATCGTCTTCGAGCGCATTAATGTTCAATAGCTGCAGAAGAGCTTTCTCCAGTGCTTCGCGTGGTGGCCGCGTCAGGAATGGGAATCCAACAATGTCATCAACACCGCGAGCCTTCATGTTCAGTAGGGCTTGGCTCAGATCACAGCGCAGAATCTCGGGCGTGTTTGTTTCATCCAGGGCCAGATAGTCTTTCTCTGTGTATAAGCGGAAACATTGACCAGGAGCCTCACGACCAGCTCGACCCTTCCGCTGGATTGCAGCTGACTTGGAGATAGGCTTCACTAGGAGCGAGTCAAGACCAAGACGAGTTCGGTACTGCTTGACTTTGGCCTTGCCGCAGTCAATCACGTGCCGTACACCAGACACAGTGACAGAAGTCTCAGCAATATTGGTGGATAGCACAACTTTGCGCGTCCGTGGTGGAGCAGGGGCGAAAACCCGTTGTTGAGCAGCCTGTGGCAGCGCGGCGAACAGAGGTAGAACCAGGATTTTAGGAAGCGATGGGTCCATACCCATAGCGTACTCGTTCACTAGGTGTTCCAAGGCCTCGACGGTTTCTTGGCCAGTCAGGAAGACAAGGATATCACCCGGCATTGGTTCCTTCTGGTGAATCTGAAAGATGATTTTCAGCGCTGCATCCACGAAGTCATGTACTGGCGCGGGAGAGTAGATGGTTTTGACCGCAAATTGTCGACCCTTAATACGGCAGACAGAGATATCCTTTGGACTCGAAGTATCCATTTTATCAGCTTCAGCCTCGACTCCCTCAATAGCCTTCTGTTCTGGCCCCGGTCTTTTGAAACCTTGTTGGAAGAAGTCTGTCAAACTCTCCATATCAGCCGTAGCACTCATGACAACCACCTTCAGCGGCACACCACCTCGGCCCTCCTTCTTTCCAGATACAAGATTACGCAGGAATCCAAGTGTCAGATCCACATTGATGCCTCGTTCGTGGACTTCATCAACCACAATAGCGCTGTACTTGGTCAAGTTGGGATCGTGCAACATCTCCTGGAGCAGCATTCCCTCAGTCAAGAACTTTATTCGCGTACTAGGCGATGTAGACGTATCAAATCGCACAGAGTAGCCGACCTTGCTGGCAGGCGAGTGTGATCCAAGCGGTGTACCCATCTCCTCGGCTACACGGCGGGCCAGAGAAATGGCAGCGACTCGTCTCGGCTGTGTGATAGCGATGCATCCTCCGACCGTTTTCTTTTCCGTCTTTCCATCCCGTGTGATCTGCGTAGGTACGGGCCGACACCAGAATTCGTCTACCAGGAACTGCGGGATCTGCGTACTCTTTCCGCTACCCGTCTCACCGACCAACAGCATCACATCTTGTTCTCGTAGCAGATTGCGGATCAAATCAGCATTTTCGAATACAGGGAGCTTTCGTCGCGTCTCGAGGAGGGCTTTGGCCTTTTCTCGTAAAGGAGTGAAGCTAGTTTTGGTATCGGTGAAGGGTTTGGACTTCGATTTCGGGTGTGTTTTTGTTGCTGATGGGCTGTTTGTTTGAGATGTTGTGTGCGGCCCTTTTTTTGGAACAGTGACTGATCTTTCTACCTCCTTGGCAGGTGCAGGGATTTCCCTCGGTTCATCTTGATCGGCGGGTTTGGAGGCTTCGGGCTCATCAAGCTTGCGCTTCTTGTTTCTCTTCTTATTTTGCTCGGGTTCTTCTGTGGGTTGAGATGAGAGTGTTTGTTTTAAAATTCTCTCATCATCCGAGTCCGCGAACACGGTACGAACCTTTTCCGGCATTTTGAGGTGAGGCGCGAAAGAATGTTCGCCAGGAAGCTCGAATCTGAAATTTTTGCCTTATCGATAAGCTGATAACCATTCTCCTTATCAACATCATCAGCAAAGCCCTAGCGGCGGCCTAGGTACATAGCCCCTGTTATTCATAGTCCGATCATTTTACTTTCGTAGTATCGTGACACGGGACGAATGAACCGTTTGAAATATCTACTGTAAGCAAAGAAAGTAAATTGCGTGGCCATTTCCTTGTTTGAGAAAGTATTACTTCCGACTCAGTTTCCATCCGCTTTGCAGACCTTCTTATGTATCTTCCAATCAGCCCTTTGACAGTCTCTGGAGCAGTACTTTGGGTGAAACAATGGCACACAGGTTAAGTGAGATTCCGTCTCCTTGAGTTCAGTTAATGCTATATAAAGTAGAATTCGAAAGTGTAGAACCAAGTCTGCCAGAACTGAATTGATTTCTTATGTGAAGGCAGAGGGGGATCCCTGTAACAATCACCTAGATATAAAGTATCGGGATTCAACTGTCATATATCGGAGAGTCATATTCTTGCAGTCTAAATGTTGCTCTCGGTGATAATAGTACAGTTTCCTCGGGCTATTTCAAACAAAGCGAAATATATTCATCATCACTATCCTCGACTTCATCAAAAATCTCAGCAGCCTAACCCTAAGATTTCAATATCGATGGCTGTGCCTTAAAACTTTTAGAAACAAGTGCTAGCGTTTTTCGTCATCCGACCGACTCCCCGCAGCCCAGTCCAGCACGAATATATTCATCCTGCTTTTCCCAGTCCCGGTCAATTAGCTTGATTCGGTATGCCAGAAGCTCACAGTCGAGCCAACCTTCACCGTCTATACCAGGGTATACTTCTTCTCAACGTCTTGAATACCCGGCACTATTATAAACATGGCTGGCGGTGGCGGACACATTGCCCTCCTGATTAACAATTAGCATACTGGCTCAGTGCTATGTGAAAGTGTGGTAAAAGAAAGCATGGCACGGTAGCTGTGTCGACGCAGCAACTGTCAAGCCGCAGCAACGGGAATGACGCGGGGATAGACAGGTATGAATATGGGCATAGCAACGGGACAAAGCAGACACGGATTATAAACTTACCTGTCAGGGCGGGAGCGCATTGGGGGTGGCGGGGGTAGAGCCTGATCTATACTCATCAGCGTCCATTACTATATGATTTTAACTAGCCTGTATAGCAACTGACCTTCTCCACCAGAGGCTGGATCCTCTGCATCCTTGTGAATGGCGTTATTGGTCGCTAAGAGCACAGGTAGGTTAGCCTTATATCTTCTTGCACAAGAAAATCGGTTAGGATCTCATTGGCATTAGCCATCTTTCTTCACAGCGCAACACGGAAAGATGACACAGCTAGAGAAGATAGCCTGAGGAGATAATGAGAGGCAAGGCAGAGGTATCATGGGCTGCATGGCTCGATGGAATAAAATAACACATACCCGTCTTGGTCTCGTTTGAGCGGGGGCCACGGCATGGCTTGCGGCTTTTTGGGGCGTTGGCCTGCTTCGCCACCAAAAATTAACATTTCCTCTGTATTTGAGGGATAAGCGTATGGATCTTACGCGCGACGTAATTGAAGTTGCGTTCATCATGGCCCCGCCGGCCATAAGACGGCATTCGACCATATAGTGGCCGCGCCGGCGACAGAAGTCGCAAAAGGGGGGCTATTATATTTATCAGTGAACGTCCCATCAATGGGGATGACGGTCATGATAGGAGTCTCGACAGAGAGGTATTAGAGATATCCACACTTACGGATAACTCCCCAGATGGCATTCTGGCCGCAGAGAACAACAAGAGGAGGAGTAGTTGTTAGTGTGAAGAAAAAAGAAAAACAAAAACAAAGCAGAGGTAGAGTGAAAATGGGGGATTTACCAGGGCAAGTTACTTCTGCCGGGTCCTTCCACCAATAAGTCGAGTATGTGACCAAGAACAGTATAGTAAATTGATAGTATATGAGACTAAACTATGTATGGACCGGACCTATCCAAATATTACGTAGATGAGCTGTGTCTTCCAACAACATACTCCGCCACCTTTTCCAGTGTCGGCCACATCAATATTCCTTTCCCCCCGTGTACTCTTTTTCTCCATTTCTCCTCATTCACAACACATCCATTTTCTTTTCGTCGAAATGCCTTGTAGACAAGCTCAGCCTCACGCCTTTCTCCGATCCCTCTATCAACAAGTCAGAGATCTTCAACCTGACTTCCCTTCTTCTGATGAGATTCGGAGACTCGGTGTTCAAGTCTCTAAAGTGTCTCCGGCCGATACGGATGACGGAACTCTAGAATTCAAACCGTGCTACTTCAAACCACACCCAGATAAATTGTTTGAAATCTATCCAATCCACCCCGAGCTCGAGGCGGAACAACACCCGGACCCGGTACCTCCCGTGCGCACCGTACAGGATCTCATGGATGAATGGCCAACTAAATATCCCCCTGGAACCGCCCCAATACTTGCGAATCTGAAATGCGCGGAACTTGAAGACTACGAATTAGACCGCATCGCCTTTGACCAAGCTCAAGAGGTTAATGATGTGATTGATTCTCATCTAACGGTTACAAGGCAAGGACCTCCCTCGGGTGGGCCTTTTGACTATCTCAGCCTTGACGAGCTTAGAGACCAAGAACCGTGGGAGTAAGTAGACAGCAAAGCATGAACTATTATATACCAAACTAACTTATTGATAGAGCAGACCGCAAAGCACAGGATCCTGTTACTATGCAGTGCTTTGACAAATCGAAAACGTGGCAAGTGGTCGATCATTATCGATATTCGGGACTCCCACATTCAGTCATGTCGTGTCTTGCTCATATATGTCCCACCAAGACAAACCAGGGCCTTACAACACATGAGTTAACAGCCATCGTGAACATAATGTTGCTTCGGGTCAATCACAAACCATTTCGCAGATGCCATATCCATCCAGTAAATGTGGTCTCTTTGTTTCTCTGCTGTGTGATAGTATCTAAATTCTATATAGGTTTTAGTTCTCTCTTTCATGGGCGATCAGAAAGGCAGAATTATTCAGGCTTCGTATGATGGAAAGGGACTGACATTACAATACTCACGGCTATGGAGCTTTGCGAGTCCGAGCACGGCACCGTTGGAATTGTTTGTTCGATATAGGTTGAGTGAGCCCATTGGTGCTATTCGCGCCTTATCTATCAGATAGCTTTCTTTTTCTCTCTTGTGTTGATCTGAAATGGCTAGTTTGTTGGAATCAAGGAACCATTAAACTTCATTGCTTTTATTATATCGTGCCACAGGTGATTGGGTTTGTCGGTAAGGATCAAACATCACGTACCTTGTTGTCATTTTGTTGAATGGCCTGTCATGTTTCTCCTGTTTGATAGACTTCATACAGCTAGATAACTAGCTCTCTGGTTATTTGTAGATCAACTTCTTCTCTCTTCTCTCTCTCGGCTTCCTGGGCCTCACATCAGATTTATATTTAAAGCATAGTAAGCTGCTATATATGCACGATTGAAAGGGGATTGGAAAGAAATACTGAGAAAAACGACAATAGAGTGGTATTCTAGAGTGAAGCCATACTATCTAGACGAAATGTAGAAAGCCAGACAGAACGTGTTTCATCATATCTGCGTAGGTGTACTAGGACCGAACCTTCCATCTTGGAAATGTAAACACTGGGCTTCGGGGGAAGGAGCGTGGTATACAGTTAGGTAAAACCTCGAAACAGTTTCTTCTCCTCTTCTCTTTCAATACCCTCCAATCACTTTGTTTGGCATAAATCTCTCTATATATCGACAATGTCGTTACCTTCGAAGTCTCCCAGATCCAAATCCAACGTGCCCAAAGACTACACACGGTGGAAGAAACGTGCATCGGACCTGGGGCTTCAAAACACCACTCCACATAACCTATCCTCTCTCCATTCGGCCTCGAAGATGACCGAATCGGACTTTTTTTCTATGAGAGCCTTATGGCCAGAACGAAAATCCCGGAAGAAATTACCTCGCTTTGATGCTGCAACCGAAGAAAAGGCCCTTCGGCTTAGGAACGACTGTTCCGAGCTCAAAGCATATCTCAAGCAGGTTGGAAAGCCTCACAACACCTTTGACAAGGACATGGGTGCTTTCCTCCTCGTGAGGTTGTCTCAGCAGAGTGTTCAATCTGAGCCCATTGCTGCTTGCACGCAACCATCACTCCCCAAAACACGCCTCAAGCGTGAGGCCCGACGGCCATCAATTATGGGCATGACAATGGAAGTCGACTGTGAGATGCTCGATTCTCAGCCGAAAGTGCCCCCTCCGCCGGTGAGTTTGATATAACAACGCGCTTGAATGACATGATCTGACCAGACATTTTAGGCGTCTCGTGATCTCACAGGATAATCATGAGATTTTCCTGACAGTTGCCTCCTACAAAGATCGATATATGAGGTACCTCAACAATGGGGACATATCGACATCAATGTCATCATCGTTTCTGACGATGCAAGAATATGGCCCTTTAAATATCAATTATCCATCTCACATGAAAAGTCTGGCTCGGATCATCCTGAGTGTTGCCGTTGAAGTGACAGACGATCTCGCCGGTCACGAGCACACTCGAGAGAACTAGTGCTTTCACCAGCACTCAAAACAAAAAAGATGAGCGTCTGTAATGGATGAACGTCAATCTCCACCAGCAACGAGCTTGGGCCTCTTCGTGGCGCTGTTGACTAGTAGCCCTGTAAGGGGTGAAGCCAACACAAGCTCAAATCCGACGGTAAGTACGAAGTCCCTGCGGGCGTGCTGACAAAGTGCAGATTTTCACTTAGACGCCTTAAACTCGACATCTATAGTTTCCCTACTCCGACCCTGCGTCTAGATTCAAAGGGAGAAGTCTGACGGTCTTCCTTGTGTGTTTGAAGCAGACGAAGCTATGTTCATGTGTTGACTCTCGAGATAACTGATTGCGAGAAAGAGAAGCTGTCTCTGCCGGAGCTTCCGATATCGAGTAGGGTTAGGATTATCTTGATTTTAATTTCTACCTTTCGTTCTTTTCTTACAACCTTGAAATAAAGCATTCGCACTTATAGAGTATCAAGACATCTCTTTGAGTAGGCTACACTATATGAATTTGATTTTGATATCTTTTAGCAGAGTGCTAGATTACCACCATGATTTATGTGAAGCTCTGGCCTGTCTAAAGCCTTTGCTCTGCCGAAAGAAGCAAATTCTCGTGGTCTATCCTATTCACGCCGAGTCACTTCTATGGTCTTCTCCGCATCAGCCTGCCCCTTGGCCTCAAGATCTTCCTTTGGCTGTCCCTGCTTGATACTCTTCCACTCTAGAGTAGCCGCACCCAGTAGTGTCAGACACGAAATAATCAAACCAACCTGAAACACCTTCCGGAGCGCTTCGTTATAGGAGTGGATAACTACGTCGTGCAGATACGCCGGCATTGAATTCAACAGCTCCGTGACACCACCCGAGGTGACAAGACGGGGGTTGAACCCCGGCAGCCCGGAAAGTTTCTTCACCAGCTGATTAGCCAGGATATTTTCCCCGACGGATACAAAGACGGCTGCCCCAATCAATTGACCGAAAAACATCAGTGCTAATCCAGAGGGCACGTCGGGCTTCGGAAGAACAGTCTGTGCGGCGAGATTGGGGACTTGGAAACATAAGCCCAGGCCGATTCCATACACGATCTGATAGCCGATCCATTTTCCTTCCCCGGTGTCTACCTGGAAAGTGGTGAGGAGACCGGCTCCGACGGACATGATGCAGGATCCGATAATCGCTAGGGGAGTGTAGTATCCAATCTTGGAGTTTGTGATTCCACCACTGATTGAGCCAACAACCACTGATATCATCATCGGTAGCAGACGGATGCCGGATTCCACGGCAGAACTGCCCTTGATGGATTGGAACCAGATTGGGAGGAAGTACACTGTAATTGAAGTCAGTAACATAAAATAATGTTTGGTATTGCAGTTTCATTACCAAAGACATAGTTTCCAGATCCCACGCAGAGTGTCTGCCAAAAGCCTGAAATGATGCTGCGCTGCGAAAAGATGCGAATTGGGAGCGTAGCTGTCTTCGGAAGGAAAACTTGGACGACGACAAAAGAAATAAGTAATATGCCCATGAGAACCAGGCAAGCCACCACGCGGCTACTGCTCCACTGCAAAATGTCAGCTGTAGTTGGAAATAATGGTGTACAGGACTTACAGCATACGTTTGGCCTCCCCATTGAAGTGCCAATATGAGACAGACCACGCCGAATACTAGGAGCGTAGTCCCGAAAAAATCCAGTTGCAGCATTTTCTCCGTCCAGGAGAGCTTTGCTGTATCCTGCTTGGGGGCCTTGAGGCAGAAGGCAATGAAGACAAGGGCAGCAGCACCAATTGGCAGGTTAATATAAAAGCACCATCTCCATGTCACTTTCGACGTAAAGGCGCCGCCAATCAAGGGGCCCACGACAGAGGCAATGCCAAAAAGGGCACCGAACAGTCCTTGAATTTGCGGACGTTTCTCAAGAGGGACGGCATGGATGATGCACATTATCTAAGTGAATCTTTTGTCAGCAATTGGCACAAAGGGTAGGGGCTAGAATGAAATTACAGTTCCAGCCAGTATTCCAGCAGCACCGACTCCACAGATTGCTCTTCCGATTATGAAGGCAACTGAATTCGGCGCCGCTCCACAAATAGCAGAGGCAACCTCAAACACTAGAATACTGACAAGAAAGACAATTCTGACAGAAAAAAGCTTGTACAGCTTGCCAAACAGGAGTTGAAATGCGCAACATGTCAACAAGTACGAGCTTCCGTACCAGCCGACGTGGTCGAAGGAATTGAATTCATCGGTGATTTTGGGTATGGCCTATCAATTGCGATCTCCCAGCGTTAGAATTGGACTGAATTCAATGTATGATAGCCATACCGTCGAGATAATTGTTCTGTCGAGTGCAACTAGGAACATGGCGACCAAGGCCGAGACAATTAGACAGACAACCCTAAGGGTGGACTGGTTCTCAGGCGGGCCCGAAGGACCTGGAGAGCCTCCAGCTGTGCCTGGTGCGTCATCTTTGACTAGTGCATCAGAATGTTCATTTAATGGCTCTGAAGTGCCCATCGTAGCCGTTTTAGTGCTTTCAGAGGTAAAAGTATGTGGTGGAGGCACTGTGGTAATAGTAGTTCCACTAAGCAAGATGCGACCGATCAGTTATTGATGCGCGAGAGATAATCTTGTAGACCATGATCAATACCGAGGAAAGCTCCCTTATTTAAAGGGGCCCAAGGGACAAAACATGGTCGGGGATTTCGCATTTTGCAGAGGATCAACACGATGGTCGGGGGTTAGAAAGTGCGACGATTGGCAAGTGGCGTTGCTTCGGCACTTATAAAACCCGACTTCTCCCTCCCGCTGTTTCTCTCAGTCAACCCGGGCTTCGGGGTCCAGGCTCCATTATTTGACGTCTTTGATGCAACAGGATAATCTCAGGTCATGGCGACGCCAATCTCCCCATCTGAACAAACAGCCACCGTCAAGGCCCGGCGTGTGCTGGCCTGCGTGCTGTGTCAGCAACGCAAGATCAAGTGTGATCGTAAATTCCCTTGCGCCAACTGTGTACGTGCGAACGAGCAGTGCGAACAGTCAACCCGCCAGCGACGCCGGAGGTTCCCTGAGAGAGAGTTACTGGCACGCCTGCGACGCTATGAGAACCTGCTTCGCCAGCATAACATCGAGTTTGATCCCCTCCATACGCCTACTGCAAACCGTAGGTCTCCCAGCGAGGATGGCCAAGATGAACTTCCAGAGAGTGCCCACCTAGAAGGTGCTCTTCATGATACCGATTCTCGCCCTCTGGGAGAAAAGAAAGCAGTCAAGCCTAAACCATTGTACGAAACTCTGTGCCATTCTACACGTGAAACATACTTCTAGATGACTAATCAGTAGTAGGAATATCTGGCATGCCATGAGTCAAAAGGTATGATCGATCGATTCTGTGAGTGATGGTGGGACTCACTAACAATTATGAAAGACCGTCGATTCAAAGAATGACGGTGGAAACGATGGCGACAATGACGGCGATGAAAACGACACCGGGTTCTTCCACGACAACGATGATGTATGCCACGCCATAATCAAGAAGGCATGGAATCATATGTTCCAAGGCAAAAGCAACGATCACCTTTTATTCGGTTTACCGGTAGGGAACATTGATCTTTCTGCTTCGCACCCGACCCAGGTACAGATCTTCAGGCTCTGGCAGATCTACTTGGACAACGTGAATCCTCTTCTTAAAGTAACGCACACACCGACCCTTCAGACGCGTATCATTGATGCTGCTAGCGACATCGCCAATGTCGATCCCAAATTGGAAGCATTGATGTTCAGTATCTACTGTGTCTCCATTCTGAGTCTCACAGAAGATCAGTGTATTACCTTGTTCGGATCTCCCAAAGAGGATCTTTTGACAGCCTATCAGTCTGCATGCCAGCAAGCCTTACGGAATTGTGGTATTCTACGCTCCAGTAACCGTGAGTGCTTGACCGCATTGTATCTGTATCTAGTAGGTGTATCCAAAACGTTTTATCTACACTCACTGATTTTTGCAGGTATCGACCAGACCTGACACGGATCCTGCGTCTCTCTCATCAATGCTTAGCGTTGCTATAAGAATCGCCCAGCGGATAGGCATTCATAACGAGTCAATGTACAGTAAATATTCCAGCCTCGAGGCGGAGATGAGTCGGAGACTGTGGTGGTCGCTCATTATCTTTGATAGCCGCATCTGCGAAATGTCCGATTATAAAACTGCGTCGCTAGCTCCTACCTGGGACTGCCGCATTCCTCTCAATGTTAGTGATTTTGAGCTTCAGCCAGATATTAAGGCCCCACCTGCAGCAAGCAACAGGCCAACAGAGATGCTCTTCGCTGTTGTGCGCAGCGAGCTCGCCGATTTTGTCCGTCACAGCGCCTTCCACCTCGATTTTACCAATCCGTTTTTGAACACGATCGCCCGCCGATCTACCACCACAGATGAGGGGGAGCGGCTTCTAGCGCTAGAGAAGATGATAGAGGAGAAATACTTCACATTCTGCAACCCAGAGAACCCACTTCATTTCATGACGATGTGGACAATACGGGGCTATTTAGCCAAGAATCGTCTCTTGCAACATTACTCTCGATACTTGGCGGGCTCTGTGCAGCAGACAGATACACAGCGGAACGTCAGCATTTCCCACGCACTGCGCATGCTAGAGTGCGATACCAACCTCATGAGATCGCCTCTCACCAAAGGATACCTGTGGCTTATTCACTTCTATTTCCCCTTCCCCGCGTACATTCACATCCTTCAGTATCTGAAGAAGAATCCCATCGAGAAATATGCAGACCAGGCGTGGGAGGTCATGAGCAGTAATTACGAGGTCCGCATGATGGATGCTAAGGAGGAGGACCGCCCCCTCTTTATCATCTTCTGTCGGATTGTCTTTCAGGCTTGGGAGGCACGTGAACAAATAGCGAGACAACAGAAGACGCCCCTGGTCCCACCGCGGATTGTGTCGGATATCCGGAATAAAGTGATGCATATGATCTCGAATTTCGGACCAGATGCTGACACAATACAGCCCGGTGGTTCCCTGAGTCCCAATGTGGGTAACCTGTCGATGCCTACGGAGATGGATTTCAATGCTCTTGGGATAGCATATGGCGCTGACTGGCAGATTCCTACGAGTTTGGGACCGTGGGGATATCCTGAGATTCCTGGGCCGAACTCAACGGACATGGATGTGCATCAATTTCTTTTGAACACGATGGAGTGGAATACGTTGCATGTATGAAGGTGATGAGAGAATAGAACTTCTCATTCGAGATGAGAAGTGTGTGACTTCGCGTTTGTAGAGTTAGGACCATATAGTCAAGCATCTTGAACGTGCCTCGGATAGTATAATGTCCGATGATAGCTCGGGAGTTAGCATGCCCGTTCAATGGAGCAGCATTCCTCACTGTGATTGGCCTGACTTTAGCTTGGATGCCTAGAAAGCCAAGGTTGGCGGCGCCACAGATCCACCCGGACCACGTCGTGGCAAAGTCAATTGTATACCTGCGGACTCCGTGCACCACAAACCTGGCTGCCTACAAACATTCTCTATAAACGGCACCTATGTCTTCATATCCTCACCAGCTATCAGAGTAATGGTTTATTTACTACACTACAGTTGATCCTTCATCTTACAACTTCAAGCATGTCTATCCGCGCTCTCAACCAGATCTCCCCCTCCTTGAACTTTGCCGCCAACGCGGAGGGACAGGGCCCATCTCACCCGTTCTTCTTTCCTCACGACGGAGGGGAGCATCCTCATCCCATTCCATGGTATTCCCAGCCTGGCAGCCATCAAACCGGCCGCCCAGGCCATCCTTACGCGTCTCCATGGGCCGAAACCGGCGACGAACACCAGGACAATGAAGCCAACGACAACAGCGGGGATACCTCCAATCCCCGCAAGCCATACCCATACCCAGGGCCCGCGGAAGGCTATCCACCGTACACCTTTCCTGGTGCCCCTGAAGGCCGCAAGCCTTACCCTTTCCCGGGCTACCCTCAGCAGCCGCACACCTACCCAGGTCCTCTTCCATGGTATCAGCCACACGGTCAAAAGCCATACGCTTGCCCCTGGAATGATGAGAAGCCCCAACACTTTGCTCGCAAGCCGTACCCTTACCCTGGAGCAGCCGATGGCTACAACCCCCATCCCTATCCGGGTGCGGTCCCCTGGAGACAGCCCTACCCCTCCCCATGGGAGCAGAACGACAAGCCCAAGCCCTCCTTTCCTCGTCAACCGTATCCTTTTCCGGGTGGGTTGCAAAGTACCGGTCCATTTGCCCAACAGCCTTACAAATACCCGGGTAACGCTCACGGTGCTACTCCCTTTCCTCGGCGGTCATTCCCCATCGGCCAACAAATCAAACCCGGTAACAGAGGATGGGACGGGTTTGCCGCTCCACATGCGTCATACGGCCCTTGGGCATTTACCCAACAAGCACCTTACGCATCCACGTCTACTGCATCTGACAAATACAAGCCCGAGGTTGATGTATTCGACACTCCTGAGGCATTTGTGATTCACGTACCCCTCCCCGGTGCGGCGAAGGAGGATGTCGAGGTCAAGTGGGATCCGAGGACGGTGGAAGTCAGCATCTCTGGGGTGATCAACCGACCTGGGCCTGAAGACCTAGTCAAGGCAATTGCGCTGGATGAGCGGAAGGTCGGGGCGTTTGAGCGCAAGGTGCGATTGGGCAGCCAGGCCAATCCGCCCAAGGTAGATGGGGATGCGATTTCGGCCAAGCTGGAGGATGGGGTTCTCGTTCTGGAGGTGCCGAAGACGGAGCCGGATGATGTTGAGGTTAAGACGGTTGAGGTTGAGTAATTAGAGGCTTGAGGTTGCATGGGTATGAGAGAGATGGGGATAGTCAATATGAAAGACTTTGACCTATATCATCCTCCTCATATTATCAAGAAAATAGAAATTTTGAGCCCAACTAGTCCCCAGGTTTCCTTGACTGTCGACGTACCCATGGACCATGATGGGGAGTCATTATGGAATATCTATTCTCATTGGTTGGATGAATAAGGTTCGGGCCTCGCGGGACCCATCGTCTTCACTGTCGCATCACAGGCATCGAGCAGACCGAAGGGAAAAGAAATCAATCACGACGAATGGCATTCCAACTATCTCTGAAGAGTTAGAGGAGGGACCGACAAAGTAGAAGTTAGTCACAAGCCTGCCTTCAGATTGGAACTTCACCCGGCTCAATTGTCTTAGGCAGAAAATTAGTAATAGATTGATAATCCACGTGATATTGATGCCTGAAGTTGCCTGAAGCTAACTACTCCGGGATCACCTGATCTGTCATCATGAATTTGAATGAATTCTACCACCACCAATGATAGAGATAAATCAATTCTAGAAACGGCATTCTAGCACTACATCGTATGGAGTAATTATCTTATTCAATGCGCCCGGTATCTCAATGCTAGTGAAACTGGCATCTTATCTGTACGAAGAAGCGGGAGTTGAGTCGAGACCAAGGCGGTAAACAAATTATGCAAACCTGCCGTAGCCTTCAAGGGAAAAGGGGAAATTCAAAAAGATCCGCTGTCAAACAATTATTGAAGCAACGAATAGAAACCAGCCAACCGTAGCCTATTTGCGAACAATCCAATGGATGTATCGCATCCAGTCAGGTTTTTCAAACCAAAGTTCAATAGCTGATCCCCAAAGGTCATCCGCTGCACTGTGGCATCATTGGTCAATGATCGACTCCGATCTCGTGGAGTTCAGTAGACCATCGATCGATCTACTTTTTGCCAATATGACCTCCCATATTGTCTTTGTCCTTTGGCTGACTATTTTCATCGTGTCTGTTGCATTTCCTTGTAATGAAACCCTCGAGAGTGCATGAAATGATGTATCATTCTGGAGGGGCGTTAGTACATAGGGAAAGATTTCCTCCTATTATAGAAAAGGTCTGTTTCCAGGACATTATCCAGCTGGATCCCATATTTTCTTTGCTCAACAATGTCGCATACAGATCTCCGTGGTCTCCAGGGGTTCCATGATGGGCTGAGAACCCCCGATGCAGAGTCATTGCGCTCATTCACTGAGTCTATTCAAGACGAATACCACGAATGGGTCAGCGAGTGTGGTCGATTGTCACAGTAGGTTGAACTCAAGGTGATTGGTTCAATTGAATGCGCTGACAAGACAGAACTGATCAATTATTGGACAACTTCCCGCAACCACCAAGGTTGGAAAGTCTAGATGCAATTCACGAGGAAGAGATGGAAGTGTATCCCACGCCAAAGCCTTCTATCAAGAATCTGCGTCGACATGCGACGGCCAATGAACTTCCTCTTCTACAACAAATCAATCCAAATGAGGGAGCGCCAGAGTTCAACCCCGTCAGCGAAGAGACAGGTTCATACGATCTCATTGCGCCGTACGATGGGGGCGATCTACCACTCTACAAGCTGGAACGAATTGCCGACATCATGTTTTCGTCCGAACATATGCTCACAATTCTAAATAACCCCCGATATCTAGCTCAATTTCGTGACTTTATTGTCGAAGAACGGCCGCGCTCCATTTCTACCCTCACATACTACCTCAACGCCTCCAAAGCGCTGAAGGCAATTCAATATGCTAATGCGCTCGTCCGCCTCTCAATCGATGTGCCTCCCCCAGCAGTCCGGACGGACGGGGAAGCCGCTGGGGTGACGGTGAACCGTGTTTTGGAGCAGCGTGTTGTAGACGGGCTGTTGGCTCTCACTGCCGAGGAGCTCCCTGCATTTATCACAGCCAGATGTATCAATATCACAAGCAAGATCGTGGAGGAGCGAGTCCGAGGAACCTTGCCAATGAAGTTTCGTGGGACTTCGAATGCACTGGCAGAGGTATTTTGCCTGACAGACCCATCGCGACCTGACAATCCAATTATTTTCGCATCAGAAGGTATTTTTTTGTTCCCATCTTGTTGTCCTAATTGAACTAACAAAATCAGAGTTCCACAGAACAACACAGTACGGCATGGATTACGTGCTTGGTCGGAATTGTCGCTTCCTACAAGGCCCGAAGACAAATGCGAACAGTGTTCGTCGACTTCGCGAAGCTATTCACGCAGGCCGGCATCATTCAGAAATGTTTCTCAATTAGTATGTTCTATAACTCAGCCTTTCTCCAATACAGTCACCCAGATAACTAACACAGCCAGTCGTCGTGACGGCTCTCCATTCATGAATCTGCTCCAGTGTGCACCTCTATGCGATAGCCACGGCCGTGTCAAATACTTCATCGGCGCACAGATCGATGTCTCGGGACTTGCAATGGAGGGAGCCTCGATGGAATCCTTGATGGAACTACAAAACAAATACCGCGATCCCGACGAAGAGAGCATATCGGAGCCATCAGAAGCAGAAGAGAAGGATGAGTTCCAAGAGTTGACTGAACTTTTCAGTCCGCGGGAACTCTCTGCTGTTCAACAGCATGGTGGAAATCTGTTCCAACCGATGCAAAGCCTCACATATCCGCATCACTCGCGATCGTGGTTCCAGCCTGACGCATCCCTAGAAAGAGAGACTGAAGCCATCCGTTTACGTGAGATGAAATCGCCCCTTTGCCGGATGTCATTTGCGGGCGTGTATGAGAACGTAAGAGATGAGATGTTATTTACAAACTTCATGGCACATACTAACATGATACATGATACAGTATCTCCTCGTTCGACCCTACCCTTCCCTCCGGATTCTGTTCACGTCGCCCGCTCTCCAGATCCCAGGCATGCTGCAATCACCATTCCTATCCCGCATTGGCAGTTCTTCGGCAGTGAAAGATGACCTCCTACAAGCTATGAAAGTTGGGCGCAGTGTGACTGCGCGTATCAAGTGGACAACGCGCTCCAATCCCGACGGTCGCAATCGATGGATCCATTGTACGCCTCTACTTGCGAGTAATGGTCAAGTGGGTGTGTGGATGGTTGTAGTTGTGGATGACGGATGATGAAGATGAGATATTTAATCCTAGTTCAATTTCCCATGTAGTTATATATTTCCTTGTTGAATAGATCCGTAATACCCTCCCTCCTCAGCATTTTCACGAAATTACTTCAGGTAAGGCCTTTCGTATCCCTTTTTTGAAGACTCTTTTTTACCTGTAAACCCAGCACCCCCAACTACCCATTTACTCGTATTTGTAGGATTACTATTTAGTTTAAAAGGGCATGTATTTAGTAATTTGGGGGCGGGGGGTGTATAACTAGTAAGTTTCTTTTCACGGAGTATGAGCTGCACTGTCAGAACCCAATTGCATATCCCCTGAGTGCCCTAGCTGCACTTGAAACAGTAAGATGCGTGATAATTCCTTCTCTCCACTTGGCACTTGTTGGGAACGTTAGGGGCAATGCACGTTGGCGCTGCCATCACACGTCAGATCGACATTGAACCAATAAGCTGATTCTGTCTGCCGCTAATGCAAGTTGTCTTGCGTACTCTTCAAATTGAATGGGCATATCCAGCTTGCCTGATTTCCTCTTTCAACTACTCCTATGGTCGTCGTTAGCATCTCAAATCTAGTCGTGGGCGTATTCGACTTCATCTCCCTGTGGCTGCACATCACCACCAGAAGAAATACCAGAACTTAACATTATCTTCAATCTCCAATTATGTCGACAGCATCCCGCAATAGTCTACCCCGCACAGGTGTTGCCAGACTCCTAGCAGGACTCAAGACGCCCGGCGAAATACAGCTGCCCAACGGCGCAGTCATACCTGTCGGTATCGGCGAGCCAGTTTATCGAGTGATTTTCCGCTCGGAGAGTGCGCTCCGTACACCAATGACAGAAATGGGCGTTGGTCGAGCTTATCTATCTGGTGATATCGAGGTTGAGGGTGACATGGGCGCTCTGTTCAACGCCCGCCAGAATCTACAGGAGAAAGTGCCTCTGCGACAGAAATTCCATTTCGTGTATGACTTTCTCCGGACCGCGACCAAGATGAACGCCAAGGCGATCTTCGATCATTACGGGCTTGATGATGCGTTCTTTCTCTCCTTCCTTGACAAGCGCTTCCGGTTCTATACCCACGGTTTGTTCCAGCGACCCGACGAGACGCTCGAAGAGGCCTCCGAGCACAAAATGGAGACCCTGTTTGCTTCTCTCGGCCTCAAAGCAGGTATGAAAATTCTTGATGTTGGCGGTGGGTGGGGTGGGGTGACGCAGTATTGTGGTGCTCGAGGCGTCCATGTCACGACGTTGACCATCGCGCCCAATAGCGCTCGTTATATTAAGCGTCTTATAGAGGAGAAGAATCTCCCTGGTCAAGTCTTCGTACAAGACTTCCTTGACCATAACCCAGAGGAGCCATACGACCATGTTGTTATATTAGGGGTGATTGAGCATATCCCTAACTATCACCGTTTTGCACGCAAGATGTGGGATGTGTTGAAGCCTGGTGGCCGTATGTACCTCGACGGTTCGGCAGCTGTTGAGAAGTTTGCTGTTAGCTCTTTTACCAGAGACTATATTTGGCGTGGCACGCACACTTTTATGACTCTTCAGGACGTCCTTACTGAGCTTTTATATCACGGTTTTGCGGTGCTGGATGTTGCTAATGAGACTCGGGAGTACGAGCTCACAATGTTGGAATGGGCGAGGCGTTTAGACTCGTCCAGGGATGATCTTATCGCGGGCTGGGGAGAACAAAATTATCGTGTCTTTCGCCTGTTCTTGTGGGGTGGTACGCATGCATTCAAGACCAATGCCTTGCAGGCTTACCATGTAGTCGCGGAACGGACATCTTCTCCTGGGCCACGTCCATCTATTCCCCGACGATTCCGCCAGTTCCTGGGCAACCTGCGTTGACAGATTTTTGGCGATTCTCGGGATACTTGGGGCTTCAATTAGAAGGAAACATAATGTCACAATTCCCCTGGTGGGAAATGAAGAAACGTTCTGGATTTCGTTCTTGTTGCCCTTGTGACTCTGAATAGCTTCAGGTATGATACAAACCCCGAAACGATATTCTATATTTAAATTCGTAAATATCTCATTTTCCATGTATCTAACAAATCTTTCGTGTAAAAGTCATCAATCATATCAGTCTAAGCCCCAGCCGCGTACGCGCCGGAACACGAACGCTCGGTCATTGCGAAGACCGAACTCACCCCAGTCGTCTGTCAGTCTGTTATAACTCCAGAATCCCTTCCAAGCTAACTTGGTGTTCTTCGATGGATTGGGGGGAGCCGGCCCGACTTGAGCAGATTTCGGTACGGTCGAGGAACGTAACGATAGATGCATCGTGTAAACATACTTCGGGTCTACACCCTCTGTTTCAACAATGAGATCCCGCTCGTCGGAAAGGAGCGACTTTTGATCAGTCGTTGAGTCGGGCTTCCAGGCTTGGGTTGCGGTATCGGAAGTTTCTGATGTGTCAACGGGCGAGGCCAAATGCCACCGCCCCCGAAGGCCATGTTTCAATGTATTCAGGGCGACGGGTGGTAAGGCATCAGTGGCTCCAGAAAGAGTATGACCCGCATCGGAGGGACGCCGTTGATTCTTTCGATGTGCTGTGGTGCGTGTTGCCATCACATTCTCTTTGCTAATATGAGGGACCACATCGACTGGCTCCGTTGAAGTAAGCAACGAAATTACCGAGCCATCTGGATAGAACCGCAGATAGCGGTAATAAGTCACGATATGGATGGGGCTGTTCCACGACAAATTTGTGTACGCAGATGCAGCACCAGGTCTAGTATAGTTGACCGTGCTAATATAGACGCCTGTGAAGCGAATCCGAGGAAGGGTCTGGAACACTTGGCTCCACGAAGACAGCGGCCGGGGGATTTCCACAGGCCCACCCTTGGGAAATGGAGTGTATCGCGGGGCAAGGGTGTAGATCGGTTCCCCATGCAGGTCGCATGCAAAGTCATAATGCATGCCCTGGAAGCCAAATTCCCGACCTTGACAGATCCGTCTCCAGATATGCTGCTCATGGGCGAAATGGTAGGCCAGCCGCTTACAGACTAGTGCCATTCGGCCAAAAGCTGATGGGTCGTCCATCGCCACATGTCGCAGAATCTCCACTAGCACTTCCGACGGCACAGTGGCAATGGGGCAGGGAGGCGGTGGTGTGTTTTCGACGATAGGATCCAGCTGTGAAATTGGCAGGTGTGCGAATGACGCAATAAGTTCTGGTGTCGGGAGGAATGGTACATCTGCGGGCTGTTGGGTCACGGCGGTAGGGGTAGTGAGCGCGGGCTGATTCGGATTCTTCCATACATGGGCATAGTGCTTATTCCGGTAGGACTTATCAACAGCGGAATCTAGCTGGATAGAAATGAGTATTTGCGTTGTAAGTGCCATTTCCAGCGGTCAGAACTTACTCTGTATGCCTTGCGGTAATGCGAAAGACTGTCTCCCAAGTTGCCTTCGGCCTCCTTCTCGACCGCTCGTTCAAAGTGCTCCAGTGCAGACGTTGGTTCTGCGACATCTCGACGCGAGAAATCATCTTCGGGTGGTTCCACACTCAATTCCCCGACTTGTCGCGCCAGCTCATCGGGATCGAATGAAGCCAGTGGGGGACCCTCCTCCTCGATCTCTTTACGGTGAGAGGCCTCATGGCGTGTGGGCGGAAGACGAGTCGGAGGCGGGGCAGTCGGCGTTACAGTTGCAGGAGCGGCAGGGGCAGCTTTGGGTCTCGATCGACGGGTGACCTCCTCGCGCCACTGTTGGCGGAACGACTCAAGCTCGTCGTTGTCGGCCATAGCGAGGTAGTGATCGGAGGGCGTTCTCACCCAAACATTCACGGATATCTCAAGGCGATGATGACACACCCCGATCTCGGGAGGCTTGGCATCCCCGGCTTTTCAAGCCTCACCTGGGAGTCCTCTTCAAGTCATTGTTTATTGTATCTAACACGAGCTATTGCATAATATAAAGCATTTAACTATCAACTTGCGCATCGTTAAATCATCTGTCCAATGCACCCCGTTTCCTGTTTTCCCTACTTCACTTTTTTATAGCCAATGAAATTGTGAGAGGTTTGTGGCTCCATTTCCTGAGTTCTTAAATTCGAGTCAGGATCCTTGTCTTCGCGGATATATGGATTAGAAGCTCGATGAGGTCTATGTCTGCCATACCAAATGGACTATGTTGTATAGAGACACGTGATTGTCGCGTTTGGGAGCTGACAGTATCCGCGATCCCCCTGGCTATTTATATCTAGTCCGACAGCGTCACCCAAAATATTCATGCTACAAATTCTGCAGATGACATCTCAAGATGACGACTACGTCCGAAACGGCTTTGAGTCGAGTAAATTCTCGGTCTTGGCTAGATAATTCGAACCTGTTTCTCAAACATCGAGGTCTCTTAATTCACACCAGACAACAGAAGAGCCAGACTTTCATTCTATCAGAGACTTACAGCTTGCTTCGCTTGAGGACACCTTTAGTGCATACAAAGTGAATAGGAAACTAGGCTACGGGCAGTGTACCTCTACACTTATCAAATATGTAGCTTACCTAGTGCTGAAGGGTTTAGAGGTATGTGGCACTCAAGAAACTGAGAGCCAATTGCTACAGTGGCTCGCACGGCGTCTTCGAGCGAAAACTTCGAGTTTATCCGATATTGCAAGGAAAAGCAACCATGGAGGCCGACACTTCGTGTTATACCTCTTCTGGATCGATTCAAATACGAAGGTCTAAATGGACAGCATGTATGACTTGTGTTTGATGCGCGAAATATGAAGATGGGAGATTGCTTCTTCTTGAGGCAGTAAGCACCATAGCACGACAGCTTTTACTCGGGTCAGATTTCCTCCATACAGAGTGTGGAATCATTCATATCGGTATAGCGCAGTATGGCTACAATTGACCCGGCACATCGAAAGTCGGCTGCAGGGCTTCTGGCTCAAATTATGACTACTACTTTCGAATGCCAATGGGAGTGAAAAGGGTGCTGAATCCAGTGCTACTTGTTAGTGAGGATCTCTATGTTCTATAGAATGATAGCCAAATATATCCTTAGGTTTCATACTAGTAGTACGGAGTATAGGCTTGTTGTAGGCGATGCACTGGCTCAATCTCTACCCAACATACATGGATACCTCTTAATCCAGGAAATATGGATACTTCAACGCTTCAAAATCTATAGAAACCCCACTACATAAGGTCCACTATCGATCTTCCCTTTGGTCGAGCCGAAATAGCCTGTTTCGCCTCATGTCCGACCTCGGAGATCAGATCAGATTGATAAGCCGCGTGAAGAAGGTCTAAAAGAAAGAACCAGGTTGTCACAGAATCAAAGTCATTGAAGCCAAACAGATCAAAAATCATTAAGAATCAGCCCCTCCAAGTCCCTCCAAATATCTCCAAATCACCAAAATTCCCCCCCAGACGCTTATCTCCGACCGCCACCCGCGAGACCCCGAAAAACTTCCAAGGTTCCTTTCCCGGTGACGCATCCATTTTCTCCCAACACAAGCTCAAAGAACTCTGGACTGTTTCCACATCGACTTGATTGAATGCCGCACGTGGAACTTGCCTCAGGCCACGGTACTGGCAATCAGTTCGGCACAGACTCAACTGCTTTTTTACAGACGTCATGGGCCGCACAGTTTGAAGATTCCACAATGGCCACTACATCCGGGACAGGCTCTCCTCCAGCACCTAAGACCTCTGTTCCAACAGATGACATTACTCCCGGGCAGCGGATGGTGTCTGCGACCGCCGGCAATGTCTTGACCGGGCTTCTAGGTTAGTCGGAAGAGCTCCTGGTCCTTGGGAATCTAGCACTAACAGCTCCAGTGACCCCCTTGGATGTCGTTCGAGTCCGTTTACAATCACAATCTCAGGTCCACAACGGTTCACGCTTTACCTCCCACACCACCCAAACCTTGAAAAACTTTCCTCCAAATCTCGGTATCACCTCCTGCTGTCGCGAAGTCTTTTGGGTCGGAAACGATGCCCAGATGTGCATGCTGGGGCCGCAGGCGACCGCGGTCGGAAGCCATCCACACCCGGCGGTCGATTGCGCGGTCGAAGAATCGCAGCGGCGAACATTCACATCGACTTTAGACGGACTACGGAAGATCGCGCGCAATGAAGGAACTTTGACACTGTGGCGAGGGTTGAGTCCGACCTTGATGATGGGAATCCCCGCCAATGTTATCTACTTTGCTGGCTATGACTGGCTGCGCACAGATGAACGGAGTCCCATCAGGCAGCGGGTGTCTGAGGGCTATGCGCCCTTGATAGCGGGGTCCTTGGCTCGTGTCGCAGCTGCCGCAGCTACCAGTCCGCTGGAGATGTTCCGGACGCGTCTCCAGGCAACTCCGGGAACCGGTGCGGATCACTTCAAAAATACTGTGCAGGATCTATACCATATGACGCAGAAAAAGGGATATAGCTCTCTATGGCGAGGGTTCACTCTTACCATGTGGCGCGATGTTCCTTTCTCCGGGCTCTACTGGTGGGGATACGAGGAGGTGAAGAAGGTTCTGATCGCGGCGCGCCAGAAGGCCCCTCTTTCCAGTACTGATCTCGAGCCCGAAGAGTCAAGTCTCCAAGCTTTCCTCGATAGCTTCATTTCCGGGGGTGTTTCAGGATCTGTAGCAGCACTTGTTACTACGCCGTTTGATGTTGGTAAGACGCGACAGCAAGTTTTCCGACATATGGACGATGTTCCTCATACTAGCGCCGCCCCTCGTGCTGCACCACCCGGCACGTTGGTGCCAGAGCAACTATCCTTACCAAAATTCCTTATGCACATCTTCCGTGAAGAAGGCACCGCTGGCCTATTCCGTGGTTGGACGGCGCGATGTCTAAAAGTTGCCCCGGCCTGCGCCATCATGATCTCAACCTATGAGCTTGGAAAGCGCATGGCCCGCGAGGTTAACGAACTGCGACACTCTGACGCATAATCCCTGTACAATTATAATGCATATGCGCTGTCTCTCTCCACTTTCCCTTTTTGTCGTGGGCGTTTCTGATGATACATGAGCCGAGTCATAGAGTGGTGCATTAGCATGTGGAATTTTGAATTTTTTTGGAATCTGGGGTGTTTTCTATGTACAAACATTAATTGAAATCTCTCTCTTTGGATATATAATAACATCACATAGCCCCAGCGACTTCGTTTTGACTCACACAGCCCTGGAGAGGACTATCAGCGGGCAAACTAGCGTGTCGGGGCGTGATCATCCGGACCCCAACGAAGAGGCTCAAGTGTTCTGATTTGTGGGATTTAAGAGTCGCCAGGTTGCCTCTGACTTTATTCCGATTTTCTCCAGCTTTGTTCTCGTATATTCCACTGGACTCCACAATATGACTTCGCGGCCACCCGTGAACGACCAGACGCGCTCGTGGTTTGAGCCCGTTTCTGTTCAAGACAATACTGATGTCGAGTAAGTTCGCATTCGCTATTATCATACAATCATATAATAACCCATCCCTCAGCATCGTCGCTATTCCGCCTATCGGCGCCCATCATAGAGAGACGTGGATAGCGCATGGTGCGAAATCATCCTGGCTTGATAAGGAGCTACTACAGCGTGTGCCTCGAGCACGAGTCCTACTGTATAACTATGGAGACCTACGCGACGACAAAATCGACATGTTGGGCCAACGACTCTTGAACCAACTCCGTAATGAGTGGACACATGAGGTTGGTTATATGTGATCTTCTTTTCACATCTTTGATTTAATAAACATTTCCATAGTCAATTCGACGTCCCATTTTTTTCATCTGCCACAGCACCGGCGGTCTCGTCGTTAAAGCAGCTCTGGCCATAGCATCACGAGAGCCGAACCAGTCAACCTTAATCAACTGTCATGGTATCGCCTTCTTTGCAACTCCCCATCATGGCTCGACCTATCTCTCCGCCGATGAGTACGTGGCTAGTATACGGAGACTCTTGCATCTGGATCGTGAAACCCCGGCAGCGCTCAGGATGCAGTTGCGTCCCCGTCAAGAGCACCTATGGCATCTGTCGAACCAGTTCAAGACCCTTTCGGCTGACATGAGGGTCTGGTCTTTTCTCGAAACTGTGGATTCAACTATGCAGGTAATCGACACTGAAACTCATAACATAATGGAGTTTCATGTGCCCATTACTTCGATTCGGTCGGGTTTGTTGAATATTGAGCATGAAAAAGAAGTGCCCATGGCAACAGACCATGCGGGGACGGCAACTTTCCATGGCCAGGAGTCTACACGAGATCGATTCCTCGATGAGCTTGCTGATGCTGTTTCCACTGCTGTTGAATTGTCCCAGCGTGAGGATATTCCGCTGCGCGTCGAAGAGCAAGTCAGGGTTCAAATTAACGGCTTCTTCGAGGATACTGCACTGGGTGTCAGCGAGGAAAGTCCGCTCAAGCTGTGGTCAACCAAAGTGTCCCTGAAGGAGTACATCTCTCGGGGTCCGTCAGCTTGTCTTCGTGAGAGACTAGTTCGATTTCGACACAGTGGCTTGGACCATTCTCTAATGAGCAGTTATGGTAAATCTAGACCCGGTTCATCCTCCGTCTCTCCTGGCTCCGATCCACACCATCTTCAAAGCCATCATGATGATGAGCCAAGGTTCCTGCAAGCCCCTATACCCTACAGGCCAATCTTTGACGATCCATCCGATCCCTCTCCGAATATTCACATCACCGAAGCAGATATTGAGGGCTACTCGAGCGACTCACCACACGAGAGCCCATACCCGCCACCGGGACTAAAGCGAAAGAGCTCAATCACCAAGCTAGTGGAATTAATTCGACCAAAACAATCTCACAGTCGGAGTGCTTCTGACAGCAGCTCCTTGACAAATATTGAACAGTCACATTCGTAAGATCACTGGCGCTTGTGCCGAAAACCACGTATGTAAGCTAATGGATAGCAGCACCTATTCTACATCGCAACCAGTGCAATCCTCTTTCCTGGCAGTACCCGAGTCCACTCGTGATCATATCAATCAGAATGCCGACAGACCGGATGTACCTCGAGCAGTTCCACGTTTCGATCGACCTGAGGCTGATACAGAGAAATTCATGTGGATTCATGTGCCGTATACGCATACTGGCTGGGTATCCCAGGTCATTCGCCGAGCATGTGAGGATAGGCAAGATCCTAATTTGTAGGGCGTATTAACTGACTCCACGGTTTTGCACATTGCTGACTATCTTTTGCAGTGTTCGGAAATTTATCAATGACGAAAATTGGTACAACCGGTTCAATAGAGCTCGTCATCTCGAGCCTCATGCACGTTTCGTCAAGCCCGCATGTATTCACTCCAGACAAATGGATATTTCACAACGTCCTTCTGATCCTTCGAAGGATCCTCAGCTCGCTCTATATGTATGTTTCAAGTCCTCGATATGAATATCAGAACTAACATATATTTTTTTTTCAGGTTCCCTACGTTAGTACTTCCAATTGACCCAGTACCCTTCTTGCGTAGTGTACTAACTCATCTCAGCTCCACTGGGATACATATCGCAACCTAATCCAACGGCGTAAGGTAGTCGAAGATCGACTCAACCAAGGCCGATCCAAGCCCGTCCCAAGCCGGATCTCAAAGGCGAGCCTGGAAGCCCAACTCATCTGGACCTATCTCGGCTGCGAGCCTCCAGTGCATTTCCGCCGCACACTGGATCAATATGGGTATCCCAATCTGCGCTCGACTATCGCTCGTGACGACGATCAGATGCTTTGGAAGCGCACTCGCAGACCGGCGCGCATTGACGAGCAATTAAAAGAGTACCTGCAGTCTGCACAGGATGACCCTGATAACGAGGAGGATATTGGCGAGTTTCTGGATGGCAATGTCCTGATGGTTGATCAGCTCTGGCTTTGGATTGTTGATCAAAAGACTGTTGTTACTTTCTTTCCGAACCAAGAGGCTGCGACCTCTGAGGGAAAGCTTTTTGAACAGTCAAACTTGCATCGCAGCATTTATAATGAGTTGAATGGGGATCTCTCACGTCGGTTTGAGACGGCCGGTGATTTGGCTGCTCTTATCATGCTTCATGCTGTCACTGTTCTCCTGGATAAGACTCTCAATCATGATCTGCAGGTATTGCGAATCTTCGAAGAGTCAATTAGCATCTTAGTAGGTTCATGCCTTCTTGACAGCTTCTTGGCTGGATGATATTAACAAAATCAGACCGAATCAGTCACGAAGTCTTTCAAGCGCTTTCGAAATAGAGGCTTCACCAACCGCCCAGCGGATTACGACCGCACCGCAGACGGCAAGATCATGACAGCCGCTCAGCAAGAATACAAAGAATTACGGGTTGCTCGTCGAAATCGAGAAGATCTCTCCGTTCTGCTTGAGCTACGTGACATCGAAGACGAGCTATCCACCATCCTAAAGCTGCTCGATCAACAAGACACCGTTATCAAAAATATGGTGAAATACTTCGATAACAAAGGGTGCGGTAAATCATTCCTCGATACAGCACAGGAGCGGATCGACGAATATCGTTCACAGATCAATGAGATGAAAGAAAACAGCCATCTAGCGCAGAAAGCAGTGAGTTCCCACGTTCCCCGTTCCCGTATTTTTTATTTTTTTTTACTAACTAGCCAGGTGGAAACGCTCCTTGACCTCAAGCAGAAACAGGCAAATGTCGACGAAGCCAAGATGACTCGGTGGCAAGCTGAAGTCGCCCAAACGCAATCGCGAGCAGTGATGGTCTTCACCATATTCAGTGTTGTGTAAGTCCACATACTCTCCACAACAAATTCAACAATCAGCTCTGACAATCCAAGTTTCCTCCCTCTATCTTTCTTCACCTCCTTGTTTGGAATCAATGCCCGAGAATGGAGCGGGGAACAGGCAAACCCAACCCTTGGACAAATGTTCGAGATAGCAGGTCCGTTTCGCCTCAAACACTATATGAATACAACGACTGACATTCTTCAGCCCCGGCATCCTTCGCAATAATATTCCTCTCCCTCTTCATGGCCTTCAGCGAAACGCTGCGCGATATCGTATCGAAAATGCACAAGATCGGCACGGGCCTAATCAAGGATTTCGTCCTGCATCCGATTAAATCATTCTTATGGGGTTCCGCTGCGAGTAGAATACGTGTTCATGTTGTGCCTGAGGGCTCGGGGCTTAGGAAACGTTTTGATGAGTATCTGGGTTATGGGAGGAGGAATATGCAGCGTGATGAGGATATCTGGCGGCGGTGGCAGGGGGATCGGATTTTTGCGGGGAAGGCAAATAAGAAAGGGAAGTATGAGATAACTTCTGGATTTGGTCGGAGACGTCCTGGGGAGGTTTAGTTTGTATGTTCTTTCTTTTTTGTATGATTTTGTGTCTTCGGTGGTTATTTGATACCCTTTTATATCTCGGGCATAGCATTTAGTACAGCAACGTACCATAGCAACAAGAGAGGGTCGAGGCTTTATATATGTAGTGCGAGGCTAGAAAAAAAAAAAAAAACAGAAACGGTCTTCATAATACGTTGTTTCTAATTTAGCAATACATATGTTCGTGTACTGAAGGAGATGCATAAATAAGGGCGAAGATAACAGACAGCGCACACCCACAGTAGACAGCATTAGACATGATTTAAATGTATTCATCTCGCGTGCCAACCAAACACCATGAACAGAGACAGAATTTGATCACCTTGAAAGAAAATTGTTAACAGAGTGTCCGACATGATGGGGTATTTCAAAAGAAAAGATGTTCAAAAAGTCTGCGCATAAGCAACCAATAGATGTGTACAGATTGCGAGAATGAGGAGAGAATTCTCTAGAGTTGGGACATTAGTCCTCTGGGAGGTTGGTAAGGTATGAGACTCCAAGCTCACCCGAAGGAAATAGACTCGGATAGGCAGCCATAAAAGGCTTATGCACAGCAAAAGGAAAGTGTTAGAGAGGGGGAATCAAGAGGAGTCAATGAGGCAGTGAACCCATATATCATTGCCTTTAGCCCTCAGTGACAGGCAGCGAGGCAAGATTCATAGCTGAGCACTTCAAGATAGTCTGCACCATACGACTAGAGTCCAATGGCTTAGACAAGTAATCGTCCATACCGGCTTGTATGCACTTATCTCGATCCCCAAGCATAGCATGTGCAGTAAGAGCAATAATCGGCGTACGAGGAAGCCCATTGAGCTTCTCGTATTGTCTTATTTTCCCTGTGGCCTCAAACCCACCCATAACGGGCATCTGGACGTCCATGAGAACCACATCGTAGCGGTGGTGTTTGACCTCTTGCACAGCTTGGAGGCCATTTTCCACGACCGTTACGTCGTGATTGAATTTTTCAAGAATTCGGACGGCAACCTTCTGGTTCACGTCATTGTCCTCTGCTAAAAGGATTGATAACGACCGTGTGTAGCCTGATGGGGTCCGGGTTGCGCGGTTGCCGAGGGCAGGAAGAATGCCATTCCATAGATCAATGGGGCGGCAGGGCACTGTGATGTAGGATGCTATGCCGAGTTCACCGGCAGCTCTGAGGGCTAGGGACACAGTATGAGCTGTAATAACTAGCGGAATAGGTTGGAGGTCCGGGCAGGCTCGGAGTTTTGCGGCCATCTCTAAGTTTTCGATGAGGATTGCATCGAAGGTGCAGACCCAATCACTTTTGAACTGGCCACATTCTAGCTGCTCCTCGGTCACAATGACTGGGTCTAATCCGAGCTCAATGAGCACCGTGGCTATTGGGAAGCTACGCGTAAGACCGTGGTCGAAAAACAGAACGCGTTGACCCCGGTGGGGGGCAAGCTGGTCTGCAAAGCTCGGCGGCGGCGAAGCTAGCTTCACTCGGCATGTAAATGAGAATGTACTGCCTTCTCCAATGTTCGAGGTCACCCAGATGTCACCGCCCATGAGAGAAACGAGTCTCTTCGAAATTGCGAGGCCTAAACCGGTCCCGCCAAAGCGACGAGTCATCGATCCATCAGCTTGCTGGAACTTGTCAAAGATCAAGGCAAGTTTGCTTTCGTCAATGCCAATTCCAGGGTCTGAGACTGAGAACTGGAATGCCGTTTCATCTGAGGCACACTTGTCGTCCTGTGCATGCTTCACTGTGACTCTGATCTCGCCGTGGTCTGTGAATTTGATAGCATTGCCGACTAGGTTTAACATGACCTGTCGTAGCCGATATGCGTCTCCGATCAGATAATCTGGTACATCTCCATCTACTGTGTAGACCAGACCCAAGGCCTTCTCGTTAGTTTCCACGGAGAGGGCTTTCAGCACACTGAACACTGTTGCACCAAGACTAAATGGCGTCTTCTCAATTATCATATGATTGGCCTCGATTTTGGAGATGTCAAGGATGTCGTCAATGATAGTCAAGAGACTAATGGCAAGATTGTGTACCATATTCAGAGTCTCTCTCACGGGAGCCTGGAGATCGTCAGTGTCGAGTGCCAGACTCGAAAGCCCAATTATCCCATTCATGGGCGTCCTGATCTCATGACTACATTGCAGTTAGCACAAGCGAAAGAAAAGGAAAGCCTATGAAACCGAGTAAGACAATTGACATACCTCATGTTGGCCAAAAATTCAGACTTGCTCCGATTTGCCAGCTCTGCTGCCTCGCGCGCAGCAGTATTGCGCTGAATACTGTCGCGGAGACTCGATATCATCTTGTTAATCTTTTGTTTCAGATCATCCATCTCTCCAGAGGCAGACACGGTAATCAATTTTGTGAAATCTCCACTCATCGCCGCCTCGGTGATCTCACCAAAGGCACGAACCTGAGAGGTCAGATTGTCCGCCATCGTGTTGACATCTTCACTGATCGATCTCCAAATTCCATGAGACCCCGCAACGTTGGCTTGGCCACCGAGTTTACCCCGGACACCCACATCCCTCGCCACACCTTTGACCTCCCCCGCAAATTCTCCTAACCCGTCCATCATGCTATTGATTGTTTCTTTGAGAGTCAAGATCTCACCCTGGGCGTGAACCTCGATTTTGGTACTAAGATCGCCGCGTGCGATGGCCTGGGTCACGTTGGAGATTTGTCGGACTTGCAGAGTTAGGTTTTGCGCCATGGTATTGACATTATCCGTCAAATCACGCCAGCGACCTTCGACATTTTCGACTTGCGCTTGACCACCTAGCGTACCGTCTGTTCCTACTTCCCGCGCGACTCGGCTGACCTCGAACGCAAACTGATTCAGCCGATCAACCATCGCATTTATCGTAAGCTTAAGATCCAAAATCTCGCCCTTGACATCCGCGGTCACCTTCTTCGTAAGATCACCACGTGCAACGGCGGTCGTAACATCGGCGATTTCGCGGACCTGCTGCGTAAGATTCGATGCCATCCGGTTGACGTTGTCCGTAAGATTCTTCCAAGTGCCCTCAACGCCGTGTACAACAGCCTGGCCGCCGAGCACACCGTCCGATCCGACCTCGCGGGCAACACGACTAACCTCGAATGCAAATTCCCGCAGCTGATCGACCATCGAGTTGATGATATTCTTCAACAGCAAGATCTCACCCTTACAATCCGCCTGCACCTTTCGCTGCAAATCACCCTTGGCAACCGCCGTCGTTACGGTGGTGATATCGCGGACTTGCGTGGTCAGATTGTTGGCCATGGCATTCACGTTGACGGTCAGTTCATGCCAAATTCCCTGAATGCCCTCGATCTTCGCCTGGCCACCCAATACACCCTCCGTGCCAACCTCCCTGGCCACCTTCGATACCTCCTGACTGAAGACCTGCAACTGATCCATCATGGTATTGATTGTCTGCTTGAAGGTAGCGATGTCAGGCGACATCTCGAGGGGGTGCATGCGGGCCCGCTGTGATAGATCGCCATGAGCGACCTGGGTGATGATCTCGCCGATCTCCCGTAGTTCTTTCTGGAATGCCTCATTGATGTGGGTGTGCTTGCGGAGTTCCTTCCGAATGATTGAGCGTTCGTGTTCGATCTCCGCGATGGAGGCATGCGACTCGCGGCGGTAGATGAGTTCCTCGACGATGAGAGAGATGAATTCGCGAGGAACAGAGACTTCTGGACTCTCCTGATGCTGGAGAGCTGCTCGGGCTTGCATAAGATCTGCATCGCTCACCAGGGCTGGCCGAGCATCCACCATGGCAGCCATTGCCGGCGGCAGTCACAGTCTAGTTTCGCTTCAAATCGGCTCGAGGCTCTCTAGGGCAGTGACTAGAATAGTAAAGGCAAGTTGGCGAAAGACTAGAATATCAGAGAATCATGACCGTACCTATGTTGACAGGCGACCGAGGTGCCAACACGATGTGTTCCCCGCAAGCGCGGTATGCATTCCCGATGGCCAAGGTATTCCAGGAAAATAACGAAACTCAGATTGGAAGACCGAGTCGAAGTCAGCTGCAAGAATGCACAAAAATTCAGGACCAGAATTCCGGAATGATCTGGTGGCGCGAGGAAAGGGTCCAGGCGGAGAGAAGTAGAAGGACGAGAGAAGAGGGAGAACAGAACCACTTACGGTTATTTGCGGTTCCAAACACTTAGATCCGCCGACACTGGCTTTGGAATAGCTTACTATATCACCTATCGCTATTAATTCCCATCATTGCGTGTATCATTCCCAGATCCTGCCCGTGGGGAGTCGTATTCGCCCATCGCCTCAGTCTAGACCCTTTGGGCTTATGACTCTATAGACTGCACAAAACAGCCGACCCGAGTGGCCAATCAGTTGGTTTGCTGGTATATGTACGTAAAAGAATGGAATGTTTCCCCTGTACGGAGTACTTCGCAAGGAATACTTTTGAGACTGTGAGAAGCTCCAGTAGATCTATAAGGGACATTATCGATCCCGCCGAGCTGAAGACCAAGAAGAAAAAAAGACATAATTCAGTGAGTCGTATCAGATGGAACTTTATTGGAATACATGATATAGTACAGTGGAACCTTTTTTGTCAAGTCCCAGGGAGGAGAGGAGAGAGAGAGTCGGAGATCAGAACACGTCCAAAAGAATACAGGTATGAGGAAAAAAAAACATGAAAGAAGATGAACTCCAAATAGAGACACAAAGAAAAGACATTACACAAATATCCGAGTATCAGAACAGGCTACGATGCAAAGAGGAGCGCTCGAGGTAATTCTTTAGGGGAATAGGGTCAGGGGCTTTAGAACATGCCGCCGCCCATGCCGCCCATACCGCCCATACCGCCCATGCCACCACCGGGAGGGGCAGGGCCCTTCTCCTCGGGAGCATCGACAATGGCGACCTCGGTAGTACCGAGGAGGGAGGCGACACCGCTGGCGTCAACCAGGGCGGTGCGGACAACCTTCAGGGGATCGACAATACCGGCGGCAATCATATCAACATATTGGCTCGTGGCACTGTCGTATCCGCGGTTGAAGTCCTTGGCGAACTCGTCGGTCAGCTTACCGACAATGACGGAGCCCTCAAGTCCGGCGTTCTCAACAATGGTACGGGCAGGACGAGTGATGGCCCTCTTGATGATGCTGACACCGAGCTGCTGATCGAAGTTGGCGGGCTTGACACCAGCAAGGCCGTTGGCGGAGGCCTTGAGCAGAGCGGTACCACCACCGGGGAGGATACCCTCCTCAACGGCAGCGCGGGTGGCGTTGAGGGCGTCGACGACACGGTCCTTCTTCTCACCGACCTCAACCTCAGAGGAACCACCGACCTTGATGACGGCAACACCACCGGAGAGCTTGGCAAGACGCTCCTGCAGCTTCTCCTTCTCGTACTCGGAGGTGGTGGGGTCGGCCATAACACCGCGGATCTGCTCGCAGCGCTGGGAGATGTTGTCCTTGCTACCGTCACCGTTGAGGATAATGGTGTCCTCCTTAGTGATAGTGATGGCGCCAGTGGAGCCGAGCATCTCGGGGGTGAGCTTCTCAAGCTTGATGTCAAGCTCATCGGTGAAGACAGTTCCGTTGGTGAGAACAGCGAGATCACCGAGGATGCTCTTGCGGTTGTCACCGAAGCCGGGGGCCTTGACAGCGGCGACCTGGAGCTGACCACGGAGCTTGTTCAGGATGCAGACGGCAAGAGCCTCGCCCTCAATGTCCTCGGCAATAATGACCAGAGGGCGGCGGAGGGTGGTAGAGGCCTCAAGGGCGGGGAGAATGTCCTGGACAGCGGAGATCTTCTTCTCGGAGAGCAGGATCAGGGGCTTCTCGAACTCGACCTTCTGGGACTTGGGGTCGGTGATGAAGTAAGGGGAGGTGTAACCGCGGTCGAAGCGCATACCCTCGGTGACCTCAAGCTCATCATCCAGAGTCTTGCCCTCCTTCACGGTGATGACACCCTCCTTGCCAACACGCTCCATGGCGGTGGAGATGAGCTTGCCGACGTGAGTGTCACCGTTGGCGGAGATAGTAGCCACCTGGGCAATCTCCTCACCGGTGGTGATAGGGCGGGCGTTAGCCTGGAGATATTCCACAACGGCCTCAACGGCAGCCTGGATACCGCGGCGCAGGTCCATAGGGTTGCAGCCAGCGGCAACGTTCTTGACGGTCTCGGAGAAGATGGCGCGGGAAAGGACAGTGGCGGTAGTGGTACCGTCACCAGCAACCTCGTTGGTCTTGGAGGCAACATCCTGAATGAGGCGGACACCGAGGTTCTCAAACTTGTCCTGAAGCTGGATGGCCTTGGCGACAGTTACACCGTCTAGGGAATGATTAGTTTTTTTGCTTGTGGCCAGGTGTTTGTCTTGATGGATATCTTACCCTTGGTGATCTTGGGGGAGCCGTAGGGGGAATCGATCAGGACATTGCGACCTTTGGGACCGAGTGTGGAGGTGACAGCCTTAGCAAGAGTGTCAACACCCTTGAGGAGGCTGGCACGAGCTTCAACACCAAACTTGATCTCCTAGTTGCTGTTAGCAAGGGTAACCACCAAACGCTTCGGAATAGACGGAACACGGTGTCAATTGCAGAGCAAGATGATCCCGCGGGTAATTGTCAGTTCAACGCACCTTGTGAGCAAAACGCTGCTGCTGGAGGTTCAAGGTTGAGCGATAGAAGGGTGCACGCTTGGAAGCGGCCGACAGGACGGATGTCCGGGTAGAGAGAGCGCGCTGCATGGCTAGAAACAACGGGATTAAAAGGATTAAAAGAAGAGAGAAATACAACAACCCAGGAGAGATCAGGGGGTTTGAAGTGGGAGAAAGAAAGAGATGGAGAAAGCTGGGGGAGAGATGAAGCTAAAGTCTCGAAAATTTTCCAGGCGCTTCCTTCATCCCCAGAGCTTGGCGGCAGAAACAGCTAGAACCATCACGTGAGCCGGAAGAACGGACTAGATCGGCAGTGGAAATATGGGAGATATTTTGTGTTATAGCAGATTATGAGATTGAGAATGTGTTGTATAATGGTCGTTTGGATCGTTTAAGCTACATTCAAAGGGTATGGCGAAAGAGTATTCCTGCGTGATGCGTATAGATTCAAGACGGTGGTCAAATATATACCTCGGGAAGCTTCTCCGTACATGTATCCGGCTTTCGGCAGCCTTCTATATACTAGCGAATTAGCGACTTCTCTTTTATCATCAGTGAGTTGTCTTTCTTTGTCTCTATATATGCCTCCAATGCAAGTCCTCATACTTACTTCATGCTACTCGCTCCCTCCAAATGCTCTTAAATTACAGGTAAAGAGGGATATTGCCATAGTTCCGATACCACTATTCTGACCTCCATGAATTAGCACCCACCACTAACCTACAAGATACTTCAATTAAAGATAATGTGATATGCTCTGATTGATGTAACTAAATATTGGGCTCCCCGCAGGGGGCCAACGAGCAACGCATGAAAGAAGCGCTGGGTGCAACTCCAGATAAAGCATTGACTCCATGCCACGCAATAATTATTATCCGGAGTTGCACCCGTTGGATCGGGATCGATGCTCACCCATCTCCGCCGACCAACCAGCGAGAAAAAGAAAAAGGAAAAACAAAAGCAAAGAAAAGCAAAGCAAAGCAAACCCAAAGAAAAGTCAAAGAAAGGAGGAAACGAAAAAAATGCCTTGGAAGGCACTGGAAGGCACCGGGGAAAAGCATTGAAAGTATCAGAGCCACCAGGAACCATGACGAACGACCCAGGAAATTAAAATTCCTCGACGCCTTCACCCTCGTACCCATAGTACCGAGGAGGCTCTACATCAGGAAGGGACGCAAGCAGTTCACTATCGGAAAGGAACTGGTTGTCAAAGCCACTGGTATTAAGGTAGCTGGTCATTGGCAGCAGGCCTTGACCGCCGAACTGGTCCGCAAATTGCAGTTCAGAGGGCATATCAAACTGCGAATACGCTGCTGCGAGATCCATTCCATCAAAAGCAGAGGCTCCACCAAGACCAGCATCAGGGTTCGCACCCGGAAGCCGATTCGCAATATCAAATGGGCTTGGACCATTGGATGGGTAACAGATGTTTACCCCTGAGTTGTTTGCAAACGAAGTGGAGGGTCCAGGCGAAAAAGGCGCAACGGAGTAGTCGGAATGCATATAATTGCGGCAGGATGGATGAGGGGGTGGTAGCATGTTGGTGATAGCGCGCGACGGGTTGGTTGGGGTAATAGGCTCCCGGAAAGTTGCAGAGCCAAGGTAGCGGTCAACACTTGCCAGGCGCTCTCGGTTTAGCTTGAGTGTCACAATCTTTGACTTCTTAGCCACTTGAGTAGTGACGTGGCTGCTTTCAGTTGGGTTCTCGTTCTCGTTCTCTTCAGAACTGGCCGATTCGTCGTCAACCTCACAGTTGTCGCCAGCGAAGTCACGCAGCCAATCCGCCCCAACACACACCAGCTTCTGGGAGTCGCCGCTGTCGGTGTGTTCTCGCTCTCCACGCAGCCTTGGTGCAGCGGGTGTCTTACCCTTCTTCTTACTCTTTGTAGGCTGCTTCTTCTTGATGGTGTACTCCTCGTCGTCGGATTCCTCAACGGATGGCGAACGGTATCGGCGCTTTCCGCTGCGAGTGCTCGGCGTAGGCTCGTCCTTTGGAGGAGACAACGCCTCCTTCTTGCTGTTATAGCAACTCGCTGCACGTTTCAACGGAGGCGGATTTGGCTTATCCTGCTCCTCCCGCTTGGTGCGCAGCTTGGACAAATGCTGAACGATCGCACCCTCCGTGAACTTCTCTCCCATAACTTCCGCGACCTCCTTCCAGGGAATCTTCACGCTGAGCTTATTGCAAGCATACTGGATGGCCAATAAAAGCCGAATGTCGGTATCCACTATTTCAGTCAAATGTCAGTATAATCCATTGGCAAATCCTCTGCTTGAACACAAGTCTGGGTGACAACAGTATATCTGTGCGTGGATGTCCCCAGTTGGACAACATCCCCGAACAAAGATAAAACAAGATTCGGAACATACCATCCCAGCGAACCAGTGTCCGTTGGCGCCGGCTGCTGACCTGGCGCTTGCTCTGGCTCTCTTCCTCCCTGCGGGCCTCTTCAGCCTCTAGCGCCTTGCTCTGTTCAGCAACTTGTTTCCGGAGCCTTTCGAGCTCGGCAAGGTCCGCCTCATTGTCGCGCTTTCGGACACCGGCTTTCTTCTTTGTCGGCATGTTGAATGGAGGATTCCTTTGTATCCTTCTGCACCATCATCATTAGCATTTGTGCTTATAAGAAAGAAAATCAATCTGGAATGTATAGACGAGGCATGAGGCAGGTGACTAGGCACAGCCAATGTGTTATTGCATTGCTGTCAAACTCCGATGAAGCATAAAGTTAGATCAAACACAGTGAACACACATGTTCACTATGAGAATGGGGTTTGCAGCATGCATTTGGATGGAATATGGTATCGAGCGCCGCCCAAGCATGGTATGTTCAAAAAATTATGCAGATAGTGACAAGGCTAAACATGACTGCAGGATCTTGGAGCGTGGCCCAAAGAAGCTGTTCAGAATGCCCATACTGAGAGCAACTGATGGCCGTTACCTTGCGATACCTAGCGATGCTTTGTGCGATTTCGACATCCATTTCCAAGAAGGGCATGGGACCAACGATGATCTCATGCAATTGTGGATTAATACCACCCATCCCCAGCGAGACGTACTGGGCATGACGGTACACACAATATATCCAATCCAAAATTGCAAGATTCTCAACTTGCTGGACAACTTGTGCCACTTATGCCCAGACTCCATGCAATTGAGATGAGCTTGCCAGATGTTGGACATTGATCTGCACGAACCAATCATCGACAAAGGCAATGGGTCATGGCTAAGCACTAGATGGCAGTAGGGACTCCCAACAACCACAGTGTGCCACAGAACCTTATGCCAATGATGCACAGAAGCAAGGCCTCTATGGTAGGAAGTGGGGATGTGCTAGGGGAAAGCAATGGATTATCACCAGTACAAAACTGGGCTACTCACCTGGTGGATATGATAGAAAAGACAGTGTCGATTCGAGATGCGTTGGTATCGAAGCATAGAAAGATGGGGAATATCTTGGACGATGGCAGATGGATGGAGGGTGATGAGAATGAAAGGCAAGTGAGAGATATGGTGACCAAGAGGAGTGGTGGGGGATGGCAAATGCTCTTGAGCATATGGACCGCCTTGAAACACTTTTGTGTTGTTGCCTTCGGGTGCTTGTTTGGCTCTTGATCTCGAGATCAAGCACGTGCATTGTACGCAACTGGTCAACTCGAATCTGAGATTTTCATGCCCTGTACCACAAACAGGAAGATTGTATTCCTTGTTATGCACAGCAAGTCCTGCTTCTTGAAGTCTACATTCCTATTTACATGTGCTGCTACATCATCTGATCTAGCACTTCGAGGCCGCCGGAGATGCATTGTGATTGCGAGACTTACATTCGATACAGCGGCGATACGCAGTTTGATCCTCTTGTTACGAACGATCTATATAACGTCACGACAACGCTTCTACACCCCACCACCCTCGAAGAAAGAAAAAACCGAAGAACACAGAATACGATTATTGATGAGCCAGCAGCATATAGTGATTATGACTTTGCGAATCAAATGTTGTGTGGCTGAACGATATGGTGTGTCCCATTGTATAGGTCATCAAATATGTGACGAACGATCCATAACGCCGCGAGAACGCTCATACACCCACCACCTCGAAGAAAGAAATGAACAAAACAGAATGCAATATTATTGACCCAATGGCGAATATTGATAGAATTTTACGGGTAGAAGAACATGTGTGTCGCGTGGTGTAGTGTACTTTGTACAAGGATGTTGTCGAAATAAACGCTGGTGACATGAAGCCAACGGTGATATGCAATATACGTCGGATAAATACTTTTCCTCGACCAGATCTGCCCCCATAGCACGTGACTTCCAGGCACCAAACCGCGTAAATACTCACCGCTTTATTGACACCGCCTTCCAAATGTAGACTGCTCCCCACGTGATATTGTCATCCCGATCCTCCGAAGTCGAACGCTTCCAAACTCACCCGAACCGTTTTCACCCCTTCAATCGAATCAGACCTCCACATTCTCTTCAAAATGACTGCTGCCTGGAAAGCCGCCGGTTTGACGTACGCATTCACGACTGCCCTTCCGAATCAATGCTAACCCCGACCCCAGCTACAACCGCTACCTGGCCATCGCCGCCCGCACGGTGCGCCGCTCCTTGAAGGAAGCCCCTCGTCTCGCCTCTGAGCGCCGCGGAGTGATGGACCTTCGTTTCGCCAAGTGGGAGGTAAGTAAACCTCCCGAGCTCTACGCGGAATTTTGACTGATGACAATGTTACGACGAACAGAACGGCAAGCAGGGTGAAGTGAAGTCTCTCGCCGAGGCCAACAACCAGGCTATCGCCAAGGCTGCTGAGAAATAAGCTTGATTCCCCCATAACCTGAGAGAATTGAGCTTGGAGATATGCAGGACCCGAGTGTGACGGACTTGAGCGAGTTTTTGGTCCGGGGAAGGCATTGAAATGTACATGTGTAGCAATACCGGCCTGTCTGGTTGGGCAGAGCTTAGAAATCTCACTCGTCTTTGTTTTCACACAACCCATAAGCTGTTAATTAAAACTTTCGTAAGAATTCTGATACTGCCCGGGCGTGGCCGGTCAGATGTTGCACGTCACCTCTAGGCCGGGTTGTCGACTTTCCCGACTCGCTTTTTCCTCCGCTCACATCCCCGCCTCCCCCTCGATTTGTTTTGTTGATCTCTCGAAACACGTCCGACAGCACGATACTTGTCTGAACTTCCGTCATAAAACCAGCACTGCGGAAAGAACTTGGGATCCCCCGCGATGCTGCCGGATAAAGAGATTCGCTTTCGCCGTCCGCGGTTCGTTGAGCAGTCCGCACCCCGCGACATTACAGCCGAATTTACAAAAGCTGCTGCGAGTAAGCATATTGCCCCGGCAGCTTCGATTAAGTGTCTAATTATTTGTACTTGTAGAGCTAAATGCAGGGCAGCTTGTGAAAGATGAGACATTCACTCTATTCGAAGCCGTGGGCGCGTTAGAGGTGCGTCGGCTTTCTCACCGGATGTGAAACGTGCAACAAGAATTGCAGCTGACGACGATCGAACCCGCGCAGATTATGGACTCAAGGATGGATAGTGGCTACATAGCCCCCGGAGAAAATCTTGCGCAGGCGCTGGAAGACGACTACGACGTACGGCGGCCGTTGACACCAGAGGAGGTCGTTGGCTTGATGGACCAGTTGCTGTGCCATGAGGTGGGAGATGATATCGCCCATATGCAGACGGAAGGTTGCTAATTTGATTGCAGGTGGCGTGGCATAAGGGACATCCTCTTTCGCAGACGCTATTCACGTCAATTTATCTCGACAAATTACTGTGGCCGGTGCCCAGGACCATGGACGACGCTCGATTTGACCGTGTACCAAGTGATGCTCCTTTGGTTAACCTCGTCTTGAGAGCTTATTGTCTTGCATTAGTGAAAGCATGTGATTTTGTGCATGTCCGAGTGGCCACTGAATATTATTATGAGGTTAGTAGGCTGGCTCGCCAACTAGTTCTTTGACTCTCGCTAATGCTACCCGCCAACTAGGAAGAGGATTTTGTCAGTCAATTATACAATCGCAATCTTCTGTCTCCCTTCGATATATCCAACTTTCACCGCCTGCTGGACCAGGCGGTTGCCTGGGTTGCGGAACAGACCGATATTGATCAAAAGCTCAAAGATGCCATTCGTTGCCGACTAGTGTTTCGGCATGAGTTTTTGTCCGCACTACATCAGGATGTTGAGGTTCTTGAGACCAGATCAGTGGAAAATTTCGCCTCGTGTATAACTCAACTTCAACCTCTGACAGAGACAGTCGCGCTGGGAAAGCCGGTGCCAGATGCCTTCAGCTTGAAGATTCAGCGAAAGCTGGCTAGCACAGTGCCGCCACGTCCGATGGTTAATATTACCTCCGACGACGCGCTCACACATCTGAAACGACTGTGCCAGGATGCGATAGACATGCAGCAGATGCTGGACTATACCGGCCCCAGCAATTTCAAGGTATGTACTCTGAACTTGAGTCTAGTTGTAATTCTGACTTGTATTACAGACTGCCGTATGGACTTTGCTCTCTCGAAAACCACAGCCGTCAATTTATATTCGTTGTCTTCTTCAGGCATTGATTGTCAGCAACATGACGATCCTCGGTGCCGTACCTGTGAAGGAGTTTTTACGCGACGAGCTCGCGGAACTTGTTTTACCTGCCAGTATTTTACTAGAGGCTAACACTGATGAAGTGGAAGTGCCGTCCGATCCTCGGTTCCAGATTGCCCGGAAGATGGATGATTTCATGAAGCGATTCGCCCAGGTAAGTGAACATGTGGATCATGACATGTCCCATTTGCTAACTCTCACAGCCGTTCGTTGATACTGTGCGATGTGCCTGTCTCAATAGGTGTCGCATGCGCCGAACACTCTGCCATACTCTTGTCGATTGGGATAATCTACAAATTGAGGTGAGTCCTGCCTCGTGTCTCTTTGCTATTTGAGTGTTAATGCTGATCCAACGCAGGCAGAAGAAATGGATCTCGAGCTCCGCACTTTGAGTGGGGAACCACCTCTCCAATTCCAAGGCGGCGAACCGACCTGGTCCTTCCCACTTAGTAGCTGGGCCTATCACCAGAAGCTCCTCCAGTTCCGACTCATTCTCCAGATGGGCTTTGAGTTGTCGATCTACTCACCGGAAGAGCTGCCGGGCATGTACTGGTATTTGTCTCATATTTGCTCTACACATCTCGGCCATATTGATCGCATTCGCACGTTTACCGTGGCTGCACGAAAACGAAACTTGATGTCTACCGACGAGCACTCTGGGAGTTCCTCTCGACATGCATCCGCGTTCCACCGATCATTCCACGTTCTAGAGAGGTTGACTACGCATCTCATTGCGGTGGATGCATTTGCGATTGCTCTACATGCATTGTATGTTGTATTGGCCCGGCACAAGGTGCTCCCGTCTGCTTCGTCTCCCCAAGCATATTCGAGCGACCGACTGCGGTATGAGATCCGCATGAAACCGTTTATCCCTATCACATTGCCAGAATTGGTTCCATACGAGGAATACCGGCGCGAGGCAGCTCTCGAAGGTGATTCCGACGCAACCATTTTGGAGCGTGCCTCGAAAGCCATCACAGAAGCGCGCAAGGCATGGGAGGCAACCCTTGCCAATGGGGCATTCATTGATGACCTGTCCGCATCAACCCAACCGCGACCGTCGGCTATTGAAGAGGATTGGAAGCGTGACACGAAGAACACCATGCGTGCTTGCATTGGAACTAGTCTTGCTATTGATGCGGTCAAGAAGGCCCTCTCTGCGACATCTACCAAAGGCAAAACTCTCAACTTGGAGGTGACTATTCCTGAGGTTGGATCCAAGTCTCGTTGGCATGACTGGTGGGTGGTCCCGCAGGTGTCTGAGAAGAAGTCCAAGGCGTGAATGATATGTTATTGCTAGGATAGAGGCATATATGTGTCTGATTTACTTGACCAACTAGTTATGATGTACGAGTGATACCTTTTATTCGTTATAGAAATGACCATGACTTTATATGACGTCTCCGTATAGAAGCTATAAAACTTGCACATAGCTAATATGAAAGTAGTTAACGAGTATATATCCATATGGCATGAAGACTGAAGTATGTTGAAACAACCAATCCACAAATCGACCAAATCAGGTCACATCCGTAGCGAACGGGAACATCCGCTGGGTTATGAAATCATCTGTCTGGCCGATTTCACATTCACTCTTTTCCACACTTCACACCTCCCTTGAATCCGACATTCCAATCCTACACACACCTTGGCACTTTGAAGAAGTCATAGAAGTGGAAGTCTTTACAAATTTCTTATTTTGTTCCCAAGGGTTTCCCTGTTTCGCAGGACAATCCGGGGCAGCTCACGGACCTCCGATGATAGGCACTGTTGGACGCATCAATCGCTCTAGGGCCGGTATTTTCCATTGAACTCATTGTTGGCGCCATTCCGACTGGTCAGCACCAGTGAGAGCTGTCCATTTTCAGCCTTCACCTCGATCTACGTCTTCCTATGCCGCTCCCTCTTATTGCCCGGTCGCCGCAGGCAGCCTTTCCTTTAATTCCTTCGCCGATCACGGGGATCCGATTGTGAAGAAAAAATAAGAGTACAAAATCCACATTATGCCAACTTACCCTATCCGTCGCCGCCCGCGCGAGTGCAAGACATGTCTACCATGCCGAGCGAGCAAAGTCCGCTGCGATCGCAACGTCCCCTGCGGCAATTGCACCAAACGAAACTTCCCCTGCTCCTACGGTCGTCCGCCCTCTACGAAACCTCCCCCTCCTCCTACCGCCGGCACTGCTTCCTCCACCTCATTACAGCAGTCTACGTTGGCCTCCCCCACGATCCCCCCATATCCCAGCGCAGCTCCCACAACCGATGGCTCATATGCCGATCACCCCTCGAGCACCAGCGCCGATCCGGATTTACCGGACATAATTGATATCTCCCAGGCGGAGTGGAATGAAATAACCAACAAAATGGTCGCAATGGAACAGATCCTTGGCAGTCTGCACTCGCTCTTCAAAACACACTCGACTCACAAGCCGCCAGAGCCAGGGCCAGAGGAGCCAGAGCCTGAGCCAGAGCCAGAGCCAGAACCAGAGCCTGTCGAACAAAGAAAAGCTTCCACCCGGTCGGAAGGCGTCTACGGGTCGAATGTCTTGAAGACGGGCGCGGTACATCTGGGGTCGCGGTCGGCCCTGGTTGATATTTTGGACAAATCAAAGCAGTCGGAGGACACAGCGCAGGCGCTGCCCCAGGATGATCTTCTTGCCGAACTTGCTCTGGGGAATGAGTCGGCTGCATACCCCTTTGTAGATTTGTGGACCTCTGACCCGTTCACCTTCAATATCGCCGGTGTTTGTGCGGTTCTTCCGGAAGACGGACGGTGTTTGGAGTAAGCCAGAGATCTGCGGTATTCTGCGATGCATGCTAATTCCAATTGTCAGGTTTCTGGCGTTTTATCAAGATATAGGAGCAGTTTTATACCCAGTACTTTCCGACACTGCACAATTAGGACGACATACTAAACGACTTCTCGATAATCGACGACGAGCAGGGGGTGTCTATAAACCCGATGCCAACGGATTAGTGAAACCATTTGGGATGCCGTTAGCTTTTCTCAGTCTTCTTTTTGCGGTTCTTGCATCGGGGTGCCAGCTGTCTGGCATCCCGGAAAGCGACCGTGAGTTGACCTCATGGGTATACGGTGCGTCGCATTCTAGGAAGGTCAGGAGTACTGTACTGACTGTCTGCAGTGTCGTGTGCGTATCAATGTCTCCGGATGTTGAATTACGTCTCGCAACCCAGTGTCGAAGTAATTCAGATTCTTCTCATTATTAGCAACGTACTTTCATACAATATGAATGCAGGTGCATCATACACTCTGCTTGGTACGTTGAGGGTGTTTCCAGTGAGATGGTCAAGCTAACGCGATATCAGGTATGACGGAGCGTATGTGTCTTGTTCTCGGGCTCCATGTTGAGTCGAGTGGGTTCTCACTTGCAGAGCAGGAAGTGCGAAGGCGCGTCTGGTAGGTAGCCATTTTGCTCCTTTGGTTAATCCAAGGCTCACATTTCTCAGGTGGACCATGGCCTTCCAGAACAGCCATTTCTCACTTGCCTATGACCGACCATCGATCACCATGGTCAGCCAGCCCGAAATCCCATTCGATCCTAAATCAATGCCGGGCCATCGTTCATATTTTGAGACTCTCTGTCGCATTGTATCCTTGTCATTGGAAGTCCTGCGGTCGCGCATGTATCCCGGATCATCTCAGTTACGTGTCCATGAGATCCGTGAGTATAAACAACAGATCCAGCGCATGCTCGCTGAAGCGAGTTCCCATCTGCGGTATCGAGACAACTGTCGGTCTCTGGCCGACCATATTGAGCGAACCGAATTGCGCCTGCACTCTTCCTATCTCCTCTCTGTCTTGTGTCGCGTCTCCCTCGACCCACATTCCCATTTGGACGCACCGCGTCGGGCAATGATCCGCGAAGACTGTATCGATAGCCTGGTCAACACAATCGATGCGTTTGTCGAATTGCACGAGATCAATTCCCACTGCTCACGGTCCTGGATCAGTCTGCAGCGAAGCATTGCATCTGCCTTTTTGCTCGTTGCCAATGATGACAGCCCCCAGACCTGGCAGCTGATCGACAGGCTGGAGATGGTTCTGGCGGACCACGTCTACGCAGACGACGGCATGAACCAGAACAACCGCACCGACTCCGCCAAGCATCTGTCTTCGTCGCTCCGTGCCTTGCGTGAGATCCGCCAGGCCTTCAGCGCTCGCACGAATAGCTCGAGAGGGCAACCCTCGAGCACAAGATATTCCCCGCTTCTGTTGCCTTCCCCTCCCTCTCTCCAACCCAGCCCCACTAGTGTGCCGTCAAATAATGCCGGTCTGCAGCCGATGGAAGGGTTGAGCATGCGGAATATCCTTGGTCGGGTTTCGGATGTGATGTTGTTCCCCAGCATGAGCGGGGACAACCCGATAGTGTAACCGCTTCATATATGGTGAATTTTGGCTCGGTTCCCTGTGCTGGCGTTTGGGGAACGTGGGAATGTGTATTGGGATATTGGGAATATACAATCGAACACCTCGGCATTTCCTAGGAGGTTAGCATTTTCTGCGCTATATACATACCCCCTCACCTACCCCGTGGGGAAGAATGGATATATATATCCTTCCAAAATAAAAGGAAGGTCCTGGAGATTTGCAGTCAAAATTGTAAGTGAAAGTCGAAAGCCGAAAGTCGAGTCCACAAAATCGGCACATTCCCTTTTAGATGTCAGCTCGAATGCCGGGAGATTCGGCCGACCGATCCTTTTCTCCACCGCCGGTACTTCTACGTAGATGAAGGATCAAATCACATCGATCTCTAACGTCTTTGACCTCGGCTGGCTACTTATCTCAGCAGATCCGACGAGGTGACAAGGGTCAGGTGGAGCCGTAGTTTCGGCCGACCGAGTTATCCCCGTCTGGCTGTGCCAAAGGTATCGTCTGATGTTGTCGATGCCTGATCCACTTGGCCTAGTATGGGGTGATGTGGAGGATCTAGGCTGATCGGACTCGTATGACCTTGAACTATATTCTCGGGTAATGGCATGTTGTTGGAACGAACGGAGTACGGAGTCTTCCGTCTACAATGTAGTATACAACATAGTATACATATCTTGTATACTCTGTACTAGGCCAGGTCAATATGATATCCTTTTCCAGGTGGACCCGGGACTGCCGGCATGATGTTTCGGAGCCGGCCTCGGGTATCTCGGGCTGAACCGATATGAACTATGGAAAGGAGTATGTTGTTCTCTGATCGCTAGCTAGGTATACACCTAATACACCTATTCATAGTACATGTAGGGGTGCTAGTTGGTTGGATTTGGAATCCCCGTTACTCACAAGTCCCGATTTGAATAGTTACATCGGATATCCTGCGTAAGAACTAATATTGACATTCTACCTAGACCCCAGGAGTTGTGTCATTTATAGCACATGCACTAATCTTGGAAGATTTTAAATGCGTCCAGTAATGAGAATACAAGTAGCCCAGGAATAAACCCTTTGGCAACTTTGATGCCCAACGCTTGGCGGTCCTTTTTGGCTGGTCTAGTATGGGAATTAGTGAATTGCTTGAAGTAGACTGAGAGCATCAAAATAAATCTAATGCGAGACTTTCTTATATCACTGACTCCTTAATACCTGATATCACTTGCTACTAAGTTTCCATCTCGGCTGTCCTGCATTAGTCTAGACGACAGGTCATTTCCCAATGCACCAATCCGTGTGGTATGTTGGATGTGCTCGTACACCCCGGAAAATCCCTTGTTGACTCACCGCTACAGAGTACACTGTAAGAGCCGAGCACTTATCTCGTGATTCTTTCTCATTCCTGAGGTCACCAATCCGAGACATTTTAATCTATCAAATATCTCAATTCCAAGGAAATACGGAATCACAGCTTCAATGTCATCATCGGATGTTCCCTGACCCCAGATCAGCGAAGACGCCGCGCCTTCGAAAGTACTCCGTAGCGTGCGCCTCTTCCACAGAGCCAGCAATCGAGACTACTAGTCCCTCGGCTCAAAGTTTCTTCTCAAGGAGCGCGGGGAAGATCCTCCTAGCCATGAGGTCATCAACACCCACTTCATCAAAGAGAATACCACCCTCCCCGTCCCGACAACCGTGCAGGAGTGGACCGAGGGCGACAAGTATTCCAGATCGTCGAGCGGGTGCCTGGGGTACCGTTAGAGGAGATTTGTTCGTCAATCCCCTAACCCGACCGGGAAAGACTCGTCCGCTAGACTGCTGAGTATCTGGGGCAGCTCCGCTCGTTCCACTCCGCTAAGATGGAAAGTGTCTATGGCCAATCTATTCGGTGTCTTCATCTCTTTCGCGATGATGATTTGGGGTGACATATGGCCCATCGAGCACGGTTGACGAGCTGTGGGATGTTTTGATGAAATCCTGAAGCGACAAAGTACCGGAAGTTGTGAGATTGCGGCTCCGTGAGCACATGCCTTCTCCTCACCCGTGAACCTTGACACACGGGACCTGACTGACTGCATTATCCCGAGGTCGTGGACCCGGCCAACTTTGAACTGGGAAGGTTTGGGGTATCTACCTATATGGCCAGAGTTTATGGGGTCGAGGGAGACCTGGAAGCGTCTGCTACTGGGAAACATGGCCAATCAGAACAGGCTCGCATTTTCGAGCCACGCTCGAGTGACTTGGAAATGCGCTTGAAAGTGCTGAAGGATTGTGGCATTGAGGAAGAGATCAAGATGTAGGCAGTATGCAGTACGAGATACAGAGCCAAGGCTAACAGACATCTGGAATGAAAAAACGAAGCGAATGGCAAAAATGGAATCAGAGATGACCGTTTAGTCTTCCAAGTTGGACATTGCTATAGACACTCGACGATCTCAACTTCTTTCGTCCCGTTAAAGAGGATACTATAGGACTTGTTGCCGATTGTTCTTATGTATAGGAAAGATCTACCGAATTCTCATGAATAATCTCTCAATGCTTGTCAATTTTCAAATGCAAACCAATCCAATATATGTTGTATAAAGAAAATTGAGAATAGTATGTCCAACTTGATATTTGGAAAGTGTGAAGCTTTGAGGTGGAGATGAGCGATGAGCAGAGACATGTCGTTCATTTCCTCTTTCAGCTACAACTCCGAACCTCCCCTCATTTTCTTTTCCCTCCCAATTTCTCGTCGTTCACCATTCAGCCACCCCATCATTGGCCTTGTTCCTCATTTTGACTACTTGTGGGGAAATAGAATGTATCCCCCGCTTTTGCCCCGGTCTTTGCCCCCGGAAATCCCGCGCCCATCCACAATACGCCAATATACGAAGCTTTGCGATGGCTTTCCTTAAAAAATGCCCAACCTTCCCCTGCAAAGCTAGCACATGTACCTGGCTGGACCTCGGGAGCAAAGTTATTAGCTTTACCCTGTTAGTAGTGCCGATCACTACCTAGTCCCCAGGCACGGCCGACAGCAAGCTGGTAGACCCTGCTCTCGAGCGGAGTTGTAGTGAAAATTGCTCATTACTGCCCATCACATGGGAGGTCATCACTAGTCTGCCTCGGTGTCGATCCCTATTTCCTCGGCGATGATGGTGCTACCTCGTACTCCGAACGGAGCACGCAAAGAAAGACACATTAGTGCAATCGCGGTTAGCTAGGACCCTGTCTGCTGCGCGACGATCGGTGCCATCAAAATGCGAATAAAGAGCTGGCTCGCTCCGGGGTTGAATTTTTGATCTTTCGAAGGTTCTTCCTGTTCCGCGACAAACCTTTGATTGACAGGTTGGGGAATCGGCGCCTATTCGATTGGTCAGACAAGATATCAACCAAAGAAACGACAACCAGATAGGCACATTCGACAACATGCGTCTTTTGCCAACGCTCGCCACCGCGCTTCTATTCGCAGTCAATGTGACAGGAAGTCCAGCCGCACCTTCAGCCTCGGTGGAATCCGTCACCCCCGTCGCGAATAGTGTAGACGAGGCCGCTCCGACAGCCTCAGCCCCCACAACTTCCGCCGCTCAAGCAAACAATGTCAATCAGGCCAATGTCGCAGCCGAGACTCCTACTGCTGCTGCCAACACCGTCAAAGCTGCCAACACAGCTACTGCTTCTGCGGCTGCGACGGAAGAGACCACTGCTGTTGCAGATACCGCTGACCCAACCACGGCCAACCCCGTGGAATCCGTGGTCGGCGGCATAAATACCGCTCTTGGTGTCGATGTGAATGAATCAAGTTCAGCCAATGCAGCCGGTTCGACTGGAACTGTTGATAACTCGGCTGCTGTGACTAGCTCCTCCGCTGCGGAGACTACCTCCTCGGCTCCCAAGGCTACCTCCTCCGCTGCGTCGGATACAGGCAGCTCAAGCACCAAGTCTACCAGCTCTGATAGTAGCTCCGACGGTACTACATCTTCTGATATCCTGCCAGGCTTGAAGGATGCTTTATCGAGTTTGCTCGGGGGTAGTAGCGGCCTTGGGGACCTTCTACATGGGCTTGAAAGTCTGCTCAACCCCAGCTTCTTGGGTAATTTCGCCGACACCTTCGAATATCTCTCTACCGGTCTAGCACCCCCGGTAGACAACCAGCTCCGAACTTTGGTGGGCAATGCCAACGATCTCCTGACTGCAAGCTTCATCAAGAAGACCGGTACTCTCATTGACAATGCCAACAGCCTCTTGACCGAGGAGAACACCAAGGAGATTGGAACTCTCCTCCAGGTGGCCAATAAGCTGTTGTCCAGTCAGTTTATCGACAAGGTGGACAACCTCATCGACAACGCCAACAACCTCCTTACCTCCAATTTCGTCAAGAAGACCAACAACCTCATTGATAAAGCCAGCCCTCTCATTGACAAGGCCGGCCCTCTCATCGATGATGCCAGTGGCCTGCTTACCGAGAAGAACGTTCAAGCTATTGAGTCGCTCTTGACCAATGCCAACACGCTGCTTACTGCCACCTTTGTCAAGGAGACCACCAATCTCATCGGCAAGGCCAGCCCTCTCATCGACGACGCTAGTGGACTCCTTACCGAGGCCAATGTCAAGGCAATCGAGTCACTCTTGTCCAATGCCAACAAGCTGCTCACACCCAGCTTTATCTCGACCACCGGCCAGCTCATCAAGCAGGCCGGTCCTCTCATCAACCAAGCAAGCGGTCTTCTCACTGCGGGTAATGTCAAGGAGATCGAGTCACTCTTGTCCAATGCTAACAAGCTGCTTACACCCACCTTTATCTCAACCACCGGGAAGCTTATCAACCAGGCCGGTCCTCTCATCAACCAAGCAAGCGGCCTGCTTACTGCGGGTAATGTCAAGGAGATCGAGTCACTGTTGGGCAACGCCAACAAGCTGCTCACGCCTAGCTTTATCTCGACTACTGGCAAGCTTATCAACCAGGCCGGTCCTCTTATCAACCAAGCAAGCGGTCTTCTCACCGCGGGCAATGTCAAAGAGATCGAGACTCTACTCGGCAATGCTAATAGCCTGCTGACTACGAGCTTCGTGAACCAGACCACTAGCCTGATCGAAGAAGCTAGTGAGCTCTTGTCTTCGGATACGATTGACGGACTGAAATCTCTCCTCACTCAGCTTACTCCTATCATTCCCGAGCTCAAGGGCCTGCTCAAGCCAGCCACTATCAGCGAAATTGAGAACGTGCTTGGCAACGCTAACAAGCTGCTCACGGACTCCTTCGTCAAGGATACCAACACTCTGGTCACCGAGGCTGTCAGCCTTCTCACCCCCGACCTGGTCAAGGCTCTCAAGTCGCTTCTTAGCGATCTTACTCCGCTGATCCCCGAGTTGAAGTTGCTGTTGACCAAGGAAACAATCGATTCGATCGAGGCCCTTTTGAACAACGCCGGAAACCTGCTCACGTCAGACTTCGTCAAGGAAACCAAGGGACTGGTCGGCGAAGCCAGCGACCTCCTCACTCCGGAGGTGGCCAGTGGGCTGAAGTCGATCTTGAAGGAAGTCATTCCTTTGCTTCCGGAGCTGAAGTCGCTTCTGAACAAGAACACCATCTCTGCCATTGGCTCTCTCTTGTCCAACGCCAACACCCTCTTGACCCCCAAGTTCGTCAACGAGACCATTGGTCTGGTCGACAGCGCAGACGACCTCCTGACCCCAACCATCGTCACTGGACTGAAGGATCTCCTCGGCGACGTCATTCCCCTGATTCCCGATCTCAGAAAGTCACTGCTGAACACCACCATCATCACCGATCTGGGATACATTGTGACCAACGCTACGACTTTGCTCACGCCCGCCTTCGTCGACGATACCGCAGACCTTGTTGAGAATGCCGATGGCCTCTTGACCCCCAAGGTGGTCAGCACGCTCAAGGAGATTCTTGGATACGTGCCCGATTTGTTGCCCGAGGTGAAGAAGTTGCTCAAGCCGTCTGTCATTTCGGATGTTGGCGCGCTCTTGGAAAATGCTCATGATCTCCTCACTCCTAAGTTCGTCAACGAGACAAGTGTCCTGATCGATGACGTGACAAGCTTCTTGCCTTTGATCCAGGAATTGCTCAAGGCGCTGTGAGGAGTCTACGTGTTATGATTTTCTTATATCGATTGCGGCTAACGCAATCATGATCTTTAATGTTCTCTAATGATAATCAACGTTGTCTTGACTCTGCTCCGTGCGTTGGTAGAGTTTCCGTGTAAGCTGGGCTGAAGGCCTGAGTGCCTTCGACCAAGTAGAACCAGAATAGTCAGATGCCCATGCTCTTTCTTGGCGACGTAGAATTTTAAGAATGCCCGATCTATTTGGGGACACTCCGTCTTAAACGGCAAAAAGGGCCAGCCTTACAGACCACTTTCCTATGTTCAGCGAAAGACAACAAGAAACCCACGAAGGTGTCTTCGACCAAGTCTTGGTCAACGGCCGACGGTCCCAAAGTTGTAGCGTCTGCCGATCTTGGCGGACACATTGGAGGCCCGCATTTTCCAAATCCAGCAACTCCGGAGATGATCAAACATCATCCACCTCCAGGGTGAGAGATTAATTAATAGCAACCCTGGATGATACCAAGTGGATATCGTGGTGAATAAACAGGGTAGCATCTACAGTATTCGCCGCCAATCAACCCCTAGACCCTGCAGTATGCCGCAGCCCAGTTTCCCAAATAGGAAAGTCGTCGGTTTCACCCTACGCGAGAATCATCGTGGAACATGCAATGGAACGAGGTGATAGGGCTTGTGGAGTGTATGGGAATCTAGCAGGGACTATTTATATGCGATGAAATCCATCTCTTTCCTACCATTCTCCAATCCAATCAATCTCATTCACCGTCCCCTTACAAACGAACATCATGGGCGTGATATCCAAATTCGCCGCCTTCACTACCTTGACCACCCTAGCCACCCTGGCAAACGCTTGGCTACCAGAAGAAAACAAATCCATCACCGCCAAAGATGGCACAAACCTCTTCAGTTCCTCCAACGGCAAAATCCGCGGCGTAAACCTCGGCTCCCAATTCATCTTCGAGCCCTGGCTTGCTAGTAGTGCATGGAACGACATGGGATGCGGCGGAAAGAACTCGGAATTCGACTGCGTTTCCTCGCTCGGCCAGGACGCCGCGAACACCGCTTTCGCCAACCACTGGTCGTCTTGGATCACACAGGACGATATCAATGAGATGGTCAGCTATGGCTTGAACACCATCCGCGTGCCGGTTGGTTACTGGCTGCGTGAGGACCTCGTTGATGCCGACAGCGAGCATTTCCCCCAGGGTGGGCTGGATCAGCTGAAGAAGTTGTGCGGCTGGGCTAGTGACAGTGGTATGTATATCATTATCGACTTGCATGGTGCGCCCGGTGCGCAGACCGCGGAAAATGCGTTTACGGGCCAGTATGCTTCTGAGCCTGGCTTCTATAACGATTACAACTACGAGCGTGCGCTCAAGTGGCTCGAGTGGATGGTCGATCTTGTCTACCAGACGGATGAGATGAGGAATGTGGGCATGTTGGAGGTTGTGAATGAGCCTGTTCAGGATGACGCGTCGGCTTCGTCCATGCGGTCGAAGTACTACCCGCAGGCTGTTGATGTAAGAAGTATTTTCGGTCTTCGCGTCGCGTGTATGGACTAATGGGTGAATATACAGCGTATCCGTGCCGCTGAGAAGAACCTTTCCATCGATTCGAATGACTACCTCCACATTCAGACGATGGATGAGTCCTGGGGCTCGGGTGATCCCAACGAGTATCTCGACGACTTGACCTACATGGCCTATGATGATCATCGTTACCTGAAATGGGATACCAGTGTTGATCCCTCGCATGACAACTACATCAGCACTTCCTGCGGCGATAATCGCGATAGCAACTGGCCTAACATCATCGGCGAATGGAGTCTCTCTGTGCCGGATGATATCGAGACGTCGTCGGACTGGGATCCTAGTTCGAATACTGACTTCTATGGAAAGTGGTTTGCGGCGCAGGTTCACTCCTATGAGAAGCAGCAGGGATGGATCTTCTGGGCCTGGAAATCTCAGCTGAATGATTACCGGTGGTCTTACCAGGGTGAGTTTTTCTTTCCATTCGTCAAAATTGGACGATGATAGCTGACTTCTTGCAGATGCTGTCGAGGCTGGCGTTATTCCTAAGGATTTGAACAGCGTGCAGAGTGTTTGCTGAGCATGTCTCTTGTCGAGTTATCCGAACAGTTAGGCTGTATACTGTTAGCTGGTTTGAAATAGCAGCATTATATCGCCCATGCAACAATAGATAAATATGAATAAGTCGGGTTGTTCATAGTGAGCGAATACGTACACGTGCTAGCAATAAGCGTATGGATAAGCAGAAGAATACCTGTAGAGCCTAGGGGATAACTTCAGGAGTTGGGGTTGGCCACCACACCATCGCCCAAAGGGATACTCCTGGCCCCTCGGCCTGAGGGCTAGCATCAGCAGCGACCTTGCCCTGCCCAACTCGAATCTCTTCGACTTCCTCAAATCCCATCGATAGATAGAGAGCGCGCGACCCTGCAGTCGTTGCTTCGAGCCAGATCGGAAGGTTCGCGGCTTGAGCGGTCTGTTGGTGATCCCGCATGATTGATTTGGCGAGGCCTGGACAAATATTAGTAAGAGGTGCGTATGTCAGGAATAGATCCGTCTAACCTTTGCCACGATGTTCGTGCTCGGTGCCGAGACTGAAAACGTAGTAGTACTGGCTCTGTCCACGTAGACCATGTTTCTTCGCATTGTCGGTCATACCGGAGAATTCATACCAAAGACGCTAGATGATTGTTAGTTCAGTCGGGATTGTTCTCGGCCAGAATATTGGGCTCTTACCTTAACGCCTGGAAGTCCTATTCTCCACAGTACGCCCAGAAATCCAGCCCACAGAAGAGTCCAGGCATTGTCAACGTACCCACCCGGTGGAATCATGACTGATGCCGCTTTCCAGCCATCGGCTTCGGTAATCACTGCGCGATTAAGCAAGGCTGACTTGATGAGAGCGGTCCAATATGTCGGCAGATAAGCCAACCTTTCTTGCTGCGACATGTCTAGTAGCATGTACGCAATGACGGGGTCTGTGTCGAAGACGCGACCGTTCAGCGCTGCGACCGAGCCCAGCATACCTATAGTTTTGTCAGTATCTAAGCATCATCCTTCAGTTAGAAATACTCACTGTCACCGCCGTGTGTTATCGGGACTGATGCTACAGCCATGGTGTTTGTTTAGGTTAGCAGAGTAGTAGTAAACTAGGTTGACGTGTCATTGGCCGAGTCTGGCAGTGACTGAAGGCAGCCATAGGAGGAAAGGCGCAAAGGTGCGCGAGGAGATTCGTCTGATGCGTTTGGCATCGACGTCATGATGTTTATTATGTAATCATGCGATGGTCAAGTGCCGAGTTCTGGAGGTCGATTGACTTAGATGGCGCACAGGTGACAACTATCATCATCAACGTTCTTATGCTCTCGGTCATGCTCATAGCTATCTGCTTCCATTGAGAATGCCTCGTTTATCTCCGCTGTGGATAGCGTCAGCTCGGGAGCACAGTCTGCTGACAAACACTGGAGCTCCACGGGACGCACCCGGCCCGCAACGGCTGTCAGAATTCTGGTCAGACATCATTCATTGGGATATTGGCATTGAATTCCAACGTATGAGCTAAGGATCCAGAAGTTCGCAGATGCATTTTCACGAATGTAATCTGAATACCAGGCTGATATGACTGCACACCCGCTGGCTTGGGACTGGCGGTATCGGCAGATTATTGTTCATTGATACAACAGTTCCATCCACCAGAATTAGACGGAAGTGCTGTGCAGCCAGATTCACTAACGGTATTCAATATATACCATAGCTCACTATTCAATGGATACCGAAGACCTAAGTCTCCCAAGACTCCCAATGCTTTCAAACCCAAAGACACCTGGAATATTCAAGACTGGAATACTCAAGACACTGAAAACATCTGAGGTGGGCATGCAACATAACCACCTGTTAAAAGACACGGTCACTACAGATACTGTTTTATACAGCTTCCCTTCTCAAAACAACCTCACCTCAGCGTTATTGGCCTGGAAGTCTCCTTTTGTTGTTTCAGGCAGTTTGCACCACTCCAAGAACTGTTTTATTCTTGCTCACCGCTATAATCACTCTCTGGAACGGGGAAAACAAAGCCAGAAGGATTCCTCGACGTTATGTGGATACTTGTCACTATGGAAACTAGCTTGAAGTAGAATCGCATCCACTTTATACCCATATTGACAATTTAGGACCAAACAAAAAGAGACTAGGTATCCATACTCCGTACTCCGTACAAAATGCAGCGATCCAGCCTCCGAATTTTTTTTTTTTGAGCTAACAAGGTGGGACCTGGTCAGTGTTTATAACCCCGATGCTCGCTCTCAATGCTGAAATTTTTGTCAGGTTGTCAGAACGCCCATGGTGCCTTATGTGTTCCTCCCGTGAGAAATCCGTGTTCAGCAACTTCATTGAACAATCACTGTTCGCTGTTGTTCGAAAATCCCAGTCATTCAACAGTCTCAGGCTGAACTTTCCTTGGGCCATTCCAACATTGACTTGATTGGACGATCAGTAAGTGTTAAGTCCGGTGGGCGGACCGGGTTTACACATTATACGGTCAGAAATCATGTCGAACAACGCCGTGGCAAGGATGAGGAGAATGTCCGGGGCACTGGGGCCCAGACATGCCGATGGCGTACTTCCTGAGCCGCAAACATCTAATGACAGCCTTACAGCCGTCCAGGATAAAGCGATCATTGAATACGTTGAACGATGGAAGGACCACGGATTTCAACTGAGAAAGCAATCCATGGTGTCAGAAATCGCTAGCGCCTATCTCAAGCATCATGGTAGCTCAGACAATGGTACCAGTCGTCACAGTGGGATATTTGCTCGCAATGAAGCCTTTCACAAACGATTCAAGAGGTATCGAGCGGCAGAGATGGGCGAACCGTCAAACAAAGATCCTGCTATGGAAGATAGTAAGCTCTGCGAATTCATAGATCAATTTGCGGCCATTCGATCAGACCACCGACTCAATAATGAGCATATTTATGTCCTCTCGGACACGGGGTATGCCACTACAATTCAAAAGGACAGGCAGCCTCTGAACATAAGCCGCCGGAGATCTTCTGAGAACCGTGGATTTGCCTCTGTCATCTATTGTTACCCAGCCCGCGGCAAACCGCTCTCGCCATATGTTATTTTCAAGTCGTCAAAGGTTCAAGGGCCCAGGAGTCACGAGGACCGAATCACGATATCGTTCAATGGCAGTGGCTGGGCCGAAACGACGCATGCACTGGATTGGCTGCAAAGTGTGTTTGAGAAGGAAACCAGTCCATTTGGACGCCGGGAGCGTCAACGAGGCCGAAGCCAAAGACGTCTTCTATTGATTGATAGTCTATTTCCCGTGACGCCTGAATTCTTTGTAACGTGCTGGGAAAGAAATGTCATCTGTCTCTGTCTTCCAAAAAAAGGCAGTGAACATCTCAACCCTTTTGACAACGGAATTTTCAGCGCCCTTGATAAGCTCTATGCAGAGCATATGAAAAAGCAATTACGAGTGAATTGTCCATACACCATATCACCATCCCGATTTGCGACCTTTATTGACCGTGAACTTGGATTCCCTGATCGGGACACGGAATCAATGGAGGCATGGTTCAATTCTTGCTTGCTTCCACCTAGCCGCACACGATTGCTCAGTCGTCGAACGGGCGACCGGATTCGATCTCAAACCGTTGAGCCCAACACCCCAACTCGTGCTAGGAGACGCCATGTCTCACCAGACGAGAACAATGTTGAAGAAGACGATGATTTAGCTGTAATTGTTCGCGGAGAGGAGGTATCCTCGCGGCAGTCACTGCGAGGTCCACGGCGCCGAGAAACGCCCACCCAGGAGGTCCCAGAAGAACCAGAAGCCTCTGAAAATTCCTCGGACAACGATCATGTTTCGGAACGGAACGAGTCCGAGCAATCGAGCAGCGAAGAAGAAAGCTCCAATATTCAAGTCCCTATCACGCCGTGTCGGACACCAAAGCAGCCCAAAACCCCCAAGTCGTCCCGCAAATTGGAAGCCCTATCAGATCCGGTGATGTCGCTTGAGGATTTTAGAGAGTGCCTTGATAGGTACGAAGAGGCATCGACCCCCGATAGGAAACGGCACCGGGAGGAAATGGCGTTGACCTATGCCAAGTGTGTCTGGACGCTCGAGCAGAGCATTCAATCCTCGCCGTTGTCGTCTTCCAAAAGGTCACGGACTCGTTGAATACGAGATTCTGTCGCTGCACCGAGGTTCTCTGGAGTTCAGATGAACGTCTACGCTCATCATCATTTCCATTTTTCTTTTGTTTCTTTGTATTTTTGTCTTTCCACGTTGTTGATGCGCTCCTGAATCATGCATACTGAAATAGCTGCTCCAATTTCATCTCTCCATGTAGTAACCCGCGACCATTCAAACGAATCGACGGCCTCTGAACACCTGCCAGGACATTTTATTTTATCAACTGACTTTCAAATTATTCAGTCTCTGGGCACTGCCTCAACAGAATTCCAAACGGGAAAATTACGCGACAGAAAAAGAAGCTAAAAGGAATTGTTCAACACTTGGTGGATACATGTCACTATGGAAACCGGCCTGGAGTGGAATAGCAACACCCACGGTATTCCCAATACGAATGACAGCAATCTAATAAGATGAAGCGGAATTATTTGCTGAGCCAACAGTGTCTACAACCCTAGTCCAATGCGAAATTTCTCCGTCGGACTTTCAGGTCCATTTTTGTCTGAACGAATCATGCACTTGACTGCCTGAAGACTGTCTTCCAGCCAGAGACCAGACCCAAAGGTCGGCGTGAAGCATGGAGAGTTCTGCTGATTTCCCAGCGATTTCGCATAGTCTTTCCAGGGTTCGAAAAGTTCTGCTGGGAAACAGAATCGCTTGTCTTTCTTGTCCCCAGAACGATCAACGGTTCTTCAACCCAATCGAAGATATCGCTTTTGGGCCGATGGAAAAGAGCTATACCGACTATAAGAGATTCTCCGATAACAATGAAAGCGCCATCACACTGGACGTGGAGGAGTTTGCATCATGGATCGAATGGAGAGGTAGCTTCATCTAAGCAGAAGAAGCTGCAGATGTTTGGCGTCAAAAGTGCCATGTGTCTCGCAGCTGCCTCTGATATGCCTTCACTCCTTGGTATGCTAAACCATGTATTCAACAACACTGTGAGCGATCGTTCACTTTTTCTTTTGTATACAAATTCGTGCTCAAGCCGGTACCGGGATCTCAAAATACCGGAACCGCTTTCCAACAACACCTTCATCTCCTCTCGAAATCGAATTTCTCTTGAATCTTCTTTCTTCAATCTAAACTCATCTTTGTTTAATCTCTACCTTTACAATATCTCCCAAATCCACACATCAATAGTCAGCCATGGCAACCGTCCTCCTCATTCTCGATGTCCAAAACGGGATAATTGACCGCCTGGACAACACAGAGCCCTACCTCGAACGCCTGGCATCGACCGTCACTTCTGCACGTAAGGCCAACGTGAAAATCATCTACGTTGTCACTGCCTTCCGCCCAGGCTATCCAGAAAGCAACATAGACAACTCCTCTATCTCCTCTGTCGCTGCACGCGGTGAATATATCGAAGGCCAATCATCGGTGCAAGTCCACCCAGCTATCTCTCCTGCGGTTGGAGAAGTGATCCTCACCAAGCGTCGTGTCTCGGCCTTCTTCGCCACGGAACTCGATATGCTTTTGCGCTGCGCAGATGCGAAGTCCATCGTTGTCGCGGGCTTAATCACCAGTGGAGCTGTGCTATCGACTGTTCGCCAGGCAATGGATATGGACTACCGCATCACGGTCTTGGAGGATTGTTGCATGGATCGTGATGAGGAGCTGCACCGAGTGCTGATGGAGAAGATCTTCGTGCGTAAGACGGATGTTGTTTCGGCGAATGAGTGGGTCGAGAAGCTTTCCGTCATGGATGGGCGCTAGATATTTCTTTTGGTCATTGCTTGATTGACTGGCTGGTGTTACCTTGCTTTCATATGGAGACTGGTGGATGTCTCGTTGCAGGCCAGTCCGGTGGCGGCGATCTATTCAAGCGCTCTGTTTTAGCCATGTTGTCTTTCAAATCGTTAGCCTTGGAAATATCACAACCCTGCTAGATGAATACTAGCGTCTATTGGGCACCTACTTCGCCGTATCATGTCAAGGCCTATAACCATATTACTAATTGAGGAATAACCAATCCGATTCTAGCTTCGTCGAACAAATGAGATAATTACATGTCAGTGTCTCTATCAGGAATTCCTGACAAACCTGGACGTCAGCGAAGCCAAGCCACCACGAGGCCCAGCTTTAGCGGGTGTTAAGGGCTGTGCATAACAATAACACATTCTTAAAAGGGCAGATAATACTAGTCTATTCTAGAAGTGATTCAATCTGCCAGAGATGCTCTTTTGTATTGGATTCCACGCATTTGGTGACATCTTTAGACAGTTGGTCAGCCAATGCACGTATCGACATGTTGATTCGAGCCGCTTCACACTTCTCATACTCCAATGGCATTTTTGTGGCAGTAGGCAGAATACAAATTGACATATCTGTAATATACATTGGAACTTCCGCAAAAAGCATCGGAGATAATGTCATCGCTGTGTAAGTTATGATCACTTGAATTAGCATTAAAAAAACATATAATCGTAGTAAGGCCGTAATAATAGCTACAAGATCATTTTAAGTAGCTCGATATTTCGATTACAGGCTGAATCGTCAAGTACAGAGGCCGTATAGGCGACCGACTATTTTACTTCCATGTAAATGACTACCTGGCAACAAGCCGACGCCGAAACCTTCCTACTTGGACCTCGGCCCAGAAGACCTCGGGAATATTAGATAAGCTGGAAACACAGTCCAGGGACCTTGGAGCCTGGAGCGACGTGGCTCGCACAGGAATCTCGGTACGGTGTACTTATTTCTTATGATCCTAATGAATGGGAGAGGCACAGGATGTGCATTTCTTAAAACCCGGGTCAGAGTCACGTGCCTGCACCGGCCCGAAATTGACCTCCCGGATAATCTATATTGCGAATGTGCGGCAGCGACTACTGTACAACATACTACAAAGCATGCATTGGATTGGAATAAATTCGTTATATTCGCTTCTATGCGGGAGCATCTATTTGCAGAGGCCGCACCCTCCATCTCATTTCACATCTATTATCTACAACTTGACCTGTGCTCGGTCCTGAGGACCCGCACAGCACGCCGGCTCGGGATGCAAAGTCGACTGGTTGAAAGACTGATTCGAAGCTGGCACATCCAGTGCAGGGTTCTTCGTGAAGAAACCATCCGGCTTGAGCATCACACTGACACGCTCCATGGGCATAACAGGGAAGTCCTCGATACGGGGGTTGTGAGTGAGACCGAATGCTGGGAACAGTTAGCTGCCATTTCAGGAAATGTTAGATGGGATCTCATACTGTGCCAGAGAACAAGGTCTTCGTTTTCGACTGCGTCATTCCGTCCAGCCCACACTTCCACGCCTTCTGACTGCTTGCTCTGGTTTGTAAATTCGCCGGCGGCAAACAGCTCGTCGTCTTGGTATTTAGTAACCCAGATAGGACGGGTCGCGAAGCGGGCGCGCTTCGAGCCAAATGAGTTCGGGCGTGCGAGAAGCATCTGACTTGGCATGGTTTGCAGCTTGTATGCGATGGGGTGGTGGGTGATGGGGTTGATGATAGAGTCGTTCCGAATCTTGAAGACGCGGTGGCGGTCGACGCTAGTTGAGGCACTGCCGCTGGTCTTAATAACGCTCTCTTCTGTGGTGTACCCGACGAGGTATGGGTTCTTATCATCCTCGGGCATGGGCACGCTGTCTTCGTAGTAAACTGTGTTTCGATAGCCGTCTATAGCAGGGTCGATGCGGAGGGAGAACATATGTTGGTGGAAGGGGGCCATAACGCCTGGTCCGACGTTCGTGCCCCATGGCACGGTTTGGCCGTTCTCATTGTCGAAGGCCACCGTTGAAAGAATACCGGTTGCACGTACCTCGAGCTCAATGTTGGCTGCTTGGTCGAGGATGAAAGCGAAGATATATTCGTAGTTCGCAACGGTGCAGATCATCTGAACCACGAGCTGGCGGTTACGGACGACAGTCGCTGCACCAGTGCGGTAATTGGTATGTTTGTGTTGTAAGCCATTATCCTGCTCGTGCATGCAGATGACATTCTTCAGTTGAACCGGTACTCCCTGGGCATCCGTGCGATATCCATCGAAATACTTGATGTGACCGAGACAGTCACAGCCGAGGCTCAGCTGGTTAGCTGTGATACCGAAGCCGACGTCACCGACGTCAAAGGCTTGCTTGCGGTGGTAGGGGGCACGGGGATCTAGAAAAAATTAGATAGGTTACTACAAGGAGAGTAGTAGACATACCGGCGTAGGGGACTGTCATCTCAGAGAAGGACAGACGGTAGAAGGTGTTGCGACCATCATAGGTCACGTTGTGCAGCACCAAACCCTCTCGGTTGTTGAAGCCCACTCTGAAACGCCACTTTTGCCATGACACGGCATTCCCAACAACATTGAATGACGCCCCCTCTGGTTGCTGAACAATGTAGGGCTTCAGATCTGTGCGCAGAGGCTCGTCCAGCAATTCATGCGCATATTGCACAGTAGGAACCTGCTTCCAGGGCTGCGTTTCTGTGCTTTGAGTATCGGCCCCGCCTGGCAGATAATCGATACGGACCAATTGGCGAGTGATACCATCAAACACCGGAGAAAATTTGCAGGGCAGTGAATACTGATTGTTCTGGGGGTGGTCAGTGGCCACAATGTACATGTAGCACTGGAACAAGCGCCGAGTCTCTTTGGCATCGTCGGTGCCATAGATCCACGGATCCAAGCAGACGGTGTAGCCAGCTGGAAGCTTCATCTTTTCAATCTCGGCCTTGACAGCTGGATGGCTGAGACAGAGCTCCTCGATTTCCATCATCTCATCAATGTCCAGCGGACCCTGGATGTCCTTGGGCAGCTCTTTGGCTGACACGACGGACTTGGTGTCTGCGTTGATCAGAGCCTTGAAAAAAGACCCTGTGTCCAATCGGTGAAAGAGCACCATCAGCAAACGTGCCGGCTTGAGCGGGCGCACCTCCCCTCGGCGCTCAGCCTCGAGGAACGGGACAACCTCATTCTTGGCGGGTTCTTGAAGATCGATGCGTTTGTAGCGCAGCTTGATACCGGGGAAAGCTGATTTGAGAACGGAGACCGCCAACTGGATCTCCCCTGGTGTAATTGGGTCAAAAGGGTGGAGGCTCGCCATTGTTTATAATGTTCAAGAGAGGATAGTTTCTGCAAAGATGGGCATGGCCATGCATTTATATTCGCACGAGCCCCCCCATGGTTTCCCTTTTGGGTAAATCTTTCGCGGTGATGGCGATCTGATTGGCCAGTTGGTCACTCGGCGCATCTTTTGCTCTAAAGGGTTTAGCGCGTATTGGATTATTGATAAGCTGGACGGAGTGTCGTGATTGGTGGGTTGGATTGTGGGGTTGACTGGCTATTTGTCTCCAACTTCTAGGACCTCTTGTATGTTGGAGACAATAGCATGGTAGCCAAAAATCAAGAATAGGATGGTCCAGTGACAAGTGTATCTCCGCATAAGCCTGGGTGAGGTTATATATAGCATATTGAACCCCGAAATAGCAAAATATGAAGGTAAAGGAGGGTCAATGACATACCCAACTCAAATCGCATTGCCTCGGGCGGAAATTGCCAAACCGCGAAGAAAAACGACCAAAAAAAGACATCAAGTGCTTACAATTCTGAGACACAACCAGTGGGTGTTTGAAACCCCCAAAAACCGGGGATGGGGTGGTAGTCACAGGGTCTCTCGGACCAGGAAATGGCCATTTATATAGTACAGATGACGCATTGACTCTATTTTAATAGTTTGAAGGACATCTCTGAATAGCTGCATATGTACGGAGTAGTAATTAAGTAAATCATAGCCTAGGCAATAGATAATCGAGTATTCGACCGATTACCCCGAATACATATGCAGATAACTCTCAACTTGTATATCTAGACTTCGACTGTACTCTAGCGGTTATACGCAAAGAAAAATGAGGATTTGGATCATCTAAAACAGTCAGCCGAGGAGTCTTCTCGTATATTTCAAGGTTCTCCCCGTATACCGATATAATGGCTATGCCCTAGATGGTAGACATCGTAACGCCACTATCCGATCTACCATGGAAAGGAACATCTCATCTAATATTAGAAACTAGTGTTACTATTATGCTGCAGGCTTCTTGGAAGTCTAGTAAGCATAGAGCAAAAGGTATATAAAGCACTTCGGTATCCCATTGATCATCTGTGTGAACACAGCCAGTACAATCTACCAACTACACTCTCAATTGAATCTTCCAATTATCTTTTGTCCGAAAATGAAGACCACTACAATCTTCAGTCTCTTTGTTGCCTATGCGGCTACTGCTAGTGCGATTCCAGTGAAACAAAGAGATCAGCAAGTTGAGATCACCTTCATTGGCGCCGCGGATGCCCAGTTCACTCAAAGCATCTCTACTGACGGGTCTATTGTCTCGATCAGTACGTCTTTTGTTGGTCATGCTGGGCTGAAAGTATTCTAACTTTGTTTAGAAAACCCATTGAGCATCTCGCACATCTCATCCAACACCGCCGGTGTCCAGTGTACCTTCGGCGGCATCGATCACAGCGTGACAATCGTCAACGGAGCCGAGTTGGTGGATGTTGGCCCTCCACAGACCCAGATTACTGCGTCTTGCCAGGTTCAGGGATCGGGTACATCCCCTGTCCCTCCTTCCACTGGTCACCCCCATGGGAATCAAGTGCATGTCACTTTCATTGGAGCTGCCGATGCTCAGTTTACCCAGAGTTTCCCATCCAACGGTGAATGGGTTCAAATTGGTATGTCTATCTGTATATTCCGCTATGAACAAGATACTAATTACTACAGTAAATCCTCTGAGCATTTCCCACATTCAAACCACCACCGAGGGCGTTACTTGTGTGTTCAACGGCATTGACCACAGTGTGACTACTGTTACTGGCACCCAGTTGGTTGATGTCGGACCTCCACAGACCCAGGTCTCGGGTTCCTGCGCATGATGGTCTCTCCGGAAGGGGACAGGAAGTAGCATTGTAAGTCTTGCGTTGAAAGGAAAACAAAGAAAGTAGGAAAATAAGCACTCGGTAGTATTTTCTGGTTAATGTGTTTATGCTGTATGCTTTTTCTGAATTTTGTTGGAGGAATTTGTCCATTATAATCTGTTGATATACACTCCTTTCTAGCACTTCTCTATACACTCATTGAAATACATTCTCATTTATTTCCAGACTCAATATCGGCCACTGAAATAAATGATTCACTCCCTTATGGAATACCCTTAAAGTCTCTTTGACGCGTGAAATAAGAGGGACGAATGTGATTCAGGGCCGGAATGCGACGCGAGGGGCTACATTGGCGTCTACATCGGTTGAACGTCAACGTGGACGCATCGAACATTACTTTCCCAAGAGCTACTTCTAGTTACCTGTACTGCTCTCTTCGCACTGTCTAGGAAATATCTAATATTCTACCATCACTTAATGTTCACTGAATTGCTCGAACATGCCCAACGGCCGGCCAAGGAACCCCGGAATTCAGGGCTGCTACTGTCCCTTCAAGCCCTTCAAAGGCCAAGCGCGTGATGGCATTCCAGATACACAGTCCAGACCTTTTCCTCTTTCAAAGGGCTTTATAAAGCGAAGTCCTGTCCCCAGATCGCGTGTTTCCTCGACAATTACAACCGCCATCGACATGCATTCGATCAACTGAGCGCGACTCTTATTTTTTGGAATATAACCTCATTGACGCCTTAATCCATCGCGTCAATTATCAATTACCTAATTTGCAACGGAGCTATTGCCAACAACTCTTTGTAATTTGCAATGGGGCGTGTGTCTATCCACGTCCTTCTTGCTGGATTCGTCGGGTATGCCTTTGCTGGCATCCACCATCCTGCACATGGCCATCGCCATCACCCCCGCCGCTTGATGCCGCCTGTCGAGGACCTCGAGCCAAGAAACCTGGCTTGGGATAATGTGAAAGCCAGTCCAGATGAATTTGTGGTGGAATCTATTACCATCACGACCACAACCACCGTTTTTGGAAAGTGCGCGCCAACCAACACGATTCACAGCACCCTTACGCTTGTCAGAAATAGGCCCGAGGCTGCATCATATATTACTGATCATCCTGTGCATAGCGTCGCGCGCCCAGAGCCATATGAGGAACGGTGGCATCAACGTGAACCGAAGCCTGAGTCTGTTCTCCCTGCTCCGACAAACACAAGATCCGCTCAACTTCAACCGACTCAGCCCAATACCCCGGCTCCCAGACCAACAGAGCCAGAGGAGGCCACTACCATCTTCGAGACACACACAATCACCAAAACGGCAACGAATACTGCAAAGGTCACCGTCTACCCAGGAGCCAGCCCTGCGCCACTTACAGGTACACTGTCCGGAAATCCTTCAAAGGCAGAGAAAGCAACGCTCCTTGCAGAGACATTGCCCAAGGGGTCGTTAGAAGAAGAGAAAGCTGTCCCCGCCAAACGACCACCACCATCGCACAAAAACAACGGACCCATCAACGCCGTTCTAGATCTGCCAAGTGAAGTCGTCCCTGATCTCCCAGTAGTGAACCAGATCCTCCCGGGCCCAAAGTCAGACAATCCGACCGCAGTGAACTGGACCGCAACCCCACCCAATGGCCAATTTTCAACAAAAGGATTCGGAGGACGTACTCTCCCAAAAGGCGAAGGAACCGAGATCCTCTACCAGGGGAATGTTGGCAACCCCTGGGGAAGCAACATCATCAATGTGAGTCCGACCGAGGCATCCACCTACAAATACGTGGCACAGTTCACGGGTCCAACCGACGAGCCCTGGACAGTGGTTGTGTGGAACAAGGTCGGGCCCGACGGTAAGCTGACCGGGTGGTATGGCCACTCTGCTCTGACATTTACTATCGCGCCCGGCGAGACTCGTTATGTTGCCTTTGACGAGGACTCCGAGGGGGCTTGGGGTGCTGCGCCTGGTGATCATCTACCCACAGATCAATGGGGTGGATACTCGTGTACGTGGGGCGAGTTTGGGTTTGGCGATGGGGAGAATAACGGCTGGTCCGGATGGGATGTTTCGGCTATTCAGGCGCAAATTTCGAATCAAATTGTGCAAGGCATGTCTATCTGTCAGGCTAATGGGCAGGGATGCTCGATTATCACGCCCGATGCTAAGAAGGTTGTTGATGCTTATGTCAAATCGAAGAAACACCTGAATGGTATTGGTGGTGCAGCGTCTCCTGGTCCTGTGCGGCTGAAAGTGCTGCTTGATTATCGGGGGTGAAGTGTATATACGCATGCATGTTGTGAGATAGCCGTTATAAAAGCGACTAATTCGTCGAATGACTGGTTTTCCCCAGGCTATTCTTCAGGTGTACAATGTACAGAGCTAACTAAGAAATCCCATTTCACCTCATTCTCACGCCGAGTCTTCCAAGAAGCCCAATCAAGCCCGATGGGTGCTCAGATGCTCTCCCCATGCAAATGAGCACAAGAGATACTCTACATCATCCTGATCGCAAATCGCCAGCGTCTTGCAACATAATCTCATCCCTTGGCATCACACATCTCCAACTCAAACTCACAATACAATCACTCAAACACAAATTCCTCAGCCTCTCAATCCATCGAGGGAATGTCAATCTGCTTGATAGTCCACACCTTTCCACCCTGAGTGGACGAAAGTCCAGTATAAGTAGCACCACCCGCGCTAGCAATCGTCGAGCCGAAGGTAGTATCAGCCGAGGCCAAAGTAATGACCGTGTTCAAGTATTTCTGCGCCGCGATGGTTCCTGAGCAGTTGTCGTCACACTCAGTTCCGGTGCCATATCTAAATGAGGTCAGTATAGCCCGATACATACTATTCGGGCCATTGACTTACCCTCGCATGTAGGGTCCAGATTCGTGAGAGTAAGTTGAAAGCAGGGCACCAGTCTGGCCATTTGTAACAGTCCTGCAAATGAAAGTCAGCTGTGATGTATATAGTCATCGAATTCATCCTTACTGCTTCCACGTTTGTCCATCGGACTCAAGATTGTACTCAATCCGCACCTCGTCCGTTCCGCTCACGGGTGATCCGGTGCCATCGAGCTGACCAAAGCTGCCAAAGACACTGGCGCGAACACACCACTGGCCGGTGGTTGCTCCGCACCACGCGTTGCTGGGCCAGCTTTCGAGGGTGGTCTGGACCAGGTCACCGGTTCCGTTGGACATCTATTATTTTTAGTGATCAGAGAGCCCTTTAGAAAAATTGGAATCTTACCCCCGGCCATAGGAATAGCTCGCCGTATTGAGTTGCTGGGGCAGCTCCAGGGATCAACGTCGTGACGGCATTGATAATGGTCGATTTGGATGGACCGAGCGAGACACTCCCACCCCAATAGTCATCCCTCTTGACAACAGTCTCCAGAAGTCCTGCACTGGCAAGGCCTGCGGCAGCGAGAAAAGGTACGATGAAGCGCATTGTGATAATTGCGAGCTGGAAGACTGCACGTATACTTGTCCGAGTCGCTAAGCGTCACTGTACCTAGACTGATTGGTTTGAGTCCATATTGGCATGAACAATCCCTAGATTTATAGTTTCCTCCGGCGAAAGATAAACCATCTCTGCCGTTGGAGTGGTGGAATTGACTAAAAGCGGAGCTCCTTCCGGGGGCTCTTCAGGGCTGAATGTTTCACCTTAAAACAAGGCTAACACCAGGTTGATTGGTATAAATAGCCAACTACAGTGCATGATGCATCCTCATTGATGCATTAATTTTTGTGAAATACGCCAGTCAAGTCCGAAGCCCCGCATATGGAGTTTCTATTTGCCTGATAGGACCTACTTATTTGACAGCAGGACAATAGCCAGTATTCGCGGCAGCTACAACAAATAGGAGAGAACATCTTAGGAATAAAGACACATAAGGCTGTTTCGTTCTGCAATTCACGTACAAAATATTAATCTCTCCGGCAATTCATTCGACCGGGTGGATATCTCATTCCAAGTATTCACCCTTAGTTTCGGCGTGGATCACATCAAACAGGGGCTTCGCACTGAACCAGCCAGCCTTCGGGGTCCCCACTGTTTTGTAAGTGAACGCAGCATCGGCTTCTTCAATTTTCACTGTTTGGCCGCCTCGTCCGGTGGCTGCTGCGTCCGCTAGCAGTTGAGCGTAGCAGCATTTTTCCAGACTCACGAACCAGAACACTGTTTCCTCGATGGTGTTACCAACCGTCAAGAGGCCGTGATTCTGGAGCAGGGCTGCCTTTTTGTTGCCCAGAGCTTTGGCAATGTTCTGGCCTTCTTCTTCCGCTAGCACGACGCCTTTGAATGACGAGTAGAGAGCCAAGTCCTGCTCATGTTAGCTGGGGCCTCCTAAGGCGAGTATCGAAAACAACACACATTATAGAAAGCACAGGAATCCTGTGAGATGATATCGAGCGGTCGGCCCAGCGAGCAAAACGCTCGTCCATAAATACTATGACTGTGCGCAGCGCAATTCACATCCGGTCGTGCTTCATGGATAGCGGAATGAATCATGAATGCAGCGGCATTCAGGAACCGATTCTCTCCTCCCGCAATGACCTTTCCTTCGTGGTTGACCTGGATCAAGTCTGATGCCTTCATCAGCTTGAATGCTGTGCCGAAGGGATTCACCCAAAAGGTTGTCGGATCCACCGGATCGCGCAAGGTAATGTGTCCAGCGACGCCTAATTAATGTTAGTTGTTAACTCGAAGTTTTGCTGTGGGGCCGCTCATACCCTCATCGTATCCCTTGTCGCCGAAGATTCTGAATGCTGCTGCTAGGCGGCCCTTTAAATATTCTCGTTCCCGAAACTTATCCTCGAAAACGGGCATGCTGGGCATCTGCATCTTGATCTTGGCCTTTTCAGCACCCGCCGCCTGAGACGACTGTGGTGCTTGCATGCTGATGGTGTTTGCGAGGGTCTCGGTGGCAGTTGGGGGAGCCATGGTTGTTAGTCGTCTGTATTGAGGAGAGTCAAGACACACTGGAATGAATACAATCTGCCTCCAAAGTCATTTAACAACTCTCCATGCCGGGAAACCCCTCGAAGCGGGGTTGCTGATTATCAACGATGTTGGATTGGCTGGTGAGCCGAGGTTGTGCTTCTCCGCCAGCGGACGTTACTCCGGTGTGATATTGTGATACTTGGGGGTGATTGGCACAGATTAAACAGTAAATTCTGAGTAGGATAAGAGATAAGAATGGCTAATAAGAACTGCAAACACACCCAAATCAAATCGCTGGACTTCAGTATAGCACTCTGGATCATTAATGCATCAAATCGTGATAGTTAGCTTTAGGGCTGGATAGAACCCTTTGGTTACGTGTTCCCCCGGTTAGGAAATTGAGTTTGTGAATTTCTATAGCGGAAACAGAGGCACCCGCTGAACCTCTGCCATCAATGCCTCGAACAGCTTACGGTCGCCTGGGCTGAAGCTTTGGCTGACCGTGTCGTGACGATGCGGAGATCCAAGCAATGGCTTCAGGTCGGCTTGACATAAAGTTCCTACCACTGGCAATGTGCCAGTTTGGAAATAATGGCGAATGGCCTTCGCCACGCAGACCGATGGGGCTGTGAGCGTTGTGTGCTAGATCGAATATGTCAGGGATGAATCACGGCATTACCGAAGTAACTTATAACTCACTCCTTCTGATTCTTGCTGGAGCAATCCGGATCCTGGGAAAACCTGGGACATGTGCTGGGCACTGGGGAAGTTAGCTTGGAAAGTCACTAGAGACGAGCGACTATATACCTGTGGAGAGGAGTCACTGGATCCAGAGTATTTGATACAAATAGCATCGGATGAGCGGTAGAGGCGCCCCACGGCCCTAATCCGGTCAGCTGCGAAGAAATAGAGACCACGACAGGACATACCTGAAAAGGGGTACTTAGCCTTGGCTTTCCATCCAACACAGCTCAGTTGCAATTGCGCCCAATAATCACCCAGAGCCGCACTGTCAGCCAGAAGGCTGGACCACCCCGCCTGGAATTGCTTAGTATCCAGATTTGTCAAATGTTCGGCATCCGAGCACATGATAGCAGCCATAGCGTAGATCACGTTATCCTGAGATGTAGCACATTCTGGCGACCAAGGTCCAGCAAGACTGCATTTGTTAGATGGACATGCACCCAACTGCCTACCATGCTTGAAGTCAGCCATGGGAGCGGCATTCCCTTTGCCCAACTCGGTCATTCTTTCTGCCAGGAAGGGGAAGGTAAGGAGTGGCTGGTAGATGGCAAGACGCTGGATCTCTTTAATATCTGTCCAAGTTACAACTTCCGGTCCCCGTTCCGCGGATGCCATGACAGGGATTGAGCTGTTGAGGATCTGCCGCTCAAGTTGCCAGTATGCTGCCGTGATAGCGTCTGGACCACCCTCCATATAGAAGGGACATCCCCCAGGTCCAGCCTCATTACAGTACTGCGCAAATCGATCAAAGATGGCATCTGCGTCGGTAATAGCGTTCAGTCCTGTTCCTTGGTAGTATTTCACCATGTCGACTACACCATCGAGAACAGCTCGTGTGACTCGCTCTGGGAAGAGCGAGGCAAAGGTGGTTCCCAACAGGGTACCGTACGAGCGACCCCAATAAAGTAATGGCTCTTCTCCGCGACGCCATTGGGTGCGTTGCAGAATTTTGTCTCCTTCATCCAGCCCATGGCACTTATTGTGAGCTGTCTGCGCTCGTTGGCCTTCCTTTTCACGCCATTCTCCATGACGTTCGATGATGGTCAGCATGTCCTGCGCGACGAGCGGTGTATTGACATAGGACATCATTGGCTCGTCTGTTCCTAGACTCGACATATCGAATACAGAACAACCCGAGTTCAGCGCTTCGGTCCGCTGCCAGTTTCTCTGCAAGGAATCCGATCCACTTCCCAGTATGCCTTCTGCGGAGACTTGCAACTCCCAGTTCCTTTGGGTTACGGGATCAGGGAAACACATCACTGGAGGTGTTGTAGATCCTACCCCGCGAGGATCAAATCCGATAATATCAAAATATTTGTTGCCAGTCTCTTCTCCGGTTTCTGTTGGGTCGGCCTCCGCATCAACAATTAGCTGGAGATTTCGACCGGACACAAACGCTTGCATTGTTCCCGGTCCACCCGGTCCACCTGAGCTATGAGCTTAGATCGTCACATCGAGTCCGAATTAACTTACCGGGATTGATCAGAACTGCGCCTCCATACCGCGGATCTGTGACTGGGACCTTGGCTGGCAGTCGGACAACAGCCAGGGCGAAGTTGCGACCTCTTCCATCTGTTCGCTGGTAATCCATAGGCACTTCCAGTCGCGCACATTGGAACTCATCACCGCAGTTGTGGTACTCTAGCGATTGCGAAGGAACAATTTCGTCCCAAGTGACTGGAATGTCCAGAGACTCAACCACCTTCCACGAAGGTAATGGGACAGGCCAGACTAGAAGAATCAACACCGCAGCAGCCAGGGGCAATCCCCACCGAGCATATCGATGAGGTGCCTGGCGTGCCTGGCGTACCTGACGTACCTGACCAGGCGGGAAAGGCACGGATTTCACGTCCATCACGCCAAAACAAAACACAAATCCAGTCCAGAGCGTAACCCCCGAGAGCAAGGCAAGAGTTTCAAACAGTTGTGAACTCCAGAAGCCCCGAGGCCAGGAATATAAAAAGAGAAAGTTGGAAATCAGATAAGATGGCTTTTTGAGTCCCGCCGGTCCCGCCAAGTGGGGGGATTTCCCCCTATAAACACTATGATCATCGTGATTCTCGTGATTCTATTGGGGGTTTCTTGAGAAACGATTCGCTCAGGTGAAAAGGATAAGTGCTGAGCAATAAGAGCACGCTCATGGGTCAGTACACCTGCATATCTCCAGGGCCCAGTAGCCAAACATATTGCGGGATATGCTGGGAAGGGCTCCAATCGGACTTCAAAGTAACATAGGACAAATATTGAATATTGGAGTACAGAGAGACCATTCACATGAGATTTTGAAGCCAGAGGTGTGGAAGGGGAGAACCTTTGTCCGTGGGGGATTAGGCAACTGCCTACATCCATGTCACTCTCAGCTTCTTCCCAACCGCAACCCATTTGCTTCGACTGTAGTACAGACAGAGTACGTGGCTCTAGCAAATGACAAGCAAACAAAGGTCTCATTGACATAAAAGGAAGAGGGAAGAACAAAAAAATCTCGGCTTGTGAATCTTTGAATCACACACCATGGGCTCCAAACTCCAAGATCACATCGATGCCCTCCACGCCCTCCCTCTGGCTCAGGCCATCCAAGCCATCGCCAACCTTATGCCAGGCCTCACAAGCGTGGTCCCTCAGGAATACGGCTACTTCGTCCAACACCCTGACTATGAAGGGATTGGCAACCTGAACGACATCGGCACCCTCTGGCTGAGACTCGGATCGCAATGTACCGATGACCACGCGCCCCTCAAAGTGCGCCTTGTCCACGTTTCCCTGGACGACCTGATCTACGAACTCTACAGCACCGGCTACAGGATGCTGAATAGGGGACTCCGTGATGGGACCGTGGCACCTCCCGCCCCTAATGAGGATCCCGATTACTGCCCCTGCTGCAGAGGCGAGGCGAGCGCCACCATCTTGGCTTGTTTCCATGAGCGGCAGGCGTTGTATTTTACCGAGGAGGAATACAAGGCTCTCTGGGGTGATCAGCCGAATGCAGGGGAGCAGTCTAGTGGTTGGACGAAGGAGAATGGATGGGAGAAGCGTATTATCAATGCGAGTAAGGAGCAGATCGAGGAGGCTCTGGCGAGGAACCCGGCTGTTGGTATTGCTAGTATGCTTTAGATGATCTAGTGTTGAACAGGGAAAGAATCGCTGTGATCACGGACGTCGGAGAGATAGCTCAGATGATGAAGAATGAAAACAAAGCCTTTACGAATACCTTGCTTGGAAGATTTCGCAACGCGCCGGTATGTACACGGAAAAAGTCAAGAAGATTGCACGGCAAATCCCCTATGAAATAGCGAGAGAACCACCCACCTCCGATCTATCCCCATGTGCAGATGTAAAATAAAGTTGATGTAAGCTTCGTCGGAGCTTCGTTTCAAGACGAAGCTCAGTCAACTAGGTCGAGCCGCTTAGTCGTGGCTGCGAGGTCGCTTTCGAGGGTTGATAGCCCGGCGACCAAGAGACTCAGCGCGGCTGCCGATGGAATCCTCCACCCGCTGGAGGTATTCGACAAACTCGTAATAGTTATCGAAGTCAAGATGAGTCTTATCAGCCTCGTTGCGAACCCTGTTCATCAGATGTTCAAAGAGATGGCGCATGCGGTCACGTTCCGAGTCGTTATTCGGGAAATGAGGCACCCACTGCTGCATCCAGTTGGAGAAATCAGTCACCGACTGGGCCGGTCGCTGATAGCTATCCATATAGCGCGACCTAGCGACATCCGGGTACACTCCGGTCTGGAGCTGGTGAATAAGGAAGGTACAGAAATTGCCGTAGGTAACCTTTTCGGCCGGTAGGTGCCGTACGTGTCGCTTCCACTCATCCTCGATATTAAGGGCGACGTGCTTAAGCGCCCGCGTGATCTTGCGCTCATCGACCTTGTACCACTCCGGATATTTATCGAAATGTCGCTCTAGACCCATAGAGAAGTTCTTGAATTCTCCCAGAGCTCGTCCGTTGTATACCGGCACGTTGGGCACCGGTGGGGCGTGGACGGATGATTCAGGATGAAAAGATCGGGCGGAAGGTTGCAGACTGGAACGGGATTCAGACTTGACAGCCGTTTGGGCGGCGGGGGACCTGGTAGCTGCTGCGAGGGCTCGCAATTGCTCAAGATTCAGACCGGACACGGGGGGTTTGGACGAAGGCTTCGGTTCGGACGGCTTAGCCTCGGACGGATGACGATCAGCAGCTTGAGTCACAGGAGCTGGGGCGGTAATCTGCTCCGATCGGGCAGCAAAAACCTTCTTTTGGCCTCCATCAATACCGGCCTTGCTGTTCTGCTTCGAATCGGCTCTGGATGGAGTCGAAGCAGGGGTGGCCGGGGGAAGTTCCAGGGTGGTCGCGGCCAGGAGTCGAGTGCGAGCCAATTCCAATTCTCTCTCCTCCTCTGCAACCTTTTGCTTGATATCAATGAGCTCTCGCTGCTTCTTCAGTCGGGATAATTGAGCTTGAGCTTGACGGATTTCCGCCTCGAGATCTTCGGCAGAGCCTGTCGGCTCTGCAGGCTTAGTGTCGGTGTTTTCGAACATCTCATTCAGACTGTCCCATCGCTCTTGAATTCGATGAATGGTGGATTCAGAGCCAGGTTTCTTGTCTGGCTCTGACATGGTGGTTTTTTTTTAATCCCTGCGCGTCGCAGATAAGATAGTGTGCGGAGAAAGAAAGTTCCGAGTCCGTGAAGAAACTCACGATGCCTAAGGCAGCAATCTTTTCAAAGCGAATAGAGTGATGAATGGCAATCTGAGATGTTTCTCCAGGGTTCTGAATTCTCGAGAGTTCTCGAAGCCCGAAGAGGTGATGAGATGAATGGTTGTCAACGGCTACTTGCACAACAAGTGCTTCCGAATCGAGTATGGTTTCGCTTGTATTAGCGGGAAATGCCCCAATCGCCTATGAATCTCTGAAAACAAACCATGCAATAGATGCCACGAGAAGCCGAACAAACCCTGAACAATGATGGGATAACATAGAGATATTATTCACTCAAAGATTAGTTATTAACTATTATATACAGTAAAGCCGATCCATCCACTCAACCCCAAGCTTTTTATTTACCCGGTGACCCAAGCAGGCACAAGAACTTCTCATCCGTCGATGTCAGCACGTTCTTGACCAAGTGCCAGACATTCAAATCATAGGCCTCGCCAATGTGGCCAACGGGATCCAATGGGCAAGTATCCTGGATCCAGCGGTTCGTCACGCCCTCCTCGTTGACAAACGATGTCGACGGCGGAGTAACCAGCTCATCGTACTTGGACGCAATGATAGTGACACTGTTACCAGGCTGCACGATAGGGGTACCGTCATTCAATCGGTTGATGGCTGGACCATCGGGGCCGAGATCGTTGCAAGCAGGGCAGCCGACGGTATTGAGCACATCGGCTACGGCTTCGCGCGATTGATTGCCGAACGTGTACGCGAGGTTGTAAATGCTGGCAAATGTAGTGGCATGGGTAGGCGGCGCGATAGATGCGATCTTGTCGACGAGGTGGGCGACACCCTCGAACTTGGGCACGTAGAGAGATTGGAAAGCACCCTCGGAGTGGCCGACTAGGTCGACTTTGCTTTTGCCGGTCTTTTGCACGACTTCCTTGATGTATGCGGCAATTTCGGGAGCGCTCTCGTTGATTGCCTTCAAACCGCCAAGCAATGGGAAGCCATCGTATGCGCCATAGGTTTGGGCATATGTGCAGAAGCCTTGGGTTTGCAGCCAGTACTGCATGTAATTCAGATCCTCATAATATGTCGCTCCAAGACCATGCAGGAGGACAACTGGGTTGTAGTCGCTTTGGCAAGAGAAATCGTTGATTCCTGTTGCGGCGACTGTAGTAGTCGCGAGGGCAGAGAGCGCCAACTTGGTGAATGGAGGCATTTTGTATGACAGGTGTGGTACCTGGCATGGGGCCGCATGCTGTTTATAAGGGATTCTGCAGGAACGCAGATCTCCTTTTTTCCCTTCATCTCAATCGAACTATCGATTGTTGATCGATTATATCGTCCTGTGAGTGGTTGATGCTGCCGATCACTGGTGGAGCCGGGTGGAATGCGAGGTAGTTCCATCGGAGACATCCAATCAGAGTCAGAATGGTAAATGAGCTTTGGATACATCATTTCGGCTGAGATTCATATATTGTGAGCTGTTCAAATGTTTTATTATCGGGGCAATATAGCCGGAAGGTGCGGAGCACAGCCCCTATACTATTCAATAGTAAGCAGAACAACCCCTAAGTTATGCCCTTGTGAGAATGGGACTCATTCAAATGACAGCTGCGTCTCAGCGCAACACTTATTTCCAAATAGCTGGACCACACAACGCTAAGATAGACTAATTAAATCGTGGCTACGGAATATCACATATATGCGGAGTACTTGCGTCCACTCTACCTACGGACGATCCGATTCAGTGACGAGGCTTCTTTTGTAGATAGCTCTGGCATGGAGCTGCCCCAAAGCCCAAGAGCATGCCGCTTCTCAACGAGTTGCAGCACTTCAACCATAAAATGGCGCTCTGGACCTCCGTCTGGGAATGCTTCCCACGCTACTCGAGTGGGGAATGCAAGACGATTAATCATGTTGCCCGGCGCAGTGAGGATATAAAATTCCAATGAGCAGCAGATCCCGCAGCCCAAGTCATACTGTTCCATGGGCGAGACGCGATCCTCTGGCCGAGTGTCGATCGAGGACAGAATCAATCGCACGGCGTAGTACATACACATGGTTTGTGCGAGTAAAAGGTTTGGATATGTGAATTTTGTGGGGATGAAAGTAGCCCCGGTGCGGAGGTCACGGCGTTGGAAGATTGGGAATCCCTGATCGCCCTTTTGTTCGGCTTCCTGCGGTGGCCCGTCAGGGTATGCGACAACCCAATCTTGGTACCACTGATAGAAACGGGCTGTAAGCTCGCGTATTCCATTCCAAAGCGTAGACTGTTTGATAGCCATCTCTTGTGCACTCATGACAGATGTGATTTGCGCTTCTTTGAAGGCATCTGATACTGCTAGTAAACCCGGAACCTCGGTAGCCAGGTCAAGTAGATGGTGTAGAATATCTTTTTGACTCGTTCCTGCTGACCACGGAATGGTCTTCCACTCTTCACGGGCCAGGAATGAGGGTTGTCGAGCTGCCAGAGCACCGCCAATCTAAGCCATTAGAATTAGAGGAGGAAAGAACAGGAGGTCTGTGATCTTACCCAATATGGACGGAGTTCGGTAAACAAAAGATGTTCAACTCCATACATGTGATTTTCTGGTCCACGATGTTCAAATAGGCGCACTGCACCTCGAACGTGAGCAAGGACACCACTCTGAGTAGTCCGTTCAACGCTCTGCTGAAGTTAGTATCAATTGGGCAGAAAATATGTTTTATCAAACCAACCTCGAAAGCCAGCAAGAGAGTCACGGTCACCAGTGTTGATTCTGCTTTGCATTTTTCAGGATCCACCAGCGCATCCTGCAATGCACGTAGCACACGGGGGTAAAGCCGGAACCCGGACGCCTCGATCTGCTTGTTCTGCACAGAACGACCAAAGAATGCCACCGAGACGGCCTCGAACGCGTCTGTCATGAGTGGGGAGAACATTCGAATCCCAGCGGCAGCCCGCAATGCACCCGCTCGTCCGGATTTAATATCCACTTCTGGGCTAAATGCATCCACGAATCTCTCGACAAATACATCCACCGCGGGTCTTTGCATGCTCATGACCGATATCGTGCCAGACGAGTCGGACCCACTGCTCTGTGACATGCGTTCGAGGTCGCTGTCATCGTCTTCCTCACTTCGTAGATTATTGAAGTCTTCAATCGGGGAATTTAGTAACCCGCGGTTCCTAACCGGAAGAGTTGACGAATGTCGTGGGGGATAATCGTAGGATTCGTACGCTGAGGCCGTCAGCACGGGTAGCTTTTTGAGCGATCGTTATACCACATAACATACCTTCCCTGCCTTCCCATGGCCCAACAGGGACCAAACCCTTCTTCAGGCCAACATGCGCAGTCCGAACATCGCGAATAAGATTACCGACTAATGGGCTTGGTGCAGAGCGAATAGAGTCGAAGAAGTTCTCGAGCTGGTCCAGGCGCTGGAGATCCTGGGCCCCAGATCCTGCACAGACTTCAGCAATTTGTTCTCCATCCACATGAGTTTGCCACGCGAGTGGGCGGGGCTTGCAAATGTACCATCCTGTTTGTCGTCTATTCTTTCCCTCAGCTCGCGGATCTCCGCCCGTAAGTTTCGAATCTCTTCCGCTTGACTGATGGGACCGGCTTCTTCGTCGGTGACATTCTCATACACGCATTTGGAGGGGTAGCCATGGGCACAGCAGGCGTGGCAGGGCTTGACACGGTCACACTGACAGCAGGATCCACGTTAGCCTTGCGTGATGCGTTACAACCAGTGGGACGCATGTAATGGGTACGGGAGCGTCCCGACCCCTAGGGCGATCTGAGCACGATGACGGGGGTAAACGGACCTTAACTTTCCGGAGCCGACAGACTTTACAGGACCGCGACTGGCGGTTCGGAGCCTTCCTGACTCGTGAGTCGGAGACAGGTTGTTGCGTACCACCGATCATAGGGGCAAGGAAGCTCAGAGGGGGGATAAAGGGGAGGGTTCCTCATCCTGAGCCAACGACACGGCAGGATTTAGGCGAGCCAGATTTCCGACGTGGGAGTCCGAGCTCGTCCGAGATCTGCTTGCACTCGGATGGCATTGGCACTGGCTAGGCACTGGCTAGTTCAACACTAGTTGACGCCTCTGGAGGTTCTGATACGTGCGTGGAGGTCAGTAGTGGAGTGACTCCGCCATTCTGACTGGGCCCGAACTGAGTGGTTTGATTGGATATTAACATTGCTCTGCTGGATACGAGGACACCTGATCGTAGGTGGAGAAGTTCCGGCAGGACACTCTCATGGATTGAAGAATCAGAGACGAGGCAGGTCAAAATTCACAAACTGCAGACTCACGATTGTCAATTGTATGGTAACCCGTGCATATACTGTAAATGTTCGCGAATTCAGGGTTGGTAAAAAATCACCGAGGTTGACTTGCATCTGATGAGTGTCACGTGCAGCGCCTCCCAACTCATTCAGACCTTCTGCTTTCCATTCTGTTTCATTAGCATCTCTCATCTCATTCCTTTGCATGTTTACAAGTACGTTGCAAACCCCACAAGTACCCCGTTCTTGGCCTATAATCAGGCCAGTTATTGACTAGGTATGTTGTGTATAGTTAGCGAACACCTCGAAAGACATGAAAAAAGACACCCCGAAAGAGATGAATTTGATATTCCCGTCATTTTATCTTCATCCAGTCTGTCAGGATTCAATCTCCAGTCACCCTTTATCATACTCCCATTGTGTATAGATTGATACCAAGATACTACATGGAGAAGAAGAAAACTGGGAATGAAAGCTGCCATACACTCGAGGTATAGGTGTTTCACGTGAAAATACACATCCAGTTTCCGTGATGGGCAGGAAGTATTAGATATCCGCAAAATGGCACACATAACACTCATCGTGTTCCTTGTCACCCCATAAGAAGTTCACCTTGGCTTGATTGTGGGCACCCTTCTCACACCACTTCCACTCCCGAATACACATCAAACAGATATGCAATCCCGCCATTGGCCATGGGCGAAGTTTCTCGCAGTGCAAACAGCCAAAGAATTCGGGACGCTGGTTGGGACCTACGCTGATTTCACTTTGCTGCTCACTTTCGGCTTCACTTGCAAGTGACTCTAGGTCTTCATCTTCGGCCTGCTGGATACCATCCTGTGCGGTCTCTGTGTCTTCCTCTGGTTTTGTGGTGGTTGCCATCACATTATTGGAGACGGTGGTGGTAGAAACGGTGATGACTGTGGTGGTGGTTGTGCTTTGCGCGGAAGTTTCGACTACGGGTGGTGCAACCGTGACCCAACTGTGCTGGCTGGGTTCTGCGTGCGAACCTTTTGCTTGGTCAGGCATGATGGTTGTCGGTGCAGCACTAGTGCCTTCAGAGGTAATTCCCGTCTGCGAGTTGCTGACGTCGGTAATAGTTCGGGGTGCTAGATCGGGGAGATAGTACGGCCGAGATCGACCCCTGTTTCCTTGCGCCCTTTTGAATCGTGATCTCTGTGTTTTTTTAGTCTCGGCCTGATAAGTAAGTGGAAGTATTTGCCCATCTAGGCATCTGTTATACCCACATTTCGATACTTTGTGCGGCAACCCTCACACATTTTGTAGAACTCCCTCGCTGCACCTTCAGATGCCCGAAACGCATCCTTCGGTCTGTCTTTATGACAGGTATTACACAACTTGGTTTCTTCGGCCATGATTGGATGCTGCGGTAATAGTAGAAAAGTCACAAATCTGCAAGGGAAAAGAGGATGTTGTTGAGGCAGTAAGTTGTAAGGTGGGTTTACGCAAGAGGAAAGAAGAACTGGCCTTGTCATTGCAGTATATATCAATCAGTAGAATTGCCCGCGCGTTAGGTATAGCACAATGGGCTGAAAAGGAGAAGGGGATAGTAAACCTATGGTCGCCATTCAAGTGCTAACGGTTAAGTAAAGTCTAGATGACATTCACGTGTAGCTTATGTCTCACTGGATAAGTGAGGCAGGGGATATATAAATGAGATGAAAGCAAGATGGTAACAAATAATTCAATGGCACAAATGACTTTCAAACAGGTCGCAAGCGTTGGTATCATGAATTTGACTGGAACTTTTACATCTCACTGATCAACTGAAAACAAACAAGTTTTGCAATATTCCCTTTCTTGCTAGCGCGTTCCATTTCACAAAGCGCTTGATCGAGAGATTCCATATCCCATGCATTCGGATTCGATATTTGATTCGGCGCGACTTCCTCATGCTCCCAAGGCTCGTCAGCGCCCGGTAAGATCGGTACTGTTGTAGGTAATTTTGCATTCTCGATCATGTCGACTCGGTGTAGAAGATCATCATGCACGGCACTGGATACCACTTTTTGCATTGTGATGCCGGCAATGACATGGCGTAGATCGGGCTCAGCCGCGTGGGCCTCTTTCCGGATCTTCTTTAGTGAGAGTTCGTAGAGTCGATATGGTAGAACTTCCGAGTCAATGGTAGGGTTGCGACTTGGGGCTGGAGTGCCAACAAGAGTAACGCGGGGATTTGGTAGTTGGCGTTGTCGCCGAACTTGAGGGATGTTTCTGGCGATAAGCCTGGTGCATTGTGCTGCGGACATTGTGGATGATGGAGGTTTCAATTGAATTGGAGATGTTGGACGATGTGTTGAAGAGAAGAATAAATATATGCTCGTCAACAACTGCAATTCACGAAATGATTGCATCGTCACCTGGCTTCCAAATCATGCCACTCCTTGAAGTGCCAATCGGCATATTGGAGGTTGGGGTGGCGCAAGTGTCATGCCACCGATCTTCAACCTCACTCTACAACGTCGTCTTTTCATTTAATCAGGATCAGTTGCCAGTTTGTGAAGGTTACAGTGAAGAGGAACTATTTCATACGAATTCTCCGTGGAGAGTGGTATACGCCAATATACATATCGGGTGGTGACTCCGAGATGCCTATGGACTACAGAGAGAAGAATATATGAGCGTATACGAACATATATGAATGAGCATATCGCCAGAGCGACATGTTTCTTATATATGTATCTCTCCTGAAGACTTCCCTTATTCGTGTCTGCTCGATGCTGTCCATATGTCGGCAAGGGAGCCGATGGTGAATATTCCGTATGAATCACTGCCAGATTCAAAGAAATGCAATATTCACTGGAGTTACTAGCAATTGTCGGTATGCTAATCTCCATCCTCTGAATAATCAAGCGAAATATATCTTGTTGGCGCCCACAATCCCCATGTCCAAAATCGGAAGGGGATGCCGATGTATACTGCTACCCCACCATGAAATCACGAAGACTAATACAACCCTTTATCGTAATGAGTCATCTTCGCACACGGAGTAGCTGAGATTCTGAATATTCTGTTGACTTGTTCAGATCGGTACATTGCCTTTCATCTTAGCTGCTTCCTTTACAGTCTCAGCTCAGTATCGTGGTCACCTGCTAGGCCCAGAAATACCACCATGCAAAAGTCTGCCACCGCATCTGTGCAACATCCAGTTCAAGAGCCATGGCAATCGGCCTCGACAAGCGTTTCTGAATATCCCACTAGTTATCCCACTGGTCACAATGCAAGCTTCGACGAAGAAGCTCCCCGGTCGGCATTTTCCATAGTCGAACCGCCGGCCGAATTATCCACACTCACAACTCATCTGACCGGCCATAGTACCGACGACACATTCCCAGATGGAGGGCTGCAAGCGTGGTGTGTTGTGGCGGGTTCATTTTTTCTCTTGATGAGTACTTTCGGTGTCATGAACACGACGGGAATCCTGCAAAATTACTTCGCTTCTCACCAGCTAGCCAGCTATTCGCCAAGTGCAGTCGGCTGGATTCCGGGCCTGTTCACCTTCTTCGGTCTGAGTATTTCTGTACAGGTTGGGCCGATGTTTGATCGATATGGACCCAGGGGCATTCTGATAGCTGGCACTCTATGCTATGTGACTGGCCTTGTTCTTCTCGCCGAAAGCCATCTGTACTGGCACTTTGTTCTTACCCTTGGTGTTCTTTCTGGGACCGGTGCTGCCCTCTTGAGCACAGTGGCATTGGCTAGTGTGCCCCAATGGTTCGATCGCAAGGCAGCCCTTGCGATTGGGATTTCGATGTCGGGCGCGGGTCTTGGTGGTGTGATATTTCCATTTGTGCTAAGAGCCGGATTCACCAACCTTGGATATAAGTGGACAATTCGATTACTGGCATTGTTGATACTGGTGCTGTCGGTCCTTGGAACAATTCTGGTCAAGGCACGTCTTCCTAAGGGCAGAAGTAAATCAACCATCAACCTGCGTTCCTTGCAAGATGCGAGATTTACCTGGTTGACAATGGGCATCTTTGGTGGGTCGCCTTCGGTCGGGGATCCGGATATAGAAGAGAACAAGTACTGACTTGGGGTAGCTCTTGAGCTCGAGGTTTTCGCTGGTCTAGGTCTTTATCCAACATACGTGGTCATGCAGGGGTTTTCTACCAACACCAGTGTTATCCTTCTGGCTGTTCTGAACATGTGAGTGGTAATCGATGTTGGTGGTCTCTCGAGCGAAGCGCTGAATAGTCTGGTATAGAGCCTCCACGGCCGGACGACTGATGGCTGGAGGTGTGGCGGATCGGTTTGGCAGAATCAACACCCAGACTGCACTCATTGCTCTGGGCGCATTTGCAGTTTTTGTGGTCTGGCTGCCGTTTGGAAATTCCCTAATAGGGCTTTACATCTTCTCGGTCATCTTTGGATTGGCTTCAGGATCATTCCTGAGTCTTGCGCCAGCCTGCATCGGGCAGATATCCAGGGCAAGCGAGGTTGGTGGAAGGTTCGGGTTGACTTATTCGATTGTCAGCATTGCGTAAGTCTTCGAAATCCAGTTAGTAGTTCCTCGCTAATGGGAACTTAGAACACTGATCTGTATCCCCATCGGCGGTGAGATGCTCGACAAAGTCGGGAAGAGAGCCATGGTGGCATATCTGGGGAGTGTTCTGATAATGTCACTTGGTTTGTTTGTGATGGCCAGGTGGGCTTGTTTGAGCTACCGGTGGCGATGGCAGGCCAAAATTTAAGAGTCGATGAGAATAGAGAGGAATCTCCTGCTAAAGGTTGATGTATTCAAATTCTTGATAGCGCTAGCTAACAAATTATCGTGTGAAAAGTTTTGAAAATCATTGAAAATCATTATGACACTGTTGTTAGTCGAACGTTGAGTTGATTGTAAGGCATATGTCAATGTCTGTGAACTCGATCCGTTCAGGTGATGCAACCAAGTGGCAAACCTAGTTCTGTTCGCCCCCCTGAGACTTGGTGTACTCCTCGCTGTGAGCTGTCAGTATTGGTCTCGAGTGAGAAGATCTAGGGATATCCCCACATATGTTTGTCAAGTTCATTCATATGCTTGCGCTGCTCCTCGAGCTTTCGTTTGAGATTTTCGAGTCTACCACCAGGTAAGTTTATATGTTGAGCTTGACGCAGTGTAACTCACTTCTCCAGCTCAACTTGTCGAATGTACATGGCTTCGTGTGCAGCCTCGCGTCTGGCGAAGGAGTCCTTCCTGCCAATGGTCAGATATGACGTCATCTATTTTGCACTGTGCCACCATACTGGTTCATGAACTCCGACTTGGTAGTAGCAGCACCGGTATCGCCTGCACTCATGATGCTCGGGGTGATAGAGAGGGATCGGAGAAGAGTTGGATGGGTAGTGACACGGAGAATGGGTCGAGAAATTGCTGATTGCATGGCGGGGGTGTGGGGTTACGTCGATCAGTGATGGAAAGGAATGTTGACCTTGAGCTGTCACACCGTGTGCAACAATGTACTGAATCGGGTTCTGATATTAAATTCTGAAAATTTGGAGATGGTAGAGATGGTAGAGATGATAGAGACCAAGGTGATGAAGTTCAAACTATTTAAATCAATGACTTCAGAGCCATGTCAGCTGACCATATGGGTTGATGCATTCATGATTGGACAACATCACCCTCGACAAGTCTGGACACTACCTATGATATGACAGTCGCACCACTCGGACTCTATTCCTTTGCCACGTCCGGTTCGATGTTTGACAACTGGTCACAACGGGCCTCTGTCTTACAATAATCGGTGTCTTTCATGGATATACAAGACAGAAACCTCTAATCAGAATACCAAATCAAATTACAGTCTGCTGGGATTCTTTACAATACATAGCGGAATCCCTTCTGCAGCCGTCTAGCAGCGGCAATATCAATCCCCTCAATATCAGCAGTAGCCTGCAGCCGACGAATATCCTTCTCGGTAAGCTGCACTTCCTCATTCTCCATACGCTCCTGGCGTTTGTTGAGCATGCGCAAGTTGAAGTATAGGAAGAGAGCCGCCAGACCAGCAATTATCTGCAGCGCAATGCAAACACCCATAGCCATGGGGTAGTGAGGTTTCTCTTTGTCGAGGTACGTAAAAGGGGTCCAAATTGAAGCGCTATTTCCAATTGAGTTGAAAAATGCAAAGGCTGCTTTGATTAGTTTGATGTTCGATGGAACACACTCAGGGAATGTCACTTACCGACAGCACGCTTGGCCGGTGGACGAGGAATGGAGCTCGCGAGCCAGGAATACAGAGTTCCATTCTGGGCGAAGACGAAGACCATCAAGAAGAACGAGAAGTATCGTGGTCCAAAAGAGTCGGTTTTCATGAAAATGACGAACCCAATGATGGTGATCGGGATCGGGTAGATGAAGAACCAGAACCTCTTCTCCAATCTATCAGAGGCCATGGAGTGACAAAGAGAATATACAACCATGAAGAGGTAGGGGGGCGCCACCAGCACCAGGGTGATGGTTTGCGGCAGGTCGAGAGTCTTTACCAATGTCGGGAAGAAGTTTTGGAAACCCGCCGCTCCGGTGATGCACATATATGCCAAAGCGAATACGTATGTCTTGATGTCGGTCATGGCGAGTTTAAACCCCTCGAGCTGGCTTTTGCCGCCCCCTTCATCCACATCGGCTTGGCCGGCCTCAATGGCAAGACGTCGCTGGGCAACTTTGCGCATCTCGGGGGTCAGAAGCTTCCATGTCTCCGGAAAGTCGGGTAGAACTAAGCAAATGACCAGTCCGATAGCACATGTGATAGAGCCTTCAATAATATAAAGCCATTGCCATGCAGAAAGTCCTCGGTGGCCTTTGAGGCCGTTGAGAATACCCGCAGCGATGAGATTTCCGAAAGCGCCACTCAGCAGGGAGCCGGAGTAGAAGATACTCATTCGAAATGCCAATTCCTTCTTTGTATACCATTTTGACAGATAGAAGAGAATGGCACAGAAGAAGGGCGCTTCGACCAAACCAAGAATGAATCGGCAGGCCACAATGCCTCCATAGCTTGAGACTTGACTTGTCACCGCTGAAACCAGCCCCCAAGCACAGACAAAGAACCCAATGTAGAGGGATGGCCGGCCCATGTAGTTGAGAAGCATGTTCGAAGGCACTTGCATGAGGATATATCCAACGAAAAGAATAGAGAGACCGGTTTGGTACTTTGTATCGTCAAGTTTGAGATCTTCTTCGAGACCTTGAAGCTTTGCTGCAGCATAATTGTTGCTGGTTCTATTAGCGTTGACGACCTGTCATGGACGGGATGAACGTACCGATCGATATAATTCATTAGGTAGACCAGAATAGCCAGTGGCATAATCAGGGCATCGATGCGCTTGCGCAATGCCTTCTCGATGACCTTCTCCTCCTCGGTCAACTCTGCCATATGGACAACTTCCTCATGGCTCAAGTCCATCTTCATCCCCAACTCCGCCTCGGTGATGGCATGTTCAGTTCCGACCATTGTGCTCGATCAGATGTAAGTGTATAGAACAGAGACAAGGTCCCGGGACGGGCACTCATTTATGTGCGGGAAGTGACATGTACCATGCCATACTACAGCTCTGAAGATCGCATTTACCCCGTGAATCCAGAATTCTGGAGAAACGTGGGGGGATGGTCCACTCAGTTTGCGGGGAAATCCAAATTCGGAAATTATACGAGAAGATCTGGTGGTATGACAGCGTTAGGCGATGACCTCGGGAACGATGGGATGAAAGATGCCGTGGGTGACCCCCACGGTGGAGGCATGATCATCAGCGAGAGAGGCGGAATATCAGTCCTTTTGCTTTCGCCACAACTTGACTTTCAGGACTTCAGCATTGGCGTTTTCTTCACTTTGGCTCGGACAAGGTCCGACAAGGTCCGTGACCAGTCGAGCTGCATGGGCAACTTTGTTACTTGGGTTCATTTTAGCGACATGCGATATATGACCGGAAGCCCCCATCTTGGAGTTTTCTAGGAAGATGCAGCATCGTCTGTTTGAGACAAAGGACCGAACAGCGATGTATTATAGAATAGTCTCCCATTCCCCTATACATTCCCCTATCCCGACCACTGCCACCAGCCTTTGATTTTCCAGAGGACTCGCACTTTCTCCGTACGCTGGAGCTTGGCTGGGGCTTGGCCGGGGTAACTCCTAGACTCTGTCTCAATATGAGTTTCTTTATGATAAAGGGCTCTTCCCATAAAATTCAAGAGAGAGACGACCATATCAATTAATGTATATTTCAATTTAAAATGAGTAGAGATGCAAGATTCTATAGCTATCGGCAAAGAACAAGAAATAAAACATATACTCACACCTCTCTAGGTATTTGCATAGAAAGAAAAAAAAGGTTTCCAAGTCTAGACATTTAACTTTTGAAAAGTCGGAATTCACCCCCTGAAGGTCCAAACCCCAATCACTGGGCCTTCTTGGACGCCTTGGTTCTCAATTTCATGAGACCAAATACCAGCGCATACGAGCTGACCACAAACAGGGCCACAATACCGGTGTCCCTCCAGCCATAGAAGTAGTCCATCAGGTTGACGGTGACGAGGTAATCGGATCCACGGGTGTATTGACACACGCGGCATTCTCTGGTAGCCTCGGGATTTGTGAGATTCATACGGCTGCCAATGGTCTGCATGAAGTCGCTCAGGTATTCACCACAGGTGGTTCCATTGGGTGCATCGAACATGGCGAATTCTTGCTCCTTGCACTTGACTTCGCGATCGAACAGCCCAAAGACCAGCATGCTGCCCATGAGGTAGTTAAATGGGTTGATCCAGTACATCCAGTACCGCCAGAAGCTGACGATTTGGGCGTAGGGGACTAGGACACCACAGAAGGAGATCATTGTCTAAGAAGTGCGGTGTTAGCCGGGAAATCAGGAAGAGCGAGGCATTAGAAAACTTACTCCCAGGACGAGAGGGTTTATCATGGCAGCCATCTGGGCGTTCGGTGCATACGCAGCGACAAATTGGCCTAGGTTCATTTGTTAGTTAGGGTCGATATGAAATTGGTCGGTGAGCTTACCGATTCCAGTATAGAGGAACTCGTAGAGGAAAAACACGAAGAACATGCTACCGCTCTTACTGGATTCAACTGCCATACCGGCCGTCCAATACCAACAATTGAAGAAAAGAGCAGCACACACAACCAGATAGGGGAACTCCGACAGAATCAAGGCGATGGTGAACGCTTTCCAGGAATACATCTTGGCTTTCTTCTCGCGTGCCTCGAACAAATCGCGACGTTCAAGGAAGGTCGGCTGCAGTTGATTGATCACGCCGGGAGCGACAAAGATGGCGTTGAAGATGAAGAATAACACACTCTGAAGATCGGAGACGGAGTCACCGATCATCCAGAAACTGAATCCCACAAACAAGCCTGATGAGATATGGAGGGCGAATTTGTTGTTGATGTAGTCGGAGTTTCGGTACAAGGCCATTGAGGTACGTTTCAAAACCAGACTGGTCTGCTCCCAGAGAGTAGTAGCAAACTCCCGACCATCATCGGTGGTAACTTGCGGCTTCAATGCAGCGGCCTCAATGATCTCGTCAAGCTCCTTGAGCATGGAACTGTGTTCAGGTGACTCCAGCCAGACTTTGTTCCAATCTCTGCCTTGGCTCAGTTGACCCGAAACAACATCAATCATGTGCTCAGCAGGATTGGTTTCAGGCGGGCATGGCGCTCCGTAACGTGAGAAATACCCCTTGATACCCTGCGAATTTTCTCCAATGGGACCGAAGTAAACAGTCTTGCCTCCTTTAGCTAAAAGAAGTAGCTGATCAAACTCGGCGAAAAGCTGTGCAGATGGCTGATGAACGGTGACCAATACAGCCTGGCCAGCATCTGCGAGTCTGCGAAGGAATCGGACAGTGTTGTACGCACTCTGGCCATCAAGACCGCTAGTAGGCTCGTCGAGGAAGATCAGAATGCTAGGCTTGGAAACAAGTTCAACTCCGATAGTAACACGCTTGCGTTGTTCGACGCTCAATCCAGCTTCAACAGTACCGATCATGGTATCAGCCAGATCATGGAGCTCGAGCAAGTCGATGATAACATCCACGTAAGCAAGTTTCTCTTCGCGTGGAATGGTAGCAGGTTGGCGCAATAGAGCAGAGAACTCCAATGATTCCCGGACCGTTGCCATGCGTTCATGGATGTCCAACTGCTCAACATAGCCGGCTGAGCGCTGAAACGAGAGCGGCAATGGACGACCATCAACCATGATAGAACCATGAATAGTCCCTTCGGTTTTGCGCTGAGCGAGAACATCAAGTAGAGTGGTCTTACCGGCACCAGAGGAACCCATCAAAGCACCGAGCATACCAGGTTTCACCCATCCATGGACGTTGTCAAGCAGAACTCGGTCACCGGTAGGTGTCTGGACTGTATATGAAAGATCCTTCCATGTGAAGACGGATGTGTTGCGGATTAACTGGTTGTCAAGCTTTGGGGCCTCATCCTTGGTTTCAGAGACTCGCTTCTCTGAACTCTGGCCTTCTTCATCCTTTTGCTGATTCCCGATGTGCTTGTACAAATATTCACGGGGGATGACTAGCGTGCTTCCCGAGTCGGAGGGTGACTGCCACCTCGAAGTTGCGACGATCGTGACGAAAACGAACAAAGCCCACCAGGCCCAGTTGATACCCAAGTTACGCCAGATATGCGAGTGGCTGTACGAGAGCGACGCTAGATAGTTGTCCCCAATCACGTAGTTCTGACCTGGAATGGCTCCAGCCACGCCAGCACAAGCTTGATGTGCCTGAACATTCTCATACCCGGGGCCATTGGGGATCAGATTCGTTCCGACGCATGGAATGATGCTGTTATCGTGGAATTCTATACTTAATAAAGCCTCAAACCCATAAGCAAGCGGATCGATCCAGAAGATCCAGCCGAGCCACGGGTGCATTGTAGGCTTTGGGATCATATAACCGGTGTACAGAACGGTACACATGATGAGGAGACCAGAGACCTTAGAAGCTCCATCAAAGGTAGAAAACAGAGCCCCTACGGCCCGGAAAAGAGCAGTCATAGTCTGTATGTTGATTAGTTGAAACCCATGGGAACAAATTTGAAGGCACTCACCATCGTCGTCGTAAACACGATAATCCAGTAGGAGAAGAATGCTCCAGCAGACATTGCGAGTCCAACCATGAAGTAAAGAACCAGACCAAACATGGAAACCTGGAACAGCAATACGGGTATGTCCGCAGCAATTTGGGCAAGACAGAAAGCGGCCGGGTGGAAATAAGCGAAACCCTTGTGCTTGATCAACACAGGTCTTCCAGAGAAGGATTCGTTCACTTCACTCATGGCGAGCAGACTGTTGTAAAGAAGGGAGAAGAAAAGGGCACCGGATTTAATGAAAAGTCCACCGGAATTGTCGGGCGCATCGTAAAACAGGGAGCCGGCAATCAATGCCTGGCATAGTGTTGCTACCTGCTTGATGATGAATGTAGCTTTGTCGCCCCAAAGGATTTGGTATTGTCTCTGCACGCATATCTTGACCTGGTCAACGAAGCCAACAGTGAAGGGGCTGTTTTTGGGCAGGTTTTTGGATGTTTCAAAAGCCACGCCTTTCTTGAACTCCTCAGTCCGCTCCCGGGCGAGATCGGAGTCCGGGTAAGAGTAATCTGCTACCATTTGAGTGTAAATCGGTGATTTTTCATACTCAGCTCTCAACTCCTCGGCATTACGCGGGAAGCGGTTCTCGAAGCCATCTCGAATCTTGCGTTCGGTGGGTACGGTGACACCAGTGAGGTAATCGGCGACGTTGGAGCCTTCAAGGCACATGAATCCGACTTCCTCCATGAATGGCCTGGCTTGCTCTCTGGTGCCGTAGAAGATCTCCTCCCCTTCGTCAAGCACGAGAACTTTATCGAACAGATTGTAGATTCCGTTACCAGCCTGGTAAAGGGTAACGACGGTTGATAGATTGAGTGTGTCGGTCATGGCTCGGATAGCCTTCGTCCATTCAAGGGCAGTAGAGGCGTCAAGGCCACGAGTCGATTGATCCCAGCAGAAAACGGAGCCTCGGGTGGCCATACATTCGATGATGGAGACTCGCTTGCGTTCACCACCGCTAACACCACGAACGTACTCATTACCGACCTTAGTATCCTCGGTATGAGAGATTCCGACGGATTCGAGGAGGAACTTTTTCGATGCTTGTTGGTATTCTAAGGCAGTCATACCGTCTGGCAGATGAAAGGGCACCTTGAGGCGCGTGGCAAAGTCCATGGTTTGACCAACTGTTAGGGCTGGGAAGAAGATCTCTTCTTCGGTATTCATTACAATCTGGCCTCGGAACATTTCAGCCTCTTTAGACTGCATAGATCCAAAGCGAACATCGCCCTCCACTGATTTGTATCCTCCACGTCTATTAGCAAGCATTTTCAATAATGTCGTACAGCCAGAGCCAGGGCGGCCCAGCACTAGCAACATTTCACCGGGCTTCACGCAGCCATGACTCTTGTTGAGGATGGTCCGTAGAGGAGGCTTTCGTCGGCCCTCTTTGATTTTGGTGGGAATATTGAATTGGGAGAGAACAGTCTCATTCACAGCGGCCTCTGAACTTATTACCTGCACGGAGAGATTCTGCCAGGTGATCCCAAGTTCCTGCTTTCGGAATCCAGCAGCCAGGTTGCGATCGTTCTCCTCCTGAAGCCTCGTGATCATGCTCCAGCCATTGCCTTTCGGACTGGGGCTCTCCGTGCCAGAAGTCTCGTCGCCTGTGATCGTCATGGCGCTTTCGGTATCGAATTGGATTTCATCCGACTTTGCGCCCGGTGGTTTTTCGGAGGCACCCATGATGCCTGGGAAGAAAAGGGAGGAGGGGCGTTGAAAAAGGCCGATCAGTAGACCATGCAGATACAGGCTGAGATACTTGGGGGGACTCCATCATTTTATGAGTCTCAGGGGTGCAAGACAGCGGCCCCGAAAGTCCGAGGCAGAAGCAAACATTGCTTTCATTCGCAGCATCGAAACTTCTGTGCGGAGCCCCAAGTGATAACAAATGTTTCGCTCTAGAGCCTGTAAAGAGTCATCAACGGATAACTTAAAACGGATCGGAGGCCCTTTTTGCACCGAAGCCGCTGACGAAGCGGCTTCTTCGCCTAGCCATGCCTCCGATTGGAGTCTTGGCGCCACGCAGTCTCCGTGCGCGTGGGAAAGGAATTAAATGTGGATGAAGGCCGAAGACCGAGGATGATGTTCATTGGATGAGTCCGGTGAGCTGTAAGATCATGTCCACGGTGTCTTGATAGCCTGGATAGTTAGTTAAGCCGTCTTCCCCACCTGGCCATCCAAGTTAATGCATGCACTTACAACTTTTGGTCTCTGACCGACTTTTGATTTGAAATAGCAACATGAAACAGGCTGTCTAAGCCATAATGATGAACTGGCCTAGGGCTTGTACTCGGGAGAACAGAAACTGACACAGGCTGTTTGAGATTTGCTGGAGAGTGAAGCATCGGACCATTACGCCTAATTCTATTAGGATATCCCCTGTAACCACCCTAATTAGTATTCTGTTGGTTATATTCAAGGCTAGGCTCTATAATAGAACACATGCGTGTTATGGATCTTTCGTGTGGATCTTTTTCAGGTCGGACATAAAACCGGTCGACTTTCACGAGGTTCTCATTGTAGTATGGATGGGTGGAACTTGGAAGCGAATGGCTCTTGTCAACTAGGCACACTTATCGTGGGAGCGACCGGTCTGTTCGCGTTTCCCAAGCAGCCAACAGTGACAATTGCAGCACTCGGAATTCCTCTGTTCGTTTTCGATAACTACACAGTAGGGGAAAATCCTTCTTCACGAACCAAATCACCACGACGCCGTGCTAGCACTCACCTTATCCCGTAATATCTGGAAAAACATCGCGATACCTGCTTTCGCGAGTCAACGGCATCAAATATCCCTGCGGTGTTCCGTTCGACGTTTTTATCCCGACATTCTCAAATTGGATCTTGTCATACCGATAGAAACACTCTCTAGCGGCCTCACGAGATTCGAGCAACTTGTGATGCTACAACACGAAATTGTGCATGCGTCTTGCGAGGAATTTGTGATAAGTCCCGGGATCGAAAATGATGCTCGATGCAGTTGGCGTACGAGGCCGATGATGATTGACAGCCCGGCTTATCCTCTATCATGGATAGAGGATGTTGAATAAGGTGATGGTGGCTTTGAGGTACGTTATAGTGATCGATAGCTAGACAACATAACCATTATTATGCATGACCTTAGCTACGGTCTAGTCGCAGACTCTGACGGGCTCCAAAGATGCTCCACCCCATCGACAAATCATCGCTGGGGACCCTGGAGGAAAGCTGAATGATTAGCCGTGAGATATTCTCCGAGGTGGGCTTGATGCTTTGATCCGTTGGGATAAACCAATTGGGGTCTACGATCTACGCCTCCAACACGGGGATCAAGACCTAGCCTCCTTTATGTTTTGTAAGCGGTGGTTTTCCCCAGGACCTTGGAGGGTTCAATCATCAAATATCTAGGTAAGCTGCCCAGGTGATCACATGTTAGTTGAGTCATATAAATAGGTTGTAGTGCCACATTACCCTTTTCACCAATGCTCACCTGGAGATATCGCGCAGCTGCGGTCGTGGCCATATTCGCTTTCCTTCTCCGATATCGAACCATATTTATACAAGAACTTGACCATACCTAGCACAATGGGAGAAACACTAGCCAGCAAGAATCAAGAATATTGGAAGTGAGTCGGCGATGGAGAGATTTCCCATGAAGAGGCGCATGGAGAGGACCTTGGTAGAAATATTTCTAATTCTAACTGCTGACTGTGTCTAGCCATGCCTCTCAGCATGTGTTCAAAGACAAATGGATTCAAGATCTACAGACCCAGATTTTCGACTTCCTGACGGACAACGTGGACTGGATAGGCGTCCAGCCTTCCACAGGCGACAATAGTCGGCAGACAAAATTGATGGATTATGCCTGCGGAAATGGCATTATTACTCGCGTGAGTCACTGATCTTCGTTGAGTACCTGCAGCAGGTAATACTGACAGTTGCTGTTCTGCAGTCCCTATACCATCTTTTTTCCAAATGTGTTGGCGTCGACCTGTCAGATGGCATGCTGGACAATTACCGTGCAACCGCAGGAGAACTAGGCCTCGACGAGTCACGCATGTTCGGCGTTCAGGGTAATCTCTTGGCTCCCACAATCACACCGACTAAGCCTCCACTCAGCGAGGAGGAGCTGAATGGTTTCGATCTGGTCGCTATTTGTCTGGCATTGCACCATGTCGAAGACATCGCTTTGGCCACCAGACGTCTCGCCGAAAGACTTCGACCGGGTGGTGTACTTTTGATCATCGACTGGGCCACGCGTGATCTGTCGAACGAGACTGAGGAGCAAGCTGGAGTACAGACAACTCCGGTCTCTTCGGAGAATCACCACCATCACCACCACCACATGCATGAGCTAGTAGATCCGAAAAATCCTGCAGCGCATACTATCTCGCACGATGGATTTTCACAAAGCCAAATATTCTCCCTCTTCGAACAAGCGGGCTGTGGAGAGTCGCAGTTTGTGCTGGCGGATCGACTTTCGCCAGTTCCCGGCTCTCGGAGTGGGCAGATGCAACTGTTTTGGGCTCGTGCAACTAAAATGTGACATGCTACATTGTTTCTTTCCTCTTTCTTGTTTATTAGTACTCTGCAATACAAGAGTATTACTTCATGATCCCATCTACTAGGCAGTACCACTAAAGCGCGAGGAAGAATTACCACTCAGACAGTGTGCCGGAAGAAGGACGGTGGTTCTCAGTAGAGGTGAGTTCCAGGCCCATTGTGCTTCTTTTGAGCAATCGTGCGAGCCGCAGTCGACGGACAAGATGCGCTGAAGTGGGAGTGAACATAGGGTGTACGCAGTATGTTTGACCTATTTGTGTGAACGTACAACAAGCAATGAGATCTACAACACCACGAATGCATAGAGCGAGTATGTAAGACAATACCTCAGGTTACCATGACAAATCAATCTCTTCAACGTAATAGACTGACTCTAAGCCGCTTTATCCATTCTATCTCTCAAATCCAAATTTTCTTCCCTAAAAAGTCGCAGGAGGATTAATCGACGCTAATGTATCTCCATGGATGAGAAGCTAGATATAAATACTTTTATTTCCCGATCACCAACGGGTTCAGTAACTCACTCCAACTTGCCCTCGAATCTTTGGCTGGCAATCTTGTGAGACAACTCCAACATAGACCTTGCTAGAATTTCCAAAATGGGGATAGTGCAATCCATGGACCTTGATACCCAATTGCGCAGCTCCACGGCCACATGGGAGTCAATTCCATACTCGGACACCGGATCGGAAGAATTGATGTTTTCAACGGGAATAGAGAGATGCGAGGCAATCTTCCTGCTGAGAGCGTCGGAGATTATAACGGTAGCTTGATCCACCGTTTTTGCGGCCGCAAGTTCAACCTTCAATCCTTCCATCGAGTCGTCAAGCGCAGTAGATGTGTCATGGCCCTGGAACTTATGCCGGAAATGGGCAAACAGGGGCACATCAAAGTTCCCAAGTGATTCCATTTCTTTCCATCGGCCGAGGCCAGTTACAAGTTGTGCTTCTCCTCTACTCGACTGAGAAATTGCAACTTGTATCAGGGATAAAAGAGTTGGTACATCAGTGCCCTGGAATCCTTGCCGTTCCATCTTTGCCGCTAAATCCCTGTTTTCAGCCAAATAGCCAACATCTGTAATTGTTCCGAGATCCAAAGATACTGCTGGAAGACCTAAATTTCTTCGATAAGCGGCGAATGCATCCATGAAAGTGCTGCCAGCCGCATAGGCAGCCTGTGTGGCATTTCCAATAATGCCGCTGATAGACGATAACATCAAGAAGAAGTCAAGATCGGTAGGAAGATGTCGGTGCAAATTCCAGGTGCCATAATACTTCGGGCCCATGACATTTCGATACTCGTCCAACTTCATGTTTTCAATATGAACATCCTTGAGGACCATAGCTGCCTGGATCAATCCCCGTATTGGAGGCAGGCGACAAGAGAGATCTTGAAGCATTCGCTCCACTTCGGTCTCGTCGGATATGTCACAAGCTCGAGTAGTTACCTGGATACCTTTTTCCACCAGATTTCTCACTGTCGCCTGAGACTGATACTTTGAAAGGCCACTTCGATTGACGAAAATTAAACTCTTCGCTCCGTTTTGTGCCATCCACAGAGCAACCTCCCTCCCAATTCCACCAAGTCCACCGACGAGCATATATGACGCATCTGAGCGGAACAATGGCTGGGTTGCCTTGGGGAGCGTGGCCTAGATGATATTAGCTGGAGGCAGGTGGACGTTTCCCGGGGTATAGGATAAATTATACCTTCACAAGATCATTTTGTTCCACATGAACCACAACATGCTGTCGGGTCTTGATTGCCGTTATTGCCTCTTGAATATGTGAAACATGATATACATCGGTAAAACCAGGCCCCTTGAGTCGTCCTTCGAGGAACAAGCGAAAGACTTTCGGCCACATCTGGTTGGTAATGTCAGTCCTCTCCGTTTGAAGTTCAAATATATTGATTGTAGACAGGGAAATGTTCTGAGGATATGATAAGAGCCGGGTCTTGAGGTTGTCTGTTCGAAGTTGAATGAACCGACCAAATGGTGCAGTGCAGTTCTGGAGCATTTTATCCTCTGCGCTCTGGAATGCAACTACTACATTTGCTTTTTTGCCATCAGTTAACCGCATCATATCCCTGGCTATATCTCTCTCCCCGCCTATGAAGACATGCTCCCCGGGTATCCCGAACCTCGAACTCAGCAAGTCCTTTTCGTCAGGGCTGTTCACTGTCGCAAATACCCGAGCATCCCTCAGCAGATACACTTCCAGAAGTGCCTGGCCGAAATGGCTTCCAGCGTCATGAACAAGAACGGCATCATTTGACTCGACCATTGACAAGTGGTTCACAACATAATAAGCAACGGTATATGCTAAAGGCAAAGCCGAAGCCAGCTGTAATGACATTTCGTCATTGATCCGCTGGAAAGCTGATGCCCGATTGTGATAAAAGCTTTTCGCAGTTCCAGCTCCAAGACAAGCAACCCGGTCCCCTACAGTGATGCCGTGGACCTCGGCGCCGACCTTGTATACTATCCCACTGCACTCCAGACCGAGGGTGTCGTCTGCTTCCCAGTCAAGATGGTTTGGCTGAATATCCCATTTATTCAGGCCGAATGATTGCACTTTGATTCCGATGTAGCCGACTGGGAGTTCTGTCATCTGCCAATCAGCAACAAATTCGGGGTTGTCGGAATTTCTAGAAAGACGGAGAGGCTGTTGAAGCTGGCAGAAAGGCTGCTCGCATACAGCCTCAATGTCATTAATGCTGTTCATATTCTTGTTCGCCTTCGAATTTTCCAGTACTCGTGGAATCAGGACTTGCCCATTTCTCTCCGCATATTCCGTATCTTCGTCAGGGGTTTCACGAAGAAATCGGGCTACCAGAAATTTTGCGATCGTCTCAGCGGCTTGAGATTCCGAGAGAGGATTTCGAGCATCCAGATCAAGGGTGACAATCGGCTTGACACCGGATTCGGCGCGCGCTGTTCTTGCAATCCCAACCGCCAAAGCCGCGGTTGGGTTCACAGACTCAATCATCCCTCCCTTTGTGACCCAGAGGACTCCTCCACTCTGCGAAAAAATTGCTTTTATCTTGCTGAATGTAGTTTCATTGGGAGAGGCTAGCAGTGAGGAGTTCGGGGTATCCAAGACCAAACAGATATGATCCTTACACTCCAGATTATCGATGTGTGTCACATTCACCTCACATGAGGCATTCTCGAGCTCAGTGACCAGATTCCTGAAAGCCTCGGTTTCGTTCTCGCGAATAATAGAAACCTTTCTGGACGACTTTTGGGTTTTTCGCTTTCTGGCAACGATGAACTGATGGCTCTTCTCGGGGTCTTGTTCCCCATAGGCATCAACCTCGGTGAAATGCGCATCTTGCAGGATCTCATCCCATTGACTCGTTGTCCAACCACCCTGGCCCAAACAAAATTCGTCTGCGGATAAGCAGTGCAAGGCACTGAACAAGAGATTTTTCAGCACGTCCTTCTTTGGGTCGAAGGGATTAATAGCAATCAAATAGCCAGATGGTCTCAAAAGATCACGGATCTTGTTAAGTGCATTTTGTTCACAACTTGCTGTACACAATCCATGAGGCACGATTATGACGTCAAATGAATTCTTTTCAAATCCTTGTTTGGGGAAATCCTTGCCAAGATCCAGGGGCTTGCAGTCCACCCATTTTGACCACGCCTCCAGCCGTTTCGAGGTCTGCTCCAGCACGGAAGCGCTTTCGTGGGCAAATGTATATTTCTCGCAATAGGCTGTTTCTTTAGACGTCACAAGGTGCTGGAGAAATATCTCCGCTATCTGGCCTGTGCCAACTCCAAATTCAAGGATGGAGATGTCTGGCTTTCCGTGGCCAATCAGATTGACATACTTTGCAGCTGCTTGATACGAGGCGTCCGCTGAGAACAGATCCCAGAACTCGTCCAAAAGGCGATCGTCCTTGATGACGGTGGAAAAGTCAACTTGGTGTCTAATAATAGCCGCAAGGTTCTGGCCAATGACCGACAGGAGCCTCCCCATAGGGACGGAATTGATGTTTTCCAAGTGAGATAATGATATTGAGGGTTGATCATATCGTTCAAGCACATCTTGAAGATAAGACCGGAATCTGCGATGAGAAGTGTCAAGTCCCATCGCCTCCGTTGTGCTGACTTCCCCTAGCGCAGCTCGGATGAAGCCAGCTGCACTCTCATCGTACTCGGCTTGAGGGGCTGGCTCTTGAATGGCATCCTTCCGGCCAAATAGAAATGATGCATTCTTACTGGAAATAAAGTTCGGATCGGGTCTCCAGTCAATCTGATAAATTGTGCGGTTGTCCATCGTCTGCGATGCAGGTTCATGACGCTCGAGCCGTGCACATCGTAGGCCACGAAGTGAAATAGTTGGCTCGGTTTCGAATTGCTTCTCGTCATAATTCACCGCGACCATGCATGCCGTCACGTCCTTGTTTGGCATCGGGCGCACATGAGTACAGATACTCATGAGTTCCCCTGCCGGGCAGGTGAGACTGGACGATACAATCATCTCTTCAATTGAAACAGGGATTGCAGGTCCTTCCTCAAGCCCCATACCTGGAGGTAGAGCGGCAAAAATGGTGTGGAACATACTATCCAGAGTGCATGGATGGACCAAAAGCTCATGCTGAAAAAATGCAGGCATCACGGATAGTGTATCTGGCACAGTGACTTCTGCAAAGCACGTCCCGTCTTGAGTGACACGTGCTTTTGTGATATTCGCAAAGCATGGCCCATATTCTAGACCAGAATTTCGGAGCTTGTCATAGAAATCACGGACGTCAATCACTGATATTCCATGAACTTCAGTCCCCAACGGGACCGTCGCATAACCATCAGTTTCCTCGACTGCGTCGCCTGAAACGCCAATACTTTTCTGTGTCCCGACCAATCCAGTACAATGCTCAATCCACCTATTCTCCTCTGAGATGGAGTATATATGGAAATTGTACAACTGTTCTTGGTCTTGCGTCGACTTTTGAAGAGACACCATAACCTCGACGCCAGAAGTTTCATTGAGCACGAGGGCTGATTGTATTGCCACATCTCGCAGGACGTATCTCGCAATCTTTTCTTCGTCTTTGCTCAACTGCGCCGACGCTTCAATCGCCATGACCAAATACCCTGCGGCAGGGAAAACAATGTTCCCCTGTATCCTGTGATCAAGAAGCCAAGGGAGCTCCGAAGCTCGAAGATAATTTCTCCAGCGAGGCTCGAATGGACATGCCATGTTGTCTGGTGCACCAAGTAAATCCATCCGCGGCGAGATTCGGTTTCGATACATCTTGCTCAGCCGTGGCTCTGCCCAATATGACCTGGTGTGATTCCAGGCATACGTCGGAAGATTAACCAGTAGCTGCGGCGTGCTACTTTTCTTTCTCCCCACGGGCCTGTTGATTGCACTGAACTCAATAGGGTAGTTGAGTGATCCTAGTGTGGCGACTGCTCCGAGGGCTGTAGTAACTGCGTTGGCCTTCCGGGTCAGAATACTGATATAGGCTATATCGGCAGCATTGAGTTTTGCATCCGCCTGGAGGACTTGCTTGATCGGCCCAGAAAGTGCCGCATGAGGACCGATCTCGATGAGACAATCCACAGAAGGCTTTTGGGCTGCCCCAGCCCTTCGTATTCGGGAACCCCCTGTATGCCCAGCACGCTGACCATTTGTCTCAAAACACAAAGTCCTCAGCGAGTTGGCAAATTTCACTTGTCCAACCAAGTTTGACACCCAATACCGAGCATCCAATTCTTCCAAAGGAATCATCGTTCCAGTGACCGAGGAAAAGAACGATCCCGACCTTCCTCTCTTGTCTCCCGCTATCTGATCCAGTCCTCGGGGCTGGATATGATCTATTAAGCTGTAATACTTCTCGGCAACCTGTTCTATATGAGGAGAATGATAAGCGACACCCACTTCGAGGCGTCGACTGAAAAGCTGTTGTTCTTTCAAAATTTGGGCGAGTGCATCAATTGCAAGTGTATCACCTGATATCGTCACACTCGATGGACTGTTGATACATGCTACCACCAGCTGTCTAGGCTGGAATCCGTTTAGATAGGGCTGTACCTCTTCGGCAGACATCCCAACTGCCATCATGGCACCTGTGTTCGGTTGGTCACGCAGAAGCTGGCTTGCCACAACGCCTCGGTAGTATGCCACTGACATTGCATCGTTCATTATGAGTGCTCCAGTAGCATATGCAGCGGCTATCTCCCCACTGGAATGACCCGTTACGGAGTCTGGATGTATATTCCACGATTCCAGCAAGTCGACTAGCGCTATCTGTATGGCTGTGCACACTGTTTGGCTGAGACTTGGGTGGTTCAAATGGGAGTCCTCGGGGCACTTTGTGATCTCCTCTGAATTTATGATGTTAGTGCACGGGACTTTTAGATGGCTGGTGTCTGTGTACCTTCCACTGTAAAAGGAGCTCCAATGTCATTCAGAAACCTGTCTATACCCGAAATTGATCTTTTGAAGACAGGATAGGCCTGAAGCAGCTCCTTTCCCATCCCGGCCCACTGCGCACCTTGCCCAGTAAAGACAAACCCTAGGGTTGGCTGCCGAACGGCGCTCCTAGCCTTGATTTTCTGAGAAAGTGAGGCTGCCAGACCTGCCATCGTATCTCCGACAATGGCTGTCTTCCATGGAAAGACAGATCGCCGCTCGTTTATTGTGAAGGCAAGTTCGTCCAGGAACTTTTCATGGTCAACTTCATGTCCCCTATCGAGAATGTGATTGCTCAGAGCCTGCATCTGCTGTGCACAGGTTCTTTCATCAAACCCAGAGAGCATGAATATGCGAGATGAACCAAGCGGCAGGCTAGGAGGTGTCTCGTTATGATATTCAGTCGCTGTAGGTTGGATTATGTCATATTCTTTGAGTCCCAAGCTAGATAAGCAGCTTTTGGCATCTTCGACAATAACATGGGCATTGCTTCCACCGTACCCGAAACTGTTCACTGAAACTCGACGAGGTCCCGTAGTCTCCCATGGCTCAGGGCCCAATTGAATCTACTGACGTTAGTCTCCAATTTTCACCTTGCCCGAGAATCCAAACCTTCAGTTTCCAATCGTCCAGTGGGATACGCGGGTTAATTGTCTCAAAATTCCTGTTTGGCAAGAACATGCGGTTTTCCAACATCAGGACTGCCTTGATCACGCCCGCTACGCCGCTTGCACCTTCCAAGTGCCCGACGTTGGTTTTGATGGAGCCAATTCGCACAGGGTTGTCAGGCGGACGACTAGTTCCAAAGACACGAGCGATTGCCCCGGTCTCAATTGGGTCTCCAGCCAGTGTGCCTGTCCCATGAGCCTCTACAAAATCGGTTTCCGAGGGATCCAGATCAGCCCGTGTATAGACACTCCTGATCAAGCTTTCTTGGGCTGCCCCGTTAGGTAGTGTTATTCCTGCAGTGCGCCCGTCCTGGTTGGAACCTGTGCCTCGTATCACGGCCCGGATCTTGTCGTGATCGTGTAACGCCTTGGCCAGGGGTTTAAGGATGAGACAGCCAGCTGCCTCGCCTCGCGCATAACCATTAGCCTTTTCATCAAAGGTATGGCATCTTCCATCTGAGGAGAGAAACCTAGGACTAAATCAGTCTAATATTTCCGGTTGTGGGTAATGTTTTTACAAACTTCATCATGCCCATGGTTGACATAAACTCGTGGCTCAAGATCAAATTGACTCCCGCTGCAATGGCCATTGATGATTCCCCTGTCTGGAGGCTTTGGCATGCCAAATGAAGTGCCACAAGGCTTCCAGAACAAGCCGTGTCTACCGTGACGCTGGGCCCTTTCAAATCAAAGAAATAAGACAGCCTGTTTGCCGCCATTGCACGAGATTGTCCGGCGTTTGTGCACTGATACATGGGCACACACTCGGGATCCCGAAGTAAGAGATCCGTATAGTCTGCAGAGAAAGACCCTACAAAGCAGGAAGTGTTTGTGCCCATAATTTTGGTCAGGGGAATGCCAGCTATTCACTATCATCAGCCTCGAAAGCGTCATTCGGAGCAATAACCTACCATTTTCAAGACCTTCATATGCTACCTCCAAGAGCAATCTCTGCTGTGGATCCATGGCCTGGTAGGTTGATAATTAGATGAGCCTAACGACATTCAACTCTGTACTTACCGCTGCCTCGTCGCTTGTCATGTTGAAGAACGGCGCGTCGAAGACAGATACATCATCTTTCAGAAAGTGGCCCCCTTCCACATTGATCTACTTCCACGTTATTAAGCATTCCGACTCATCTCATGTATGACTTACCGTTCCATGGCGGGTATGATCTGGGTGATAAAATGCCGCACTGTTCCACCTCTCGGCTGGAATTGGGCTCCATGCCTCTCTACCTGTGAGAATCATTTCCCACAGCTTCTCGACATTTTTGGCATCCCCTGGTCCCCGGAAGCCAATTCCCACAATTGCTATCGGTATCCAGGACTCTGCAGCCAAGTTTGCCGGAACATCTTGCAAAATGGTCGCTTTGGGGAGTCTGTCGCTGGTTTGTGGCGACATGGTTGCTTTTGCTTTGCTGGACGTCGGCCAATAACCATATATCTTATGCCAGGGAAAAGCGAGAGGGGACTGGCTTTTCTCAGGCCAGGGAAATGAGCTTCCTGTATCAAAACAATCTATCTGCTTGATTTCTTAATGCCATTCGTTCTCGGTGACAATCTACATCGGGAAATGTGGGAAGGTTTCACTCCAGTCGCAGCGAGGTAAGTATCCGGGTGCAACCCTCCACGGCGAAACAAAACTCAAGGGCCATGAATGTCTTGATCTGAAACACATTGTCTACCTTCGCGAAAAATCTGCAATATACCATTACAAAAACAGGTTATGTTCCACAACCGCAAATATACTACTCTCTTCTCCGGACAAACTCTTCTTCGCCCAACCTCTGCCTCTGTGTCGCACAGCAGAAGTAAAGACCATGCCTTCGGTATCGGATGTCACAATATTTGACTGGACAGTTTTCGAATTGCAGTGGCGATTATGGCGACATTCTTCCGATCACTGGGGACATCGTGGCCCTTTCCATGTACGGCAAATGTCGAGTCCCTTCCAGCACAGAGTCGATACAGTGCCATTGAGTATTCAAAGAGTGGGTCTTTGGCTCCAGCGATATGTACACAGGGGATAGAGAGGAAACCATCCAATCCTTCGTTTACGATAGGACGCTTCCCAGGTTCCATGCGGAATGGTGGGAGGGAATTGATGAAGATTGCGCATCGAAATAGCGCAGGCTCATTTGGATTCATCTTGGCGTGGTGGATCATGAACCCAGCCGCCAATGTGCCGCCGTGGGAGAAGCCTAGAACCCCATCAAACGGACCTTCCAAGGCAACTGTTTCACTCAGTTGCTCGTACGCCTCCAGAATGTCGGACTCATCGCTGTCCTCGTGGGAAAAGGTGCGTGGGAAACGGTAGTAGCTGTAGTACGGACCGTCATAGTAACCGGCGATTCCAGGCCCGGGATCTGAATCGACGTCACCTTCGAGGAAAAAGAAGGTCGCGGTGTTGTCGCGTTGGAGCTCATGCATGAGCCCACCTGTTTGATTAGAGTTTTGTGTGTCGCCACTGTAGCAGGAGATTGCATACTCAGTTGTGACTGTAAAATCTATTGGCAAATTAGGATTACCGTCAACCCTCCCTATCAGCAGCGTTGGTAGCTTACCTTCTGATTCGTCCCCCAGCCATGGAGACACAACAATCGTAGGGGCATCGTGTTGGGTAGCGATGGATAGATTAAGCAGAGCAAAAGTCGCCGTTGTCATCAAGAATTACTGCCACTTGTCATGGTGATGGTCATGTCTGCCTGCGACATTTTATATCTTGTATTGTGGCGAACAACAACCCACGGCGGAAAAGCGATTCAACTCGTTCGGCTTCATTTCATCAATATGCACGAGCGACCAGGGGCCCTGAAACTCGCCGCAAGGAGACAGATCAAATTCGGGCTGAACTCGGCGCAGTTGTCTGTTTCACAGACGTATCGATCTGAATGTGTCAGTGTACTCCACATTGTCTACTCGGCGTCGTACCAATCTAATTGACAATTCTCAAATAGAAGCCACGACGGTTAATGTTCACCGATATTTCTAGATTCCTAGACGTGTGTGCCAACGCAGGCCCTATTGGTTTTGACTGCTATCAGAGAATTCCCCGTCTATAGTTTTCTATCCTATTAAAGCCTAATCATTAATTGACTACGCCGTTTAGACAACCCGTGCACATCCCCCGAGAGCCTTTACAATTCAAATAGCATATCCACCCTACACTTCAGGGTGGCCAGAAACTTAGAAGGTTCAAATGACTTTCCCCAGTATAACGGGCTTATCCGGCACGTCCTGAGCGCCTCGAACTCTCCGAATTATCACTGTTGTCCCGATGACGACTTTGTTGTTTCTCATAAAGCTGCTATCATGGCCCGGGCCCTCCCTGGAGGAGATGAAGGCAGCATTACAGCTTTGCACCGCTCAGCTACCAATTTCTCCTCGTCCGAGACATTGACCCCTCTTCGCGGGACTCTAACAGGAAGTCGATATCTTCCAGGGTTTTAAAGTCACAATTGCCAACCTCATTCACCAAGAGCCATTTCCTTGCAAGCAAAATTCTTGCAGTACCGAGAATCTTCGAAATCGTATCGGTGTAGGAAAGTAAAGATGGAGGTGATGCTATCACATGCTAACGGAGGGCTTGCCCATGCTTAGTCATCTAGTTGGTGTTTGACTGGTTTGCATAGTGGGGTTTGCCACTTCTTCCAGTGACGATTGGAATCTCCAGGTCATCTCCACGGCTTCATCTAGAATTAAGATTGTTTTTTCCTCTATATTATCCTCACCGAGCCCTATTCTATCGCTTTTGCCCAGGCTATTTGTGTCTATCATTGGCATGGTGACCCCTATCACCATAGGTTCCGCCACATAGCCTTGGCCTGGACTTTCATGACTGTTTTACGATAATGTGAACACACCCACCCGTAGACAATTTGAGCTTCTTTATAGGGAGTATAGGCAAGTCAAACTATGAGACATAACCGGCTTCAAGCAATTACCATGTTTTCCACTGGGCTGGCTCTTTGCGCCTAGACTTTCATTTATGGGTTGATGGGATACGCCTTTTACCATGCGACGACCGATTCGCAATCTTTCTTTGGCCGGGATGCCAAGTACTCCGTATGCAAATCGGGCATTAAATGCCTTGCTTTTATTTTATTTCGGCCGGGTCTGGTCAATCGTGGACAGCAGCCCGGACCGCATTCTGGTGCCTCGTCCCTTGGGTAGCGTGGCTTCCATGCGCAACATACCTCAACCGTGGTGTTTCCAAGATCTAAGAACGGACCCTTTCCAACAGGGAGCGGTGAGAGCTGAGATAAGGAGGGAACTTCAAAGAGCCACTACGTGTGTTGTACAAGATAGCATGTGGGATAGAGGGGATAGAGGGATAGAGTCTCGATCGCTGAATTAAACTAAACCATTGAATCATGTGTAACCGCAAAGATTTACGCCATCCATTTTGACTCCACCGGGTGGCGTGGGCCGTGAGCTATCAGCGATTCGTAATGTTCTGCGTGAATCCCGAGGGTCCAGTGGGTCATGTTTCTATCTATAAATCTGACTTCTACTGTCTTGTTAACCCTTTTCTTTGATTCATATCACAGGGGGTAATGGCATCAGATTTGCAAGGGACGTGAATCCTTTTCACTCCACTCTATCTCAGGAGGTGGCTGCGAAATAACAGAAGACACCCAAGACGTGGGTCAGGATCGACGTTTTAGGCAGATCAAATGCGGCCTAAGGGGTGAAATTTCTAGGCGTGTGCCAAAGATAAGGATGAAAACAGAAGAACAGGGCTAAGGAAACAAAAAAAACAGAGCATTTATATAAAGTATATATAAGAATGTGCACGAACCATACATAGTCGAGCATATTAGCGCGGATGGCTCGGTGTCAAGACTCAATGCCACTGGACACAACGAGATCGCCACAATATGACCCACACCACCTAGCTGATGTGCAGGTTGTACGTACTCTACGGAGTTCCAATTCTAGAATTGCCGAATGAGAGAGGAGGACATGCCAGTGTGCGTATATCCATGGATGTACAATTGGAGGGTAGAACAGCGGGTTCACTTAGGGTTGGGCCTATAAAGGACATGGTAGAAGATGTGCATATAAGTCTATGTATTATTATGATTTCATTATCTAGAAGATCTAGACTCCCTGTTTCGAAGTCCTTTTTAACTATTTTAACTATCCAAGACCCAAACTGAAATCCGCATTGAGGGAATTCTTAGATTGGCAATTCCTTGGCTTCGCCATTTGATCCTGTTCTAGCCTTATCCGAAGGAAAAAAGTTTTCTTTCTTCTTAATTCTACTCGTATCCTCTTCAAACCCGTTCATCTTCTCACATATTGTTCTCTAACTTGCCTTCTATCATTCGTTGTGTCTTGTGCCTTGCATAAACGGCTTGCAGCTTTCGGATAATCTTTCACCGAGCCACCGAGCTCACCCAACTCCCCTTCATGTCGGGCATCGTCAACCCACACCCAAGCCCCAATGAAGAATACGCAGAATACCCTCTCCCAACCGTTGGCAATCCCGGTGATCGTCATAGCCTCGAGCGTGAGGCCACCGTCGATGCCAGCCAATACAATGCCGGGCACGAGCCTCCCACGCGCCGTGGGAGCCGATCCCATCATAGGGTTCGCTTTCGCTCGATGAGTCTTCGCCGAAACGAAGATGACTCCGATCCCCTGTCACGACCACTATTGCCTCCCCCCTCAGACCTCAGCGAAATCCCGCTATCCGGAACCATCACCCCGCCAGCCCCAACACATTCCCGGCGCGGCTCCAATGTGCATATGCCCGAGTTTGGTGAAACCGAGAAACATGATTTTGAAAGTACAATGGACCGAGTGGCCTCGGCCCGCGACCGGTTCAGAGCTACCGGTCATCTTCTGCGACAGAAAACTAGTCGCTTGACGGAACGCCTCGGTCGCCCCACGGATGAGGAAGGCGAGCCGCTCAACGCCTCTTACAACCCAGACGACTTCGACAGCGGTATCCCACTCGAGGAGCTGCAGGCCCGCCGCGCCCGCCATGACGCCGACCGAGCGCGCGCATTGGAGAGTGGTGAGAATCTTCACGAGCCGCCCCCTAGCGCCGAGGCTCATCGTTTGGTGCGCAGCATGACCGCGGTTCAGGATCAGCTACAGAAGCGCAAACCTCGCGGCGCATATCAGCGGTCGGGACAGACAACTCCCGAGGGCTTGGCCAGCGCCTTTGCGCAGCGGAGACGGTCTAGTGGAGTGAGCGGCGGCATTTTGTCGCAGTTGCTAAAGCTTCAGGTCGCCCAGAACGGGAGCTCTTCGCGCCCGGAAAGTGTCATCACCGATGACTCCGACAGTGACACTCAGGTGTCTTCCAATATCTCCACCCCAAAAAAGGGTTACATCTCGCCCCTTATGCCTACGTCTCAGCCAGCCTCTGGTGCCGCCACCCCGCGCAAGGAGAAGCTCAAATGGTACAAGAAGCCATCCCATCGGTCCACCTCGTCGTTGGTCAATGCCTCCATGAACCTCAGCACGGCGAGCCTGCCTGCTGCGGCTGAGGCCGCTCCGGGTATGCAGAGGAAACGGGGGAAGAGCAAGCGCAAGACCCGTCTAGAAGATGAGATCCGTGTTACCGTCCATATCGCGGAGATTATCGCACGTCAGCGGTATATCATGCAGCTGTGCCGTGCACTTATGCGATACGGTGCGCCGACCCATCGTCTAGAGGAGTATATGCAAATGACCGCCAGAGTCCTAGAAGTTTCGGGCCAATTCTTGTATCTGCCCGGTTGCATGATCATGTCCTTTGATGATCCTACCACACGCACGGCCGAAGTCAAGCTTGTACGGATGGTACAAGGAGTCGACCTTGGTCGCCTTGCTGATACACATAACGTTTACAAGAATGTCGTTCACGATCTTATCGGTGTCGAAGAGGCAACTCAGGAACTGGACGAGATTATGCAGCGCAAGCCCAGATTCAGCAAATGGATCTTGGTCCTGGTGTACGGTTTCGCTAGTGCAACGGTCGGCCCATTCGCTTTCAAAGCGCGACCGATCGATATGCCTATCATCTTCTGTCTCGGTTGCATTGTTGGACTGATGCAGCACGTTCTCGCCCCACGGTCGACCCTCTACTCCAACGTCTTTGAGGTTACTGCTTCTATCCTGACTTCCTTCCTCGCCCGTGCCTTTGGCAGCATCATGGTTACCCGCGATGGTAAATCCGAACCACTTTTCTGCTTCTCGGCTATGGCACAATCATCTATCGCTCTGATTCTCCCTGGATTCATGGTCCTTTGTAGCAGTCTGGAGCTGCAATCTCACCAGATCATCGCTGGTTCGATCCGTATGGTGTATTCCATTATCTACTCCCTCTTTTTGGGCTATGGTATTACAGTAGGGACTACGATCTACGGGCTAATGGATGGCAATGCGACATCTGCATCCACGTGTTCAGGCCTGGATGTCTATGGGTCGGTTTATGCACGCACATTCCCCTTCGTGGCTGTCTACGCTATTTTCCTAGCCATTGTGAACCATGGAAAATTGAAGCAGATGCCCGTCATGGTTTTCATCGCTTTGTCCGGGTACGTCGCCAACTATTTCAGCACGACCAAGCTCGGCGCCCAATCAGAAGTCGCCAACACCGTCGGCGCATTCACCATCGGTGTGCTGGGCAATCTGTACAGTCGGCTCTGGCATGGCCATGCTGCCACCGCCATTCTTCCTGGTATATTTGTGCTGGTTCCCTCTGGACTTGCTTCTAGTGGCTCTCTGATTGCGGGCATCAGATACGCCGACGAGGTTCGTCAGAATCTCGAGAATAATGGAACTAGTACAAATTCCAGCTCCTCTGAAACTTCGGTTGCCAGTCTTGGTTTTGGTATGATTCAAGTCGCGATCGGTATCACAGTCGGGCTGTTTATCGCGGCTTTGGTTGTCTACCCCTACGGCAAGAAGCGCACCGGTCTGTTCAGCTTCTAGTCATTTATTTGCATTTTCCACCATTTTCCTGTTCTATACGTGTCATGATTCTTTTTTTTCTTTTCGGGGTTATCAGCGACAATTTAGCGTTTGGGATTTACTCTGCATTTCATAGACTTACAACTTACACGGGAGCGTCATTGAGCGATATCTTTTTAAAACATGATCAACAATAATACACGATTTACAGGACTTGGACAAAATGCCATGATAGTAGAAATAAGGCGGATTCCTCTTGCCTCATGCTAGAGCTTTATAGCCGCCGTGAAACATCGCCACAGGGGTCGAAAAACTCCGAATACCTGCAAAACACGAACTCGCCGAACCACAATAGCAGAGACCATCCAGCATGCGAAGAACCATGACTGTATTCTAAGCCTGCGGATTGGGAAGCTTAGGATGGACGGCTGCTATGGAATCGACATTCGAGGGTATGAGTAGACAAGATTTCGTGGAGTAGAGTGTGAAGATGGCAAATTGTGTTCTTTACTTGGCTGTGGCAGAGGTTTTGGAGCAGGCTTGAGATTGGAGAGCTCGAAATGCGTCAAGCACTCTCTCTGCCTTTCACTCACGAAAGGTTTTCGACACTTTTAGTATTCAGACCTACTTCGAAGCGCGAGCAATGATATTACCTTCGGTCATGGCCTCACGCGCTACCCTCGACTATACTATTCATGGTTTATTTGATGAATGTCACTTTTTCATCACTTGTTCTTTATTTTTCTATTCAGTTGTTTTCACATCGGGCAACAATCCCCCTTTCCAATGAAATTGTTATTCAAAGGGGTTAGTTTTTCTGATATGGTCTTCTATTATCATTGACCATCATCTATTGAATTCTCATTGTCCTTCTGGTGAATCGGAGATGGTATCATTGTGCTTATTGACACCCTATGCTATCTACTCGCACAATAAGGACAATGGCTATTCAAATACGCAGGTGCAGTGCGTATAACATCCTGGTATAAAATCATACGAGATTGCTCATCTCTGATTTATGTCCACCTCTCTCCTTGTATCCCCCACGCAGAACACCATGGATACCAGCGGGAGTGAGTACGAGCAGCCCTTATTGGTGAGTATCAACCCAAGTTCCACTGACCTACGTGCACAATCTGACTTGAGACAGCCTTCGAGCATAAGGAAGAGAAAGCGCTCAGCTGAGCATGATTCCTCGCAGGTAAGCCCTGACCTTCCCTTGAATCGATCTATATTCTATACCGAAACTAACATTTCCCACCCAGGCGAGGAAGAAGCGCAAGCCAGCGCTCGATGACCTTCACAAGCTGCTGGTGACCTACCACGGCTTGCAGCAAATGCAACGGGAGCTGAACGAGCAGCTCGCCGTATGCAAACGCCAAATTGCCAAGCATAAGTTTGGCAGCGTCTCGGGAAAGTCTCGCCGTCGTCGCGGCCGCGGCCGTGGCCGTCCATACGTGCAGTCTCCACTGCGTGAGCTACTCAGGGTGGAGGAGAGTGTGCCCACGTTTTGGGGGCGCGTGGGAGAATGGTTGCAAAGGTGGTGGTGAAGGGGGGAAGATTGGGTGGTTCTCGCTGGCGAGAACCCCAGAATGGAGGAGTATATATTTCATGGTGAAAGGGACAATTTCACCTGTATGCCAATGCATTAAAGAGACTATCTGATGACAGCTCAAGATGGAAAAGATAATGACCAAATCACATACGGAGTACATGTATGGCAATATATATCCCCGGTCACTTGCCTGGATTTTGACACCCTACAAAATCAAAATCCAAGCCCAAGAATACAAAATCAACCGTAGAATATAGAAATAGGCTTAGCAATTAGGTATTTCAAATAAGAAAAAAAAATAGTTTCCCTGGGAATCGAACCCAGAACCTTTCCGGAACATCAGCGAATCGCATTTGTTAACGGAAAATCATAACCGCTAGACCAGGAAACTGTTGTATGAAGACACTGGGGAATTTTTGTATTATGAGCATTCCGTAACTATAACTAAATAATTGAGATTACACGGAATTCCCTTTTTATCATGTCTTCATCTTAGATGCAAATGTCTTTGGAAAACAACCTTGGAACCGTGGAAGAAGTATGAGAGCCACCAAAAATGAACCTCGAACTTGCATTGAACGTAGATTGATGCTTTCATTAATAAACAATGAATTCATCACCCCTTATACCTCCACGAAAAAAGATAGCCAAATTCTATGTACTTATACAAGTCCTGATTTAACAACCAACAGGCAAAGCCTTGGTCTGAGAAGCCTCTTCAAACAGCTTCACTTCTGCGGCCCGCCGGCGCGTCAGCCCAGCAACAACCGCCCCATTGGCTTTATTCCATTTGGGCAATTCCTCAGACGCCACAGTCTCCACATTCTCACCGGCATTCATGCGACTGACTAGACTGGACGACTGCATGTTCCCGTTGCCGACGTTGAACGTCCACGAAACGAGCGCCGCGTACTGGTTGTCGTTCAGAGTGACCGCGGTAGCAAGGGCGTTTGTTACGGCGTTTTGGTAGCTCTGTTTTCCGGGTTAGACGATATATATTCTTTGGCTACCTACAAAATGGGCTTCTAGGGAGGAAGAGTGCATGTAGAGACTTACCACCAGGTCTTTGGCAAGCAATTGGCTCGCTGTATCCTCAGTCAATGGCTTTGAGAATGTCACGTCCGAGCAAGTGGAGTCGCTGCAGAGATGGCCGTAGCCGATGGTGGGATTGCCGTAGCCATCATCGTAGGCACTTGCTTGGAAGGATTCAAAGCTCTTGATTAGATCAAGGCCGTTGCTGTTGACAGCGGGACCGGTGCAGGCAGCAAATGCCAGAGCTGGGAGGGTGGCAAGCAGGAGCTTGAACGACATGTTGGCTTTTGGTCTTTGAACTTGTGGGATTATGATCCAGTGGGTTTGGGGAGGTGATGCATCTGAAGAGCAGATGTTGATGATTTATACATTTCATCTTGTCTAGTGCTGTCTTGTTTATCTCTGATGAGCTCGCAAAATGCCGCCAACTCTGGAATCCTTTATGTAGATCGTGGGTATACATACAACCTAGGGTTACAGTGACCTACTCAGTTTCCCGTGTTTGAAGACCCTGAAAGTCTTAAAGCCACCCGAATAACTCGCGTGCGGGCTGGCGTGCTTTTACTGGCTTGCCGGACGACACCCTCGGTACTTCCTATCTACTTATATTAATTGGGATCGTCGCGCCAGACTAGTGCGTTTTTATTTGTCGTCATCACCCCACAGCATCCAATCTCCATTTCTTCTTCCTTTCCGTACTGCCGCTTTTCAGGGTCCTATGTTACATTTTGATTAACCAGCAGATTTATATCACTTGGCGCGCCCTGATTAGGAAATTGATGTAGAGAAGGCGTTTCTATACCTAAATTACCCCACAAAATTATGTGGGTACTCATTGGCTCGTCTGAATACAGCCTATATCATTGAGAACGACATGCCCCAAGTATTTGTGGTCTTTTCAGATACTACCTTTTTTCGAGGTAGACGGCAGTAAAAGGCATTATGAAGATTTTTCTATGTATAACCTTCGACATAGATCGTTAGCCTTCGGCGACGCAGATGACCAGGAGATTAGATCAAAGAGTAGAACAACTCATGAGGATCGACAGAGTAAATTAAGGCTAGGAAGCCGTCATGGTAGGGCTACAAATTAAGTTTGTAAACATATCTCAATCGAAGGCACTGATGTTGAAAATATTGACAGAATACGACAACAACGATTCATCCGGGTGACCTTCTAGCGCAATAGGTCGTACAAACAGATGTAAAATCTAGATAACAAAAGAGCATCTCAGGATCTTGGTTGATGATTCAGGTCTTGTTCGGGTATGGTGCATCGCAGGATGTATTATACCGGATTATGGTCTTTACTACGAAACAGCGATGAATTATTTCAAAATTTAGCAACCACTACACTAGGCCTGCGTAACTTTCAATTATCTGTCACAGCTGGTTAGAATATTTGATTGTAGTTGCTGTTCCTAGGTTGAATGATCACCACCGCCTCCCCATGCCCATCAGCTATGTCGAGTTTTCAAAAGCGCAGTTCAAGGCTCAATGTGCCAATTACCTTTCCAAGTGCCTGCACGGTACAGTGCAAGGCTCTGTTTTCCGCGTCAAAAATGTACCCGATAAGATAATCTAACCTATAGAGCATCCGCCCATGCGCATCCAGTTCATGACCGAGACCTCCAACATTCAGAGAGGAGAAGTCAGCGACAATTAACCCCGCAAGTGTCACATCTGAAGTAAGTTAGCAGGTACATAATTTTACATATCACACTGAAGGTTCGTACCGTTTAATCGAGCAACGTGCGCGCCGTCTGGTGGATTTGGTAGTCCGCAAGTATAGACTGGGATCGTCATCACCTTGCAATCACCCTCCGGGTACAGCTGATATGACCATTGGGGTGTATAGGTATAAGTGGCTCCTTGTTGGTATTGCGTGCCCTGGTACGTTTCTGTCAGAAGTGATTTTGCCGATAGGGTAGGATACAACCGGGCTGCGTGAGACTTACCTCGACGATTGTCCATTCTATCTTCTCTGTTTCCGGTTGCTTATTAGAAGGGTCTCAACTGTTTCATGTAGTGGAAATAAAGCCTATCTCGGCATGAAGGGGATCCGAATCCGTAATGGCGAGGACTTCTGACCCGAGGGCTTCCGGCCTCTAATTCGCGTGAGGCTGCAAGTGCCGACCCATCAGAAACAGCCATAATACTTGGGATATGTTAGCAAGTCCGATTATCAATCAATTAAGAAGACTTACGGTTCATTTTTTTTGACTGTGATAGACAATCCTGGGACTTCGAAACATTGACGAAGTGCACGTTGAAGGTAAGGTGATGATGCCAGTCCTCCTACAAGGACAATTTTCTAGAAGTCTCACTTTAGCCCTAAGTTCACCTGAAGCGATAGTATGCTTACGTTGATCACCGAGACACCGTATGCTCTGCATGCAGCTTCAATCTGTGAGCGGACCAGACCAATGATATTGCGGATGACTTGGTCAAACAGTAATCGAACGTCTTCGACTGTAAGGATAAAGTTGCCCGCCGTATGATCATAGTATGGCATCGCGCAAGCCAACCGACCTATTCCGATATCAAATGGTAAATAGAAAGACGCTCTTTCTTCGTTACCTGAAAACACCCTTTTGACTCGTTCGAACTCGGTCATAAAGACGCTTCCTGGGGCGATAAGATAGTTCAGGTGATCGAAGGCTTGCTGGGGAAGTCGCCTTTTCAAAAGATCAAAGAGTCGACTGTCAATAGCTGCACCTCCACACTTTGCCCCTGCATCAAGTCAAATCAGCGTCTGGTTATGATAATAGAAGCAATGATCATCTCACTTGCCTTGCATCGCAGTTATCTTCGATAAATTAGAGCCGGTACAATCCATAACAAGGTACGACGTGATATCCTTTAAGTAAATAGTTAACGGCGCCCTTGACTAGTGGTAATGCGGGAAGAAGACGTACAATTGTCCCACTGCCACAGTCGCAGACCAAAATCCCGTCTCCAGTCCGGAGCACATCGTGATACTTGAGTTCGGCATGTACACTTTCTACGGCCGCTTCAGGCTCATGCATCAGCGTAAGCGTATCTTGTGGTCTCTTGAAATCCCACGCTCGAATCACAGCCTGTGTGCTCAGGTCTTGGCCCCGATCAGACCATGTTGCAGGAATGGTGAATCGAAGGTTGACAGGCAGATGTTTGAGTGACTGATCTGAATCATTTTGAATTGTCTTCCACACAAATTTCAACACATGATATAGGTAGTCGGCAACAATATCCACGGGGGCTTTGTTCTTGTCAGGGTGGAGAGCTTGGTGAGGGTTACCAAGAGAGACAGTTTGTTGCAGAACCTCGTCATCAAACTGGGCCAACTCTGCGTTGCTATCCAGAAATAGTTTGGTAAACGAGTATGCCCTCATGTCAGGCTTTATGTCAAAGCCCCAGCTGGGAGAAAGCATGGTGAAAGATGGATTATCGGCAGGGTACGCTATCCTAGATGGCACTTTCCGCTCATTGCCGCCGAGTGGCCATTTTATGCGCGCTCCAGGAGTGATGTTGTTACCTTCAACTAGGTTGATGGTGACTCCTAAATGACTATATATCAGCTGTGTCCCTCATTGCATAATGCAAGCGGTTAGAATATTTACCAGTGCCTGATGTTCCATAGTCAAGGCCAACGACGAGTCTGGGGGATGGGCTGCAATGCATTGAGGCGGATTGAGATTGTTGTACGAAGCTATTCATGGTGGTAATCCTGTGTTCGGGTACCACCATATATCAGAGAACGTGATTTAGCCGCATGGAAGGGCCGTCTGGAAACCTCCATTTAAGTCGTGACCTGTGAATCAACCATTTTGTGAGAAGCGAAACCTAGGCTTGTTTCAACCCACCTCATCTATTAGATTCCAAGACAAGTTCGTTGAGCCAAACGTAACCTGTTTCTAAGATGATGGCCGCAGAAACCATTTTTTCATTTATATTCTAGATGGTTGAATACCTACTTTCTTTATGTTTATCTGACAATTCCAAGAAAGAGGTGACTTCTATCATGGTCGATCTGTAGAACCATATCTTGGTTTAACGAATGCAGCCACCCCGTGTTTTCAAGAAATCATAGAAATATCATATCATCTACTTGGGCCAGGCATGTAGGTAATAATCCAACCACCAACCGCAATAGTTCTGTTGGCAATTGGCCCGAGACATCAACTTGGACATATGACAGTTCTCATTTGTTCACTTCTGCTTTCTTTCAAAGGCACTCTTGACCTCTGGTTCTTCTCAAATGTCTCGTCTAAGACCGGAAATAAAAGATGAAAGACGAAAATTCTCTTGGGAACAAAGCGAAGAGCTGATCTGCAAACAACAGACGGGAAGAAACAGATATCCTTGCAGTGGCGTATCCAGCGCCCCTTTTAAACAAAGAAAAGTATCTCCTATCATTTCAAATCATTACGAGTTTGACTCAAAGAAAACAAAACGCCTTGATCTCACCACGGTTTTAGATAGCTTCTACCCCTCCATGGCAGTTGCTTCTTCCTTACCATATCTCCAGAAGTTTCGAAATCCCCTCAACCATGTCTAGTTCAAAAGCCGAGAAAAGAGTTCTGGAGGAACTTGCCAAGCCCGTGGTGAAACCCGCTATGAAGACTGTGAGATCTCTATTCCAAAGCCTGACTAGGACTTCTGACCTAAACCTCAGCAGATAGATGCTGTGGAGTGGAATCGCATACAAAAAGAAGTACAAGAAAAAGAAGAAGCAAAAAGGATCAGAATGATCAAAAAGGAGAATGGAGAGATTCCTTGGTGGGTGGAAGACGAGCAAAATTCTGTCAACCCAGCTCTCACATATGAAGAGCAACAAAAGTGTATTGACGAGCTGAGGGATGCACTTGAAATCTGCTGGGCTAATATTCGTTCTCTCCGAAATGATCGACAGTTTCTGAACGGATGTTACGAGGGCTGGCCCGAACTCCCCTTTTCCCGATGGGAAGTTGAACTCGACCATCAAACGTTGCAGTGTGAATCGTGGGCAGCAAACCATTGCAACCAAACCAGAAGAAGCCGGTGTGAAAGCTTATCTCAAGAGCAAAAGAAGGATGTCATTGAGAGCTTAAAAGGATGGGTTGTTCAAGATGACTTCGACAAAACGGTCTCACGGCTCCCACCTAACATACGGTACAATATTCTACGAGTCTTTGCAACGATGATCATTATCAAAGATTGCATGAGACTATTCTGGTCAAACCCTTTCTGGTATTTGGATGCCGATGGTGAATTCCTGAACAGCGAAGGCATTGAGGCCCCTTTCGGCACTCACCTACATACTATGTACAAGAAGTTTCTGAAAGGTAACCTACTCCTTGAATGTGTGATCTTATTATGAAGCTTCGAAGCTAACACGGCTTTTTTCTTCTAGCGGAGCCACAGCTTGCTCACCACTGGCGGGCGCAGACAATACGCCTTGCTAATGTCAGGTATGGCGCCATGACAATGAAACGCGATCCTACCTTTGGGCTCGCAAATGAGGCCCTTATGAAGGCCAAGGCCTATCAGTTCGCTGCCGCTAAACTCGAAGACAAGACCTTCCGATGCCTCCTCAAACACGAAGACGAAGACAAATTGAAGAGAAGCCTTGGCAATGTTTACTTTCAGATGGCTCAAGCTGCAAGAGACTTGGCCACATCCCAACCGATGCTAGAATGGCGACTTTTGGATGAAATCCCAACCGAGTTTCAGCTTAGCTCGAAGGTAATTCAAGCAGCACGTATCCAAATACTCTTTGAGCGTGAGTCTAGACTCAACGGCCATGAAGTACTCGCAATTACCCAACCATATTTCTTTCGAACCGGAGCATGGAACAACAACGGAGGAACTCCGGAGGTGATGGTCGGCAAAGCTCACGTTCTTGTGGAAGACCCTGTAGGGCGAGCTGGTTATGCTTATTCCTCGGATGAGGATGCATTCCCACCTCATTCCTCGGACGAGGATATGGCCCCAACAAGAAGGAAGAAAAGGCAGCCCAAGAAAGCGGAGATTGAGAAAAAGGTGGAAGCTCGTACAAAGAAACCTGCACCAAAAGGCAAACCAAAGAAGGGAGCTAAGGAGAACATTTGAAAGCAGCAAGCTTTCGTTTTTGAAGCATGCTACCTTTCGATCTCCCTTGGGAGAAACCAGACTGTTATTATTCTCATATGTTTACTCGGTTTGTCCACAAGATTGTCATTTTTGGACCGATTTGTTTCAGTTAGCTAAAGATTTTATGTTCTATGATCTTTCCAACTTGTTTTGTGTTTCTCTGGCTTCATTTTTTATGGACTTGTGACTTTGTGGCTGAGTTACGATGCTTGCAAATATTCGTGTTGGCATGCTTCAACGTCTCCATCTCCTTATTTACTTGATCAATGCATTAAATTCGGGCTGTTTAGACTATACATGGGATTTCTCAGATTTGGTTCTAGAGATCCCTCCCCGAGAGCGCTTCTGTAGATGTAGATGGAACTAAAATGGGCTGGATTTGCCTCTTGAGACCTTACACCCCAGAAAGCATATGATAGCTATCAATGAGAATTAGTTTGTTTCAGCGAAGACCAATTGCGGAAGCTTGAGATGCTGTCACGCTCTACACAAGGTAAAAGCTCATGAGCCTGTCTTTTCTCGGTCGCTTTAGATACCGGCTTTCACGCATGGTAGATAGTATCAATAATGCTGCAGCGGCGCAGTGGATAGTCTGCAGTAGACAGTTAACCACAATCGGTTCGCCTCCCATTTCTCTTTTTGTTCTGTGCAAATTTGAAGGCCTTGATGGCCGGTCTTTGTAATCAGACAGTTTGAGGTACGAATATAGGAAAGATAGGCATATGTACGGACCTCTTGATATAGCCAAAATCTGTGGAAATTTCAGCATCTTGGTGCCATGGTCTAGTGGTATGACGACACATTGTGGTACAACAATGATCTGTGTTAGCCCCGGTTCGATTCCGGGTGGCGCCATTCTTTTTTTTTTCCCCTTCCCTCTTCTCTCTCACCTATACTAACTACGTAGTACTACTGTCCAATGATAATATCTGAGTTGCGTGATGGCGGCTGTCCCAAATAGACGGCGACCAGGCTGAGCAGACGGGGTTGGACGACCGATAACTATATAAATGGAGGAGCGGCGAGCGTGGGTTCAACTCCCTAGACAGCATTCGGTGGTTTTTAAACGTAAAAGTATATAAGCCTTACTTGTTCTAGTCAAAATTTGTCGCCATTTCATCTCTTTGGTGCCATGGTCTAGTGGTATGACGATACATTGTGGCGACACAATTCTATAATTCTGTATTAGCCCCAGTTCGATTCCGGGTGGCGCCAATTCCGTTGAGTTTTTTTATTCTTTTTCCCTTTCCCTTGACATAGAATGAATGATAACATAATGTAGACAGACCAGGGCCGAGTAGTTATTAGGCAATGCTCCCGTGTATAAGCTTGTCCAGGTCGAAAGCCGCATTTGAACTAGACATCATCACATCGTTCACTGATGATTCCATGAGAGGAAGCCAAGGAAGGAACCCGGAAGGGATTTGTTCGCTAATTGACTCACCAGAGAGACCTTGTTGACCATTTAATCCTCCCACTGGGCCTTAATAGAACGTATTCCGTAAGACTGCCGGGTCAAACCTCATCTCTGTGTATTGTAACCCACATTCATTGATTGGTTAGGGTTTCGTACCGCCTTAAAAGGCAGGATTCGTCTTATTTCCAAGACCGAGAACGTGTAGACATTATTGAGAGGGATGCATGATCGTAGGGACTTCTGTAAAAGCAGTAAGTCGTTAGACGACCTTGCCAAGAACTATAATCCATACTCTGTGCTAAGTGGAAATTAGAAAAAAAATTGGCGCCACCCGGAATCGAACCGGGGCTAACACAGATCATTGTTGTACCACAATGTGTCGTCATACCACTAGACCATGGCACCTATATGATGAGTAATCTGCTTTATTTATAGGATGATTCTACAAAAGAGCGTCGACGAGTTTTAAAACCATGTACTCGGAAAAACTGATTTTGCTATGAATCAGGCTTATAGTGCGGGTAAGCTAGGGGATACAATGTGGATAGCACGAGTTGATGCGCGGGTATGAGCAGGATCCTGTTCATGTAACCTTGCCGGGCTGCGCGTCTATATATATCCGTATGTCTGCACTCTCAATCGCACCAAAGTGAATACGGAATTTCAGTCTAGTACCTAGGTATGCCTCATGTCCTTTATAGCCAACCAATCAAAATTCAAGATACGCAGAGTCTAAACTAAATTCGACCTGCTGGACGAATCGAATACAAGAAACATACTATGTCGGCCCAGGAGTTCTCGCAGGTCGAAGGCATACCTGTAACTTTCCAGTATATGTCAGAAGGCTCGATTGAGATTGGTGGGAGCTGGTTAGAACGTGATCACAATGGCATTTTCCCTCTCGTTGGCTTGCTGTACTATTTCTGATGTCTGTGTAAGCTTCTATCATTGATAGAGGCGGAACTGCTAACAATCCCACCCGGTCTACGGTGTATTCAATAATAAATAGATGAAATGAGTCGTTGAATGAATCCCCACTCTTTGGGAGCTCATAGATAGCCATATACACGCGTGCAGATACGTAGGCGACCTCGGGACGTCGATCGTAAGGAGCCAGCCAAAGTCGTCGAGACAAGGGGCAGATTGATCGGATAGGCTGCGACGGCCAATATCGTATGCGTCGGTAAATTAATACTACATATCAAGGGGAAAAGTGCCCCCCTCCCCCCGCCCGAGCGCCGATGGGATCCCAGCATCTCGTCGTAATTCGGCAAGTCATGCCGTGTCATCTATTCCCGGGCTTGTGTCAGGAATTGCGCCTCGTCAACTAGAATATGTTCGGTGGGAATTAAGACATAAGCGTCCTTCAAGAGGTGAGGCTAGTATACTAGTATACTTTATTATATTTGCGCTCCACCGTCATCTGCAGTGGTAACTCAGTGGTAGAGTGTGAGATGTATGTATTCTCGTTTCTAAGCCCACTACTCATCCTTATACTAACATCACTGTAAGTGCAAATCTCGAAGTCCCGCGTTCAAGTCGCGGTCACTGCTTTGTTTTTGTTAATCATTTTTCAAGACTCTCTATTAATGATCTTACCGAGCGTGCCCTCAGCGTGGTGAAGCAAATAAGGTAGAATTTACTTCGTATTTACTGCGACGTAAATCTTGTACAGAAACCGCCCAGACAGTATGTGAAGCCCAAACGCAGGTCGACAATACAACTAGTCTTCAAGACATCCCGACATTGAGATGAACAGTATATAAGAAGGAAAGTGAAATAAATGAGAAGAACATGAGAATAAACGCAAACATGCATGTGACGTATAGGGTATCCGTATATTTTACATATAGAAGTCACAAGGAACGCCAGAGAAAATCCCACAGGCCCATTTCATGTACCGGGGCCTGTATATGCATAAACGTCGATAGAAGAAAATCGTCAAATGGGTCACAAACATCCAAGGAATATGCTTGCGGAGCAAAAAGCTCGAACCATGATAGAATGGGAACAAAGAGGGACTGCCATGGTAGAGTTTTGCGTATGGACCTGTCCTTGGGAATGAGCAGGGGTCCAGGATAATCAGAAGGGGGAGGTGTAGGATGCAAGAGATGACAGAAAAGGTGAGCATGGAGACCGAATTCCCCGACGGTCAAGGATAGCCGTTCAACGACCAAATGTTTGTTACTTGGTGTCGAACCAACCACCGTTTTCCCATTCCCCATCAGGCGTGTATGTGGCTGCTTTTCGGGCGGATGGATCGCAGATACCGCTCAATAGAATATTCAAACGAGCAAAATTGATAGGTTTCATGACCCAACCATCAAATCCAGTATCGACATAGCTATCGCGGTCCCTTTCAACTAATGATGCGGACACAGCAAATATAGGTACTCGATCATTGTGTATAGCTTTTTCGGAGAGCGCTTCCTTGGGTGTCTTGGATTCAAACTCGCGAATCGCTCTAGTGGCTCTCATTCCATCGAGTATTGGCATCTAGGGAGGGTCAGTGACAGTGAAGAGGATAGATAGGAGAAGCGTTTTCAACATACCTGAATATCCATCAACACCACGTCAAAATATTTGGTAGCTGAGGCAAAAGCAATTGTGCAGGCTTCACCATTGTTGGTCAACTCAACGGTGTGGCCCAGTTTGCTCAACCGCTTTTGTATGATCTTGCTATTGATTGGATCGTCCTCGGCGACAAGGACATTGAGGGGATCGGAGTCTGTTGATGAAGGTACGGTGGTTGGTGGGGCAGATGATGTTGGCCCAGAGGAAGGAGCTTGTGATGTTTCTGCGATTGATGAAACTCTGGGGAAGTATGAATTATCTTCTTTAGTGGGCTCGATGGGTGGTGATCTGAGACTAGCGGAATGATGTGACATTCGCAGAGCACCCATCGGCACTCCCGAGTCCGTGATATTTTCTAGACCCGGGGGAGGGGGGCTGACAAGTGGCTGTAACATGAGTGGCGGGGTATGCGTGACAGAAGACAGACTTGAATGCGGATCCTGCGTTAATGATCGCTTTACAGCGGATGGTGATGCAAGAGGAGGATGAGCATGATTGCTGCTAGGGCTAGCAGGACTCGACGAAAGGTTCAGCCGTCTCAGATCCAAATCTTGGCTATTAGACCTTTTAAGGGGAGGTTCTTGCATGGCACTGATGAGTCGATCGGCGTGACTTCTCGCACTGCGCCCACTACGCCCACTGTGTCCACTGCGAGAACTGGCACCACTGCGAAGGCTTTCAGAACTTCGTCGTCTGGCATCACGAGACTCATGTGCTCCGGAAACCAGTGTAAACTCCTTGTCTGAAAGCATAGGCGTCGCAGGAATGGCAACACCAGGAGAAATTTCATCTGCGTCTCCGTCGACGGTTGTTCCATCTGGCAACCGGAAGTGCAATATAATCTTGAAACGACTGCCCTTCCCCTCTTCTGATCTGACACCGAGCTGACCATGCATGTTATGGACGATCCTTGCTACAAGAGCAAGGCCAAGACCCAAGACACGTTTTTGCGGTGAGTTCTGCGTGTTCTCTTCTTCTTCTTCTTCGGGGTAGAAGGTATCATCGGTCGACACTTGTTCGAGTTCGTGGAAGAGCCTCTGCAACTTGTCGTGCGACATGCCCACACCCGTGTCAACAACCGTCATCTCCACTCCCACATGGCCTGGAATGGATTGACCGTTAGAGCGCCAGATTTCCGTCGTGACAGCGCCAGATTTGGTGTGTTGGATGGCATTTGAGATCATATTCGAAAGGACTTGCCGCACACGACGCTGGTCACCGAGAACTAACTGAGGAATACCAGGATGTACTGAAACAGTGTATGAGATATTCTTCCGCTTGGCGTCGCCAGACAGCATATCAGCCGCCTCTCTAAAGGTCGATTCCAGGTCGAAGGTCTCATCTTTGATGAGATCCTGGCCTTTTTCGGTATTCGTCAAGTCAAGGAGGTCGTTGATCACGTAAATTAATGATTTGGAAGCCGAATGGGATTTTGTCAAACTCTCTCTGGTTTCATCGTCCAGAGCACCCTCAAGTGCAATCTCCAGATAGTTAACGATAGCATTCAAAGGGGTCCGAACTTCGTGTGCAGAGTTGGCCAAAAGTAGGCGAGTGAGTTGCGATGTTTGCATAGCGGCCTCCTTCTGCCTCCAAACTTTGATAAATTTACCGTAAACCACTGTTCAAGGTATGTCAGTCTTCAAACAATCGAGGCAAAACATTTAGAATGTCTCAAGGAGAAAACTTACAGCATAAGACAGCCGCCGTCTCCACGTCCGTCTCTGTCCACTCTCTACTTTGCGATAGAACTGTCTCCCGCCATGCCGTGAAACTTTCGCGTGGTTCTAGATATCCCGCAGTCTGCTTTCGCTTCTCAATTTCGTAAGGATTACCAGCCCACTTGATCTCTGTCAACTGTCCACGACGGAAGAATGCGATGAAGTCACTACCTCCAGTGGAGAGCGGGACATACAGTAGACCAGATATTGCCTTCAACCCTGGAGCGTAGTACAAATCGGGGAAATCCTTGACGATGTCGTGTGAGGCAAGCACTGCATCTAAATGCCGCACGCGAAGGAATTCTAGTAACGCAAGTACCTCCTGGGAGTTATTGTTGTCACCAAGAATTTTTGTTTCATCGCGAATCGACAGAACACCGTAATCTGCATCAAATAGTTGTAAAAGATCATCCGAGGATGCGATGATGTAGCCTGATGGGTTGGCCTCGGTTGGGACAGTGTTAATTAGTTTTCGAGCCTGAAGGCGAGAGGCATATGAAAGCCGCTCTATGTTTCGAGATACGGTGTCGCCGAGGAGCCGGCACATTTTGCGTATTGGGAATGACACGCGCATACCGGCATCTCCGTAGCTATGGCAGGAGATCAATCCCCATAGATCGTTGAAAGCGTTGACGCTTATTGACATTGACGACCGGACTTTCATGTGTGCCAGATATTTCACGTGAATTGGGGACATCGCGCGAAGATAGGCGTGCGTCATGTCCAACGGGGATTCGAGATCCTCCAAGGTGCGACACACAAGTCGAGAAGTGACTTGGTCGCGGTCGTATAGGAGCCGGACCTTGTTGATTTTGTATAGTTCTCGGGCTTGCGCGGGGATATCGGATGCAGGAAAATGAAGACCCTTGTAGAGATCAATAGTAGCGTTAGGGTCAACTAACTCGGCAACAACCATGCCGTTCCAGCTGCTATCGAACTGATATATCAAAACTCGGTGGAAGCCTGTCAGTTCCTTAACCAATCCTGCAGTTGTATTCAGCAGCTGGTCTAGATTATTCGTCCGACCCAACTGCTCTTGTATTTGAGTTAGGATACTAAAAGCTTCCATTGGAGATGCCTCGCCCCTCCTACGGCGGGCATTCCTGAGAACGCGGAGAGGCTGGCTGATGTTGATTGTGCTCGCAGCGAGTTGATCTGGCGTTGGCATAATGCCAAGGGTGTCTGCGGGGACTGCCGGAGTGGCAAGGCCCTCGACATTCAATGGGTTCACCTCGTCGTCCTCACGCTCGAACTCGCAGATGATCAAATCCTTTTGCGTCTGAGAGACATGGGTGGCACACCAGAATTTGCAACGCTCCCCATTAGCTGTGCGGATGGACATGTTGAAGACCTCCGGTCCGTCGATTGATGGGTCGTGTGCATCATCACGAACAAAGTCAACGTGATCCAAGAGTGTGTCCGCCTGGTCCTCACTCAAAATGTCACAGAAGTTTTTCAGCTCGAACAATTGTTTAGGCGAATAACCCAAGAAGTCAGCCGAGTTCTCGCTCACAATTCGAACTACAAGCTGATTTGGCGACTCTTCACGGAGGGCAATCAGTAAGCCAAAGCTCTGAATCGCCCCGGGTATGCGAATGGGCTCATCCTCGCAATATTGAAATGCTTCCCCATCTCGTCCGGTGATGATGGCATGGCCACTATCCGTCATGACATGCTTGAAGCGGGCAGTAACATGCATATGGTCTTCGGCGTTTATGCGCTGCGTATGGGAGGATGGAGGCGCGGTGGACCCATTTCCAGACTGGTTGTCACTTGGGGCAGGTTTGGCGTAAATTTCGGGGTGTTGAACAACTTCCGATGCCAAAGAATGTGTCGCGATTTCTGTTTTACCATCGATAGCATGCGTCTCGTGGCGGGGAATACCAGTTGGGATGGTAGGTTCGGTGTGTTCAGGATCGGGATGAGAAAGGCGGTCGGAAGAAAGCTGCGAGTGCATTTGGTTCCATGTCCCTTCATCGATGAATGAGTACTGTCGCGCCCCTTCTCGGGTTGGTGATATCGTGTCCCGAGAGTGTACTGAACCCGGATGGTGGGGCGTAACGGAGGGTTCGATTGAAACAACCGACCGAACAGGGAACACACGGTCGGCGGGGTCAAAACCAGTGCTTGGTGGCAGTTGAATCTCTGTAATTGATTGTGATCGATCTCTAGTCTCTGGCTGTGATTGTCCTTGTCCGGTCTCTGAGAGCTCTATCGGTTTCAGAGACGCAACACTCCTCGACCTTTCGGGCGGGGAACCCATCCCGATGTCCTTGGGATGTGGGGACGTCCTCTCCACTATTGGGACTGTAGGAATCAACTTAGCGCGCCTGAACAGCCGCTTGATAGCGGGCTACTGAAGTCGATGGCGAACAGAAGAGCGAGACGACCCCGCGACAGGATGCTTGGGGGTTTGAAAGTTGTACTCCGTACTGGGCGACCTCCCATTAGAAATTTTGACCGCCTGGCTCACCGCCGGATTTTTCCCTTCTCGCCCAGTCAACTGCGGAGATAGTCAACTGCCTTCATTCTATAATAAACATTACCGCCTCTCCCTATCCTTCATAGAATCTAGAGGCAAAAAGGATCTGGACAGTGCTCTACTCACTTTCTTACTGGGAGATTCGATCATCCCACTCAATGTAGCAACCCGATTCGTAGTTCCTTTCAGCAAAGCGCCGAATTCGGCTGCCTCCGTCTGAAGCTCTTCCTCGGTGATTCGAAGACCACAAATCCTATCTTGGGACACCTCCAGACCCTCGCTAGCGTCAACGTGGTACATGGCACGATTGAGTCCCTCAATGGGAGAACGGACCCTCATGTTTCTGGCAGCTTTCACATTACTGTAGAGACCCGTGCCCGATAACTAGATCACTACGACCTCAACATGGGCAATCGACACTATAAGTCTGCGGCAAAGTCAGTCGCTTTCTGGTAATAGGCCAATCGTGGTCGAAAAATCGGCTCCTTAAGAGCCGACTTGGGCGCTAACATCTGGAGAAGTTCCGCACTTGGGTTACTTCCTTTTAACCACAGGCTTCAACGTTATTGCCTTTATGAAAGCAGCCCACGGACCGGCGATAGTTACACAAGTGCTGGTAACGACTGCTGGAATTATTAGTTAGCCGCCAGTTGCTTCGTACTCTAGTCCTCGGGAAGTCCTATCGATATGGATTAATGTTCTTTTCATCGAGGCTAGGATGCGTTTTAATCCTGGGTTGGCATCCTCAAGCTGTCCGCTGCTTAGAGATGGGGCGTGCTGAGATCCCATGTTTGGAGATCATTGTCCGGTGAAGTATCGGGGGGAGATTGCTAGGGTTGTCTGTTCATAGGAGGAGCTCCCTCATTCCGTTTACTATTGATGTTAATCTGATGATGCGGGAAGAATGTTCGGATGTCTCACTCAGCCATCTCGTCCCTGCGCAGATCAGATGTGAGCCTTTTTGTGAAGCATGAGGCACGCGCTTTCGTGATTGGCCTAAATCTTCTTCTTGCCTTCCATTTACTCGGGAAGGCCGAATGAAAGCCCAATACCAGGGTCTTAAGATAGAACTTGCAACACCGTCTTATGGAATGATCTCGCGGTATCAACTGGGAGGTGGAAGCGCGCACGGCGCAGAGTCTGCATGGAGATATGTCCGAGCTAACATATCCAAGCGTTAAGGGCGGCCAAAGAAAACCCGTTCATTTGGGATATAAGGCTCGAACCTGACAAATGGCCACCACCCCGTTTTTGTGATGGTTTATGGGATAGCACTACTCCGTACTCCGTATGTTTATCGCAATTGTATGTTGTAGAGTCGCGGACTCTAGCCGTGCCAAGCAAGCGCCCAACACCAGCACTTTACACTCCGTACTATGTATGAAGTGAGGAAAAAAATTAAAGGAATAGAATCTCCGATAGGGGGAATCGAACCCCCGGCTGCCGTGTGAGAGACGGCGATGTTAGCCACTACACCATATCGGACCGCTACGGTGCAGGACTAATTTAGTTTAATTCTGACCCTTCTGGTTTAGCGCCACTTGGCTTTGTGCGTACCCGTGCGTGGTTCTATATAGTCCCCTGTTCCCCCCCACCTCCCAACAACCCAGGTCATTTTTCTTTTCGCCCTCGTCTCCCATGTATCCCTGGGCCTTGCAGGTGAGGCATTTTTGCTATTGATCCGCTCCTGAGATTTGCCACCCCCTTGGCTCCGCTTGTGACGACTCGTCGGCTCCCTGCAATCCCGCGATTGCAATCTGCCCTGCCCTCGTCCGTTCTGGTCTTTCTCCTTAGCTCCAAACACTGCGCTCAAGATGAGCCGCCCCTTTCACCTAGACCGCGACACCAGTATGGGCGCTCACATGTAGGCGCAGTAGCCCTAAACTCTTTCAGGACAATTCCCCTGCTACAAATCTGACTCGTGTGGCCGAGATACCACGCGAGAGCCTTTTCAACCTTGTTGTCGACCTTGGCTGAGGGCGGTTGCCTCATTCGGACCCGAAGATAACCGGGATCGGGTGACCAGCTTAATCGACCGATCAGACTGGTTCGTCCGTGATTCGCGTCAGCCAGGACTTGCTCCGTTCGCGAATGTTTACCAGACCAACACAGGAACATCTTTTTCGCGATGACCGCATTGTTTCATAGCGGTCAGGTCGAGGCTCTAAAACGGCCTCCGGCTCCAGGCCTACGCTGCGAGGCGACGCAGTTGGTCCGCATGCAGACATGTATTCACCTCAAGCTATACCAGACTATCGCGCAGTCGATTCCGGAGATCAAGAAGCCAACCCCCCTTCTCTTTGTCGTCACGCCTCCTGTGATCGAACCCCTCGTTGATTTCACGATCGATTGGCTTAGAGGACGAGATAGAAAGACAAGGAACAGGCGAATCTCCTGCAGGATGTGTCGCCTCAAATGCCGATCGGTATTTTAATTGTGATACATGCCTAGATAATTGCCTTGCGCAATAGGCCCCCAAATCTGCCTTGACGATACAACGGCTGAATGTTGTTCACCATAATTTTGGAACACTGAACAAGGCTAGGAGCGCACAATTATTGCGGCTCGAAACTCGAACCTGAAATGCCCTAGCGGAGGCATATACGCGATAAACACCGCCTTCGTTCTTAGATCATTTGGATAGGTTTCGTGGATTCCTTTATCTTACTATTTTATAAATCGCAGATTGGCTCCAATAAAATTTCGGAGGCAGAGATTTGACTCCTGATTATTTTATACCGAAACTACAAAAACAGACTCTCCTTGATCCCCAAATGTAGGATATTCCCGGATACGTTCCCGTTGCTTTTTCTTCTCGCTCAAGTATAACCTTTGCCTAAGGGAATGAGATATTGATTGAATAGCTAATCCCAGTGTATGCGGTGGAATTCAAAGCGCCGCACAAGGTGACAATCCCCGAGCTGGTGGCGGGTTTACATCAGATAGATCTGGCTCGCGATGTCATAGACCAGGAAGGTGACACGTTCGAGTTTTATGCCATCTGCCTCGTCGCCGCTGTGGTCACTCAGATATTCTCATATATGATCGACAGTGGGGTTCAATACGGTTACATCTGCACAGGGGAGGCTTTTGTTTTTCTCCATATCCCCAAGGACGATCCCACAGTTATTCAATATTTCTTGTGTATCCCGAATCAGGACGTGCAGGCGGACGATGAATGGCGCCTCCACCGGACCGCCATCGGTCAGGTGCTTGCATTCACCCTTCAAGCGCTAGCCGCCGAAGCTCCGTCTCAAGAGTGGCATGATACGGCACGCGACGAGCTAAAGACCTGGAAGGTCGAATACCTGGACGTGTTGAGAAAAATTCCCGAAACGCTCCGTAAAGACCCCCCAGCCTCCAATTATCGACCCTCGCACTGAAGGTGCGATGATTGCTGGTGGCACGTTTATTGCCTACTGGCTGGTCTTTGGTATCTCGCACGCCGCGGATTCGGTCCAGTGGCGATTCCCCGTGGCGTTCCAGATCTTCTTCGCTCTGATCGTGGCCACAGGTGCCTTGATGCTCCCGGATTCCCCGTCGTGGTTTGTAAAGAGAGGACTTGATACCTGTGGGGTTCTCGCTAACCTTAAGGGCGTTTCTCCTGATTCCGATGAAGTACTTCACGACTTTAACTTCCTCAAGGCGGACGTGGAATCCTCGAAAAACGTGCAATCAAGCTGGAAGACGGTATTCACATTCGGCAAGACCTAGGAATTCCAGCGCCTTCTTATTGGTTGCTCCGGCCAGTTCTTCCAGCAGTTTACCGGCTGTAACGCCGCTATCTACTATTCAACGCTACTTTTCCAGGAAAACCTGCACATGGAGAAATACCTGTCTCTGATCATGGGTGGTATCTTCGCTACCGTCTACGCTCTCGCAACCATCCCGTCCTTCTTTATGATTGAAAGAGTTGGCCGTCGCAACCTATACTTAATTGGTTTCCTTGGCCAGGGGCTCAGCTTTGTTATTACATTCGCTTGCTTGATCAAGGAGACCGAGGAGAACTCTAAGGGTGCTGCCGTTGGCATCTTCCTCTTTATCACTTTCTTTGCATCTACTCTCTTACCACTGCCCTGGATCTACCCGCCGGAGATCAACCCCCTCCGTACCCGTACTATTGGCGCGGCGGCGTCGACCTGTACCAACTGGATCTGCAACTTTGCCGTGGTTATGTTCACGCCGCTTTTCTCTGGCCAGAGCCTATGGGGCGTTTATCTCTTCTTCGCACTGTTTAACTTCCTCGGTTTGATATTCGGCTTCTTCTTCTATGTTGAGACAGCCGGCCGTGAGCTTGAAGAGGTCGACATCATCTATGCCAAAGCCTATGTCGAAGGGAAGATGGCGTGGAGGGTCGCCAACGACATGCCCAAGCTCGATTTCGAACAGATCCTCCAACAGTCTCGCGAGCTGGGCTTGGATACCAATGATCATGGCGCACCTGAGAAGAACGAGCTCGGCCTCAGCAGCAGTGACAATGGCCAGGAGATTGAGGAGGCCCAGGATAAACAGTAGCGCTCTTCCAGTGGGTGTGCTGTTGACAGCCTAATGGGATAATGTAGCTGGCTTCTAATAAGTGTGGTTACGAAGAGATGAAAGGCGATCGCGAAACGATGGGGTAGTTAAGGCGACTTACAGACTAGCCTTCTTATGCTTCATGTTTTCCCGATTTAGATAGTGCTAGGGTTTGTTTGTTTATAATATATGATTTGTTATGGGTTTTAAATTTAATTGGCCGGTGTTCTCCGCATAGCCGGTAGCCAAATCGCCTTTTGCCATAAGCGAAGAGATTGCTACATACATATAACGAACAACTACTGGCGCTTCAGTCAACTACTCTGATTAAGCCGTATCGTCAAACAGATATTTAAAAGGCCTATAATATAAGAGTAGGATTCGAAGCGAATATAGCGTAAATTCCGACATGACTATGTCTATGTGACCATCAAAATCAATTCGAGTAAATAATCAAATGAGGCCGACATAGACAGCATAAGCCACAGACCAACAACCGATACATTAGAGCCAAGAAAATAAACAAGAAATCAAAAGTGGCTACTGGCCCACGCAGATATAGAAGTCATACTTGAGATTCGTGCAGTCACTGCCAATATCCGGGTTCTACGCCAGCAAATCCTTCAGTGAGATTTTACTGTCGTCCGCAATCAGCTGACACCACTCACCTTGCTCCACTTTATGGAAGGCAGTACAACCCGCAACCATGCCAGTCTGCGTCGGAGTTGGAGTGGTACCCCCGGTGGTGGTTGTGAGGGTTGGACCTACGTTTGTCGAAGTAGCAAGGGATGGATTCCTGTGCACGCAAACATAGAAGTCATACAGGAGATTTGTGCAGGTGTCTCCAACATCCGGATTCCAGCTCAGGAAATCATCCAGGGAAATTTTGCTATCGTCGGCGATAGATTGACAGCCTTTATCTTTGAGGACCTTGTGGAATCTGTCACACCCCTCGGCCATGCCGGTTTGTGTTGGCTTAGGGGTGGTGATTCCAGTACTGGTGGCTGTCTCAGAGGTCGAGGCAGGTTTTCCAATACAGACGTAGTAGTCATATTTGAGATTCGTGCAGTCATCGTCGATGTTATTCCAGGACAAAAAGTCTGTCTCAGAAATACCAGCGTCATCTGCGATGGATTGACAGCCTTCATCTTTCACTACCTTGTGAAATTTGCTGCATCCTTGAGTCATGCCACTAAGGGTTGGAGTCGGAGTTGTGACTCCAGTGCTTGTTGGCGTCGACATTGTTAAGGACGGCACCTCGGTAGAAGGCACTGGTGTACAGGTCTTCGGGATGGTAGACTTGGGAGATTGTGGAATGGGGTCTTCGGGCCCGATATCGCAATAGGATTCGTAAAGCGAATAACACTCCTCAGAGAGGTCATCCTCTGGAATGAACACATCACTATTATCATTCGAATCCTCGTCACCAGTGAGCCAGCAATATTGGGTTCTCTCCGCCATCAAGCTGGACCAGGTAGTGTTTGCCGTATAGGTGGTCACCGTGGGCATCCAGTTGGGATCGATTGTCGGCGAATACCACGAAGTCGTAATGTTTCCTAACGTCGTGGTTTCTCCGGATACCCATGAAGTGAATATAGAGGATGAAAGTCCTTTTGATGTAGTGGTACGGTTTTGGGGCATGGTAAAGTCGCCTCCCCCCGGAGGTCTTATTGGGCATTAAAAACTTATCTTCTTAGGAAATGGATTGATAAGGGGGCTTACGAAACGCAGATACTTCTTCCCACTATGGAGTCAAGATTGTCGCAGTTTCGATGAATGGTCCTATTTTTGAGATTAGTTCCAGCTTGTCAACAAGTACCAGGTATGAAAACGGGTTTTCACTCACGGGTTCCAACCAATGAGCTGAACTATGCCAAATGATTGTCCCTTGACAATATCCTGGCAGGTTTGATTCTTCTGGACAGTATATAATGTGCAGGCTTTCTCAATACACAGTTCGGTGCCCGGCGTGAGTGACGAGCAGTTATACTCCAAGTGGTTCAGTTCGACGAAGCGATCACTACTCATCGATTGAGCCTTAGAAACTGACTGGCATGTATCTCCATTCTTGGAAACGTATAAAATTCCCCCACAAGTAGCAGTAGGGGTTGCAGGTGTCGATCCGGTAGGAGTGCCTGATGTAGATGTTGCTGTGGGAAAAGGGGTGTAGTCATATGGATAGCTGGACGCAGGGATGCTGCAGGATGACAGTAGGGATGAATAGGCAGTCGGTGGGAAATTTTGGCGCCTATAGTCCGAACTCACCATAACCGCGCCGTATTTAAGGGTGTAATCTGAACAAGCACTCTTGTTCCCACCGTACAAGTCTGCCAAATAGTAACTAGATCTATGCCCGAAAATGATCAGTCATACCCTGGCGTTTCAATCGATAAGTTGTTAAGGTAGCATATATGTATCTTGGATGCAGCTCAACTTGCAAGCCCACAATAGGCCGTCAGCAATTGCTAATGGTGACTGTTTTGCCGTTCCGTTCTTATGCAGCTCATACGCATCTGATCCGCAGGCCGAGCGAGTCTTGCTTTGGAATTCTTGAAGAGAGCTTTGGCAATCTTTGGTGCAGTACTCGCTTGTCAAGTTACCTATAAGAGACGCTCCATTACGAGCATCTTGTGCAGTTACAAGGTAATTGGCACAGGTAATGTTGTATGTCAAAGCAGCTCGACAGGCGGCTGGCACGGTAGTCGGAAAATAGCTTGGACTGGTCCATAGTTGAATTGCTGTACTATATTGACCAAATAAAGAGATAGCAATAAGAGCAGTACCTAACAAAGGTTGCAGCATATTGATGAGAAAGGACGATTTCGTTATGTTGCTCCCTGGGTCGTGGATTGGGAGTAAATGAATGTTCGTATTCTGAGGAAGAACAGAGCCTCCCAGTCCCGCGACGAATTCTTGCCAATTTCCCAGAGGCGGAGCAAGCTAAACTAGCTATTGGCTTACCCCAAACACGATAATCCTCCGAAAACAGGTTTTGTTGATAGCGTCAATGTTGATTGTTCATGACTCTGACTCCGCCGTGCTACTGCAGGGGCCGAAAGTATGCTCTTCGCCCCCGGTGGATCGCCAAGCATTGGATCCACCACTCTCCGCCCTGCCCGGCCCTACTTCGTCTACATAGCTTTGCTTACAACCATATCAATCTCCTCATTTTCGACCTTTTCTTCCAGGGGTGCAAATTTCAAGAAACCACGCGCGGGGTATTAATGCAACGTATCGCAGAAGCTAGTCCTGTTGTAGGCATCATTTTCTTGCAGATCCTCCGGACACCCCGAAATTGACCATATTGAGCGGAGGGTTGGGGTGCGAGACACGAGGAGAATATGGTTGATCATAATAATCTCACAATCTGAGGGGGTTTTAGAAACAGCCCCCAACGAGCGTTAAGTCCGCGTCTCTTGTCCTTTCTCTCCCCCACTTTCTCCGGCTCTTCTTTGGTATTTCATGGTCTTTCAAATGTCGAAACACTGTCAATTATCTTTAAATCCTCTCAATTAACGACTATATACTACGAGAGGAAGCCTTATAGCAAGACTTTCCTCCCGTGTGAGGGATCAAGCTTCGCCTTGACATTCATTAAGCCTCAAATGAAGCTAGTACATATGCTGGGGGCCACCGGCCTCACTTTATGGCCTTTGGTCCTCATCCATTTTCTAGGCTTTTAAATACCACTTGCAACTGCGCAAGGAGTTGGAGAGCCTGGTGGAACGTGTTCAGACACTATTCCGTGTTATCAGGGCTGCTGTAGCAAAGAATACTCGTGTGGCTTTACTCCCGATCATTGCGGCGATGGCTGCAAGTCCAGTTGTAACGCAACTGCAGAGTGTGGTCAGTATGCTCCTCCCGAGAACTTTGACTGTCCAATCAATGTATGCTGCAGGTAAGCTCCAAACAGCGCTTTAATATCCTCTGTGCACACGGCCATGTACTAATAGGGACTCAGCGGCTTTGGATACTGTGGTGTTACCTCGGAATTTTGCGGGGACGGTTGTGAGCCCAATTCAAATGGAGGTGGATGTGGTGATCCAAGGTAAGTGTTCGGCGTACCTGGCTTATAATGGCAATTACTAAGAGAGGCAACCCAGCCGTCCGACCTGTTCAGATAGTACCGATGCGATGTCTTATGATAGACGTATAGGATACTATGAGCTGTTCAACATTGACAAGAGCTACAATGTTATTGAACCAGAGTCACTTGTGATTGAGCCTTTCTCGCATATCAACTTGGCGTTCGTGAACTTTGGCGATGACTTTAATATCGTTGATAAGTATGGTGACATCGTCGATCGCATGTCATTCCTCAAATTTTCCAACCCAGGGCTCCGGCTCAATATTGCTGTCGGAGGGTGGACTTTCAGTGATATCCCAACACAACAATTATGGACTGAAAGTAAGTCATTAGTTTACTGAACCATTCCGTAAAATATACGATACTGATATTGCAAAAGTAGCTGGTTCGTATGAGAATCGACAGACATTTATTAACTCCGTGGTGAAATATCTATAGGATTATCACTTAGACGGCATTGACCTCGATTGGGAGTACCCTGGTGCTGCTGATCGTGGTGGTCGAAGCCAGGACGCTACGAACTATGTCACCCTATTAGCAGAAATGCGAGAGGCATTCGACCGAGAGAATCCCGGATGGGAGATCTCCGCAACCATTCCAATAAGCTACTGGTACCTACGTGGATTTGATGTCAAGGGAATACAGAAGTATCTTGACTATTTCAACCTCATGAGCTACGACCTTCCTGGCATGTGGGATCAGAATATCAAATTTACCGGTCCGTACTTGGAGGGCCATACCGATATAAGTCAGATAGAGCTTGGCTTGGACCTTCTCTGGCGCAATGATATCGACCCATCAAATGTTGTCTTTAGGTTCGCGTTCTATGGTCGATCATTTACAATAAAGGACTCAAGCTGCTCCAAGCCAGATGGAAAATGCGAGTTCAGTGATAGTGGCATTGCCGGTTCGTGCACCGATACAACCGGCATTTTGTCTTACGCAGAAATCAGCTCTCGTAACAATTCGCTAGATATACATACATCTTATGATCCAGAGACAACAGTCAAATACAATATATACGGAGGAATACAATGGATCTCGTATAACGATAAACAGTCGTTTAGCGATAAGAAAAGATTCATTTCCAAGCGCTGTCTAAGTGGCTAGATAGTTTGGGCTATTGATCAGGACAATGGTGAATTCGATGCTCTGAATAGACTAATTAGCGAGGATCTTTCTTCGTTACAGATGAAAAGCAACGAAGATAGTCGTTCAAGCTATATACTTGCCGATACATTTGCTGCTTATACTGGTCAAAACTGCTTTATGACAGATCGCTGCACAGATAGGTCAAACCACGAGAAAAATCCTGATCAGGTGTGCCTATCAGGGTATTTATCTGTGTCTACGGCCCACAATCCTCTCCAGGCAGGAAAAAGGAGCGCCATGGGGACTGCGATGAGGGCTGGTACCGACAGATCTGCTGCCCGAAGGATGCAATGCCCAAGTCCTGCGAGTAGAACGGTGCCCCGGAGCGGAGCGAGTTTAGATGCGACGGAAAATGTGGCAGCAACTAGTTCAAGCTAAATCAAGACACGGCACTAGATGCAAAGGGAGAGGGCCAGTGTTTTACTGGAGCTCGTTTCCTATGCTGTGACTCGGCTGCCATATTCTCCACATGCGATTGGACAGATTGCCAAGGACCTTTGGTTGAAGAAGATCCAACTACATGCCCGACAGGCACTGATTACAAGACGTATCGGTTTGACAAGCCCAACGGGAAACCATGGTGCTCAGATACCTATATATCTCCTGTCCCCGGATATCCACCTGGGAGCCCGCATAAGACAAAATTCAAGAGTGGATTGTGCTGCGATTCGGACCAGAGTTTCAGAAATTGCAAATGGACAAATGTTCTCACTAGAGAGGAGTTAGGTGGTGATACCAGTTCTGAACACATTGCTGATTTGATCTGCAAGCCACGGCCATGCCCGGCCGGGAGTGTGAAGATTGCAGGCGCTCTCGATCCACCGCTAACCGGCAGCGGTGCCAATGGAGGTGTTGCCTGTGGAAGCTATGATGTTGATGCGGGAATGGATCCAGAGTGGTCTTATTGCTACAGCCCGCCGACGAAGTACAACAAGAACTGGCCGGAGGATCCCAAGTACCTCTGGGCGAAGTACTACAATGACCCCGATAAGTCGGACGTGGCGTGGAAATACAGCGACCAATATCAAAACAACGATGCAGATCAGGATCGTTCGTCAGAAGAGCACGGCAGCGATGTATATGGATTTGTAATACTTGATGGTCCGGACGGTTCGCTTGACAATGACTTTGCAAGCAGTCAAACTGTTGTCCGTCGCTCTAAAAAGATCGTCAAGACCAAACGTTCTATCTTGACCAGCAACCAGACGGTTATGGACAGCGTCTTCGACCATGCTGAAGAAACCTTCCACGTCTATTGCAACTACCCTGCCGATTCTAAAGAGTGCAAACGTGTCTTTATCGATGGTACAGAGGATACCATTATCTCACTGCCACCCCATGTCGGTGAAGGACCTTTCGCTCGCATCGTTTCCATGAAAGAAGCAGACGGGGATTTCCAGTTGCCAGATCACCATTTGGCACACCGTTCGTTGGAGCATCTCGAAAACCCCGTTTATGAGGTCAAAATTGACTACAATTTCCAAAACATCAAACTAAAACGAGATGACGAGCCTGTGCAAATTCGTGTTGATTACACGAACTTGATGGGCTATTGGGACGAGATGACAGATTCCCCAGCTAGTCGCATGAAACGAAGCGTTGGGGAGCAAGGTCTCTCGGAGCCTGAATGGCGATCGCGTGTGCAAAGGGCCGTTTCTCGCGATAAGAATGTTCGGAAGCGAGAGGAGAACATCAAGGTAAAGACGGCAATGGATACCTCTGACCCGACGCCGGCACATAACAAGCGCTGGTTTGGCGTCTTTGGAGATTGGTTGAGCAAGTTGGTATGTTGTGCCCTGACTCTACTAATTGTATCTTTGCACATACTAACCACGAATTTAGACAACAGTGACAAAGTCTAGCGTGGGCGTTATAGAATTGGGATTCAGCAAAACTATCAACCTTTTCTATGCGCAGTGGGGGTGTCCCGGCAAGACCTATTACGCTGATCTCCGTATGGATCTGGAGGCTGATCTGGCGATGGATGCAACGTACGTATACTATATCTCAGCAACGTTCATTCCGCCGAGTAAACCAGAAACATTTGCCTACTTCGGCATGGAGCTACAAGCCTATATAGGTCTCTATATTGAAGGAAATGCCCAGATGCAGACCCCCAGTGTGCGGAAGAAGATTGTCGATACTCTCTCCTATCCAGGTCTGGCTGTCAAGGGGATTGCAGCGGTTGGTCCTACTTTGGACATTTACGGCGAGGTAATACCCCACTATATACCAATTGCTCGAATAGTATCTGATCTTGCGCATAGATTCGGGGTAAAATCACCCTACACGGGGAGCTTGATGCAGGAGCAATGGTTACATTCGGAAAGGCCGAGGTCTACTGGCCTTAGAATGATGAGGCTCAGGCGAAATATGGATCCTTACTCGGAATTACGAGTGACGCCAAGGCACCAGCTCCTGGAAGTATTAAGCCGGTTTTCCATGCAGGAGTCGCCGTCGATGCACAGCTAGATGTAATTGTCACACCTGAAGCCAATGTCGGCATCAAAATTGGTGGCGGCAAGCTGGTCGGCGGCAAGACTCTCATGGACGCCCAATTGACAGGGTACGTGACAGGCGATCTGTCATTCCAGGCCCATGGTGACTATGATTCCTCGGACAATGCCTTCCATTACCGATTTGGTGCCTACCTTCTCTATAACCTCGGTTATAAGGCCAAGGCCAACATCCTGGGTTTCATTGACTGGGCTTTGGCCCCTCGCAAAGCATTTACGCCAGATAACACGGTGACTTTGTACGAGAAGAAGGGCACAATCCCGATGTCTTCGTCAGACATGGAGACAAGAGACCTATCACTCGATAGCGCCATCTATCGGCGACAGGGATCTGAAGCACTATCCACAAATGCTACGATGCCCTACCTTGATGCAGCTATGGGGCTCACTCGTCGCGAAGATGGGAGTGCGGGTATGAAACTGAATGCCATAGATCTGACTAGAAGCTCGAAGGCTGACAACTCTCACAGATAATCCCAATGATTCAGAGTTTTCTCTGCCAGGCTCTTGCCCGCCTGGAACTTCCGGGTTCCAAGTGCCGGAGATACGATGTGAGTTGATGTTGCTTTGATATTCCATTTGAAACTCCTGTTAATCCAAGAAATAGTCAACTGTGCGCATCTCTCCAGACTGAAGCTTACCGGAGCTCGGGCCAGTAACCAGGGCAAGACCGCAGAGGTAGCTGGCTTTTGTGACACCATCCTGAAAATCCCCAATCTGCCGACGGACTTGACCTATTCCAATGATAAAACAGCAACTAAAGCAAGATACGAAGCCCAATGCAGATCTACAACCGACTCAAGTGGCAAAAAAAGAAAGAAGGGCGCATGTGCAGACGAAACAGACAACTTGAACGCCCTCATGGGCACGGGCAGCGCTCTGAAACTTCAGTGTGACGAGTTTCCCTGGAAGTCTTCTGAACAAGGAGGGCATTATCTCGATTACAACAGCCGTCGAGCAGCGTGCGTGCCATACTGGCAGAATAACTGGCATGGGCAATGCCTTGGTAAGTACCTGTTGAATGACGACTCGATGAATTCTTTCTTCTTTTTGGAATAGACACTCCGCTGACAAATTCTAGCAATGATCGGTGACATGAGCTCAAATTGGAAAATGCTAGACGCCGACACCGCCAAGAACGACGATGTGGAAGACTTTTGGGTGCCATGGAGAAACGACAGTATGTTTTTACGGTTCCCTAATGATCCTTTTGATAACCCTTCTGACTCTCTTTCGAACCCTCTAGAGTGGACTAGAACCGCCACATTTGGAACCAACAACGAATTTGCGCAGAAACTGAAGGAATACGGAGTGAAACAACCGCCTCCGGATGGCATTTCAGTGCGGGTAAGTCTAGATACTGGCGGTAAATGCGTTACCCAATGACCTAATTCTGACAAATGACGCAAAACAAGAACAATGACAAGGAATCATGGACGTTCAAGAGAGACTATCGTGCTACATGGATCACTGATGGCTCCAAGCCTGACGACTGGTGGAACTTTGTTAGCTGCCGCTGGTACAGTGAAGGCTACGAGGGGGATGCAGGAGGCGAGGCGATCTTTTGCGCAATGAATCACTTCGGTCAGGACAATGTGTACAAGTTGGAGACTGAAAAAGGGAAAAAGTATAATGGCTTCTGTCTTAGGAATGACGGCTCAGGCATGGCGAGCGACTGGCAACAAATGCACAATCTGGGCAAATGCTTGATCACATTTGGCAACACACAGGGCCAAACCCCGGACTCGACCAATACCAAGAGAGATAGCTAAAGTTGGAATGGCTGGGAAGTTGAACGTAAGTCAATATACCCCAATATTTCAAACGCCGTGGCTCACCTACCTAGGCGTGGAATTTGTCGATTGAATTTTGGCGTTATAGATAATTGTGGGGTGTTAAATATTTTATAGCAAATATATGAGCCGTTATTGAACATTCTCGTAGTCGGCTTGCTTGTATATAAAATTGGCTTTGATCCTTTCCCTTATACATGGTAAATAATTGCTATAGATGGAGCTTTCAAGCATATCCTTTTTACTTTGTTACTAGTGAAATAGCTTGTTTCATATTCTCTCTTTCTTTCTCCAAGCCAAGCCAAGCCAAGCCAATTTGGCCCCCTTACTAAAGCCCCACCGCCACTACCTCAATAAACCCGAGATACTTTTCCCTTGTGTTTCTTCCTATTTCTTCTCACTCTTTCTATCATGAGGAGGGAACACATTCCATGGGGCGGACTAGCCGTTGAACAATATTTGATCGTATGTCTCAGAGCCTTAACCTTGGAACTCGCTAACACGTTGAAACAGAGAAACTGGGATTCAGCCTCGCCAGAGTCTCCCTCTGAGCAACGTCTTCGACTTATTTACGGCTTCCTTGACTTAGACGAAATCCCGTATGAATGGTTTATGGATTTACATGCGACCTCGCCCTCTCGACAGCCAACCGCCGAAGAAATTGAAATAATCCTTCAGCCTTGGAGACCCGATGCCCTCCGTAAAAAGGCCGAGTGGATGCATAGCGGCGATGGAATACCTATCCTTCTTCGAACCCACTACAGCTCCAACCTAGAAGACGAGGAGACACTGAAAGCATGGATAGATGAAGAGACGTTTGAAGAAGCCTCAGACTGGGCATGCCTCAACGACGAGAAACTCTTCAATTTCGGCGATGACTGGAGGCAAATATTTGAGATTCTACCCGAGGTTGCTGGCCCAACGAACTCAAGACAGCTACGATATATACCTCACGATCATCTAGAGTTGTTTCGAAATAACTTTAAGAAGTATATCTCTACCGTGAAGCAGAATTGTCTAGATGACTGGAAAGAAAGGGAAAGCCGGGATGAGATTATTCTGGATTGGGCTAGTAGTCTGCATAGGGTCGTTACCGAGGTCTATCTTCTCATCGCGGATGAGGAAGCCTTCCAAACCAAGCAACTTCGGCTGCTCTATTTGGATGGGAAACGAAATATTGTCCGAGAGGCTCGTGTCGACCCGGACGTTTGGCAGATGTACGACATTATTATGCAGCATTATACTGTCCCTACTGAGCCTTACGAGTTTTCCACTGTGGGCGAAAAGTATCGCGTCGATGGGGAATTGGGAAAGGAATTGTACCAGCTATCTGAGGGAGATCTTGGACCAGATGGAGGGGTAGCTCACTAGATCGCTTTAAAATACAACCTGGTAGCTTCCACCTTTCAACAGTGTACGGCTTTGTCCTGATAGCTTACTGACGCCTTTTTCAGGTTTAGGTGGGCATTGTGTCAGTTAGACTGCCTGGCTCGGTGTCTGCACGAGAGAGCTATAGGGAAGGCTCCTAAATCTTTGCCACTGAATCTCAATGAGACATACCAGCGTATGTTTGAAAGTATACCGACGGAGCTGAAAAACGACGCGACACGGCTTCTCCAATTTCTAGTGCATTCTAGGCGACCTCTAACGCTGGCCGAGGTTAAAGAAGTAATAGCGACGTATATTGAAAGCGACTCGGGAGAGTTTGACATGAAGCGTCGAGTATTTTGCGAGACTGATATCTTGGCTTACTGTCCCAGCTTAGTGACAGTTGTCCATGCCAATGATAAAGAGTTACATCTTGCCCATTTTTCTGTGAAAGAGTACCTTCTTGGTCATGGGCAATTCCAGGCCACAGCTGCCAGCATTTCCATTACGAGGACGTGCTTGATATATCTTACGGATATCAACGGTACCGAATTCAAGATGAAGCGGTATTTTCCGTTGGCGGAATATACGGCCGAATTCTGGACGTGCCATGCTGTATTGGCTCAGGCCCATGAGGAAATTATTCGAATGATAGTCACCTTCCTAGAAGAGAAAAGGACATTCCAGCGATGGACTCGTTTGCATAGTGTTGATGGGAGTTGGACTTATAGCCGAGGCGCTCGACCGGGCTCTAGGCTATACTATGCTTGCTTCAGTGGACTTATTGTACCTGCACGCCATCTTATTTACAAGGGAGCAGATGTCAACGCACAGAGCGGCATATATGGCAACGCTCTTTAGGCTGCCTCAAGGGGAGGTCATCACGATATTGTCAACCTACTCTTAGACAAAGGAGCAAATGTCAACGCGCAGGGCGGCGAGTGTGGCAACGCTCTCTATGCTGCTTCACAAGGAGGTTTTCAAGAGATTATTTAGCTACTCTTAGACAAGGGAACAGACATCAACGCGCAAGGCGATCAAGAGATCGTCAGCCTACTCTTAGAAAAGGGAGCAGATATCAACGCACAGGGCGGTAAGTATAGCAACGCTCTTTAGGCTACGTCACTAAAAGGCCATCAAGAGATTGCCAAGCTACTTTTAGACAAGGGAGCAAATGTCAACGCGCAAGACGGCTTCTGTGGCAACGCTCTCCATACTGCCTCAGAAAAAGGATACCAGGAGATTGTCAACCTGCTCTTAGACAAAGGAGCAGATGTCAACGCGCAGGGTGGCATGTATAGCGACGCTCTCCAGACTGCCTCAATAAGAGGTCATCACGATATTGTCAACCTACTCTTAGACAAAGGAGCAAATGTCAACGCGCAGGGCGGTCATTACGGCAATGCTCTCTATACTGCTTTACATAAAGGTTTTCAGGAGATTGTCAACCTGTTCTTAGACAACGGAGCAAATATCAATGCGTAGGACGAATCATACGCCAGCTCTCTCTTAGCTGCGTCACGGAAAGGAGATCAAGAGATCTTCAACCTGCTTTTGGATAAGGCAGCAGATATTAACGCGCAGGGCGGCAATTATAGCTATATTCTCCAGGCTGCTTTAGAGGGAGGGGATCAACAGATTATCAGCCTGCTTTTGGACAAAGGGGCGAATGTTAACGCACCGAGTGGACTCCTTGGCAACGCTCTCTAGGCTGCTTCACGGGGAGGCGATTAGGAGATTGTCACCCTCCTCTTAGACAAAGGAGCATCAGTACTGCATCAAGACTCTGATGGTTGTGTCTTGCATCGCAGTAATGCGAAAGGAAAATATCGCCGGAGAAGAGAGATCGAATTGCGCAGCCATGTGCGGAGTAACACCCCCTCTTTTAATTCACCTTAATTTACCTCAATTTATCTCAATTTACCTCAATTCGCCTAATTGGGTAAGTACAGATCGAGTGCAATCACATCTCCAACCCCTGCAGGCCTATTGGTTCCTTCCCTCTTCGGTCCTAGCACTGGGGCTAGTTTGTGGGTGGGACGGGAAATGATAGTCGCGCGCGCGTAAAGATGATCTTCCAGTGTTTGGTATTTAACTATACTTTCTGCCACAAAATAGATATAATTCATCTTGACTGAAAATGCGTTACAACTTTCTACATTTCTGTTTGTTGGGCGAAACCTTCCAGCAGTTGTTTCCACATATACATGCTCGGGAACTTAGTACTACAGAGATGGAGCTTCGAGACCTAGTGACCCAAAAGTCCGTCATTCAGCGGGTAAACATGGCAACAGTCATGAGAAACTATAGAGATGGCGTCGTGCTGACAGTGGAGCGAAAATCTTGCCTTGCTGCCGAGCTTCGGATAAGCCATGCCTCAGAGGACCTACTCTGGGCCATATCTGTGTTAGAAGGCTTATATATGGCAATAAGTGAGTCAATCGAGGGAGGCCAATATATGTGCCTTACGAAGCTCACACTTAAAAGACATTGACCAATTATCTGTGAAGTCGGAAGCTGTCAAAAGCATACGCGAAGCAATGGCATGCATCGATGATGTTCAACAATACCTGAACCGCTGGGCATTGAATGGGCTATAAGTGGTGAGTCTTCCTATTTTTGCATATCCACATAATGCTCTAAAATATAATGAGATTGACAGAAATAGGAGACTTCGTTGCCAAGCTTCTTGACGGGTACGTGATATCCAGGGATGAAAGGAGAAAGAGTGGCCGGTGGATAGCCAAATATTCAGTAGCAAAGAGGGGGACAATATTCGAGTTCGCCAGGTGTTTTCGCTTCAGTAGACTGGTCAGGAGAACAAAATTAATTCAGATATATTATCAGAAAACTAAATTGTAATTGCAACCTCTCTTGATCCATCACGATCTTTTACTCGGTTTTTTTCTTTCAAGAACACGAATTGAAATTTAAAGCCACCTGAACATCACGCAGTTGGGGAGACCTGGGCAATGTTGACTACTACTAATTCTGCTGGACCGGATGTCAGTTTATGCTATGTCATTTCGGCAAGCGGCAACTAACCAAAGTGTTTAGCTTCCCATCTTTGCTGAATTCTTCTGGTATGAAATAGCTCCCCAAGAACCATTCTATCGGGCTTTGAGCTTTTTTACAGTCTTATCTGCTCTGTCTCTATGCGCAATGCGTCCATTAATGAGGTATCTTGGAATATCTTCATAACATTTTGTATCCTCATTTCTGTCAATGTTAGAAGATCGCATCACGCAAGTAAAAGGCCTCGGCTTCCTACCATGAGCCATTTGCCCTGGAAACTGGCCCTGAAAATTGTCTTTTTCATTCTTAGATTGATCCCAAACTCTCTGCCATTTTTGCCAAATTTCCAACAGCAGGCATGGTTCAAGCGCTCGAAATGCTGCCTCAAAATAAGCTTGTATTCGAGCGGTGTCTTTGATGTGGATTGAATGGGGTTGGATGAAAGATGAGCGCTTATCCTCTATAGACAAAATCGCTTCGAGATTTGTGAGCACAATTTTCAGTTCGTCCAACCTAATGTCATCTTTGAATAAGGGCGACTTTTGAAGACGAAGCATATTATTGACGAACCCCATATTAAAAAGCCATGGATCGATCGATTCATAGTCGCTGAAATTCTTTATGCCGGAAAAGCTGTAGCAAATGAGAGCTATGCTGGCTCTGCTCCCAAAGGGCCTGGATGGAGGTTTTTGTCGTATCCATTGCATGAAGCTATGACAGGGCCCCTGAAGTGAAACTTCTGAAAACAAGAAGAGCATGTGTCCGAGGTGGGCTTTTAAATTTTCCACTGAAAATGCACGCAGAGATCCAGCTCCTGCTAGAAGACTTCGTGTTTTTATCCACCAACCTTCCGCCAGTATGTGATTGAAACTTGCTGGAACGAAGCCGGCCTCCCATTCCTTCTCTTCGAGAATGATAACACGCCGAAGCTTGGCTTCATCCCCAAGGGTTGATGATGCGATGAAAAGATAGTTAAGTATCAAAATCATCTGTATAACGCTACACCGAACTTTGAGCATGTTTTGAAGTGGGAGAATAGCTCGGTATGAAGGGTTCATACTAAATAATGTTCAGCAGAGAACCGAAAAAAATATCAAGAAAAGATTGAAACGAAAGCATTCGGAAGCGACAATGCCTTTTATAGCAAACGACAGGGCCACCATAAATTTGCTTTTTTATGGGAGGGGAAAAGAAAGACGCGCAAAGACTTAGCTCTGCGCTACGATAAGCTGGTCTCTCTGAGCACGCTCTCCCTTTCCCTCTATGTGACCTGGTGGTTAGCAAATACCGCCCTGAAAGTCTTAGACAAAGTTTGTTACCGCAGATTTATAGCGGAGGCATCGAAGTGGAATCACGTACGACATTTTCACACTTAATTATGGTCACTCATTCAAACTACGCATTGGGAATGGTTTCCACAAAGTTGGCAAGGCGAGAAAATGTCTAGCAGAGATAGATGTCCCAAATCACCGATTTCCTAACTATCTTATCTTGTGTATTGCCATATGCTTTTGTCTCTTTCGAGAAGCCTGTCTTTCTTCGCCACACCATTGTATCTCATTCTCGGTGCTGTCAAAAGTCCTCTTCTCTCCGCTACCAGGGCCTCTCGTGGTCTTTGATCTCTGCAATTTTCCAAACCCTCTATATCGCCAAACTTGAGTCTCCCAAAATCCAGCATCCTGTTCCATGTTTGTCCGATTGGGGCGTTCAGATATTGTGGCGGCAAATCGGTTATCCTCGCGGTTAAAAAGCAACTCAAGAGAGTACAAAGCTGGCCTCAACTTATCCCAAGTTATTACATCGGGAAATAGTGGAGATTGATTCAGGTGTCGAAGCATCTCATTGATTGTGGAATCGTCAGGTTCCCACTGTAGTGGCTGCGAGTACCCGCTCATAACCACATAAAGGCTGATGCAAATGAGTGTCACAGTTCCATTGCTTCCTAAAGGTGTGGTCGGAGTAGCCAGCTTTTGTGGCTGAAGGCAGATTGTGTTCAGACCTTGCGCTGAAATTTGTTCGATGCTGTTGAATATATATCGAAGCTGGCCTCGCATATCTGATACAGAAATTGGAAAGCAGCAAATCAAGGACTTGCGAATTTCCTCCCACTTCTCGTTGATATGTGGTGCTTGCGCCTCATAACCCGGTTGGTTAAATTCATTTATCCCTTCGGATCCAATGCGCGGCTCCCAGTCCTTTTCTTCCCGTTGGAGAATGTCTCGTATCTGTCGGTGATCACCTATTCTGAATGGGAGACAAGAACGAAGACAAGTGTACGTAAGCACCAGAAGAAGCTGCGCGGAGGTGAGGCGTCCAGAGATCAGATAAGGAGAATTCTCATCCATGGTTTGCTGGTTTATTGCGGGAGGAAATATTATTGATCAAATAAGTGTAACATATACGCGACAGAAGTGAGAGCAGCGACAGAGGAGTGTCGACACGGATTCCAGGTGGAAACGCTTAAGCGGCTGGTTCGGCCGTGATAGCGTCCTGGCAAGAGTGAGAGATACGCTTCGATCATCCTAGGAACTCAACGACCTATGATACATTCAGTAGTCCGCATAATACACTCATTTGCAAGTAAATACAGAAAACCATGCAACTTTAAGACGTGGAAGAAGCCCTGAAAGCAGTCATCGAGCTTTGTAGTCCGAATCAGCAACGAGACACGACACTAGGAGGTCACTTATGCCGAGAGTATTTGATATCATTGCAAGAAGTCAGACGGTGACGGCGCACTCTACGAAGCAGGATCATCGCTCGAGGCTTAGGAAGACTTCATGTATCGCATGGACTGGAGCGCAAATAATTTAAGCCAGTAACGCTTCAAGATCAGCAATCTAGACATTGTTCTCTTCCTTGCAGTAGAGCCCGCAATGCATCTTCCAGGCTTTCTTTCGGTCCATTATTGTCGAGTAGAACATCAGCAATCTCTTTAACGCGCTCAGCACCCCGCTCCCTCTTTACGGCGTCTTTCTGTTCCAATCGAAGCCTTGATCGGGCACTTCTCTCCAACCGTAGCTCTTCGTTTGTCTCAATGTAGATGATCTGCAAGAGGGATCCGAGATATGATTTCAAAGGTGCGATTGAATCGTACCGATGTACGCTCTCGATTGTGAGTGTCGATAGGTACCAATGGTAGCGGCCAAAAGCATCCAACCCTTTTAGTAAAGCCGCAGCTCGTCGCTCTCCGGACAGCGAATAGATGTCATGTCCTAACTCATTGCTCGCTCCATCAAGAAAGTATGACATCTTTAGTCGTGCTCCGCTCGTGCCATGTGCCTTATGGATTATGTCAGCGACTGTGCTCTTGCCACACTCCGAAAGTCCTGCTATCGCGTAGATAGTCTTGATCCTCTCGAAGGTCGGCTTCAGTAGATCGGGCAGAATCTTTGAGCTGCTCAAGTAGCCACGTATGACATCCTGAGTTTGACGCTGTGAATGCCGACCTGGCTCAACGCAGATCAAATCGTATTGGCCTTCCACTTCCTGCATTCTGAGCGCTCGACGGAGCATCGCAAGTGAGGCATTTTTGCTATTGATCCGGATCACCGAGTTCCGATACCCTCCTTGTCCCTAACGCGACTCGTCATATTTGCAATCCCCCGAGTTTGCCTCTGCTATATCTATACCTAGTGCCTGAGGGATCCAATCCCCAAACGAACAGCAGCTGAAGGCATAGCATATGTAATGTAGTATTCTGCTTTGTCCATATGAAAATTGACCAGATGCCTCGTGTGATAATGATACCCCAGATGCGGCCTGAGGTGACGGAAATGACTCTGAAGAACGATTTTGGTGATATTGAGATGCTCTCCGCTGCTGTCTTGCCCATCGTTGTCGGCTTGCGAGTAAGAGTAAGCATCTAAATTTGGCAAACAAATGGTTATCGCCAATACTAAAGCCGCCGGGCTTGTAATAGATATATAGCAAGAACGAAACAACTATGCGCTTAATTTAGACATAGTTATAGTTAGCACTCGTCCTAGTTAGATCCATAAAATTGCCTATACAGAATCACCACGATTATTTCCCACAACACCACGCACAACCGTGTTGAGATATAAATGTGGAATAAGTTGCATTTACTATATGTTTTGAACAGCGCAGCTCGCTTGGGAATCTATACCCGTGTAAAGACGATAATACTCCAAGAGCTCCGAAGTCACCGTGATGGGTGGCCCAGTCCTCATTCCCTTCGACCTTTTTTCCTCAGACCCGCAGACCCTTCTAAGGGAGCCGACATACTCATTCATGAGCAGGAGCTCAAGGAGATCGCCCAGTTAATCTGGATAATTCAGTTTTCGGCATTTTGATGTCCTCACTTTGGCTTTGTGTATCTTTATACTTTGTCTAGCTGAGTTGTGTCTTCTGCATCTTGGTTGTGCAGTTTGGACCGAAGCCATCCTCTCAGTCAGGCCAGTTAGTCTAGGATTTGCGTTGTCCTCTCAAGCCGAGTTATGGCATCGTTACTAAATTCAATTATTGGTGACGAATTTGAACGAGGGCACGCAACAGTGGAATATAGAGTATCGATTGCTGCATCAATCCGATCCAGGCTGACGTTATAACACCACTTTCAAGCTTCCTACACTATAAGAAAGACACAAAGCATAAGAAAGCCATAACCATCCCTATATCTAGGGCAGTGTCTTCTTTACTACCTATGTTAGTTAGAGTCGATGTGACGCTGGTCGTGCCGCTTGCGGAGTTGCTAGTTGTGCTAATCGTGCTGCTCTGGGCCTCATTAGATTCCCCAAGTAAGCCACCCTAGACTGTTACGGGGATAGTGTTGGCTCTGGACTTTGCTGTGGCCTATTTAAGCACATTAAGGGTGCCTCGGCTATTCAAGCTAGAAAAGCATAAGTAAGCTGAGTATAGCTTGAATTAATGCACGTCAAGCCGGGTTGACCACAGGCAATAAAGGAAATAACTAATGCCAATGCTGCTGCCTAAATCAAGGCGCTGATGTCAACCCCCGAAGCAGAAAACACGGCAGTGGACTCGTAGCCGCTTTGACCAAAGGCAATAAAAATATAGTGCAGATACTGCTAAATTCAGATGCTGATGTCAACGCCCAGGGAGAATACGGCTCTGTGACTCAAGTTGCATCGTCCGAAGACTATGAAAGAATAGCGCGGTTGCTACTAGATCGAGGCGCTGCTGTAACTACTGGGATGGACAACTAAACCTTACAAAATAGGGTATTATACTTTATTATCTTTGCGTTACATCATCACCTGCAGTGGTAACTCAGTGGTAGAGTGTGAGATTGCAAATCTCGAAGTCCCGCGTTCAAGTCGCGGTCATTGCTTTCTTTTTTTTTCTTTCATGTTAAAGGAACCCCGGAATCAAAATCATGATATCGAGTATACTATTACAGCAACTCCAGCAACAAGCGAACTACTCCGTACTCAGTTCTGTTTTCTTTTGGTCCAGAAGATAATTCAATGTATTGCAGCCGGTTTACAATGATAAGTACGCAGGAGGCCCAACCCCCCTCAACTGAAACATCACAAGTGACCCTTGGCGCCAAGGTCACCTCTCGGAGTCCTCTCCATCACGACGCGCCATTTCGGGCAAGTCTTTGGTTGGCAGACATAATTTGCATACCCGGTGAGCATAGTGGTCCGGTCTTGGCATATTTACGGCTCGAACGGTAGACACTGCCCATCTCAAATAGGCAAGATATCCGGAATCACGTCGGCCACGATATCAAGTCTCACATCAACCTCCATCCCCCTGTGTCCTCACGTCCTACCGAAGTTTTTGACAGCCTTGGCAAACGAGTTTTGATAAGAAATGAGCGGAAGCGATGAAGAATCTCCGCAACCTCCCTGTTCTATTGGGCTTCACAATCCACGAGACCTGTAGATCTAAGTCCAACCAGCTCTTACATTAGACTTGTTGAGACCGGCTTCTGCTGCAATTTGTCGGGGGACATTGTAGTTGAACTATCGGTTCGGAGTCCGTCATAGGCTCCGAATAGCCTCTGCAACTGACTTCGCTTGTGTAACTCGTGCAACTCTCTTTTTCCCGAGTGCAATCACACAATGTCCAAGGTGATTTCAACTGAGTGCTCGACCTGGCCATGCAGTGTTGCCCTCTCTCGGGTATCGGTATCTCTTTGCCCACTCGTGGACGTAGCATCACGTCGAGTTCACGAGAACGGTCATGTATTGAAAATATTAAGTCACTTGCCAAGGGATCGATATCAGATATGGGAATGTCCACACCACACTCCCTGCAGCAAATTCATGACAAAAGGCGAGAGGAAGGAATGAGGAAATATACAGGAATCTACTCGTAAATATGTGCAGACCAAGTAACGTACAAGCAAAACGGGTATCAAGAACTCCAGCGTCTTATAATGGTAGACGATCATACTCATCATCGCCCTGGTTTTCATCCTTGTACGACACCAATTGATACGTGCCACTGGGATTACATCCCTGGCGAAGTCGACGGTGAACAGCATAGTAAACACCGCAGAAAAGGCAGCCAAGTACCACAAACACAATGCACCCCAGGGCCCATGGGCTTATATGGGGAGAGCCTTCCGATGATGACGCTGGTAGTCGCTGGAGTAGCTCTGTTACACCGAGGCTCTCTCCGTTTGAGTTAATTGCACGCACGCGGAAGAATGAATCAACCTTGGAGGTCAGTGGAATTTCAGTTTCGAACCCGTCGCGAGGGACCTGGTCGATAATCGTGAAGGTCATGTTTCCGAGGTTTTCACCGTCCCATGCCTCAATTCGCCATTCAGCTACTTCGGTGGCACCGTTCCAACTAATAAAGACACTCTCCGGTGTGACTGCAGTGTCTGGGAGTGTCAGAGGATTACCAACCCAGTCGAACTTGAACACCCGGTAGGAGACGACACGACCAAATGTGAAGAAAGCACAGGCACCAAAGTGCACATCGCATACGACATCGCCCTCCGGCGAGAACTCAGTAAAGGCTGCAGAGTGACCCCAGCCCACGAACACGTTCCCCGTGTCTAGTACTTGCATATTCCCTTGAGAAACGGCCATGATATCGTGCGGGTGCTCGAAAGATTGCAGTAATGTTGCCTGCCGCGCTTCTGTATCCAGATCTACGATCATGCCGCGACTCACCGCCGAGAGATTTTCATTATTGTGGGCTGCGTTGTCGAACAAGCTGAGGCGGTTGGGCCCTTGCCAGCGAGCGTCGTGCTGCCACGAGAAATCGGTGGCAGCTCGATCTGAAGCCTCGGCGAAGTTGTTCCGTTTCCCTCCTAGCGACCATAGGACATCACCAGTGACGCCATCTATACATGCAACAGTATGAAGGTGGCGCATCGAAACCAGGTACCGGCCCTGGTCATCCTTGTCCACACTGTTGATGTGCGAGTGGTCATACCCCAAGGCCCGTTCATGACCAGTATCTCCAATCGGATAATAACTATCACTTGCGTGGTAAAAGTCGGATGCGCGCCACTGAAATAGCAGTTCTCCGGTCTCGAGGTTCACTTCCTGGAACACTCCATCATACATCCATCCCAGCCCCGGACCGCCGATAGAGCTCAAATCCATCGGGATAGGGTCGTAAATTATCAAGATTGCGGTATCGTTGGAAGTGATTTGGAAATCGTGCATGTCGCCGTCATACATGCCGATTGGAGACACCACGTACTTTTGGGTATAGGTTGAATCAAGCTGTGATTGGATGCGATTAGAGAACCGGAATTGTGGGTGGCAAGCTCAATGCATGACCTACCATGTACCATGACCCTCGTCCATGACCGTCGGATGTGTCTCCTTCCCAATAAGTGAGGTAGTCCTCGCCCTTGTACCGCTGTACTTTGAAGTCTTGTGTCGTCCCCTCGTTCCATTTTGTCCACACAAGTTCCCCAGTGGGATTCAGGATCATCGGACCAGGATGGGCAACTGAATCGCCCCGAGGCGCAAGGAATGTGTATCGGGGATCGCATTTTGCGCCAGGCGGAGTGATTTCAACGATGGGTGACTCTTGATCGAAGGAGTTGTAAGTTCGGTCTGGACCGAACCCTTGAACTCCTAGATCATACCAGCTTAAACCGGCGCGGAACCGGAATCTGAGAAGTTGGGGGATAGCAAATAGATAAATTAGAATGAAGCCCCCAATGGCGGCGAGAATCAGAGCAATCCATCGGAAGGGCAGGCGTGCATGCAGACAATCATGGCGAGGCCGGGAGCTCAGGCGAAGCACGCTATTATAAGTCCGCAAGAACATTAGCGCATCACGGACGAAACAAGAGATTCGAGCAAAGAGTCTTTCGCGTCGGAGCCAGGGGCTGGGCCAACATGGTTATATTTGACACTCCTTTTCACGTCGATTCCCCGTCTATCCGAAAGAGTCCTGGCAGGAACCACTCGGTCTTGGCGACCCGAACAGTGGAACTGAGCTCGTACGCGTATGGGCGATTCGGGAGTTGGCGGATTTTCATATTGTAGAAATATCATGGTCTGCCAAGCTCCCCGTGGGCCGAGATCCCTTTGAGAATTGCGCGTCTGCACCAACCAGCGACGACAGTATCTGCCGAAGGGCGCCGAAGGGAACGGCGACGCCATCCGCCCCACGCGTCGTCATCCAAGTATTCGGGGATGTGGCGTTAAGATGTGGCGTTACTATGTGGCGGTTCGGGATGGAATCTTGGGGATCAGATAAGACTGTCCCAGCAGTCGAACTCTCCCTGGATGTTGTAACTATACAATAGATTCAAAATATACAGAGGAACTTGTAGTTCGATCTTCAGTCTACCATTTTCCTCCTTTTTCTTCTGCCGATCTCTCTGCCTCCTTTTCAAACCTCCGGTCGGCCTCGATATCTGTATTCGGTTTAGTCCTAAGACAGAACATACAACGTACGTACGTTGCAGGTAAAAAAGGACACGCAATATTTCGTGTTTTGACGCCAAAATTCGTCATTCACTCGATGTCCCCGCATGGTATGTACCTATTTCGGCAGATGCTAGGTGCTTGGCACAGTTACATGCAACAAAGGGGTTTATCTTGGAAGCTTGGAAGAAAAACGGATTGAAAAATGCCGTGGTATATATAATTGCTTCGCTTCGCTCCGCAATAATAGTATGGAATATTAGATTGCTAGGTACTGCAACCATTGACATTGCGGGAAAATATCGGGAATATCAAGGAGTGTACGGAGTATCTCCGGTAAAGAACATATCATGCGCATTGGTTATGTTTAGGTCGATTGTAGTTGGATAAGTATCGAACATGGAGATCTGCCGACATCACGACGTACCCCCGATCGTATGCGACTCCAAATGAATATATCCGTATGGAACAACTAGGCGACATTGACGGATAAATATGTCAGACTTTACACTATGAGATTCTATGAAATCATGAACCAGCCAATAATTCTTGCACTGTTGGCGATTATATGTGGATATCGAAATGGGAACATGTACAGAGTGAAGTGCGACCGTCTGGACTATATCATTGGGCACGATAATGTCGCATGTGTGCGGAGTCCAAGTTGACAGGCAATGAGTTCGCGGGTTGTGGGCTGAAGACACCTTCCCGTCTGTGGAGTCAAGAATTGCACGGATCGAATCACATTCGAGTGTCTATTCCGTACTCCATTGACTCCAGCTACCCAGTTGTGTACTCCATTTACTCCATCTACTTGACCTTGTGTGGAGAAAGGGAGTGTGGGATTCTGGAATGCAATCGTGATCATGCTATGCACAGTGACTAGTTGGCTACGGAATACAAGAGACACACATCTCATTCGACTCAGAAGACACCTGCATGACTTGTCCTCGAGCAAATAAACTTCGGCTCCACTTTCGGGCTTTCCTCCCTCCCCAGTTCTTCCCCCCTTTGATCATGACCTTCTCCGGGGCCCCTTGGCCTTGATCTAATCGCTTTTCCTCCTTTCCATTTGCTGTACATCTTGCATCGCCATGAAGGAAGCGTCCGCCAACAGGGTGGAGTCGCAGGATGTCGGAATCGACGCGACCGACCAGGATGACTGGGACATGCAGCGCCTAGGGAAGACCCAACAATTCAAGGTGAGTGGTACATTGCCTCGGACTGGACGCAACGCTGATCAGCGATAGAGAAACTTCCGTTTTTACTCGATCTTAGGTTTTACAACGACGTTGATGGCCACATGGGAGTCGATTCTGCTGTGAGTTTGGACGCGCGATATTACGATAGAACACTGGGAATAATGGAGAATGTCGCAGCACGAGTACATACGGCTTGATCGATGGCGGACGCGCCGGCATGGTCTATGTTTATATTGCTTCATTTGTGGGATTCTTCGCCGCCGTGATCTCCATGGCCGAGATTGCCTCCATGTAAGTTCGTTTCCACCTGCATGTTGCACATGGAGCGCACGGAGATTGACTCGCCAGCTCCCCAACGTCGGGTGGACAGTATCACTGGGTCAGTGAATTCGCTTGGCCAAGATGTCAACGATTCCTGAGCTATCTCACCGGTTAGCCGAAAATCACAATCCGACCATCTCCACCGCTAATCCCGTTCTAGGATGGCTTTCGGTACTAGGCTGGCAAGCTGCCTTTGCGAGTATTTGCTACCTTTGCGGTACTCTGATTCAAGGACTACTGGTCTTCAACTACTCGGATCCCTCCGGTTGGATATATGGCTTTGAGCGCTGGCATGGGACACTGCTGACCATCGGTATCGCCGCCGTCGGAACTGTGGTGAATACCTGGGGCTACAAGATTCTTCCTCCCTTGGAGGGTCTGATCCTCGCCATTCACCTCTTCGGCTTCGTTGTTGTCATTGTCCTGATGTGGGCCATGTCTCCAGGACAGGCCTCTGGGGATTCTGTCTGGAAGGAGTTTACAAACGCTGGCGAATGGCCGAGCATGGGCCTCGCGTGCCTTGTGGGCCAGCTGACTCCGATCTTTTCCTGGACAGGCCCGGATGCTGCTACACATATGTGTAAGTCAAACGCCATATCTCTCCTGATTCGCGATGATGGCTAATGTCTCTTAGCCGAGGAGGTCCAGAATGCTGCCTTGGTAGTCCCGTGGTGTATGGTTTCGACCGCCTTGATCAACGGCGGTCTCGGCTTCGTGATGTTAATCACCTTGCTGTATAAGATGGGAGACCTACAGGACGTACTCGCCCCGGCGAGTGGATTCTCCTTCCTCCCAGCAGTCCATCATGCGACCGGCTCCATGGCTGCTACTAATAGTGTGGCTGCTATCATTCTTGTCATGGAGGTTTGCAGCGCCATTGGTATTCTTGCTACCGTCTCTCGCCAGACCTTTGCTTTTGCCCGTGATGATGCCTTGCCGTTCTCTAAGCAGTTGGCTCACGTTAATCGACGCACCCAGATCCCCATCTGCTCCGTGTTGGTGTCGACCATCATTACCGTGCTGCTCAGCTTGATCAACATCGGATCTACTGCGGCTTTCAATGCTGTCGCATCTGTGATGATCGCTGCACTTTTCACCACTTACATTTTGCCGATTGCTGCTGTCATTCGGGTCCGTTTTCAACCGGGTGGTATTCCCCCTTCGCGATTTTCGCTCGGTGTCTTCGGATTGCCGATCAATGTCTTCTCATTGGCTTGGCTCTGCTTTGCCATCATTTTCACCTTCTTCCCAACCGCCAATAACCCGACCCTGGTGGATATGAATTGGTCTATCCTTGTCTTCGGAGCGGTGGTCATATTTGCAATTGTTTTGTACATCGTACACGGTCGCCGAGTATATCGTTCACCTGTGACCCAAGTTCGCAAGGCTCAGTAAAGCGATATTTTGAAAAGTTTTCGCGCTATGTTGGCACCAAGCGCTGGCCCGAATTGGTTTTGCGTTAAAATATGGCATTTAGTAGATATTTGTGGACATGTTGGATATAAAGATAATTTGATACCCAGTGAGCAGCATTTAGTCCGAGATGACACCCTGCTCCAACTCCTCGGAGATGAGAACTCGAGTCTCGGAAGTACCTTTTCCGATTTCGCCATGGCTGCTATAGACCTCCGTAAAGGGCGCTGTCGGGGAACTCCGAAGTTCAAGGAACTGGCAATGTCTTATCGAGTTGAATTGATTCGACCATAATTCTGCCCCATCAACGCAGAGCGTTTTGATAGTAATATGATTCTCTACAACATACCTTTTGATGACGTTCTACTCCGCGTACAGCTCTAAACATTCTTATCAGCTCGGTCGGAGCCCCCCTCCGTCCAGTATACACGTATGTTGGACGTGATACCGAGTGACCCATAAAGCTTTCATACTGTGCCGTGTGCACATGGGCCAAGTTCCCGACTACTAAGAGACATGGCATCTGAAACCCGATATGTCGACCGAGTCATTCCACGTATCTCGATGCACGACTTTGAAGATCGCATCGAGGAAATTACTGATCAACTCATCCATGCCGCCGAGAATGTCGGATTCTTCACCTTGATCGATCATGGAATCTCCAAAGAAGACATTCAATCCATGTTTGCGATCTCAAAAAGCTTCTTCGATCTACCGGACGAGGTCAAAGCAACTGTACCGTGGAATCCAAACAATGTCGGGTGGGAGAAGAACTCACAAATCCGACCGTCTACCGGGCAGCCAGACAGTAAAGAGTCATATCAGTTGCAGTTCGGCGAGAATATGAATGACCTCTGGCTCAAGTACGACAATCTGCCTGGTTTCCGGGACGCCTGTCTCGATTTTATGGATCGCGTCCAACAAGTATCGGAATGTTTGATGCGATGCTTTGCACGGGGCCTGGGATTCCCCGAGAGATTCTTCATCGAGTGTCATGGCATCTCACGACCGAACTCGCAAACAACTATGCGTCTACTCCATTACTTTGCCTTACCGGAAGTTCCCGATGGCAAGGTGTATCATCGCGCAGGGGCACATGCCGATTGGGACTTTTTGACTTTACTTTTCCAAGGGGATGGCCAGGATGGGCTGGAAATCTGTCCTGGTCGCGAAGTGGTGACAGAGTTCGGTATTGGGGACGAATGGACCAAGGTGAAAGCCACGACTGGCGAGATCGTGTGCAACATTGGCGATTTACTCATGTCCTGGTCAGATGACCGGTTCAAGTCAACTTTCCATCGTGTCAAGGCCCCTTGTGAGCCCGGGGACTATTTTGGCGACCGATACAGCATTGCCTACTTCAATCAGCCCTGTAAGGATTCTTTAATCCAGGGCCCCTCGAAGAAATATCCGATGGTGACTGGGGCTCAGTTTACCGAAACCGCTATGAAACGGAACTTTGCTGCCTTGCAAGAGAAGTTGAAGACGGTCGCAGCGGCATAACTTGATCGAGGACGCGTGGGCATCAAGTTTTTGATCTGGGGGTTTGTTAGGAGTGTTTCCGCACAAGGGTTTTTTCGCATAGGGGCTTTGGGACAAAAGATAGATGCGGGGAATTGAGACGAGAGTTACGGCCTTAGGAAGACAGTAACGCCGCAGTAGAAGTCAATGAACATATTACTCCTATAAGTTTCCAAAGTCCCACCAAGTCGAAAATCCGTCAACGTTTCCGAGAGCGGATTCGGAATCTGCGTATCCCACAGTGTTCTCCATATCAACGAACTGCGAGGGGTCTGTCCATAACCAGGGGGTATTGGTCATCAAACTGTCAGCTGGCGCAACGAGTTTCTCGCCAAGATCAGGCCCGGAAGAAGCTGGCGTGGAAGATATGCGCGATTTGGTTGGTGGAATGTGCACAGCTTGACCACCGTCCGCAGTGTTCACTGTGACATTCGGGGACATCGCAACAATAATCTCCAGGGTTGAAGCAGGGCTGTCCTCCGCCTCTTCCGTAGAGACAGTTGGGGTCAATGATGGATGTAGCAAGCCACCCGTCGATACTTCATGTGGCTTGGGTTTACAGTTGACCTGAAGGACATCCCACATTAGAGGTATACTAAGATGAATCTTCTCAGGCTCCCAGTCATGATCGATGTTTTCTGAACCGGAAGCAATTCGAGTCATCTTTTCCAAAGTTTGATCCTGCGCGTTGTTAGCATTGGAACAGCGTTTTGGTTTCATGACACCGACCAAGACCCCACAAGCTGGTGAAAAGGACACGAAACTCTTCAGGAACCTTCGGCATTTTGTGAAATCAACCTTGGATTTGTACTTTAGTCGGGGATCCGCAGCACAGCAGTAGTATAGATGTACTGTAGCTGCAATGGCGGCAGCGTGCCCGAAGAACGGATCGATCAGTCGCATCTTCTTCTCCGATACCATGTCTATCATGCGGACAAGCCAGGTAGCGTGTAACAAGACCAGCTCGGATGAGCGTCTCCAGAAAGCGTTCGGGATTGCCAAATTGTCGTTGTATTCTGATGCCACAATGTAGAGGAAGGGGTGATTCAGAACCGTTAAAATGCAGTGGTAAGTAAACTGCAGCTTCAGCCACGGAGTCCAGTAGTTTCGGTTCGATTTCAGCTCCTCTGCCGTTCGCTCGTAAAATTTGACAGAGTCATATCGATGGCACTGGGAAAGCTTGTTCTCAATTTCTGTGAGGTCGGAAAGCACCATGGCGTACATGGAATCGTTTCGCCAGGGTTCTTTGAGCCTATTTCGAGCACAATCGGAGACATATGTTCGTACTCTGCTCCATACCCAGCCAAAGTGAGCTGCTAAGCTCCAAATCCCCATGTCGGATGATTTCGAGCAACCCAGATTGTCTGTCGGCAGCGGTGGAGGTTTCGCCTCTGTCCCATCTTGTCTTGCCCTATCGCTACTGGAGGAAACATAGAAGGTACGCAGGACTTCCGATGGGATACAGAGAAACCCATTTTGCTGCCCGTAGGACTGCTCCAGATATTGGAGACTCCAGAATAGACGCTTCTTTCGCTCGGCCATGGGACCTTCGCCTCCATGACTCGATTCGAGATCCAGCCTTGCTGACCTGCAAAGATGTAGAGCAAGACCGAGATGGAAGCGACCGAGGTGTATATCTCCATCTAGAATAATATTAGCAATTGAATTCTCTCTACTTGGTAGCTGAGGCTTATACCTAGAAATGACGAATAAGAGAGTAGACAAAGACTCTCAATGGTTTCAAGGTCCACTGTGCCGTTAGCCATACGAAGCATGACCAGGCTCCTTGCACTATCGCCATAATGTTGTAAATGGACCCGATCTCTTGAGAATCTTGAGGTCAAGGCGAGTAGGCAACAAACGAGCTCCTCTGACAGATAATTTGGGTCCGAAACCTCCTCACGATTAAAACACCAGATCGGCTGTCGATGGCAATATTCAAAGTAAAGATCAATAGCTTTGGCGATCGCAGATGATGACGGCTGAGAGATCGAGTCCTCGTAGCCAAAACCGAGGAAGAATGGGTCACTGATCGTGTTTGGTTCAATGGATGGTGGACGTGTTGTGGCAGTATGACATGTTTCTGAAATTCCACTTCCTATCTCCTTCTCCGGTGGCTTTTCTGATGCAAGTGTTTGGGTGGATCTGCCACTTAGGATGAGGTTTACCTTCTCTTCAAGGAATGCTAGCCGGTCGTCCTGTACAGAAGAACAAAGAAAAAAGTCAATAATTGTTTATCGACAGCCAGAAGCCACTACGTACAGACTGCCCTCCTCGGGATCCTCTGGGTATGGTGGTATAGAGGCATGGCTGATTCAGGCGGACACAGCTGGAGCAGGACGGTTTCTCAGCCGGACATCGGGTCTTCTTTCTTCTATATGAAGATCAGTGCCACCCTTCACATGCAGACAATGTATTTGCATTACCTGCAGTTAAGACAGGCCTCATGGGAACGCAGTCTCCCGCGAGCGCTCTCTCGTGGCATCATTGAAGGGAAATTAAAAAACGGGGGATGCGGATGTAGCGGGGTATTGAGGCGAAAGTCAAGATAGTTAAGATAGTTAAGACAGATAAGATAAAACGAGATCGTCACGACAAGATTAAGAGAGGGGCATTATTAGGAGATAATGATGAGGTTATCTAGGAGTAATCGGAGGGGGAAAAGGGAAAAGGTCGTCTTTTGGGAGGTTTTTCCTCTTCCCCTCGCCTCATTGCTCCCGACCTAATCTAGGTGCGTGGATGTGCATGCAACCTGAACTTTTATACTGAAAAGGGTTAAATGATCCCGTTCGCTATTCTCCCCTCTATCTTTTACTAATATTGGGTTCTTCTATGGGGGGAATTTGCGAACACTACTTCCAAATCCAACTGGCCTGCAGGGCTAGTCGCCCAGAAGTATCTAGTATACTGTGCATGGAGCATGTCATCTTCATAGAATCAATTCAAAGCTAAAAAATCAACTAAAAATTCGCTATTATGCACATCGTTAAACCACCATAGTCTCCGGTGCTGTTGCTGCCCTGGTTGGGGGTCCAGCTCCACATCCTCCTCCGCAACAACCCCCCGATGTCAAAGGTGACCCATCTTTACTTGCCAGCTTGGAGCAGAAATCTATATCCTCTTTGCTGACGGCCTCTCCCTTGGGGAGTCTTTGTCGTGCAGGCCAAAATTGTTCCCCGGCATCCTCTTCCCGCTTATGGTGCTGTGTGATCAGGTCACGAACAAGAGTCTGGAAGTAGACCGGTCCCTCTTCCGTGGGCTGGACTTTGCTGTTCACAGAGACACCCGTGTTGATATTCTTCTGTGTTTCGACACAGCTATCTTTGCTTTCGGACATGATACGCTTGTACACTTGGCTGATGATTTCAAACTCTTCGTTGCTAAAGTTCTTGTTGCGGTAAGCCTCATAGTGCATTGAGCATGTCGTGGGGCCCGTAGGCATGAGTCGCTGCATGAAGAAGAAGTGTGGCCTGCGTACAAAATTAGCATCAATCGGATTACATTGCCGGACAACCACACTCACGAGACGGTCATAGTAGCATTGGGGAAGTAGTAAGTGCTGGCAATCTTCAGCCCATTTGCAATCTCCTCGGGTGTGGATTTGGCATCCACGGCGTATGAACTGAGATTGGAAATCGAGGGAGTGTCAGGAGGAGTCGTTGGGAAACGGTAGCATTCGTTATAGTGGTCTGCCATAATCTTCCAGTTGTACTCTCCACTCATCTCCTCGGTGTGATCAAAGTCATAGTCCTCGAAGTTGAAACCCGTGAAACGTGGCTGTAGGTCGATTCCTTTGAAGTCGTCTTCCCATGAGATCTCGGGCTTCTCGCTGGCATCTAAATTGACCCAGATAAAACCGTTGACATCAATATGAACGTGGATAGGAAGAAGGCCGTTCTTGCTCTTGTCAAACCCTTCTACCTCTTGGTATCCGGGTGCCTTGGCAAGTTTGCCATTAAGGCCATAGGACCATCCGTGATATTGACAAGAGAAAATCCGGGAGGTGCCGCCCTCTCCGGTGACCACTGGGAATGCACGGTGCCGACAGACATTGTGGAAAGCATTGACATTTCCCTCCCGGTCTTTCACCAAAATAAAAGCGTACCCGGCGATGGTGTATCGGAGCCAGTCGCCTGTTTTGGAGAAACGCAACTTGTGCGTGATCAGAAGCCATTTTCGACAGAATATGGCGCGTCGCTCCAATTCATGTATATCCTGTGAAGAATACCACGAGGAAGGGAGAGGGTGAGCCGCGGAATTGCTGTCGGCAGGGGTGGAATGTGCGTCTGTTCCCCCAAGTCCGAAGTAATTCTTGAGCGTTGACATTTTGAAAGTTAGAAAACAAGCCTATCTGCAATAGAGGAATGCAACGCAATGTCTATCAATTCGAGAAGAAGACGAGTCCCTTAATATAGATCTTGATCCCACTGACAACCACCATGATCATGAGTTCATACTTCCCAATGAGGAGATGAGTCCTACGGGTTTCGACCGATCACAGGATCGGAGCGGAGGTGAAGCCGTTGATCGTCTGACCTTTCTGTTCCCACCAAACCATGACGATCAGCGAGGCAATCGGCTGCAATTTCCGCGCTGGTGAATGCCGGTCGGGTCGTCGGGTTTCCTGCCGGGCTTGTTGCATATGTTGTACTGCATGGTATAAAGATAAAACATTCGATAGCCCGTAACTGGCTAGATTGTGATAGCTACCTAACTTGGAAATAGATATCAAATTATTGGACGAATAAGCTGAAGGCAGGATATCTTGGTATAAAACTTCCCCGTATAAGATCTCAGCCGATCACATGAGCGGTTCATGAGTTTATAGAGTGGGCCCGATCAAGCCGTTCGTTCTTTTGACATTCCAGGGCACAATGTAGATGTATTGAAATGAGATGTGTTGAATATGTTGATTGTAGAGTGGATGTCTTGCACAGTGATGGTGGAAAAACTACGGAGTTGACAATGTCTGATGGCACTTTTACTCTAGCATGAAATGGATGAGGCTTCGTATCTTCCCAGCGAAAGACTTAAATCCTCATTGATCACAAAATACAAAATATCCCAAAAAATGAGATACAAGTTAAAGAACACGGCCCCGGGTATCTCTCGAATGAGATTCTGGCCCATTTTATGCTCGATCGCACTTGTAGTGCTTCTCGGATTTATTCACTGTCCCTCCCATATAAGCAAGTCTCAAATCAGAATAGTCGACCAACCTTTCAAGTCTTGACTAAATATCTCTGACTGTCTATTTCAAGCGATGGGCCATGGTGATGTGATTGGGGCAATGCTGGACATTCCAGATTGTAGGAATTGGAAGTATGGCAGAGCATTTGTGAGGTAAATAAAGTCGTGCCATGTATCATTCAAATTGTGTTTCATGGCCTGGAAGAAAAGAGGTCTGCTGTTTTCATCAAATCATTAGCGTGCCCTGCTTCGTTCAATGTATGTAATGGCTCCAAAATTGGTAACTGCTCCTCTTTATAACATGATATACTGCTGTGATCGTGTCCCTCGCAGCTTCAAATCTTGCTTGGCCTGGACGAAGCAGCTTTCAATGCCGTGTCAAATGTGTCGAGCTCTTAAGCAGTCGACTCCCTTCGCTCCGGTCCTCCACGACCACGACTTCCATCTCCCGTGAATACCTCTCCCTGGAAACGCCCACGGGACTAGGTATAGAAGTTCCATTTGTCAAGCAACCCCCGCAAAAGCCTGAATTGGAAGCTTCCCCCAATGTATTTTCGGATGGCAGGTAGGGACTTGAACGCACTGGACATGAGAACGTTTGTTAACATTTCCCGAAAAAGATCCTTTCGGTTCACTTACTGTGCGCCTCCAGTAGTAATACAGAGTGCTTGTGCTCCAGGTGGAGATCAAAGATGAAAACTCCGGTCGGAGTATCGTTGTGCAGCAAATTTTCGCTTTTTCAAAGTCCCTTGATATCCGGCCATCGGGGATTGCAACCCATCGGCGGGGATGCAATTTGCCCGTGAAGCAACTGCTGAGGCTCGATGCGACCGAGGGCTCCGACCGAGTATAACCGAAACTATGGCAGGCCTTGCAGGTGCATAGTTGGCTCATGGGGAGGGAAGGCAAAGAAGCCAGCGAAGCAACCCGGGGTGTTATAGTTGACAGGCGGAAGTCATGACCCGTCACGGTCCGTGAAGGCATACATCGGGGATAGAATCTCTGGGACGTTTGTTCATATCAAAATAGGTCGATACATCGATATCGATATTGTGGACGACGATGGAATAATATGTGCTGTACGGAGTATGTTGTCTGGAGTAGGTTGTACCTCGAGCGAAGGTCAACAACACGGGCCGCGTGCGGTCCGGAGTACGGCAGCCCACAAGTAGCAGTTGTGCAACCTTTGCGTGGGGATCATATCCTTACGGAGTACGGGAGTAGGAATATCATCCTCCATGTCCCATAACATTGGTGGTCACATCGATCGAAATGGGTAAGCGTGTCTTAGCAACATCAATCATGGGCATTGACCTTGGACGTGTAGAATGGTTATGGGGCAGTCAACCGCGCTGTTCGGCCTGTTTGAGGTACAGCTAACCATCACAATATGATGTCGGTGACTATATTTCCATTGCAAGTTGTCAAACATTCAAAATACTACTTTAGATCTTTCGAATGGAATTCTCATTGTTGTGGTTACCCCACAAGAACAATATCAAGATCCTCGCATCTCCGAGCTATTCTTCGTATTGTCCCATTCATTGTACACTTTGGGATTCAAAACTCCGTCTTATTCTTCCCTCCCCTGACTTCTCCCTCGTCAATCATCTTAGCCATGGAACGAGTCGTGATCGTTGGAGCAGGTTGGTAGCAGTTGACGACTAAATTGGACGTTGGCTAACTTGTTTAGGTCTTTACGGTCTCATCGCAGCCAAGACGTATCTACAAGTTGTCGGGGCATACGACGGCGAAAGCACAGCCAAACAGACCGATGAGATCACGGAAATCGCTGCCTGTTTCACGAAGAGCATCGATACCTCTCCAACAGCCTCCTCCGAATGTCGCCTTCTTGTGATTGACTCTGCCTCGGATATTGGGGGTACCTGGGCCGAGGAGCGTCTTTACCCAAATTTGTTGAGTCAGAACTCGTATGGACTTTATGAATTCAGTGATATGCCTCTTTCCAACGTTGTTCCGGAGGAACATGGGGATGACACACAGAATCATTTCATTGCAGGCTGGAAGATCAACCGCTATCTCCGTGCATGGGCTAAGAAATGGCAGCTAGAAAAACACATACGATTGAACTGGACGGTAAGATACTCTCAATCCGTTCTACAATTGCGGGGTTTCTGAATGATCTATAGGTCGACGACATCAGCCGTCTAGACACTAAAGAGTGGAAGCTCAACGTCAGTGTATCCACGTCGCCGAGTCACCGCGTCACCATCATCTGCGATAAGTTGGTGTTGGCTACAGGACTGACCTCGGTACCAAATATGCCCGACACAAAGGACTCATCAACGTCCGATTACCCTCCCCCGGTCATCCATGCAAAGGATGTTGGAGACTGGGCTCGGAAACACCTGGGATACCAGCCACTGAAAGCACCTGAGTCTGGGGCTGTTAACATGTCAGTCACAGATTCCCCTTACCCACAACTGCGGTCGGTTGGTATTTATGGTGGTGCGAAATCATCTTTTGATCTGGTGCACTTCTTTGCAACTCTACATCGCAACGACCCAAAGCTGCACCTCAAGTCCACACAGCAAGATCCGGTTCAGGTACACTGGATCATCCGTGATAGAGGTGTAGGGCCCGCGTGGATGGTCCCGCCAACGTCTACTCTCCCGAATGGCGACACCGTTGCAAGTGATAAAGCTGCCAGCAGCCGACTGCTCAGCCATCTCACCCCATGCTGCTATGAGACTCCAAAACGTCTGTCTCTCGGACTTGGGGGTCTCCGCTGGGAGGGCTCATGGATAGCACGGCTATTCCATGGCAACCCAATAGGCCGATGGTGGATTCGTTGGCTTTGGCGATCAATTGATAAAGGCTTGGAGGATACGGCGCAATATAGCTCAGATCCTAAGATGGAAATGCTTCGGCCAGAGAACAGGTAAGTCTAATGAGAGGTCATTTGCGCTACTCGGAGACTGACGATTTCTAGTGTTGTCTCATGCGCATCCGGTATTGGCATCGCAAACCAAGAAGATCTCTGGGAAGCAATTAGATTACCTCATGTCAACGTTTACCGATCAGCCATCACGGATATTGTCGCTACCAGGCCAGAGATGACCACGCATCCATTCACACCAGCTTCGGTGCATTTGGCAGACAGCAATTGTATTGATGAAGTTGATTTGGTCATCCACGCCACTGGATATAAGCCAATAGTGCCGATTAGGTTTGAACCTGCGAATCTCCGTCTAGAACTGGGACTGTCAGCCCTCGTAAACTCAGGGGGTGAGGATATTCGCGAGGACCGTGAAACTCCAGCGGAAACACCAGAGAGAATCAATGGGCCGCTCGGGGCAACCATGATTGACCGTATCCAACGCTGGGACGATCTAGATCGACGTTCCGAGGTCATGATCAGGAAAACTTTGAATGCGACAAGATGCACTCTCACAGATCGGAGTCCTCCCTCATGGGTCGAATCTCATAGACTGGTGCCATATCGCCTATTCCGTCGCATGGTTGCCCCCGAACTAGTCGCACGAGGTGACCGCTCCTTCGCAACTCTCGGTGTGATTTTATCATCAACCATTGCTGTTGTTGCAGAGGTTCAAGCTCTTTGGGTGGCGGCGTTCTTAACAGGAGGGCTCGACTCCCCCGGAGACATTAGGTCAACACAAGACCAGGCGTTTTCGCTTGGAGATATTTCGTTGGGGGTTATGGAGAACGCTATCTCCGAGGATGTGGTCCTGGGCTCATTGACGGGAACTGGCCTTGAAGTTGAGGCTATTCAGGTATGTTTGTTGCGCGAAACCATGAGGACATCGTATTCTAATGATTCGATCAGTACAATGACATGCTAATGCGCGATTTGGGACTGAATCCTCTCCGACTCGGAGGTGGGTTCTACACTGAGCTGACCGGGGTGTATAGGCCTTCGGTGTATGCTGGAATTGTGGACGAATGGAAGAAGAGTCGAGGGTTGGCAGGGAAGAAACCGTAGTTGTGCCAAGTGTCGATTATTCATCATGATTTCCTAGGTAGCATGAATGTCAGCTTTGACTCTCAACATGTTCCTGGCAACCCGTTGACCGTAAACACGGCGACAAATCAAATCACGTGATAGTCAGGTGATAGTGCTTGCACCTTCCTAATCTGGAGGCCTGGCACCTTCTCGACCTGTGTCCCATCGGAGATCAACGCGCCCACATAGGTCTAGTGTTCTGAATCAGTGATATCACTTTGGCACTAGACCACCAACACCGATTCTCACCCATGCGTGTGTAGCACCAATACACTGCGTGTAGAAGGCCGCTGCTGAACCCATTCATTTCGGAAGGCGTCGAAATGTGCCGCCCATCCCCCCTAATGACGGCGCCAATCCTGCGCACGAGCAGACGTCATATCAAGACAGCAGAGCAGTACGCAGGCCGCGACAACTTTAGGACCGTGCATTTGCAGCAAGGGGCTCAGCAGGCGAATCGCTTCCTGGTAAAGCTCCAGGCTGTCATATGAGTCCTGAATTCCCTCTTTCCTTTCCATTTATCGGGCGGATATCTCCAGGATCGTATTCAGTAGGGCGGGAAATTATCGGGCCAGCGCGAGAACCTACACTCGAAAGGTACATTGCGAATCGAACATATCCAGCTGCGGTCGGATCAGCAATGATTTAGAACACCACAAGCAATGTAACGTACCCATGATGCCGCCTGCCCAACATAGTTCTTCAAGTATTCAGTGACGGAGATTGGACAGCATAGGATGCGTTGGTGTCTGCGCTTTCTGTCGGACAATTGTATGGCATCTTGTTCCTGTGCATCTGGGTTTGGTGCGCGGGTCGGAGCCGCAGACTGCGCGACATCGAAAAGCATGGATTACAGCTCCTCCTAAGACGCTAAGAAGCCTGAATCATGGGTGAGTCTATCGCCCCAGCTGGTAGCGCCCAACGAAGAAGTAAATATACACCGGTGGAATTGGATGCAGTCGCGTCGGGGTGGGACTAGTCGTTCATGGCGTAAACATGCGATGGTTGTCCCAATTCACGTGGAATTGTATCAACTTATCAGAGAATGAAACTGTCAAGCTGTTGTTGGATTGTAAATAGGAGCGTAATCGAGGAAATGCAGAGAAAGGAGACTCAACTGAAGAGTTGAAGTTGAAGTTGAAGTGGGGGTTAATCGGCAGACATTGCCCGACCATTTCTACTCCTTGAGACACTCCTTGGAGACTTTAGAAGTCTTTTGACAAGCATTTATAATTGCTTCGCTTCGCTCCGCGATTAACTCATTAACCAACGTTAATTGCAGAATGTGCTCTATCTTCTATGGATATCCATATAATTGAATAAACCCCAAGATTCAAGAGCATGTACTCCTAGATCGACACTGCACCTCGACCACAACCTACGATACGATATTCCGTGCAATTCGAACCAGCAGTCATATTCACATATCCACGGTGAAGTACGGAGTATGCTCTATACTCTATATAGGGCAGATCACAGCAAAAAAGGGCTGTGAAGCTCACAATGCAATTGGCCGTAACCCTAGCACTCAGAGAAACAGACGCAAGGGATAAATGAGAAAGACAGCTGGCATCTCCTTGCAGGAAGAGTCCTTGACCTTCTGCGTTATACTTGAAAGTACCGTCGAGTACATATCCTTTACTGGGTAGCATCCTATTACTACCGTTATCGGACCTCTGTTTGTCACCTGCGTCATGTACGGTCTCAAGCAGCTGTCGCTTCTAAGCTTGATGCTTCTCTCTGCATCGGCGGCGAAGAATTCCCAAAGAACGATGGTGCGCATGTTCTTCCTAAGTCGACGTTCTGATGCTAACAGGACCAGGTGGGTATTGAAACGGCCGATAAGAGTCGTGGTATTGATGTGCCATTGAATGATTGCCACCCCATCGAGGAAGAGTGAGATGGATTTTCGGCTGCCATGCATCGGTTGAGGCTAATGAATCATAGGGACGTTCTCACCGTGTCTCTGAAAAAGCCATGCCGTCTCTTCACGTAAGTTGGGTGCCGACCAAGAAGTGGACCGTCACTAACTGTAGTACAGCGGCCCTGACTGCACCGGGCGCAACACATTCTTGAGCCCTGGCGACCACTCTTCGAAAGACCCAATTCCTGTGATCGAGTCGATATATTGCCAGCCATCATTTTGAGGGAATACAATGATCAAAAAGTGGGGATTGGCAGTTGGTGTAGGCATTACAATACGCCGGGCTTGAATTGGTATATAGTATCAAATTAAGCCTGTTGATGGTGATGATCATTCACTTTGAAGCGCATCTTGAGCCTCTTCAAGAGGGAACACATACGACATAAGCTTCTTTAGGTCCAAGATGTCACCACTCAGGCAAGCAATCGCTTTGGGCCAGTTATCACGGTAGCGGTTGATGAATCGGGCATCAATCTAGCAGAGTTAGCAAGGAATATTCACCCTGCCGGGATACTAGTACAACTGGCCTCGGCGAGAGAAATATGTATAAAAGATAAATTGTTCATGATCACTTTTCCTACACCAATCACCATAACTGTGCCTCCCCCAACAGTACGCAGATGCGGGCATGACACGCTTTGGTCATATTTATATAATTTTTTCGGGTATGACATAGCTACATTGACAATAAAAGTGGCTAGGTACTTAAATAAGATCCAGGAGGATGAGCTGCTTCGCGGTGCGTTTGTCGACCCGTGAGAATGATGTCTGATATCCCCGATCATCTGTTATGGTGTAGTGCGCTCGGTACGGCGTTTATTTTCATCGTTACTTCAGATTTGCGCAAATTCTCATGATTTATTTCTTATTGTCAATTGTATATTGCGCATAATGCTTGTGACGAATACCATCAGGAGACAGGTAGTTAGGCCATAGTACTTATACTGAACCTTTCATTTTTCTCTCTTCTTTTCTCTAGCTCAAGTTCTATTGTTAACCTTGAGTTCCATCTACCCGTGAGATTTACTAGGTGACGCGGTTGAACCAGCCTGCGACCGTCTATATTTCGGGATTCTGCAGACGTTACCCCTCAACTTAGCTCAAGTCACAACGGGCGATCGTGATGTGATGACCTTGAGAGCTGACCTTCTCACGGGACAAGGGAAGAGTGTAGTTCAACTGATCATGCAAAGTGCTAGGAGTCTTCAGGATGAGGTATAATGATAGTCATAAGACGGAAAATAATGATCTCGAACAAAAGTATATGTCGAACTAGGATCATGGCCTCCTAAGCCTTAAACAGGAACCTAGGTTTTTGTTATGGCACAGTATAAAGTCCAAAGTGCAGTCAGTGAATATGCGGTGACCAGAGCATTTTTATAAAGTATATACAAGGGGCTTTTTCTACCAAAAGTCTTAGACCGCTAATGCGCCCGATCTCACTATGAATGCTCGGGCGATGAGGATGATATTGTGCAATATTTTATACTTCCACTTAGTTACTCTGATCACCCTGAAGGTAAGTCATATCACATGTCACAACAACTAGGGACTTCTGATCTTTTTCTTCCTGTACTAAAAATGTTCCTGGCCAATGATAGTGAGTTCATGGCCCACGCCATGTCCCGACGCGGGGGATATAGAGCCTTGGGATCATAATGGTCATCTCGCAGAATTGTGACATGCAGCTACATGCGATGAGAGGGGTTTCTCGGAGAATGTTGGGTAAGATAAAATGAAAGAATTCCCGTCAAGTCTGTCTTTGTCTTTTCATCCCAACTATGGCGCGTTCTTTACTCGTTGTTGCCCTAAGTCTGGGTGCCGCTGCAATGCCCGCTTCGTCGGGAATGAGCAATATCAAGAATATTGTGGTATTGGTCCAGGAGAATTTGTCCTTTGATCACTTCGCTGGTGGTCTTGACTATGATCCCAGCATTGATGGCCCGCAGAATCCTCAATTTTGCAATCCTGCCAATGTTTCCTCCCCTTCTGAACAGGTTTGCGCCAATCCCAATGCGAAGAACATCGCATCGGACGACCCCAATCACAGTATCGCCGGTGGTAACATGCAGCTTTTTGGCACCTATCATCCACTTGCAGGAGCCAAGGCCTCTATGGATGGCTTCATTAGTGAGCAGCGTGCCTCCTACCCAGAAGACGACCTGAACCGGGCAGCCGAGGCGATTAACTACTTCACCTCGGACCATATCCCCGTATTCAATACGATCGCCCAGAATTTTGTCTTGTTCGATCGCTGGTTTGCTGCAGTCCCGGGTCCTACAAATCCCAACCGTGCCTACTTGACCTCTGGCACGTCACATGGCCATGGCCACAATGACGAGGACTTTCTCAATTCTGCCCTGCCACAGAAGTCCATTTTTGAGCAGCTGTCAGATAATGGAATCACCTGGAAGAACTACGAGAACTCGACTCAGTCAGAACCCGCATTCTTGCCCGACGCCATGTTCTATGATTGGACCGCGAAGAATGGCAAAGATAACGTCGTTCCGATTTCCCAATTCTATAGTGATGCCAAAGCTGGGACTCTACCACAATTTACTTGGATCAACCCCGAATGTTGCTCCTATATGTCAATGCATCCTCCATCCCCGATCAACATGGGCGAGAACTTCGTCAAGAGCATCTATGAGGCTGTGCGACATTCGCCGCAGTGGAACGAGACCCTCTTCATTCTGACCTGGGATGAACATGGCGGTTTTGCTGATCATGTTTCTCCTCCAACTGACGTTCCTGCTGGCGACAGTCTGACTTATACGGAGGTCGCTCGGGATGGTGAGCAATACACTTTCCACTTCGATCGCCTCGGGATTCGAGTCCCTACAGTCTTGATCTCCCCTTGGGTATCCAAGGGCCTAGTGCAGCACAAGCCCAGCGAGGGGAATGAATTCACACATACTTCTATCCTGAAATTTGTTTCTGAGCTCTGGGGGTTAGATAGTCTATCACCGCGCGTGGACTGGTCGCCTTCCTTCGGAGACCTGGTCACAAATAGGTTCAGAAGTGATACTCCCGAGAAGTTGCCGGAAGCGGCGAACTTCTAGGTCTTAAACACTCTTTTCTATCAATAGTCGCAGTCTGAAAGCCCCGGCTCGATTCAATTCAATGATATTGAGAACGAGACTTCAAGAACCATGCTTATCGCAAATCCATTGCTGAAATGGTATAATTTACCTATCGAGCTGGCCACAACTGAGGCTATATATCTAGGGAAATTCATTATAGTACTACATACAATGTCTTATACAGTAGTTATTCAACTGTGAGATGATCTCCTGGGGCCACCGGGGCGGAATCACCCGATTACGTAAACAACCTCAGACCTCATGTGGGCATGGATAAATAACCTCCTTCTCAAATCATCTATACTCCGTACCATGAGCCATATATCTCATGAGTCATATAAATGACAAGACAGGCCAACAGATCGGATTGTCTACGATCGTGCAAAACATATTTGAGTCGCTTTCCACTTCCAACAGAGTATTGAGACTAAATGCAGATGACTGTACCCGCAGGCTATGATAAGACCTGGTTTGTGAAGAATTGATGGACATTAATGCCATTGACTGTGATAAGAGTGGAATCTCTAATACATAATGGTAGGGGACAGTTCTGTCTGGATCAATGGATAAAAATGCATTAGCTCCGTTGGCTGGAATGCCACTCAATCCCTCCGTGTAGCCGAAGAGGTATGACATTGTATATTGTTTTTTGTCCCGTTCGCTAACGAGATCTTATAGAAACACGTCATTCTGGAATTTATGTCATTTGGTAGTATCAAACGAGTTGAACGCATACAAAGAGTCGACATCTGTGCATGACCTTGATGTGAGCATGCATCTATATTAATTGGATCTACACAGCGACGAAGCTTCATACATCAGAGGAAAAGTGACTCTCCTTCAGTTCTTATCTCTGCCAATGACAGCGGGTCGGATATCTGTTATCAATATGGAATTCTCCGAGCCCACCAGCTCTGCTATGCAATGATTCGCGATCAACATTCCATTTCCCATTTTATCCGCCGAGCGGGGCGGTTCGTGTACCTAAACAGTGAGCCAGCCCTAGAGGAGACCGTTGTCATTTTATTCGGACTATTTCTGGAGCAGATCCCGCACCTGATCGGCACGGCCTCGAGTTGCAGTACATTGAACCATTCTGCCTTATACCCTAGCAGCCAGTGAAGAACGACGGAAGACATTTTCCATCGAGGAGATGTCTAATAAAACCAACCGAAGACCTAGGTAACAGATTAATCACTGTGGTACAGTCTGTTTGGACGCGTGACTTTGAAACTGATCATATCGGTACATCTAGGGGTTCAACATCACATTTCTGGGACCCCAGTCTACCTGGATTCCAGGTATGTGGTTTTGCGCTACCATCCTTGCACTCCAATTGGGTAGATTCTTGTCAAGGAGATTTATTTCGTCATGCAGCTAGCTTCCATTAGCTTATTTCCTTTTTCTGGGCCGATCCTGGCTTTCTTTTCGAACGACCGCATTGAATATAAACCCTTTTCAAAGGAGGTTCTCCCCGTGGATTTCACACACAAATCCATTGTACTTCCAGATATCCATCACGCCTGTGGTTAGAGCCGTGGGTCATTTGCATCATGGAGCCTAAGGAGTATTCTCCTAGTTTCACCAGCCGGAGTACATCCTTCATACCCTTCGACCAACAGTCCGACAGCAGAATCATTCTAGACGATGAGAAGTTGCCGCCGGTTGATAGTGGAGTTCAAGCATGGCTGTTCCTTATGGCCTCTGCGATGCTCGAAGCTCTAGTTTGGGGTACGTCTTTATTACTCTTTGGTCAAAGATGAATTGTTGTTGAAACTAACACGCGAGTAGGTTATGCATTCGCCTTTGGTATATTCCAAGACTACTATAGTACACACGAGCCATTCAAGGGATCTGAAAACATTGCAATTATTGGCACTTGTGCGATGGTCAGTTAGCAAGATATTCAAGTTCGCCCCTCTCTCGCTGACACGACAACTAGGGTATCGCATATCTGATTGCCCCGTTGGCAATAATTTTGATGATTTTAGTGCCTAACATTGCTCGCTGGGTGTCCACTATAGGAGTTGTTATCATGTGTGTGTCTTTGGCACTGAGTTCCTTTTCCACCAACGTCATGCATCTTATTTTGTCGCAAGGAATTGGCTTTGGAATTGGTGGATGCTTTGCCTACACTCCCACAATCTTATTCATGTCGGAATGGTTCGATAAACGAAAGGGGCTTGCTTTTGGTATTGTCTGGGTGAGTTACACAGAATACTGCACTCTGAACTCCCTCTGGTGGACATTCGGACTGATATGCATCCTAGGGCGGGTCCGGTGTATCCGGGATAGTCTTTCCACTTGCCATCCAGTGGCTTTTGAACCAGTATGGCATTGAGGCTACGCTTCAAATTTCAGCAGTGGCATTGTTCATTCTTGCTGTGCCTTTTCTCTACTTCCACCGACCGAGGCTGCGTACGACAGAAATCGCATATCACCGTTTGAATTTTCGATTCTTATACAACAAAGTCTTTATAATTTACCAGCTTGGCAATACTCTGGAAGCAATCGGATTCTTTCTGCCGACAATATACCTTCCGTCCTACGCACGCAGTCTAGGTGCGACTGACTACATGGCGTCTCTCACAGTCATGCTCGTGAATTTGTTTGCAGTGTTTGGCTCTGTCATCATGGGATTTCTTTCCGACCGATATCACATCACTACGTGCATTTTGATGTCGACTGTCGGTACCGTCATCGCAGTCTTTTTTGTTTGGGGGTTTGCTGCCACTATCCCCCCTTTATACGTCTTTTGTGTTGCCTATGGGCTTCTCGCGGGTGGCTTTTCCTCTACATGGGCGGGTGTCTCCAACGAGGTGCAGAAGGCCAATCCATTGGCAGACGCGACTGTCATTTTCCCATTCATGGAAACAGGACGTGGAATTGGAAATGTGGCAAGTGGTCCACTAAGTGAGGCTCTGCTCAAGGCAGACAACTGGCGAGGACGTGCGTTGGGTGCATATGGCACTGGCTACGGGACACTCGTTGTTTGCACCGGCGCAACTGCATTGATAGGTGGATTATCCGTGGTGGCCCGGTACTTAAAGTGGATATAAATACCGCGGCAACATACAATACGTGAGCCGATCATGTGGAGATTAGAAGGTGTTCCGCAGGATATGGGGCTCGGTGTCCTTCCAGATGATTATTGGTAAGATCATAAAACATAATAAATACATGATCCCGAGAATGGCTCATGGATGTCCCAAAAAAATAATGTTACGTAGGGTTACTGCAAATATCCATCCATGGGTCCCTACCTCAGGCTAAAATCAATCACATATACAAGTTCTGAAATATTGATAACTATGCTGTATCACCTCGTGAACCAGTCCCAAGTCCAAGTCCCCCAGTACCATGGCTTGGGAGCATCGATTTGCTGTTGGTAGTGCAAGCGGCCAGTGTCAATATCGGCATCGGCGGCATAGACAAATGACGGACGGAAAATCACCTTGTGCCCGATATAAAGCACCACAAAGACGATGAGGCAAATGTAGGCAACAAAGAAGTCGGCCACCCGGAAATGTGGGATGAAAGAAGTGAAACCCTGGGTGAGGGCGATAAGGACATTAAAAAACAAACCATACCAAGCGAGATATGGTTGCAAGATGGCCTTATATGGAAGAGTATCACGAGAGATCCCGCGGATTGACAATACCCGCATGAACGCGATATGACACGCATTGATCGAGGCCCAAGTCACAAAGCCCGCAACGCTAGAAAGATTCACCAGCCAAGTGAAGACTTGCCCTGCGTCATTGGAAACGTTCATGAAACCCAACAAACCAAACAAAGCGGTGAATGTCACGCTAATATACGGAACACCGTGCTTGGTCACCCAACCGAAACAGGTTGGGGCAAACCCTTCATGTGCCAGTCCAGCGAGGACTCGACTGCCACTATATACATTGGAGTTCGCGGCCGACAAGACCACGGACAAGAGCACAGCATTGATTACGCTTGGAAGAACCTTAACTCCTGCCAAATCAGCCGCAATAACCATAGGCGAGGATGATGCGTTGGTTGTCGCGGTGGTAAGGCGACTGTTGTCATAGGGGACCACAAGCCCAATGAAGAAAATCGTCAAGACAAAGAAGAGAAGAATTCGAACAAAAGTCTTGCGGATAGCTGATGGGACCGTCTTTTGAGGGTTTTCGGTTTCTCCAGCCGCAACACCGACAAGCTCCGTGCCTTGATAAGAGAATCCGGCTTGAATGAGCACCGCCCAGAAGCCAACAAACTTGCCTACAGATACCGGTAGACGGGGACTATACGTGGCAAAAGCCCCTGGCGTGCTCCAGTAGCGAAAGCCTAGATAGCCTTGCTCCCCAACTCCGACATCGATGCAAATGGCAAAAATGATAAAGCCGATAACAGTGGCCACTTTGATAGTTGAGAACCAGAACTCCACTTCGCCGTAGAAATTGACAGGGAGGAAGTTCATAGCCGTGATGAACACCCAAAACACTCCGATGAAAATAGCAATGTTGAGGCTAGGATCCCAATATTGAATGATAGTACCGGTGGCGGTCAGTTCGACAGCAAATGTGGAGGCCCAGTTGAACCAATAGATCCACCCCATGGAAAATCCGAGACTTGGGTCGATCAGCCGGGCTGCATAGGATGTGAAGGCACCGGGAATTGGGATATAGGTTGCAACTTCGCCCAAAGAGCTCATGACAGAATAGACAATGGAGCCGACGAATATATAGGCGATCAACGCGCCTGCTGGACCGGATTCTGCGATGGCAGTGCCGCTGGAAATGAATAGTCCTGGATAGGTCAGATTTTTGGATTCGCTAGCTGAAGAGCTGAGGGCACGATAGTATACCTGTGCCAATAGTTCCACCTGCGACCGAAGCAAGTTAGCATCTGCCGTTACCCATTTTGACCAAGAAAACCGAGACTAACCAATCGCAATCATCTGCAGATGCCTGCTTTTCAGCCTGCGCTTTAGTTCCCCAGAGCTGGAGGTGTCAGCGAGGTTTTGCTCGGCATCGGGCTCCTTGGTGTCTCGAAAAACATTATCCGACTCTACAGAGATCACATTTGCAAAGGTTTTGGTATCCTTGACCGCGGAGGCATCGTGAGACACCATGTCGGACATCACAGGGCCACCACAGGGTGTATCAAACTGAAAATGGGATCTGAACAAGATGATCGCACCTAGGTCACCGATAAGCCGTTTCACGATTGTCGAGAGTTGAAAATATTCTGCAAAAGCTCGAACGAGCTCGGTGGGGTTCCTGGAAGAGATCCATGGGTGGAGTAAAGAGGTAAAAATTCTTAAATCTTTTAGGTAACAGATGCACCGAACCACCCGGAAAGGAAGACAAGACGTTGTTAAATGGTACCGTTAGTGGAAGTACCGATATTTCGCAGGTACATAGCCAAATAGACAAATACCCGCCAAAGATAGGTATAGGTAACCAAGAACTACTTAATGACAAAGTCCACATTGAAAAACTCGAGGATTCATTTAGAAGAAGATATGGGCACGTAGAGTTATAGTACGTGTGTGTGTGCACCTGCATCCATATGTTTCAAGCAGCTGATGAGGTAGCACCTACACGTGGACACAAGAATGTTGTATGTAGTTACTCTGTATGTTGTGTGTACTTGTATCTCGGGAAAACCCCGGGATATTAGAAAATCCGAAGCCCCAGACATAAGGCAACAAGGCAATATTTCCAGGGACCACGTGGCCTGGTGGCCTGGTATCTCAGGCCACAAGAAGGACACGAAAAAAAAAAATAATTGTAACTTGACTACTCCGTACTCCGTACAACATATGTTGGACATTCATATTTCCGCAAACTGACGCAGGAGATCTTCCGAAATGTGTCAAACCTAGTACTCCGTTGTACTTTGCTATTATTACCTACGGGTAACTACGTACTCCTATGTCGATGCGGATTCGGCCGTACTTCTGTCAGAATGGCCTGGTCCCGAACCGAAGTACCTGGTTCAGGGGTCAGATCAGACTTTGGCCTCCAAACACTCAGCATGTCCCATCTAATTTCCCTTTGGGCCGGCAAATCCAAAAATTTATGCTCCAATGCTCCGCATATCTCCGTGATTCGATGACGACGTGTTCAAAGGGGTAATGACGAGTATCCATCACCCCCGTGAAGCTGGTCGGTCAGCAATGTTTCAATAATCAGCAGGTGTGGACGTACTTGGATTGCTTGGGTGGCAGCTTAACAGCATAATCTATTTACCCAATTTACACAAGGCCGCATGATCGGAGAGACGATGCTCAATCTCAACCCGCGCGGGCGCTGGGCTTTGGACCACTCACCACGATACGATCCACCTCGCAGCTTGTCTCCAATACAAACAGTCTCAACATCTCCATCTTTTCATCAACTCAACGATGGAGAACTGAATAGCCTGATTAGCAGCCAGAGATTTCTCTTTCCATATCTTCCATACTCGTGTGCGCTCGATGCTTCGTTCCAGGCAGTACCGTGCGTGCGGCCGCAGGAACTGGCTGCATGTCGAATTCTATTCTCGTGCACAAATCCTTGGGCGATGTCTCGTCCCTGGTCGACGATCCCAAACCGCCGACCCATCATACTCCATACACTATTCAGCTTCAGGGTTGCCTTGTCGGTGGGTGTCACGAGGAGACAAGAATGTAGTAATAATGCCCTGTGCTGATCCTGCTTTGCCAGAAGTTCGGACGTAGATAAGAAAATAGGTACAGTAAAGTAATGCGCCCCTGTCTGCCACTTTTTTGTCTTCGTGGTTCAATCCCTTCTCAGACGAGCGATGATTGTTGCATCGTGGCCGGGTTCAGTAAGACCGAAGGTTGTTCGGAACCCCCCCTCTAATTAAGGTATCTCTCCGTTGTTCATTGCCAAAATGGTGGAGCATTGAAACAGCGGGAGATTTCTAACGATACTATGCTTATTTTCATGAATCATTGGCCAGCCCAAACCCTCACCTCACCACATTCGAGGACTAGTAATAGCGAATGATGAAATCCATAGGCTCCAATAGACAAGGGGAAGAGCGAGAACGGAGTATCACGTCTCTCCAATTTAGTCCGCACAGGAAGTTTCCATATTGTTACGGAGTACTCCGGACTTTGAAGAAAAAGCTATGAAACCCCTAATGCTGCGGAGTACTAGACGAATCCGGAAGTGCGGGAGCTCCCCACCTCTCCACTCTGCAGGATGAGTTGTGGTGGCTTGCAAAATGAAAGGATGTGCAGGATGTTCAAATAAATAATACGAGGTACATACATTGTGATTGGCTGGCGGAAGCAAATCTGCTGATTTGTGCAGATGCAATACGGCAATGTGAATCGATTTGTGCCAAAACCCCTTATTTTACGGTCCCCTATGCCGTCTTTGCTATAATGATGCCGTAGCCTAGCCAAGTCATCTTCGAGGTTCGATCGGCCTGTGATATTAGCCATATCGCATCGAATGATACGGGTACAGTACCTAGCAAAGATAATTATATCTCCTGTCTCATGCAATTTCGACTAACAATGGCGTTGTCTGTGAGGATCATTTCTGAATCGCCACAGAACCTGCAGACATCTGCCACATCCTTTTGAAGACAAAGGGAATGGCATGGAGTACAATGAAAAGAAAAGAAGAAAGCGACAACAACTCTTTAATCATCGTACAGCATCGTCATGATTATGATTCTGCAGCTGTCGGCAGTTTTGACGCTTTGTCCAGGATCCTGAAGGTTCCGAGGGCGCGGCCCCGTGCTCTTCAACGGAACTTGGATGTCATATATCCGAACCTCTTAGAAGGAGCGAAATGGATGATCCTGAGCTCTGGACACATTCTTCAGACCCATAGCGGAGCTAATATCCATATGATCAGCTATTTCTATTGGCACGGATGTGCCGCGATAGGTTGAATCTTTCCCTATCCACAAAGATACGACCGCTCGAAGTTACCGACAGTACGGATTCCAATCACCGTTTTGTATCCATTATCCGGCCTAGTGGCATAATGTGGCATAATGTCCTTCTTGACAGGTGTGGGGCAACAATTCAAGAAGACACTCAGAACTGGAAGATCAGGATTCGCTCTTTCCTCGTCTTCAACGGCTTTCTTCTTCCTCCCTAGACCAAAACACCATGGATTTGTGGAATGTGATTGTCGCACAGCCCATCTTAGCCCTTGGGGTGGTTGGAGTGACCTATGGGGTATGGTTGGCAACATATCGGCTATGGCTTTCACCACTCGCCCATTTTCCCGGACCAAAATTGGCCGCTCTGACAATGTGGTATGAATTCTACTACGATTCATTCCTCGAGGGCCAGTACACTTTTCGAATCGCTGAGATGCATCGCAAATACGGCCCGATTGTGAGAATCAGTCCCTTTGAACTGCATATCGACGACCCCGAGTACTATGAAATCTTATACTCTCGAGACAAACCGAGAAATAAATCCTTACATTTGACTGGCATGTTTGGGGCACCGGCCTCGGCTTTCGGCTCAGTCGATCACCGCCACCATCGGATACGTCGACAACCCATGAACCCATTCTTTTCTCAGCAGCGAATTCGACAATTGGAGCCCATGCTACGGAAAATGATAGATAAACTGTGCAAAGGAATGCGAAACTGGAAGGAGAAACAGACACCGCTGCATGTGTATCATGCATTCAATGCCTACACGACAGACGTGGTCGTAGAGTATTCCATGGGCGAGTCGTTTCATTATTTAGACGACCCTGATTTTACACCTCAGTGGTCAAAGACAATCGAGGCAATTGTGCAAGCCGGAGTTCAGTTCAAACAGTTTCGCTGGGTATTCACCTTGTTTGAGCTTCTTCCACGATGGCTAGTTGTAAGTATCAACCCTCACATCGGCCCGGTCATTGATCAGAAACTTGAAAGTCTACGACTCGCGGAATCGATCATTGCTAGCCAAACCGCTGGTGCAAACCTGGCAGACGATAAGGTTAGTGTGCCGAAAGGTACATTGTTTCATGCGTTGCTTGACAGCAAGCTTCCCCCAGAAGAGAAGGCGCCTGGCCGCTTGAGTCAAGAGGTCTTCACCGTCATCTCCGCCGGAGGAGAAACAACTGCCAAGAATTTGACGACACTCACCTTCCATCTACTGAACAACCCAGACAAGCTACAAAAGCTACGGGACGAGCTCAACCGACTCGACCCCAATGGAACCGCAACTTTGGTGGAATACGAGGCAATGCCGTACCTTGTAAGTTGCTTGCTCATAAACTCGATTTATGAAATGACAAAGTTTCTGATACTATAATAGACATCTGTTATGCTGGAGGGCCTAAGGTATGTTCTGTTTCTTGACTTCCCTGGCAAATCCTTACCATTTTCTTATTTGACCCTCATGAAGAATCACCAATGCCGTGGCAACAAGGCTTCAGCGCAGCTCTCCAGATCAAGTCATGACTTACAAGGACTGGATTATCCCTCCCGGAGTACGATATCTGTTTCCCCTATTTTGCGGTTGTCTAGGCCTTATTTTTGACAATATACATTAGACACCTGTGGGAATGACCAGCATCTTTATGCACCATAATGAAGATATCTTCCCAAACTCTCAAAGCTTCATCCCGGAGCGATGGATGGACCCCGAGCAGAGGAAACGCCTCGAGAAGTACTTGGTTGCTTTTAGCAAAGGATCAAGACAATGTATCGGAATCCCGTATGTGCATATTCCTTGATTGTCCTTTTTAAATTGTGTACTAACATCTGTTAACAGGCTCGCGCGGGCGGAGATTCTTTTAGCAATCGCCACCATTTTCCGGGAATTTGAGATGGAGCTCTACGAGACTACAGTAGATGACGTTCGAATCGTACGAGACATGTTCAATGGTCACCCGCGAAAAGGAAGTCAGGGAGTTCGCGTTATGATAAAGGAGTGGAATGGACACACTGGAAAGAGTGCAAACTCCCTATGAAGACTCTTCGATTTTGTTCTCTATCGATAAATACTTGTCTGACTATAAGCGAGTTCTACAAAGAATGGGATGACGAAGAGTACTGCTGAAGGCTAGCTTATTACAATTAGAGAAGTTACGACAAAATTTCAAGCCCTTATAATGGATCTTTCCTATCTGAGGCTGGTCTGGCTGATATATTAGGCGCAATTCTAAGATATAAGCGGCTCGCAGCCGCAGTGTAAATGAATACGTAGAGGATTGACTCGAAAGCAAAGCGCACGGGGTTCTACTCGGCAGTAATCAAGAAAGAACTGGATATGTGTCCTTGAATCATACCTAATATTCTTTTTGCGCTCCTGTAATCCATCGACATTGCCAGTGTTCGAAAGCCAGCCGCGCCAGGAACATAATCAGGCTTTCAACCCCTTACTTTGCATTCTTTGCCCCTCGACAGTTGATACCAGAATCCTACGTAATCGGTGGACTTCAGGATGTGGAGGGAGAGCATGGAATATAGCAGAGGGGGAAAAAGGAAACATCAGGGGCCCAGAACCGTCAAGCTGGAAGATTATAAGCTGGGCCCTTAATTCTCCGAATGTCGACGTGGTCTGGGCTGAACCACGATTGTCCAAATCGAACTTCTCTACTCTGTCTTGGGTATTATTTTCGGCAGTCTATGTTTCATTGATAATGGTTAGCTTCCAACGCATACAACGCAGTGGTAGTATGAGACAATACCCACCTCCATATTGTATCACAGCAGATCCGCTCTCTCCTACATTGCTCTCATTTGAGATGGTGTAACATCTTCCATAAAGCCTGACGCACCTCTTACTAGGACTCTGGCGCTCAGCCTTCAGTTCACGGATGCGATGAAAATATCCTTAAACTTCTGTCTGCATGTACGCATGTCTATACACATGTTGTGAGAGGGCTAAGTTGCTATGACCTGAAAATTTGTCACACTTGGGAATTGGGCGTGGGAAAATTGAGGATCCAGCGAATAGGGTCATGTTCAAGCATGCCATGGATAATGTTCCAATAGAGAGGTATACAGGCGTGGTGATACCAAACCACGCGCTTTCCTAGCCTTTTTCTACGCTCTTTTACTAGAATCTGATTTCGAATAGGACTGTCTCTCCTTGAGCCTGAATTCTTCCTAGATATGCTGATGAGAATGATTTGAACCAATTCACAGGAGTATTGCATCCAATTTCAGTGGAGCATGATCGAAGTACATATTTGCGCTTGGTAGCTTCCCATGAATGATATCTCGTTGGCTACCATAGGGAATGTTATTTCTCTTTTCTCTTTTTTCTTTACAATGCATTCAATTCACAATTATCGGCACTCTCGACGGTCCGCTTGTGATCGTTGTCGCGGGCAAAAGTTACGATGCGAGCGCGATCATATGAATGGTATGTCTTGTGAGCGATGCCTTAAGGCCCAAGAAATATGTATCACAAGTCTCAACCAGCCTGCACCGGTCATATTACCCTCAAACAATGGTCATGATCTAGTTGCGCGGGAAGACCGTGAGAGTCAAAGATTCAACCAACGACATCATTCAATGTCTGTGCTTCACAAATCATCCGGCCCTAGAGTGAAGAAGTTAATACATTCTCCCTCTCCAATCCCAGGGAGATACAACATGAAAGAGCACCAGAACTGGGGAGGAGTAGCGTCAATGCCAGCTTTTCCTGGAGGCAGCTTTCAATCGCCCTCGGCGGACGTTGGGTTTAATATGCCTTTAGACTTTGGAAACATCATGGCTCCCCTTGAACAATGGGGCGATCCTCATTCAAATTCGTCGACTGATGGTTATAACCTAGTAAGTTAAAAACCAAGGAGAACCATAATAGTTATGTACTGACTGCTAATTACTATAGCCTTCTGATTGGATCTCATCAGATCAACTGTATGCTTATGAGGGGAATTCTTGGCTTCCCTCTGTTTTCACCAGTGATGCTCCACTAGGTGCCGGGCAAGCCACTGAGAAGGCAATTTACGAGTCCTTTCAAACCAAACGTCTCAACCACGGCGAGAACGAATCGCTCTTTGCAATGAAGGAATTTTCAGATCCTGCATGGGTGAATCACCCAACTATAAGGAAGCCTCCCACAAATACAACAAGCCAAGACGTTCTCCTTTCCATACAAGACATTCGTAAGAGTCTGTTGAGATTGAAGGTGGAACTTCTTGAAAATTTGGAGATATTTGAGACTGGATCGATGCTTCCGGAATCTTCATCCCTTTTCTATGAGAATTCTAACTTGCCAATTGAAACACTCGACCTTCCGATACATCGCCTACTTGATCACTCTTCTTGGCTTTTGGCAATTGTTCGATCTTCGTGTGGTATAACAGAAGATACGTTGGATGTCACCTTTGCTACACAACGATTTGAATCAGAGAGCAGCGGATATGAAGACTCTTTGTTTATCTTCCCGGAAAACGGCGGAAATGGCTTCAATGAAGATGCCACTACAGTATCCCCACATGATTCTGGGTATCATACCACAACGACATCACCGGATCGAGCAACAACCCATGCAATCCCGAAATGCGATATAGCACTGTGGCTTGGAATATTGGAGGCACATTGCTCACTTGTTCGCATATACCGTGCAGTGTTCATGCGGTTGTACCAGCTGTTTCTCATCATTCCTCCAATTGATGCAGCCACGATTCTGCTGTTACCGAGGGTACACTTCGGGCAGTTTCATTTAGATGGGAATCTCATTACCCAAGTCCAATTACTGGTTGAGTTCAGCTCCACAATGTTGGGTAAACTTGACCAAGCCCTTGTATTTCCGCCAGGCCCAACTCAATCCCAAGAGGATCGAGAGTTCGTTTCACCCGAGACAATCCGTCAGAAAGATTGGTCAAATTCAATCCGCGAAATTGTCCTAGCACAAGAACAAGATCCCTGTGAAATGTCTTTGACGGAGATAATGGAGTGCTTGCGGCAGCTTGTTAAAGAGCCAGTGATTATTTAATATTATCGTTTATGATCCTGGACAGTATTCTAAAAGATCTACTTTCTCCTTGATTGTGTTGACTTTTAGGACCTGGCAGTTCATGTAGAATAATTGAAAAGAAATTAGAAATACACCTGGAAGAAACTCTCGGACAGTGTGTCCTCACGCTCACGATGATCACAAACTGGGTGAGCAAAGGGTGTTGTAGGGTTACCCCTGAGTGATCAACCTGGTACAGAAACCAGCCACGTTCGATCTTTTCAACCCAAGAACATGCTATTGATGGGCGACCGCAGTCTGTGCATGAGTGGATGTTTGCGCTCGATATTCCCTGCTCGGACACCGAATCCGAGTCCGATGTTGTTTCAGAATCATCTATGTAGAAATCCCTGGAGGATGGAGTAGAGAAGATCCAACTCCACCATTAAAAGGAACGACTCGCCTCATTAGCACAGAGTGATACATTTCAAAAATATAAGAAGAAAAGCATATTCTCAACTTACTTGCTAAATCTAAACCCCCGAGGATGGCTATACCTGATTCCAAAGATGTTCCTGACCTTACTGGAACCTGGGTATTGGTACGTTTTCTCCACTTGATATTTGCCTAACGCATTGAACTAATATGATGATTAGAACCGAAAGCTGTCAACTGATCCAGATGACGTCTTTGTCTTGGTAAGAGCAATAGTAGATTAAGATTTTGGCTTGGCTATACTAAGAAAGAATAGCAAGGCGTACCTTGGCCTGTCCGAAAGATCTTGAAGTACGCCCGCCTTTCGCTGAAAATCCACCAGACTACCTCCCTATCCGCTAAACAAAGCGCATACACGGAGGGAAGCTCTAATGGAAGTCCTGATTTGCCCGAAAAGTTGAGACCATTCGCGACTCTTCGTATGACACAAACTGTCAATCCAGGCGGATTTGACAGCGAAGGGAGTTATTCAGTTGATGGAAGCCAGCAAGAAATTTCGCTGCCTATCTTTGGAGATATTCAGATGCAGCTCAAATTTATCGAAAAATCCGCCATACTGGAAGACTCCATCCGTCAAATTCTGGAGGCGGCTAGCTTGACTGACAAGGTCATTCAAGAAACAGCTCGGAATACGTCAAAGGGATGGGAAGCAGAAGTGATTTGGGGGTTTGAAGAGCTGGACGGAAGGAGACATTTGACGCGAAATATTAGCACGACCAAGGAGGAAAAGAAGGTCATTGCTAAGATGGTTTATGATGGTCCAACTTAGACCCAATCTACTCAACGCACATCGAATGAATGCACCGCATAGGACCACTAGTATCTCATACTTAATTGAACTTCCTGCTAGAGTTACTTAGTTGAGTTACTTAGTTATACGCTTTTGGACTGTCATAGGATGACACTTTGTACTCGAGTAGCCGATGATATCGAGCTCTTTAAACCGTGTACACCAGTCATGAGATTTAACTCAAAGGAATATCAGATATATCAATATCTGATTAATAATAAGTTCAAAGCTAGACTATGAGGATGATCCAGAAATGGGCAGTCTCGTGTATACAAGGTGGCATGGGATTTCAACCGTATATCAAAAGGTATAATTTCTCAAATAATTGGCGATCGGGCTATGCTTCCTTCCTCCACCTCAACACAACCTTTTATTTGGCGATCATAGGGACGACGAGCTTCTTCCCCGAGACCTTTCCATTTCGCAGTATGTCCAAGCCTTTCAAGATCCCTTCAAATTCGCCTGCAATAGTTTGAGCTGGACATGGCTTAAGCTTGCCATCGTCTATCAATTTCTGGAGCTCTAGGTACCATGACCGAGCCCAGACTCCAATCTCAGGTCGTGGTGGAATGCCATATGGGTCTGGTAGCTCGACACCTCGACCTGATATGGCACCTCCCATGACTAACTCGTGCTTGATTGTCTTTCGCAAACACAGGCCTTCTTGGTATTGCTCAAGCGCACAGTACGTTCCTCCAGTACGACCAATGGCTGCATGGCACATCCGCAGAGTCTTCGCTTCCGCAAAGGGATCAAGGACATAGCGCAAGGTGTTCTTTGTAGCCGCTCGAATGTCTTCGGCACACGTTGGAGATTTGTAATCAAAGACAAGATCTGCCCCGTATGATATCACCAAGTCGCGGTTATGTGGGGAGCATGTGGTGATTACCCGGTGGCCACAGCTAAGCAAGATGAATCAGTTATCTGAATATACATAGAGCTCTAGGAAGGAAGGGGATACTTACAGCTTCACCATCTGGATTGCAAGTAGCCCTATAGTGCTACTTCCGCCGTATACCAGAACATCCTCGGCTTTGGATGCTGGTGTGGTCAATGTTCCAGGCAACTGAAGTGACCAGAAAAGAGCAACCCCAAGAGTCGCAATTCCAGTCCCCGAGAGCGAGGTTGCATTGGCAAGGTCCATTCCCTTCGGAACATGGAAAGTAAGATCCGGCTCGGTTCTAATGTATTCGCAATAGGCTCCAGACATGGGATCTGACATATTCGAGCCTTGAACAGCACCAAAAGCCTGGTCTCCAAGGCGAAATCGTCCCTGTGTAGCAGCCTCGCTTCCTACAGCGACCACGGTGCCTGAAAAGTCACACCCATCCCACAGACCTGGGGTCGGGAACCTCAGTGGCATTTTATAATCACAGGGGTTGAGGGCCACGGCAGCAGTCTTCACCAGCATTTGGTGGGGGCCAATTTCTGGAATAGGCAGACCATGAGTGATTCGAAGAATGCCACCTTCATGTTGTATGATGCCGGTCTGGTTCGAGGGTAATCCATCCTGGGCTGCCATTTTGTGATTGTAGACTGGTAGAATTTTAATCGAGGATTTGGCAGACTGGTCTATATAAAATCCAATACCTTATACCGTACGACGCAGGTGAACGGAATGATAAGGAAAATAAAAGTCTAGAAGAAAAAAAGAGATTATCGGAACCGGTACTTTTTCTGGGCAGGCAATGATGAGTTTAAAATCGGCGATTCTGGTCAAAGTTGCAATCCCTGCCTTTCTATATATACCTTAGGAAAATGACTGGGCCATAGGGTTCCCATGAGAATGTAGGGTTTACTATTTGTTGAGATTCGTAGTAAGTACTTAACATTATAGCTGTGGTTCTTCCAACGCTAGCCAAGAATAGTAACAGCCTACGGATGCATGATTAGCATTTCCAATGCAATTTGGCGTCGCTTACGCATTTATTTGCATACAATGTGCGTTGTGTTGTATCACAGGAATCGGGAGATTAGGCGGCTTTACAATTTAGTTCTTGATTGCGGAGCGAAGCGAAGCAATTATATTCCAGAGTGACTTTACAAGAAGTCCTAATCTCCGTTCCATGACTATTATGACACTGTTCATATGTCGTGGAAGGTATCGGAGAGGACTGTTTGCTTTCATTTTGTAAAAATATGAATTAATGAAGCCAACTAGTTAACTAGTTAGTCGACTCTTTCTTTGTAAATGCGTTGGAGGTGTCCGCTAAAGTGTATCCGTAAAAATAAGTGTCCAATCAATGGTTTCAATCAGTCTGTATTTCTGTACTGGCTCTCATGGCAATTTATGGAGCCTGATTACATAAACTAAAACATAAACAATGCACATTCTCAGGATTAATAGATCCTCCGGTATCCTTCGGTATGCTGGCTGTTATGCTCCGACAGGAGGTTTTGGCCTAAGGCCCCAACTTGAGTGCCTCAGGCACTAACAGTCGGTAGAAACTATTGTGCCCCTGACCTAATTTCTGGACTATTGTAGACAGGTGGGCAAAAGCCCTACGCAGGAATCTCAACTCTCCCCCTGTTCTCGCTTGTGCCACACAGAAGGCCCTCAACATAATACCAACTGTTCCCTGTGTCGCTGAAATCTACCATCAATCTGACCCGAGAATTGTTACAAGATAAAACAACAAATTCGCCCAATTCAAAAGGACGAGAACTCTCAAAGCCTAAAGCCTTGGGCTTGGTCGGTGGCTAAATTCTCAAGTGATTGACGCTAGACGCTGACTGCATAGTTGGTTGGATTGATCGTCCGATCTAGGAAAAAGAAAAGAAAAGAAAAGAAAGCGATGAAGACCAACAATTTCTTGATAGGCTTGGACACAAGTCGATTTGAGATGACCAGCGATCAGAAATCCAACCAATGGACTATTGTTATTTAATTGTGCACATCTGCATGGTAGATTGTTCTGATTGTGTGGTGACCTTGAAATAAAACATGTTCATATTGTTCTCTACATCTATTCTTGCCCTCGCGAGGAAGTCCCCTTCATTCAATTTAGAAAGAAGGTCCGATTTGTCACGCCGACTAAGACTTGAGAGATATTTTAGCAGTGGGGCATTACCAGGCGGAAAATTAGTTGTTGCAACCAATGAGAATCAGTTTAGATCGCTTCTAGGAAACTAGACACCATGAGAAGGATCCTATTCAACGTGGCAGCAAGACGGAGGCTTGCAAGGAGAAGTACTGCCCCGAATATAAACGAAGTCAGACAAGCTCATTTGTATGTTGAAGATTTCATGCTCTGTCACACAGCGAGACGATAGCTCCACTTAAGCCTAAATTTGTCCTTCGGCTGAGACTTCCCAACAACTCATTCTTGAGACCATAGATAGTGCGCTATCGAAAGTCTAATAGTGCGCTCCGCTTGGAAATCAAGCCCAATGCCACAATAGTCACTAAGAATTCAGCAAGGCAACCGTTCTGCTTCATGATTCCAAGTATTCCCGGGTATCCAGCGTTGTCATTGTGACATAGCAATATGCTTCCGCCACTATGACGTCAACCGAAATCAATACTATGTACATGAACTCATCACTCCTAGTATCAATCCGAAAAATCCAATATTCAATTCTCATTAGGAAAATTCCTCAGTAGAAAAAATGAAGGACAAAGGCTCCGTGATTGAGTATCTTCTCCTTACCAGGTTTGATAAACAAACGCCGTTGACAAACCGACCAGAGAATTCAACGATCTCGTGAACATGACCCCAACCGAGCTTCGTGATTGGCTTGAGCAAGAGCAATCACGAACGTCGGGTTGGGCGGGCGGTTCCCGGGAGACTATTGGTCACGAAAGGTCAGTCAGTAATTCTTCCTTTGGTCACCCTCGATCGCAGAATTTCAGTGGCTAGAAAACAGCAAATAGCGCTAACAATGGCGATAGTGGCCGAAGGATTGTACAGATCCTCGAGCACAATCCCAACGAGAACCCGTCCGACTACAGCGATCAAGACATTGACCACATGCGTCGCGTGGTATCCTACTGCAAGCGTCATTTAGCGCAAGAGGAGCGAGTCAAGCATGACACGAGTAGCAAGAGTTACCGATCGCTCAAAAACTGGGGTCATGATTCACTCAAAGAATAGGGTCCGGTACTCTCACAATCTGGCATGTATCAACGTGATTGAGATTTTTCCGAGGTTGTAGATGGGAGGTGACTATACTTTGCGGTAAGAGATTAGTAGTGCTACTGTGAATAATTTTTCTGGCCTGGCAGATATTCTGACACGCGTCGTTCATTTGGAGAAGTCTTTCTCTCGAATTCGCTTTTTCCAGGTCCCTACACTAGACTAGGCATGGAGATAGTAATCGGCATTTGATTTTCCCGTTCTGGGGAAATAATCCAAAGTATATTTGCTCAATATCTCGAGACATATTATCTCTCGGCGAGAAGGAAAAATAAACCTATGGGATGCCGAGTATTTTCCAGATACATATTTTCAGTCAGTCTTCGGCATCTTACCTCTTTACCCGTCGTAACAATCGACAGCGGCAATAGAGCGCAGACACCGACACTTCACCCATTAGCCGACTGTCAAATAGAAGAGCTGAGATAATTTATGCCTTCATTCCTTTCCCCCTCGGCAAGGGGTCACCCCCACTCCCCGAGTTTCGGTTACGCTCGGTAATAACGGGATGTCCGAATAGGGATCTCCACTCCGAAGCTTGACAATGCGTTGTCTATGGAAAGAGACAAGGAAACTCTAGTCGATTGGACGGCAAAGGAAACTCTAATCAATGTATGGCAAGGTTGGCTCGCTAAAGGCCTTGGCTAATGTGGGCTGCGCGCGTTAGACTTTCGTGGGGGGATGCGGAGACGTGGGGGGAACACGGGGAAAAACCTAGAATTCCCAGATGACGTGGGCCGCGGCAACTGACCCTGTATATATATGCCTTGATAGGTAAGATCAAGGTGTAGATATTTCCCACGATCCAAGAACCCACCATGTCCAAACCAGATGTTGTTCACAATGAAGCGGCAGAGCAGAAGGGGGACAAACTCATCGATAACAGTGGTATTGTACGTGTCTCCTTGACCGAAGAGGACAGCAAGCGCATCTGTCGCAAGACCGACCGGACTATTCTTGTTGTGCTTGCCTGGGTCTACTTCTTGCAGATCCTCGACAAAACAGTTCTGGGATACGGTGCAACGTTCGGTTTACAGAAAGACACAGGCCTCGTCGGCAACGAATATTCGCTCGTCGGCTCCATCGGACCCATTGCGCAACTTGCCTGGCAGCCCTTTTCTTCATACCTGATTGTCAAGGTTCCTCACAAAATCCTTATGCCATTGCTATGCCTCGGGTGGGGAATTGCGCAGACATGCATGGCTGCATGCCACAACTTTGGCTCCTTGATGGCCGCTCGATTTTTTCTCGGCCTATTTGAGGCCGGGTGTCTCCCTCTCTTTGGTGTTATCACGAGTCAATGGTACCGTCGTGCAGAGCAACCGATACGGATCGCTGCATGGTATAGCACAAATGGCCTGGCAACCGTCGTTGCAGCTGCTTTATCGTACGGGCTGGCACAAATAGAGTCAGACGTGCTGAAATCATGGCAGATGTAGGAAATCATACCATCAAACTTTCGTGAATGGTATATTCTGACTTGTTTCTAGCATATTTCTTGTTGTTGGCCTGATAACTGTCGCATCTGCCCCAATCGTCTACTGGCGCTTGGACAACGATATATCGACCGCCCGGTTCCTCACCGAGGAAGAGAAAGCCCAAGCAATAGAGCGACTTCGAGCCAATCAGACTGGAACAGGAAACACCGAGTTTAAATTTGGTCACGTCCTCGAGGCGAGCTTAGAGCTCAAAACGTATCTGTGGATTGGAATGGCAATGCTCCTCAACATTGGCGCTAGCGTGAACAACGTCTTCGGTCCATTGATTTTGAGCGGCCTTGGTTACGATAAGTACAGGACCACTCTGTTGACCATGCCATTTGGCGCGTTGCAATTCCTCGTCATTCTGTTAGCAAGTTATCTTGCCCAAACCGCTCGTTTGAAGAGCGCTATCATCGCGGCTTTCATGCTGCCCGTGATAGCCGGGCTAGCAATTCTGTATGCAGTGGCTCGGACCAACTCTGTGCAGGGCCAGTTACTTGCTGGCTACTATCTCCTCGCATTCTTATTTGGCGGCAATCCATTGATTGTGACCTGGATCATCGGCAACACGGCAGGCACCACCAAGAAGTCCGTTATCATGAGTTTGTACAATGCAGCAAGCTCGGCAGGGAATATCATTGGCCCGTTGCTATTCAATGAGAAGGATAAGCCAGCCTATCACCCAGGCCTGCGCGCATGTCTGGGAATTTTCAGCACCTTGGCCGCTGTCGTTATTATTCAGTGGGCTAATCTATGGTATCTCAACAAACAACAAGCCCGTCGACGTGTACAGAATGGCAAACGAGCAGAAATAGTTGACCTTTCGATGCAGAATGACTATCACGGAATGCAGGATAACTTAGAGGAGGCTGGACTTGAGACTGTGCAAGTTGGGGACAATGCGTTTCAGGATCTGACAGACCGGGAGAATGATGAATTTGTTTATATTTACTGAGAACGGTTGCTGCTTGAAGTCTAACATATGCCAATGGAATGATACTATCGACAAGTGATTAGAGTGCCTCATTCCCATTAGTTAGAAAAGAAGTAGAGGCCTCAGGCCACATATGATGCCTGAAGTCAGCGGCCTTCTGTATCCTTCGATTTCCCTTTCCCTTTCCCCGCCTCTTCCGTGCGCTTTGTCCCCAGCGAGTCGGGCCTTCACCTCCTGCCTATCCTGAGCCTAGCTGCATGCAGCATTACCAAGACAGGGCGGGGTAGGGAATATTTTCACCTCCTGCCTAGAGAGGGATAGGGAAGCAGGCAGCACAAACTGTCTAGAGCACGTCGATTTACCACGTGCTGACCGTTCAAATTACAATATGCAGCTATCATCGGATATTAAGAGTTGAAACTCGAATATTGCTGAGGTCAAGACTCAAACCGGCCAAGATCCATGGCACATGGAAATGTGGTTGCGAACCCAAGAGTGGTGATCTGGGATAAAGGGGTTCTAATATCAGAACATGGGCTAGGCATATAGTTGATCCCGGAGTCGAAGCATAATGCTGAACCTACTAACTGCTAATTGGTTAGGAGAATGAGTAGTCGGGCGCATCTTCTCCTTGGATCCTTGTTGTGCAATATCGCAATATGATAGACCCCATTGGCCATGAGACAAATGCTTACGATCTCTGCACGCCATGCTGGCGAATCATCAATGGTTTGATGGTCTTGATGAGATCTCGAACATGCAAATGCAACAGGGCAATGACCATCGGACTCGGACTCGGTCTTGAGATTTCAAACTAGCCGGACTTCAAACCCCTGGAAGCCTAGTATTTCTAGAGTTCTAGAATAACATGAAGTGAGAAAACGCAGGAGCTTCACCTGCACACATGGCAAAAACCCGGTGGATCCCATACCTACATCATGATTTGTCTCGTTTCACACCAGAAACCCGGAGACAGGCCTCGGAGTCGGAATCAGCTGAAAACAATGACAAGCTGATGCGAGATTGGATGTCCGAACTATCGTGATCTGACAATCAAAGCGAGCATCGGCACATTGATATGTAACGCTCCCCGTCGCTGCTAACTAGAGTGTGAATGTTGCGGAGAAAATCTTGTCCCGATTGTCCATGATTGATACCCAATAGACCCTTCATAGAAATACGCGGAGTCACAAATTGGTCGTATCAGCCTGTGCAGAGTCAGTAAACTCCGAGCTACACAATGACAGGTGGTCTTCAGCACACCGGAGAACCGATTGCCATCGTGGGAAGTGCCTGCCGCTTTCCTGGTGATGCAACAACACCCTCGAAACTATGGGACTTGCTCAAATCACCACGAGATGTCCTGAGCGAGATTCCAGAAAGCCGTTTTAGCACCAAAGCGTTTTACCACCCCGATGGCCTTCACCACGGCACAACGAATGTTCGACATTCCTATTTGTTGTCCGACGATCATCGATTGTTTGACGCCCAATTCTTTGGAACCAAACCAGTGGAAGCAAACTCGATTGATCCGCAACAAAGGCTGTTGCTCGAGACTGTTTACGAGGGACTTGAATCTTCTGGCATTCCCATGGAAAAGCTACAACGGTCTAACACCGGCGTGTATGTTGGCTTGATGACCAATGACTATGCGGATATGTTGGGTCGGGACGTGCAGAACTTCCCGACTTATTTTGCGTCGGGAACTGCTCGAAGCATTCTTTCCAATCGAGTGTCCTACTTTTTCGACTGGCGGGGCCCTTCCATGACCATCGACACGGCGTGTTCTTCTAGTCTGATTGCCCTTCACCAGGCCGTACAGAGCCTGCGAAGTGGTGAGACTGATGTTGCGGTAGCAGCAGGGACCAATCTTCTGCTTGGACCGGAGCAATACATCGCAGAGAGCAAGCTGAAGATGCTCTCCCCGACGGGCCGCTCGCGCATGTGGGATAAAGATGCAGATGGATACGCACGCGGTGACGGAATTGCTGCCATAATACTCAAGCCATTAAGTACAGCATTGGCGAACGGAGATCACATCGAGTGCATCGTTCGGGAGACAGGTGCCAATCAAGACGGTCGTACCAAAGGAATCACGATGCCCAACCCTATGGCTCAAGCAGACCTTATTCGGACTACGTATGCTCGAGCTGGACTAGATCTTTCCAACCCCACCGACCGGCCACAATATTTCGAAGCTCATGGTACCGGTAAGTCTTAGGCAAATGAAGGTGAAACCGAGTGATGTAGGGCTTGGCTGACCAAACCAGGAACTCCTGCAGGTGATCCAGTCGAGGCGGAGGCCATCAGCACTGCATTCTTCGGACAAGCAGCCAAGTATGAACGCGATAAGAACCAAGAGCACCCATTGTATGTTGGGTCAATCAAAACAGTGATAGGGCACACCGAGGGCACGGCTGGATTAGCAGCGGTTCTCAAAGCATCACTTGCTTTACAACATGCCGTCATTCCGCCAAACCTATTGCTCAACGAGTTGAGTTCCACGGTACTTCCCTTCTACAACGACCTTGAAATCCTTCAAGTTGCGAAAGAATGGCCGCAGCTTCCAGAAAACACCCCTCGTCGTGCTAGTGTCAACAGCTTTGGCTTTGGTGGTGCAAATGCGCATGCAATTTTGGAAGAATTCGATACGCGCCTGCTTGCCTGTGATCAGAACGCCGCAAATGACAGCTCCGGAGCAGTGTTACCATTCAACTTCTCTGCCTCCTCCGAAAAATCACTTCTCACCAACATTGCAGCGTACTCAGCGTATTTGCGAAAGAACTCGGATGTCAATATCCGTGATTTGTCATGGACATTGAACTGCCGACGTTCCACTCTCCCAGTACGTCTGTCGGTGTCTGCATCAAGCCCAGAAGAGCTTGCTGCAGGGCTGGATGAAGCAGTAGTGTCATCGGCAATAACACCAAGCACGCAAACAGGAAGTATCCGCGAACCGAAACTCCTTTGGGTATTTACAGGCCAAGGAGCACAGTGGGCAAGGATGGGTGCTGAACTGCTCGAGAGCTCGCCAATGGTCAGTGATTGTATCACCCGTCTGGATCGGTCTTTGCAGGATTTACCCACTGAGCATCGCCCTGTTTGGTCGCTGAGGGGGGAGCTTGCGAAAGACAAGTTTTCATCCCGTATTGGGGAGGCGGCGTTTTCGCAACCTCTCTGTACCGCGATTCAAATTGCGTTGGTTCAGCTTCTCCGGGCAGCCAATGTGAAACCCACTGCTGTCGTTGGCCATTCGTCTGGGGAGATTGCCGCAGCGTATGCCGCAGGGTATCTCAACGAAGAGGATACAATTCGCATTGCCTATTACCGCGGATGGTCTCTTCAATATACAACTTCCGAGAAAAGACAGAAAGGGGCAATGATGGCCGCGGGAACATCATTTGAGGATGCAAAGGAGCTTTGCGAGATGCCGTCCCTCGAGAACAGAATTTGCGTCGCAGCTAGCAACTCCTCCGCTAGCGTCACACTTTCCGGAGATGCCGATGCGATCGACGAGGCTAGGGAGATCCTTGAAGATGAGAAGAAATTTGCTCGCTTGTTGAAAGTGGACAAAGCTTATCATTCACATCACATGCTTTCCTGCGCAGTTCCTTATATCGCAGCGATCCGCACGTGTGGTATAACAATTCAGCGTCCACCGAGTGGCAGTGCTACCTGGATTTCCAGTGTGTATGGGGAGAACATTGACAACGTGGATGACAATCTTGCGGACATGTACTGGAGCAACAACATGGTCAAGCCCGTACTATTCTCCCAAGCTGTCACTTATGCCGTTGGTGCAGCTGGGCCATTCGACATGGCTTTGGAGATTGGTCCCCATCCAGCACTGAAAGGACCTGCAATGCAGACGATCCAAGAAGTGTCTGGCCAGACATTGCTATACACCGGGACCTTGGCCCGTGGCAAAAAGGACAGCGAGGCTTTCTCATCCGCCCTGGGTGCCTTATGGGTTGCCTTGGGTGAGGGTGTTGTGGACTTCGCAGGGTTTGAAATGAAAGCAATGCAACATAAGAACACTCGATCCCCAGAGCTCATCAAAGGTCTTCCATCGTATTCGTGGGACCATGATCGGGTTTATTGGCACGAATCTCGATCATCTACCGCAATCCGCACTGAAAAAGAACAATTTCACCCCCTACTGGGTGTCAAATGCCCCGATGGGACAGACAATGAGTTACGCTGGCGCAACTATCTTCACCCCAGGGAGGTTTCATGGCTGGCACATCACCAGGTCCAAGGCCAAATGGTATTCCCTGCAGCTGGTTATATATCAGCGGCGGTTGAGTGTATTGTACAAAAGTATGGCCTGGGTTCTGTGCAACTGATCGACTTCCATGATGTGGTCATTGGACAGGCATTGGTGCTTGAAGAGAATGGTGGAGTGGAAACGATTTTCAGACTTAACATCGACCAAGTTCAGGCTGATTGCGTGTCTGCGTCCTTTGCCTGCCATTCTGATGCTAATAAGGGATCATCCAACATGTCTCTTCACGCATCTGCTACCATCCAAATCATTCTGGGTGACCCCAAACATGATGTTCTCCCACCACACGCCCACCCGCAAGGATCATTCCTGGATCTGGAAGCAGATCGATTCTACAACTCAGTTTCCGAGCTTGGGTTTGGCTATACCGGCCCCTTCCAGGCCCTTTTCAACTTGCGCAGAAAAATGGACGAGGCAACGGGTTTGATTGCTGTCCCAGTGGATTCCGAAACCGAAAGACCGTTGGTCATTCACCCAGCCTCTCTTGACGGAGCTATCCAGTCCATCATGCTTGCTTATTCCTTCCCAGGCGATGGACGCTTACGCACTCTTTACCTTCCCACTCGGATTGACAGGCTTCGCCTCAATCCAACCGCCTGTGTCACTCTTAGTGCTTGTGGTGCAGATTTGCTCTTCTATTCTGCGGTCACGGATGCCCGCTTCGCTGAACTCTCTGGCGATGTTGATGTATTTTCCGCAGACGGGAGACATACTTTGGTTCAACTGGAAGGGCTTCATACCACACCCTTGAGTCCACCGACATCATCAAATGATGTTCCCTTTTTCACGGAAATGATATGGGATGTTGATAGACCCACCTTGCGACAACCAAATAAAGCTGAAGGCATGCTTCCCAAAGAGGATTCCCTAGGCGTGGATCTCGAACGCGTGGCACATTTCTACTTGAAAAAGCTTCAACATACGCTCCAGGACTTCGATCGTTCAAATGCGACTTGGGACCATAGACGCTTTCTCTCATATGTGGAGCATTGTACAACCTCTGTTGCTAATGGGAAACATAAATTCGCAAAGGCGGAATGGGCCAATGACACCATGGAGGATGTTGCTCCAATTCTGAATCGGTGAGAACTTGGACTTGTTGAACAAACAAACCGAAATTGAGCCACATTGACTGACCTACATAGTCATTCCGAGTGCATTGACATCAAAGCGATGTGTTCAGTTGGGGAAAACCTTCCTGCTGTCATTCGCGGAGATCAGAATTTACTTGAAATCCTGATACATGACAATATGCTAGCGGAACTTTACGCCAACACACTTGGAATAGACGCATACTTGGAAGCCATAGCTCAAACGACTCGCCAAATCGGCCATAGATACCCCCATGTTAACATTTTGGAGATTGGTAAGTCCAAACACATTTTTGAAATTCTGTGCGATACTAATTTCTTGTAGGAGCCGGCGCCGGCGCTACTTCGGAACGAGTTCTTGGTGCAATGGGCTCCTCATTTGCGTCATACACATATACCGATATTTTGGACTCGCAGTTCGATAAGGCACGTGAAAGATTCTCGCATTACCAATCTAGAATGGCATTCAAGCTGTTGGACATCGAGAAAGACATCGGGGAACAAGACTATGAAGAGGGATGTTTTGACCTTGTCATTGCTCCTCTAGCCCTCTATGCCACCAGAAATCTTGAGGCAACCCTCACAAATGTTCGACGGCTACTCAAGCCTGGCGGCTACCTGATTATGCTCGAACTCACCGACTCTGAGGTCATGCGCTTCGGATTGATTTTTGGTGGCTTACCAGGCTGGTGGTTAGGCTACAAGGAGGGAAGAACCTTATCCCCTTGTATATCGGAGGACAAATGGGAAGGACTGATGCAAAAAGCTGGATTTTCTGGTTTTGAAGCCTTGTTGTCATCTTCCAGAACCTCGCCTCTGCCATTCTCTGTCATGGTTACCCAAGCTGTCGATCACCGCGTCAATTTTCTTCGTGATCCTTTAGCAGCGAATCATACACCACTGGGTGTGAACTCGTTGACAATCATCGGAGGGAAAACATCCCTGACAGCCGATATGGTAGCCGATATGAAGACGGCGGTCCGTCCTCACTACAGCAATATCTACACAGCTGGTTCTTTAGACGACCTCGTCTCAGCAAATCTGCCCGTGATGGGGTCAGTGATTAGTCTGATTGAATTGGATGGGCCTGTTCTCAAGCACATGTCTCCTGATAATCTGCGGTCATTCCAAGAGCTTTTCAAACAAAGCAAGAATGTTCTGTGGGTGGGACATGGTGCCCAAGGGGAGAACCCCTATGGAAACATGTTCGCGGGAGTTCAACGCACATTGGCCATGGAGATGACTCACCTCCATATCCATTTCCTGAACCTCCGTTCGCTTCGTGACGCTGATGCTAATACTATTGCCACAAAGCTCCTCCATTTGGAAGCTGCCGAAATTTGGGATCAAAGTGGTCAGCTCGATGGGATGTTGTGGTCCAATGAGAGGGAGCTGCTGCTGGAGAATGGGAATTTCAAAGTTCCTCGATTTCGCCTCAACTCTGGCCGAAATGATCGATACAATTCCTCAAGGCGTCTCATTATTAAGGAAGTTGAACGTAAGGGGTCCGTGGTCACCATCAAACCAACTGAAATTGGATATCAAATTGAAGAAAAGGACTCTCAAGACTCGCCCTCTTTCCCGGATGATGTGTATATCGATGTGGCTCACTCTTTCCTCCGTGCCGTCCGCATCACCCCATCGGACAATTGTTTCTTGCTAGTTGGGAAGAATAAGAGGAATGGTGAGCGTGTGGTCGCTCTGTCGCATACTCTGGACTCTCAAGTTCGTGTGCCGCATAGCCTAACGGTGCGATGCGGAGATTCCGAAGAGCTAGGGATTCGATCTATGCTCACCCTCTATTTCAATTTCCTTGCTATCTCTATGCTGCAACAGCTTCAACCAGGAACGATATTGGCCGTGTTAGACCCTGACTTCTCGCTATCACCAGTCCTTACGAAATACGCAACAGACAAGGGTGTGCAACTTGTCCTTTTGACAACAAAAGAAGGGCATTGCTCATGGCCATGGATCCGAATCCACTCAAACTCCACCCGGCGTGAAGTTCTAAGCAAGTTACCTGGCAATATCTCACGCCTTATCGACATGAGTGGCAGCTCCGATGTGACTACTCTCTTGAGGACATGCTTGCGGACAGACTGTCACTTCGAGACCGAGAGCACTCTGACTGCAAACATCTCTCAATCTCAGTACACCTCAGGTACAGGCCAGTTGGCTTTGCAGCTACAGAATACCTGGGCGAGAGCACAATACGACCTGATGCCAGTCAATATGCACAGGTTTGTTTCTTTAGGACTTGAGGACCTGATTCGTGTACAATCTCCGCTTGCGGGCCAGTCTTTAATTGCATGGGGTGAATCGCAGCTTGCTGTCCAAGTTCTCCCTGCTACAAAAGCCGTCAAATTCTCGAAGGACAAAACTTACTGGCTAGTTGGACTAACAGGCGGGCTCGGTTTGTCGCTTTGCCAGTGGATGATCGGACAGGGGGCACGATACATCGCGCTATCGAGTCGAAACCCAAAGATCGATGACCAATGGCTGCAGAGAATGGCTGCGAATGGCTGCACTGTCCGAGTATTTTCCAAGTAAGCTCTTGCTCGGTTCCAGTCACTAATGCCTGGCTAACACACGCAGTGACATAACGAATCGGGAATCTGTTCAAACAACCCACCGCAACATCAGCGAAACAATGCCTCCTATTGCTGGTGTTGCACAAGGTGCGATGGTACTCCAGGACACAATGTTCATTGATTTAGATCTCCCTCGCCTTGAGAAGGTTCTCCGTCCTAAAGTTGAAGGTAGTATATTACTGGACGAATTGTTCCCGGAGGACACGTTGGAATTCATGGTTTTCTTCTCGTCCATGGCTGCGATGACAGGAAACCCTGGCCAGGTTGCCTATAATGCCGCGAATATGTTTATGGCGAGCCTGGCAGCCCAGCGCCGAAACCGTGGACTGGCAGCACATGCAATCAACATCGGCGCGATTGTCGGTAACGGTTACGTGACACGAGAGCTTAACATGGGCCAGCAATCATATCTTTACCGAGTCGGGCATTCATGGATGTCTGAGCAAGACTTCCATGAAGTGTTTGCCGAAGGTGTACTTTCTTGTAAGGAGCGTGTCGGGAGCGCCGAGTTATGCTGTGGACTCAGAATTGACGATGATGAGTCGAAGAGTTGGGTTTCTAACCCATTGTTCCAACACCTGGTTTACAAGTCTAGCAACCTTGTGGTGACAGATAAGAAAGGGAAATCTGGCATGTTGATAAAAACACGCTTATTCGAGGCAACTTCAAACCAGGGAGTTATCGAGATCCTGCAAGGTACAGGCATCCCAACTCAGATACCCAGCTGAAACTAAATCTCGTCTCTAGATAGCTTTGTTTTAAAGCTCCAGTCCGCTCTTCAGGCTGATCCCAACAAGCCTATGTTAGACATGAGTCCGGATGAGCTTGGTGTGGATTCATTGGTCGCTGTTGACCTTCGATCGTGGTTCCTCAAGGAGTTGGGGGTCGATATGCCGGTGCTGAAAATCTTCAACGCGGGGTCGGTTCGTGAGCTTTTGGCCACTGCTGCAGAAGTTCTGCCAGAATCTTTGATTCCCAATGTGATGGCAGAACAGGCCGTCAAGCCACAGGCGCACAAACCCAACCCTTCAACACCTTCCCCCACTTTGCCCGTGGATAAATTAGTTCCAGATACCAGACCAAGGCCTATGGAATCGAAGTTTGCACTTCCGGACGCAACGAATGCGTACAGTGGCAGCTCGGCGACGTCTTTAATCACCGGAGACTCCAATTCCGAAGACAATGATGACACTTCATCATCCGTTTTTACTGACAGCAGCGAAATGGCACCCCCGAAACGTGAAATCCAAAGGACTGTGCCAATGTCCTACGGTCAGTCGCGTTTCTGGTTCCTAGATCATCTTGTTGAGGAAAAGACTGCATTTAATATTACACCGACATTTGAGTTGTCTGGTCGCCTGAGAATTCAAGAATTTGCGAATGCTGTCAAAGCCGCAGGACAACATCACGAAGCCCTGCGTACTTTCTTCTTCACTGACAATGAGCGGAATCATATCCAAGGCATTTGAACAAGATCTTCATTGCAGTTGGAGCATGTTGCAATCTCGGACGAGACAGAAGTTGAAGAGGCTGAGAAACAGATGAAGGCGCACGTGTTCAACCTCTCTGATGGCGAGGTCATGCGTGTTCAGCTGCTTTCGCTTGACCCAGAGAAGCACTGGATAATATTCGGCTTCCATCACATCAACATGGATGGTATTAGCTTTGAAGTGTTTTGGTCAGACGTGGAAAAGGCATATCAAGGCCAACCCCTTTCTGAAGATGGACTTCAATATCCAGACTTTACTATGCGGCAGCTTCGTGAATACGAAGACGGTACCTGGGCTGAAGATATTGCTTACTGGCGAGCCCAGTATACAGAGATCCCTCCCACAATTCCCCTTCTTCCATTTGCTTTACAACCCATGCGCCCCAAGGTTGCTCAATTTCGGTCCCATACTGCTCAGATTCGTCTCGATGTCAGTTTATCGGATTCAATTGACCGGTGTTGCCGGATGTTCAAATCAACACCCTTCCATTTCCATTTGACAGTCTGGAAGACCCTTCTTCTGCGGTTCTTTGATGTGAAGGAAGTTTGCATCGGCCTCGGAGATGGAAATCGTACGGATGCCGACATACTACGGAGCGTGGGGCTTTTCTTGAACCTCCTTCCTGTGAGGTTCTCTCAACAGCCGGGCCAATCATTTGGAGAATCGCTCAAAGAGGTCAGAAACATCACACAGGGTGCTTTTTCCCACTCGCGTGTGCCGTTTGATGTGATCTTGACAGAACTCAATGTTCCACGATCCGCATCTCACAATCCCCTGTGCCAAACCCTCTTCAACTATCGACCCAAAGTCGAGCAATCACGAAGCTTCTGTGGTTGTGTAGCCGATGGCGTACTTTTGGGCGGCGGCGAAACTTCTTTCGACCTCGGTCTGGATGTTGGCAACGTCGGTGCCGGCGAGACACTAATTCACCTGTCTGCCCAGACCAGCTTGTATGGAATGGAGCATGCAGAAATCCTGCTCAGTTCCTATGTCAATATCCTTCGTTCGTTTCTTCAGAATCCAGCAACTCGGGTGACCTGGCCGAAATTACATTCCAAAGATGACCTTCAAGAGGCAGTGAGTGTGGGTCGAGGCAAGTCAATCATCCCTTGCTAGTTGTAGGTTGCTTGCTAAGTATGGTATTATACAGGACCCGAGCTACGACATGAATGGCCGGTGACTATAGTCCATCGCCTGGATGAGGTTGCCTCCCGCTATCCAGACCGTGTCGCATTGAGGAACCACGATGGAAACTCCTTGACCTATAGTGAAGTCCAGCGTCGGATCGATATTATTGCCAACGAACTCCTACGCAACAAAGTTGGCCCAGGCACCCGTGTTGGTGTTTTCCAGTCTCCGAGTGCAAATTGGATATGTTCTCTCATGGCCATTTTGCGTGTCGGTGGTGTTTACATTCCATTGGACACAAAGGTGGGGATGAACAGACTGGCGATGATCTTGAAAGAAACACAAGCACCGATGGTCTTGGTTGATACAAAATCCATGTCTGACTACACTTTTTTACATACGACGGCAAAACATATCGACGTATGTAGCCTAAACGCCTCTACTGCACCCGCCGTCCAAAATATGGCTGTCCCGAGTCAGACAGCAGTGATCATGTATACCAGCGGATCAACTGGTGCTCCAAAGGGAATTATGATTGCGCATTCAGCATATGTTCATCACGTTCAGTCATCCAGTGTCCTCTGGGAACTTAAGCAGGGGAATGAGGCCATCCTGCATCACTCATCATATGCTTGGGATGCGTCTTTGTGGCAGATCATGGTCTCTCTATGCTCTGGGGCGACCCTTGTGATCGCATCTGATCTCACACGAGGAGATCCCGTTGCACTCACACGACTCATCGCATCGGAGAATGTGACATGCACCCTCGCGACGCCCACCGAATATCTCGCTTGGGTGCGTCATGGTCGCTCCCATCTAAGTAACTCTCGCTTATCAACCGCAGTATGTGGTGGTGAATTCATGCCAAGTAGCCTGATTCAAGAGATGAAGAATCTTAACCGGCCGGACCTCAGACTGATAAATGCTTATGGGCCGGCGGAAATCAGTGTTGCATGCTCGGCCAGTGAAGTTCCATACAACCTGCTGGGCTCCACATCAACATTCCATGCGAAAGCTCTTTATACTCTACCAAACTACTCCGTTTACATTGTCGACGAAACCTTGAACCCTGTTCCCATCGGAGTTCCGGGGGAAGTGGTTGTTGGTGGCGCAGGAGTTGCCCAGGGCTATCTTGACGGCACCAAAACAGCTAAACGATTTTCAAATGATCTGTACGCAAGCAAATTTTTCCAAGAAAAAGACTGGACAACAATCCACCGCACTGGAGACCGCGGAAAGCTCAATCGTGATGGTGGTCTTATTCTACTCGGGCGCATAGACGGGGATAACCAAATCAAATTGAGGGGAATTCGCATCAATATCGAGGAGATCGAGACAGCGATCGTCAGTTCTGCAGATGGAGCTATCACACAAGCTGTGGTATCTGTTCGTTCAGACGCAAATCAATCTGAGGGCGATCAATTTCTTGTTGCCTTTGTTGTAATGGCTACCACACAAGATTCCGACAATGCACTTCAGTTCCTCGCGCGCCTTTCCCAGGAGCTGCCATTGCCACCTCATATGAAACCTGCTGCTATCATTCCAGTTGAAAATATTCCCCAAAACACCTCTGGAAAGACTGATCGTGTCGCGGTCAGCGCTCTTTCCATTCCATTGATTTCATCTCAATTGCCGGACAACAGCAACCTCACGGCATTTGAACAATCATTGCGTCAGCTCTGGCAACAGGCACTACCACGCGAACTTAGCAGCTTTCACTCGATTGATTCACAATCCGACTTTTTCCACGTTGGTGGAAGCTCCCTCACCCTCGTCAACCTGCAACTTCTAATCCAGGAGAAGTTCGGTGCATCTATGGCATTGTATCAACTTTTCGAAGCCAGCAGTCTACGTGGAATGGCGGCCAGAATTCAAGATATATCTCGTCCCGCACTCGAGCTGGATGTGAATTGGGACGCAGAAGTTGAAGTTGCAACCGACCTTGCTCCGCCTCTGAACTATGACGGCACTCATATTATCCCCTCGGGGGTCAAGACAGTGGTACTTACTGGCGCAACGGGTTTCCTTGGCAAAGAAATTCTCCGAGGACTCATACATGATGAAAAGGTTTTGTCCGTCCATTGCCTTGCTGTCAGAAAACGATCCTCGAATTTATCTGAACTATTTTCCCATCCGAAGGTTCACTTGCATTACGGTGATCTGGGGGCTCCTCAACTAGGACTATCTGATTCTGAGATCGGATCCATATTCTCCTGTGCAGACACCGTTATTCACAATGGCGCGGATGTGTCGTTCATGAAAACATATCAGACTCTCAAGCTGATCAATGTGGCATCGACGAAGGAACTCGTCAAACTGGCATTGCCTCGGCGTATTCCATTACATTTTGTCTCGTCGGCTGGTGTTGCACGGCTTGCTGGCCGAGAAAGCTTCGGCGAGATGTCTGTATCGTCATATCCTCCCCCATCTCGACCAACAGATGGGTACATCGCTGCCAAGTGGGTGAGCGAAGTATATCTCGAAAACGTCAACCGTCAATTTGGTCTGCCCATATGGATACACCGCCCATCGAGCATCACCGGTACCGATGCGCCGGAACTTGATCTTATGGGTAATGTCATGCGGTTCACAAAAGAAACCCAGAAAGTGCCAGACTCGAGCTCATGGTCAGGGGTCTTCGATCTGATTTCCGTACAGTCAGCCGCACGCCAACTCCTGGATGCCGTTCAACAATCTGGTGTCACCACTACGGAGGCTGTGACCTATCTTTATGAATCTGGCGAGATGAAGATTGGACGTGATGAGATGATGCCCTTGATGAAATCGGCCTCAAGCCAACAGTTTCAGGTCGTTTCACTCGAAAAGTGGGTAAATGCTGCCGAACAAGCAGGAATGAGTGTGTTGTTGGGAGAGTACTTGCGCAGAGCCTCCGATGAGCAAGTCCTGCTCCCCAGGTTGATTAAAAAAAGTGAATGTTCCGAGGATGAATAATGAGGGTGGATCAGGGTGTACGGGAGTAGTGAGAAAGTTACAGAGCGAATTGATTATCATTTAATACGCGGCATCAACAGCTCAACGCCTATTGCAATTTATGATCTGTTGAGAGTCGAGATCCATGCTCGGCTTTCCGAACGTCCTGGGACTGAGCGTCAATGGGGCCATCAAATGTGTTTGGGATGATTGTACTTAAAAGACTGCAACTGTTGTAACATACCAATTTGATACAGGTGGAAGAGTGTGATGTGCTAATTCGATTCAAAGGAAAAGAGTGCAATTGCTTCAAGATTCTAAGTACATGGAAGAGAAGAAAAGGAAAACTATCTACGAGTTCTGTTATCCTGCTTTTGTACGTCCTCGCTTAGCAAAGCAGGAAGGGGCGACTTCTGTCCATCGTTACTTCCTGATTCGGAAAGTACGATTCTGGCAGGTACGATGATCGAACATCCATGTCAGGACCCCAGTACTGAGAAGGCTGATGCCTGAAGTATAGCACCTGTCATGTGCGTGGCGCACCCTTCATGGGTGCGTGGGGGACTGTGTCCTGGACCGGAGCAGTGTGTGCCGGCTGCTCGGTCCTCTCGGATCATGTGATCCACAAACATGTATATTATCCCCGCATGCTGCTTCTTTGGAGAAGCAGCTATTAGTTCCACTATACTATTGCGTATAGCACTACCTCTATTTCCCGATCCTACATTACACCCCAGTATTCCCTTAGGCACCTATACCTAGGGGTCTCACAACTGGTCCCGCCGCAGCACCAGGCCCTTGGTTCGGTACTGCAGCACTAAGGCTTGGCAGCACCAACCCCTTGGTCCGGTGCTGTGGTGCTGCAGCGAGAGTGCTGCAGCACCAATCACGTGATCTTCATAAGTTATGTAGAAAAGCCCTGTATTTCGTTTACAATCACCTGATCAATTCGTCTGATCTACCCGGCCCGATACTATTCCGAGATTACCCTTCATGTTAGGACTACAGTAAAACCTATTTATAACGATATAATACAGACACGGAAAAATTATCGTTATAGCCGGGTAATCGTTAAATCGAGTTGCCATACATTAAATATATATTTCTGATTTATATACAGTCTAGGCCCCAAAAAACCTCCTAATATCACTCTGCTTCTGCTTTTCCACTAGACCTTGCCAACTCCCATCATTTGGTCCCATGGGAGTAGCAAGAGATGGGAGTGAGGTGCCAGTCCGCTCCCATGGGACTGCGATGGGACTCCTATGGGACTGTAAACACTGCAAATATATAGAAAAACGTGACCTGTATAAGATATGTAGAAATGCCCTGTATTAATGGGTATTTGGCTTACAGTGAGAGCTAGTATTTGATGATTCCAGATTAATTCCTGTCAAAAAGTGGTATAATTGTAGTATCCTGTGATTAAACTATCTAGTATACTCGTATAGATCTTTATCCCTACGCCGCTTACGATCTCTTTGGGGATGTGCTTGACTTGCAGTATCAATGATAGGCAATGGATGTAGTGCCGAATTATTATCTGACTCCTTAGCGGCCTCCTGATCTGTATCAATCTCTCCAGCTTTATCTGAGTTATCACTATCCTCACCCTCACTAATTGCCTCTGGTGTACACTCAGGAAGTCCTGCCTCCCTTGCCTTATCACCCTCAGTCCTTTCGTCTGGATTTAGGGTAGACTTAGGTTGGGAATCCTCCCCAGTTTCCTCACTTTCAATATTAAATTTGGATAAACAACGAAGTATTATTAAATCCTGGATTGTTACTTCGTTCAATGAGCCTCGTCGATAATGGCAGATATCGCGAGCAGTACTAAAGAGGCGCTTAATACCCGCGCCGGTAGCTGGGATAGAAAAGATATCCCGTGCGACCGCTGTAAGTGTCGGAAATCTATGCTCATTCTCTTTCCAGAAATGGTATGGGCTTACTACACTCCGTTCTATATATAATTAGCTTAGTTAACTCGTAATTAGGATTATCTGAACATACTAGTATTAAGGTATCCCTTAAGTTCTTCCTGCCACCTAGTCTTCGGCTGCGGTGGTGGCTCTGGTTGATCCTCTTCGAAGAGGCTTATTATTGCATCTGTGCTATACGAGGAGGACTTTGCCTTCATAGGTACTTGCTTTTCTGGCTGGCGTTTTGCGTAGTCCTCTAAGTGACTATGAAGAGACCTCTCATATATATTATGCCAGGAGGAATCTATATTATCGACTTTACCTACCTACTCTAGTCCTTTAAAGAATTCAAGCTTATACTGCGGTGTAAGAATTGTACCAATTGTATATAGGCTGCCGTGTGCTTGCTTAGTTGCTTTATAGTATACCGAGAGTTTCTTACTTCCGGCCTTAAGAGCCTTAAGTATAGCCTTTTTCTAAGGTACTTTCTTTCGCCGAAGTCGGGCCTGGGCCTGCTCAAAATGGGTAAACAGTCGGTTGTAGACCCGGAATATATTATGGATCGTTGTCGCCTTGATCTTTGATAGGCCAACTGTCCATTTGTAGAAAGGCTTTGTGATATGGAGTAAGTATTCGATCTGCCGCCATTCGCTTTTACTAAGCCGGAATTCTGGGCGCTGATGCTCTGTGCAATATCTTTGGTAGCTATCTGAAAGGCGATTGGCGCGCTGGAGCATAAGATATGTTGAATTCCACCGAGTGCGTACATCCTGGATCGGGGCAAGCCTCGGTTCTTCGCTTTGTAGATTCAGAAATGCCTCCCGTCGCTGTAGGCTGGCATTAATAAAAACTGCGAAGGCCCGTACCTAGTAGTGTAGTAGTTAGTATTAGATGAAATTGTTAAAGGTATTAGTTACTTTACCTTAGCTAGCGTGTAAATGATTCCCTTCTGTCTCTTTGCTTGTTGAAGAGTACTCCCGTTTTCTTCCGACTATGTTGTTGCCGTCTTATCGTTTTTTGGATTAGCCTTTATTAGGCCAAGGAGATCTTTTAGACTCAATTGAATCACATGAGCAAGACATGGAATCCGTACAATTTCAGTGAAATCAGGAAGCTCCAACCGTTCGATTGAATCACATAGACTATCGACCAAGGTCTTATTGTTTGACGTATTATCTGTATTAATCGCAATCACTCGATTTGTAATCTGCTGTTGCTGAAGAACCTTAAGGAGAATGTCTGCAAGATAGGAGCCTGTATGCTGGCCGTAAACTGGCATGAAACCTAGGAGTATCTCATGATAATCCCAATTGATATCTACAAAATAGCCTGTGATTGCCATAAATGCCTACTGGAAGGGTGAGGTCCAACAATCAAGGGCAATTGATAGCTTCGCTCCGGCTGGGAGAAGAGAAAGGAGCTTTTGCTGCTCTGTGTGGACGATTGACTAGAGCCGACGCCGCGCGGTCTTTGGTGATAGAAGTGTTAGCTTTTGTTGAGAAAGCTGAGCCTCTGTAATTAGATCTTCAAAGTCTTTGTGCCGGAGGATCTGAAATGGAAGGCGTGAGTTCGCTATAAATTTAACTTGGGCTCTTTCAAATCGCTGTTGGTCAAAGACCTTTCGAGTAGGCGGGTGAGTAGACTAAATGTAAGATAGATATTAGTATCAAATCGATAGAATGTAGAATCGGACGTATATAATACCGCAAGTTCAAGCGATTGCTGTATATCCTGTTGTGTTGATGCCTTTTTCGAGGCAACTATATATGCGCGGCTGGATAAATGCGCAGTGAGTGACTTCGAACCATTTAATGTCGAGGATGGGTGCGAGAGCGCTTTTCCACACCTCCGACAGAGTGCCATTGGTTTTCCAGTCTGAAAGTGTGCTACTTGGTCAAAGTGCTCCCAAGCAGCAGAGGTATACTTTGCTTCAAAGTTCACTTTATGAAGCGGAGGGTATGGGTGAGCACCTGCCGTATGGCGCCACCACTCAATGAAGTCGGTCTTATTCATTGCAGTCCAAAGAACCTAGAACTTTTGATGTTTAGGACCAATACGACGGAGATTTGGAGGAATCGGATTCGGCTCTGTTTGGAGGATTGAGGATTCAGGCCCGCTGTAGATTGGCTGCTGGCTAATTGAATGATCTGGCGTAAGGGGCTTATCTATAATACCAATGCTATAGACTGAAGAAGGTGGAGGAATTCCCGCTTGAGATAATGTGATCTAGGATGAAGGGCCAGCCTCAGCAAATAGTTCGTATTGAGATATACTAGAATAACAATTCTGTTGGAACAGAAGGGGGTTTGAAAAGTATATCTCTAATACCTACCTTTACAGTCGCGAGAGTCGCGTTCGGCTACTAGTAGAGTTTAAACAATGATAGCGCGATTATATATCCTAAATAGGCTAGTACCCACTTATTATATATTGCTTATTGGTCTGTTCGACGGGACTCCCATATAAAAGGGAAACCGATTAGATTTGGGGGTATCTGCAATCCCCCACAACTTCAATGGGAAAATTCTCACTTTTAAACCTTCTTCATCCCGGAATTACTCAATAACCACGTAGTATTGAATAGTAATTCTAAGTGAATATAACTAATTTAGGGGTAAGGTTTCTTATGGTATGGGAATTAACTGTATTTTGTTAAAATCTTTCTCAAATTTCTGCTTTCTAAATAGTACGTAGAAAATGTAGCGTAGTACCTTTATGTAAATATATATTTTGCTTAACCACTTCCTTCCAATACCATGTTTAAATCTCCTTTGCGCCTATGGGCCACCACAATCCAGTATATAAAGTTTTTTTTTGAAGAGGGATGATTTTTGACGTAGACTTGATTTATTTATTAACTCTATTATAGACCATATTATATAAAAAAACCACATTATTGGATATTGAAAGTAGGGACACTCATACACCTGTAAATAACAGTATTTTATCTGATTACTTTTCAATTTTATGCAGCTGAAATAGGAAATCCTTGGTAAAAGTATACTAGCGTGGGACCATATGGGAGTCCCATCAGTCCCATGGGAGTCCCATGGGACTACTAGGGTAATGGGACCGGAATTTTTTTAGTCCTATGGGAGTAGATGGGACCAGGATATGGGACCAAAAAAATTTTGGTCCCATGGGAGTTGGCAAGGTCTATTTTCCACTTTCCTTGCTTCAATTAACCTCTCATGCCTTAGTAGAAAAGTAATAAACTTGCTTTCACCCTGTTCCTGCTGCTCTTCATACGAGCGAAGGGTCTTCAAAGCCTGAATAGTGTTACGACCCCGAGGGTCACTTGCACAACTGGCCCGTATGGGCCGACGTACTTGCTAAGTAAGCGCCAGGGGTATACACACACCGCGCACATGAGATTTAGAACCTTAGCGATTAGTCTACTGAATTGCATAACCCATGCTGGGGACCTCCACTCTAATTCGAACCTCCATTTCAGGATACGCTAGTAGCTAGTCCTAACAAAAACAGTAATTTATCGACGTATGTCAGCATTTTTATCCATCCATTTAAGGCAATTGTTGCCAAAATTATGCTTGCGCAGCACTTTGCAGTACCATAACTCAGCACCAAAATTCCCCAGGTGCTACAGCACTTGTCAAGGCCTAATTCAGATTGTTATATGCCAAGTCGTTCAAGGAAAGAGTGCATTTGTGTCAAAATTCTAAGCATAAGGAGAGAAGAAGAAAGGGGAAAACTATCTACGAAGGCGTTGCTCCTTCTTATATCCTTCCTGTTTGCTTGTTTGCTTCCAGTGCAAAACTTGACATTTCTTCGCTTAGCCCGTTTGCCCTTCTTGGAAGGAACGAGGGAAGTCGCTCCTGCCTAGATCGTCACACAGAGAATTGGTTTTTGCGGCTGTCTGACCAGGCAGTGCCGCGACGCTACCATCTGCCGGATTATGGCTGAACGCCTCTAAG